>CM061750.1:299365636-299965636 GCA_030979885.1 Lolium multiflorum
GTTGACATGGATATGAGCGAAGATGAACTAGAGAATCAGGAAGATAGTGTCATTTTGGAAGAGAACATACATGATGACGAGGGAAAAAATTCAGAAGAAGATAGTGATTTAGATTGATAGAAACATGTAATGCATACAACTATATGTTTTGTTCCAAACATTTGAAATGTTCTTATTTAGATGTTTACGATCTCGAACTTGTCATTGAATTATCCAGAAGGGTTTAAGAGCAAATTAATATAAGCAAAAATATGGACAAATATAAGAAAGCCAACATGTCGGTAACATAACTTTGACAATGGTTTTAATTAATCGACACTTGACACGATTACAACCAGCAGCACGATATGACTAACTATTGTTTTAACACAAGCAAAATCGACAATCGCATAAAGAGTCTTACAACTTAATTTAAACCTAAAGGGGCTGCATAGTTGGACACACGGGCACCATGAATCACGGACTAGCTACTCCAGATCGATTTCAGGCACATGGGTAGCAAACAAGTAAACCCCTGCATTTCCCAGGTAAAGCAAGAACAACATCTTGTCACCCATCTGAAGGTGCTTTTCCTTGTCCATGAACTCCTTCCACCCACTGACGCAGAGACGACCATCGTTAGAAGAAATTGCGTAGGACGCATGCACCAAAGTACTGGGATGGCACACAATACTGATTGCACCATATTGTTCCATATCTTTAGGAACCAAACGGCTAGGGATTTTCTGTTCCAACAGTAGGGACATAGTTTAGTTAACACTTGTACGTAATGTAGGTCGCAAACTTAATGAAATGATATGATCTACTGCTTACCACGTGTTTGTTGTAATTTTCGCTGTTTGTCCAATTCAGAGTATGCAGCATTGGGACAACTAGTGCTCCTTGATCATAATCTCCAGCATTGTGGTACTCAACAAGGTAGTCCAAGTTGTCCACCTGAAGAATGACGGTATGCATCATCCTCCAATTTATCATTGTTCCATCAGTACTACTGAGCGAGTCAACAATGTCACGCTTCGTACGGGACAACTGGTAGTAAGCTGCATAATTAAAATAACTGACATAAGATGGAATAATTAATATGATCAATCATTGTGTCCAAAGGTGGAAAATTACCTGGATGGATTAGTGGTTCAGTTCCAGTTATTACAAGAGTATCCTGACCAGATGAGTTAACTCTGAAAATTAACTCCATGCCAACCTTAAAATTGTACACTCTAGCAAATTCGTTCCAAAATCTTCCGTTGATATAGGTTCTGCCAGCTCTGTTGGTAACATTAACAACAAATGCATGGCCATCTTTGGTTTTGAGTGCAGCTTCAAAAGTTGTCCTGTCGGAGGTCTGGACACCATACTTCTTAAGGAAATACGGTCTATAGTAGCAAGGGATGACCTAAATTCAGTAGAGTTAATACAAAAGTAAGTTAAATATGCGTCTACTCGGATAATCACCGAGTCTCAGATCTTGGACTTCTATCAGCACATATCTGAACTTCTATCAGCACATATCTGAACTTCTATCAGCACATATCTGAACTTCTATCGGTATAGGACTGAACTACCGATACCTCTATCTCTAACAGCTACAACTATCGTAAAACTGGTATGAACGTAAAAGTTATCACAACTATCGTAAAACTCAACCATAAATAAGCGGTTAATACATATGGTGACCAACAATTATTACACACATCTGAATAATAGTACTAAACTAGCAATAACTACTAGGATCACGTGTTAAACTTTGATGTGGCGGCGAATTAATAAAACATCTGAATGAATTTTAAACTTATAAGTGCATGTACCGTCTTCTCCTCAAAACCCTCTTGTAGTGTTTGCACGAAAAAACCTAACGCGACTCCCCCTCCGCCGCACATCCCCTTCTTGTCAAAGCAAACTGGACACTGCAAAAAATATGAAGAAAGATTACAAATCGGAAACAACGATCGATCGCGAGACGTACATGTTATTTACGTACTCCACTAGTAGGCGCCATCCTTGGTCTCGACGCGGAGCGAGAGTCTTACAAGTCTCGCCGGCGAGAGACGTGGCGAGCTGTGGCGGCGAGAGACGTGGCGAGATCTGGCGGCGAGAGACGTGGCGAGATCTGGCGGCGGCTGAAGGAGGTCGTGATATGATGGCAAGTTATATCGTGGAGTAAATTTCGGTAGGTCAATAGGAGTGCAAATGGGCGGTGCTGGGTTTAGACGTGACAACACGGTCGAATGCGCGTCAGTTGGACTAGACCCGCGTCAGTTTTCTCTTCGTCTGCCGTGTCAATATTCGGACGGAGTAATTAATGGGGATGATATTTATCCCCTTCCCCCTCCCCTACCGTCTCAATATTCGCACCGCATCCTGGTTTCCACTTTCCACACTTCTCGTCGTCTCCTCTCCCTCATTATCTTCGTCTCCCGCCGCTGCGTCGCCATGGACATGGATGAGCAGCAAATGTACAACTGGACTAGCACGCGCGCAGTCCACATCCACGACGAGGAGGACCTGGAGGTGGTCTACACCAACGACCCCTGGGAAGTGCGCCGCGTCCTCGACATGTACACGGAGTGGCTCATGGAGGACGAGCACAAGTTCGTCGGCCTCGACTTCGAGTACACCAACCATCGAGCCGAGGACGAGAAGAAGATCGCCGTGGTTCAACTCTGCATGCGTCGACATGTGCTGGTGTTCCACTACGCAGCGTAAGAACTAATCCCCTTTTTTAATCTTTCGATTGGGGTTTTTTACTTGCCGCCGTTCTGTCTCTCTTTGATTTTCGTTAGACATTGTTCCCGAAAATCAGTACATTCCCGATCTAAATCTGCTACACATTGTTCCAGAAAAGCAGTACATTCCCGATCTAAATCTGCTACACATTGTTCCCGATTTATTAATTTGTTTCATCTTCGTCTCCTCTGTAGGTTCTTGCATATTTGTAACTGATCTGTGACTAGTACATTACTTTGTTTACTGCAGTGCTAACTGGTGGGAGTCTCCGGCAATCTGCGATTTCTTTCGAGAAGGCGCTACGTTTGCGAGTGTTGACATCCGTGGTGACAAGAGAGTTCTGTGGAGGACATGGCACATGGAGATTCCTTCTGAGTACTACGTCGATCTCCAGGACGAGTACTTCAAGTACACTGGTCATGCGAGGGCTGGCATGGCTACCATGGCAGCAAGACTCATTGATTCATGGTTCGGTGATATGAAGAAGAAGTTCCACCACCATCGGCACAGACTGTGGGGGGACTTCCCACTTCCAAATATGAACATCGAGTATGCAGCCATTGATGCTTGGGTCTCGTACGAGCTCTACCGCAAGATCGTGGTCGACAAAGTCCTGCTGATGGTGGATTGATCATCTCTTCTGCTGCATGACCCCCTGATCTTTTGGTTTGGTCTCCCTCCTGCGTGAGGTGCTTTTGGCTAGTAGTCCGTTCTTTTGAAACTGTAAATATTTTGCCATGATATGTTAACAATTGTCTTGGGAGGTTTCAATTTTATGTTGTGTACATCCTAGTACTTCAAAGTGCTAGTAAACTAAATGTTCAGAGCAGTAGAGTTCTTCAAAATCAAAACATACCAGACGTAAAAATCACCAAAAATTGTGATTCAAATTTTCTTTATGACTTTTACTCATTTATCTGAAATTTTTCATCGAAAAAATCTCAAAGTGGTGAACAATAACATAATATGGTGTCCCCATGGTGGACATGTGTCGAACGAGGGGTTTTCGGACGAAAAGAGGGGGAAATCGCCAAAAACTGACCAAACCACCATGGATTTGGGGCATGATTTGGCACCCTTGTGCACATTGTGATATGACACCTTGGTTGCTATGGGTTTTGATTTTTGGGAGTTGGTGGCATGGTGTCCCCATGGTGGACATGTGTCGAACGAGGGGTTTTCGGACGAAAAGAGGGGGAAATCGCCAAAAACTGACCAAACCACCATGGATTTGGGGCATGATTTGGCACCCTTGTGCACATTGTGATATGAAACCTTGGTTGCTATGGGTTTTGATTTTTTGGAGTTGGTGGCATGGTGTCCCCATGGTGGACATGTGTCGAACGAGGGGTTTTCGGACGAAAAGAGGGGGAAATCGCCAAAAACTGACCAAACCACCATGGATTTGGGGCATGATTTGGCACCCTTGTGCACATTGTGATATGACACCTTGGTTGCTATGGGTTTTGATTTTTTGGAGTTGGTGGCATGGTGTCCCCATGGTGGACATGTGTCGAACGAGGGGTTTTCGGACGAAAAGAGGGGGAAATCGCCAAAAACTGACCAAACCACCATGGATTTGGGGCATGATTTGGCACCCTTGTGCACATTGTGATATGACACCTTGGTTGCTATGGGTTTTGATTTTTTGGAGTTGGTGGCATGGTGTCCCCATGGTGGACATGTGTCGAGCGAGGGGTTTTCGGACGAAAAGAGGGGAAATCGCCAAAAACTCACCAAACCACCATGGATTTGGGGCATGATTTGGCACCCTTGTGCACATTGTGATATGACACCTTGGTTGCTATGGGTTTTGATTTTTTGGAGTTGGTGGCATGGTGTCCCCATGGTGGACATGTGTCGAACGAGGGGTTTTCGGACGAAAAGAGGGGAAATCGCCAAAAACTCACCAAACCACCATGGATTTGGGGCATGATTTGGCACACTTGTGCACATTGTGATATGACACCTTGCTTGCTATGGGTTTTGATTTTTTGGAGTTGGTGGCTTGGTGTCCCCATGGTGGACATGTGTCGAACGAGGGGTTTTCGGACGAAAAGAGGGGGAAATCGCCAAAAACTCACCAAACCACCATGGATTTGGGGCATGATTTGGCACACTTGTGCACATTGTGATATGACACCTTGCTTGCTATGGGTTTTGATTTTTTGGAGTTGGTGGCATGGTGTCCCCATGGTGGACATGTGTCGAACGAGGGGTTTTCGGACGAAAAGAGGGGAAAATCGCCAAAAACTCACCAAACCACCATGGATTTGGGGCATGATTTGGCACCCTTGTGCACATTGTGATATGACACCTTGGTTGCTATGGGTTTTGATTTTTGGGAGTTGGTGGCATGGTGTCCCCATGGTGGACATGTGTCGAACGAGGGGTTTTCGGACGAAAAGAGGGGGAAATCGCCAAAAACTGACCAAACCACCATGGATTTGGGGCATGATTTGGCACCCTTGTGCACATTGTGATATGACACCTTGGTTGCTATGGGTTTTGATTTTTTGGAGTTGGTGGCATGGTGTCCCCATGGTGGACATGTGTCGAACGAGGGGTTTTCGGACGAAAAGAGGGGGAAATCGCCAAAAACTGACCAAACCACCATGGATTTGGGGCATGATTTGGCACCCTTGTGCACATTGTGATATGACACCTTGGTTGCTATGGGTTTTGATTTTTTGGAGTTGGTGGCATGGTGTCCCCATGGTGGACATGTGTCGAACGAGGGGTTTTCGGACGAAAAGAGGGGAAATCGCCAAAAACTCACCAAACCACCATGGATTTGGGGCATGATTTGGCACCCTTGTGCACATTGTGATATGACACCTTGGTTTCTATGGGTTTTGATTTTTGGAGTTGGTGGCATGGTGTCCCCATGGTGGACATGTGTCGAACGAGGGGTTTTCGGACGAAAAGAGGGGAAAATCGCCAAAAACCACCATGGATTTGGGGCATGATTTGGCACCCTTGTGCACATTGTGATATGACACCTTGGTTGCTATGGGTTTTGATTTTTTGGAGTTGGTGGCATGGTGTCCCCATGGTGGACATGTGTCGAACGAGGGGTTTTCGGACGAAAAGAGGGGAAATCGCCAAAAACTCACCAAACCACCATGGATTTGGGGCATGATTTGGCACCCTTGTGCACATTGTGATATGACACCTTGTTTGCTATGGGTTTTGATTTTTGGAGTTGGTGGCATGGTGTCCCCATGGTGGACATGTGTCGAGCGAGGGGTTTTCGGACGAAAAGAGGGGGAAATCGCCAAAAACTGACCAAACCACCATGGATTTGGGGCATGATTTGGCACCCTTGTGCACATTGTGATATGACACCTTGGTTGCTATGGGTTTTGATTTTTTGGAGTTGGTGGCATGGTGTCCCCATGGTGGACATGTGTCGAACGAGGGGTTTTCGGACGAAAAGAGGGGGAAAAAACTCACCAAACCACCATGGATTTGGGGCATGATTTGGCACCCTTGTGCACATTGTGATATGACACCTTGGTTGCTATGGGTTTTGATTTTTTGGAGTTGGTGGCATGGTGTCCCCATGGTGGACATGTGTCGAACGAGGGGTTTTCGGACGAAAAGAGGGGGAAATCGCCAAAAACTGACCAAACCACCATGGATTTGGGGCATGATTTGGCACCCTTGTGCACATTGTGATATGACACCTTGGTTGCTATGGGTTTTGATTTTTTGGAGTTGGTGGCATGGTGTCCCCATGGTGGACATGTGTCGAACGAGGGGTTTTCGGACGAAAAGAGGGGAAATCGCCAAAAACTCACCAAACCACCATGGATTTGGGGCATGATTTGGCACCCTTGTGCACATTGTGATATGACACCTTGGTTGCTATGGGTTTTGATTTTTTGGAGTTGGTGGCATGGTGTCCCCATGGTGGACATGTGTCGAACGAGGGGTTTTCGGACGAAAAGAGGGGGAAATCGCCAAAAACTCACCAAACCACCATGGATTTGGGGCATGATTTGGCACACTTGTGCACATTGTGATATGACACCTTGGTTGCTATGGGTTTTGATTTTTTGGAGTTGGTGGCATGGTGTCCCCATGGTGGACATGTGTCGAACGAGGGGTTTTCGGACGAAAAGAGGGGGAAATCGCCAAAAACTCACCAAACCACCATGGATTTGGGGCATGATTTGGCACACTTGTGCACATTGTGATATGACACCTTGCTTGCTATGGGTTTTGATTTTTTGGAGTTGGTGGCTTGGTGTCCCCATGGTGGACATGTGTCGAACGAGGGGTTTTCGGACGAAAAGAGGGGGAAATCGCCAAAAACTCACCAAACCACCATGGATTTGGGGCATGATTTGGCACCCTTGTGCACATTGTGATATGACACCTTGCTTGCTATGGGTTTTGATTTTTGGGAGTTGGTGGCATGGTGTCCCCATGGTGGACATGTGTCGAACGAGGGGTTTTCGGACGAAAAGAGGGGGAAATCGCCAAAAACTCACCAAACCACCATGGATTTGGGGCATGATTTGGCACACTTGTGCACATTGTGATATGACACCTTGCTTGCTATGGGTTTTGATTTTTGGGAGTTGGTGGCTTGGTGTCCCCATGGTGGACATGTGTCGAACGAGGGGTTTTCGGACGAAAAGAGGGGAAATCGCCAAAAACTCACCAAACCACCATGGATTTGGGGCATGATTTGGCACACTTGTGCACATTGTGATATGACACCTTGCTTGCTATGGGTTTTGATTTTTGGGAGTTGGTGGCTTGGTGTCCCCATGGTGGACATGTGTCGAACGAGGGGTTTTCGGACGAAAAGAGGGGGAATCGCCAAAAACTCACCAAACCACCTTGGATTTGGGGCATGATTTGGCACACTTGTGCACATTGTGATATGACACCTTGCTTGCTATGGGTTTTGATTTTTTGGAGTTGGTGGCTTGGTGTCCCCATGGTGGACATGTGTCGAACGAGGGGTTTTCGGACGAAAAGGGGGAAATCGCCAAAAACTCACCAAACCACCATGGATTTGGGGCATGATTTGGCACCCTTGTGCACATTGTGATATGACACCTTGCTTGCTATGGGTTTTGATTTTTTGGAGTTGGTGGCTTGGTGTCCCCATGGTGGACATGTGTCGAACGAGGGGTTTTCGGACGAAAAGAGGGGGAAATCGCCAAAAACTCACCAAACCACCATGGATTTGGGGCATGATTTGGCACACTTGTGCACATTGTGATATGACACCTTCAACCTAGGTTTCACCAAACACTCAAACTTTCATATAAAATTGAAAATTTGTTGAAATCTTTCCAAACCTTGTGTATTGGCCAATGTGTGGCTAACACTTTCCATGGAAAATAACAAACTAGAAAAAAATTTGGCATAAGGGTGCATCAACATGTGGGTAATGACGCTAGCATGCTATCTTGGCAGTTTGGTTTGAAAATTTTCAAAAATTCATCCCCTAAACTCAAGAAGAGGCTATGTGTGATCACTAATTCGTATTTCAAATAATTTAGAGTTTTTAATACCCATACTGAAAATTCTGTGCCAGCCCATCCGTCATGCGTGGGACCCATGTCAAAGTAATGGGAAAGTGGACTGACTACATGCAGCAATCCACGTTTTCACACCCACGCGTCAGACAGAGGAACCCAAACGGCAGCACCTACTGTATATCCATCGGCCCCATCGTCTCTCCCACCCGCAACTTCTATTCCCCAATCTCTGGCGAAAAACCCTGCTTGCACCTCCACCAGCGCAACACCGACCTCCCCTTCCACCGAAGATCCCGAAGATGAAGCGTGTTCGCGGAGACGAGCCGGAGGCGAGTGCGGTCGTCAACGTCGACAGAGGCGACGGCGAGGGTCCGGTAGTAGTCGACGTCGCGGAGGCGGGATCTTCTTCCGGACCTGGAGCCGCTCTTCGCCGCGCCGTGACCGTGGAGGGCTCCGCCCAACCGGCCGTGGTCGCCGTCGCTGATGAGGCCAAGGGAGACGTCCTCGCTCCCGCGGCACAAGCAGATGACCAGGGCTTCGATCCGAATGACCCGTTCTACCGCCACTCCAGGCAGTACCGCGAGCTATATGGCCCCAGAGAGTGCGACGAGTTCGAAGAGGAGGCCTCCGACAACTGCAGCGAGGTACTCTACTATTCCGATCGATCCCCTGTTTTTCTTGATCTTACTGTTCACCATAGGGTTTGCTCATAGGGTAGATTGATTTGCCCTGTCTGCGACTTCTTGTACAAATTGATGATTCTGGGGTTCTTGCTCATCTGATTTATGGTTTGTAGTTACTAGATCTGTAATATTTGATGCACATCTTGATTCAACTGTAATGATTCCTTTTGTGTGATGAATGATACCTGCTTAGTGTAACGCTCAATGCATTTCAAACTTAAATTCATCCGAATATGAATCATACCAGAGTGATTATGATTACAAGAATTATATTATAGGTACTATTAATTGATCTGATACATGGATTTTATAATCACCATTTGTCTTAAACTGGTGCTTATTTATACGATGAAACCATAGTGTGTACATCATTTTAATTTGGGGAACAAGTGAATTATCAGTTGCATGTAATTTATGACCATAATTTTTGTTCAATTCCTGCTTATTGACGTCATGAATCCATATTGTTTTATGAATCAGTACATCTTCAGGGAACAAATGATTGATCCCTGATCCATGAAATTTATAATCACCATTTTCTCTTAAATTGGTGCTTACTTATAATACTGAAATAATGATTGGACTACCCATGAACAAGTTGTGACAACAGTTTAAATTGGTGGTTATTTATATTAGTGAAGTAATTATGTATGGTTGGATCTGGATCATAAATGTTGATTCTACATGATTAATTCTTAATAATGTTCATACAAAAATATTTAATGCTTCAATTGTATTTCAGTTAATTTCCTTCTCTCACTTCTTCTTTACTTTCAAAATCGCAGGAAGACTCTGAGGACGTTGACAGCGACAAGGAGGACCGGGACCGGAAGAGCCGCTTCGTTCTGAAGAAGCTGAAGACTGGCCAGATCCCTTTCCGTCGTAACGGAAAGCCACATTGCCCATTCTGCGGCAGGGTTTTCCCGAACGATCTCGTGTGTCTGATCCAGCACGCGACGGGAGTTGGAAAAGGTAGCAAGCAGAAGCACAATCCTGCTAGCAAGGCGAAGCACGCTGCCTTTGGCAAGTTCCTCAGGGACTACGTCAAGACTGGCCTCATCCCGCTCGTCGGTCCAGCTGTTGGCCCTCATGTTCTCCACTAAATTTAGTTTCTGTTTAGTTGTTCCCCTGGAGGTTCATGGTTAAACTATGTCATGTTTCAAAGACTATGTTCTACTTTTGTTATTTGGAACCTGGGCAATCATACCCAGTTGTTTAACTACCAGCCTAGTGGGCTTGTTCTGTTTTTCCCAAGGCCCAGGGAAGTACATATTAATTTGCAAAAAATGAACAATTAAAATCAGTGAAAATTGAACTGGCAGTAGAAAAAATGCAGGACCAAATAGTCAATCGTAAAGTGTACCCCCTACATAATCCCACTATACAATCCCTTCACACAAGAGCGGCCAGGGTAGCGATATGACATAAACACACAATGGGCACACACAAATTGTAGACTAAAACAATTATATCATATGATAAAGATTATATCATAGGATAAAGTTCACAATGGCAAAACATCAGCACACTGAAAAATACATTGAATCATAAAGTTGCACTTCAAAATTATTTAAAACCATATGATTTACAACTTCAAATGTACAACAAAATGTTGACTACATGCCTTTGTTCGGACTATAGGTTAGGTCAGAACAATTATGGCATGTTAGTCATTTTTTCAACATACATAAAAAACAAATGCTCATTTGTGGACGAAGTGCACAATTATACCAAAGTAGGCATCACTTCAACACATCAAACTACACCAAACCTCATGAAAAATTTAAATTTGAATTTTCCACATGAATGTCACAACATTTACTCAGTCCCACTAGTTACTGATGATTTTACATTGAATTTAGCATTTATTATGAGTTTTACTCGTTTTCTGTCATTTTTTAATAAAAAAATCAACAAACACCTAAAATTGTCAGAAAAATCTGAAACTCCTTAGGCACACATACCTACCCTTCATGACCACTCACAAAAATTTGCAGCTCAATCTGAGTATTTGAAGTGCAGCTTGCTTGAAAAAGAGCCCTTCACCGACATGATCGATGTGGGTCCACACATGGATCGACCCAACCAACATGAGGTTCCACAAGTGTTTTCAGACAAAATCTCACATGTGTGAACAATAACATGTATATGTGGGATGTGTTCTCACATATACCTCACATGCAAAAGGTTTTACAACTTCCGGGGTCGACGATTCGACCGTTATGCCGAAAATGCCCTCACTTGTGTAAATTCACATCAAACTACACCAAACCTCATGAAAAATTTAAATTTGAATTTTGCACATGAATGTCACAACATTTACTCAGTCCCACTAGTTACTGATGATTTTACATTGAATTTAGCATTTATTATGAGTTTTACTCGTTTTCTGTCATTTTTTAATTAAAATATACATGTACAGTTCCATTTTCAGAGTAATATTTTTTCTTTCGCGGCAAAAACTTGTTCCCTCCAAATTGTAGTACGCCGGCTGCCAAAACGCCCAAATTTTTTGTTCCCTCCACTCCTCCCGCGCACCCCACCTATCAAATATTTCGCCCTCCCTTATATACGTCGTGCCTCTACCCCATGATTTACGAGCATCTTAACTACCCACCCCCCCGACCTCATCCTCTCGTGCTCACCCCGATCCGGTGTCTTCGCCGGACGTTCATCCATCTCGCATCTATCTCCCCGGCCGGTGGTCGCCATGGCCGGCAGTCGTCGAAACGTCGGGGGGAAGGAAAATCGCACACACACGCCGAAGAAGGCGCCCGGCTCGAAGAAACGCCAAGGTAAATCTGTCGGTGATCGGCTTGTTGTCGTGTTTTTCGGATGGTTAGATCGAGAGATCGGTTTTACATGTCTACCACGCCCGTTTGACCTATATCTAGATCTTGCATATTTGATAGATCCAATCCCGACATCATACGTATAGGGTTTATCGTTTTTATTGCAGAGACAATCATGCCGTGCTATACAATCTTTGCCATCCCGCTGCTGTACAATCTTTTGCATAGACAATTGTTTGCCGAAACACTTAACTGAACTAATTCTAGCCGTTGCCGAAAACAGCCTGACGAGCTACAGTGAACAACGACATTGCTTCAGACTTTTATTCCTCAGTTTCAGAGGGAAGCAGAGTTTGATCTAGAACAATTGTTTGCTGTTTTCTATGGAACTAGTTAGTTTGCACCTGCAATGCACGTCTTAACAATGTAATGAAGTTTTTTTAATCATGTACTTTGTTTCATCAGTCTATTTATTTCCACAATTTTTGTTTATCTATGTCTTTCAAAAGTCAAAAATCAAATTTCAGCACATATCTGAACTTCTATCAGCACAAATCTGAACTTCTATCAGCACATATCTGAACTTCTATCAGCACATATCTGAACTTCTATCGGTATAGGACTGAACTACCGATACCTCATTACGTGCATACCAAGCCCGCCAAGCAACCAGAAGGGTAGTATCCACCATGTGAGGTGGTAGTTGTCCAATAACAGACTGAAACCAGCTATCAACAGACATGCATAATTCAGTGTGCGAGGGGAGTCTCATGTGTCAATTATTTGTTACGAGTAGATATCTAAAAGCACATGATGTCCCTTAGCCTGGCATATGCCCCCTCTTATGTTTTGTTCGCCGACATCATACGTAGACTCTTATGTTTTCAATCATTTGCTGCTGTACAATATTTTGCAAAGACAATTATTTGCTGTTTTCTATGGAATTGGCCCCCTCTTATGTTTTGTTCACGCTCCGCTCTTCCGATTATTTCAGCGGAGACACAAAACCCCGTCAAGCCGGCATATGAGCTTGCCAAGGAGAAACAAATGCAAGAAAATGTAGTACGCATGGAAAAAAATTTCGCTGAAAGATATGGACCTGCCCACAAATTTCAGAAAGATTTCTCTGGTTTTGCACGTACATTAGTGTATGGTGGGGTACAAATAGGAACTAGTAACAATCTAAAGGACACAGACTGCGAAGAGATGGAGGTCGAAGAGGACCCTTCGTATGAACCGAATCCAGAAGAGATAGCTACTGCTGATGATGATCTTCATTCAGATGAGGATCAGCGCACTGTCGGCAAAACTTCAGCTCAGGTCTGTGGAACTATGTCTGAACTATGATAGGAAATACGTACATGCTAAATGTTTCCTACTAATGTAGCCTCTACTTTGCTTGCAGATAGTTGCTTCTTCTGCAATAGTTGCACAGAAGAAGCGATCCATACCTGAAGTTGCACCATCCAACATTGCAACAAGATCAATGGCAACAACTGAACCTGAAGCTGGGTCATCTGATGAGCCGACGGCCACTGCTGGTCTGAACACTGAAGGAGCACCCTCACCTAACCAGATCATGACATCTGGAGGCAGCACCTCATCTCCTGAGGACAATCAAATTGTAAACTTTGAGCGGCAAGGTATGAAAATTTGTAAAAACTAAACACTGTACCGCATATTTTCATATAAAAGAGAATCATTTCATATATCTTCTTTCAGAGACATTGACAACATCTGGCGGTAGTAAGAGAAAGAGAGGTGGACGCAGACGTACCATGGGCCATGGACTACATGAGTACACAAGAAGACATGGTGGCAATAAGATGCCAATTGAATTCACTCCTGGTGTCAGGAGACCCAAGGATTATGTCCAGTCAGCAAAGCTGAGCAATGAGGTTGGTATTCACATCCGTGAAAAAATGCCGCTTGCAACACACTGGACACAGTACAAGAAAGATGACACTCTCAAACATGTCATTCCTCATGCTATAAGTACAGTAGCGGTGAGTCCTGTACAATCTTGGTTTAACCTAATTAGTATGCTACATGATCAACTATCTAAGATTCTACTGATTAATGCATCACTATTTTGAAGGGAAAGTTTAATATGGACAAAAATGATGAGGTGGCTCAAGATGTGTGCACTGATATGCTGCAAGTTAGTATTCGGCAGTTCCGATATAGGCTTAAAAAGGAGTATTGGCCGAAAATTAAAAATCTCACACTGGAGCAAGCATATCTCAAGAAGCCAGATCATGTAGAAGAGAAAAGCTGGAAAGAACTGGTGAAAAGATGGTTTGATGAGAAGTACCAGGTACATAAACGTTATTCCTTTCAATAACAGCTACTGAATTCTTACATTTCTCTGATCTGGATAAATAAAATGCATGTACTGAACATAGGGACTGTGTGTAATAAATGGAAAGAACAGAGAAGCTGTGAAACAGTTCCATACCACTGGATCTCGAAGCTATGTTGCTCACTGGGAACATCTAGTAAGTGTTCTGAATTTCCCAATACAGTTCATACTTCTGTCATACACAGTGTACAATGGTAATGTGCATTCTACATTTTTTCAAGCAGAAGGCTAAGCAGCAGGAAGAAGAAACCTCTCCAATTGAATTTTTTAGAATCACACACACTAACAAGGATAACATTATGAGTGCTGAAGCAAAAAGTGCATATGTAAGAAATATTTCTTATTAGCACAATATAATATAATCCAGTTTTGTATGTTGTCCATGCAATGATTGTAATCTTTATGCAGGATCAAATGGTGGCAAAAAAAGCGGCGCCACGCAATGAAGATGAACCTGATTTGACTGATTTGCAAATTGTTCAGCTAGTTCTGAGCGAGAAAAGCCCATCCACCACCTGCAACAGCACATTCCTACCAAGATTGGGCGTCGCAACAAGTTCCAGGAAGTCTTCTGTCTCAGCTACACGCATCCGAGAGCTACAACAAAGACTGGCAGATCAAGAGCAGAACTCCATACAGGCAGCTGAAACGTACCACAGTGAGATGCAGGCAAGACTACAAGGACAAGATGAAAAATTTGAAGAGATCAGGAAGAAGCAGGAGGAAGAACTTGAAGCTGTGAAGAAAGCCCAAGAAGAAAAGACTCTGGCTTATGAAAAGAGGCTGACAGAAATGGATGCCGTGCTTAATTTGCTCTTGAGGACATCCCAGCCACCATCCATGTCTCAATCCCAGGGCAACTAATCTATTGCACCACCGTCCTACAACATTATTAATCATAGGTCTTTTAATTTCTTTGTGTTCCAATTGTAATTTTCTTATGAATCTTTCGGTCTGTGAGAGACATATATACTTCTTGTGCCACCATTTAAGTATGATATTTATTGTCTACTTTTTGATATTTCGCCAGTTTTTTTGTTTCCCAAATTTCGCAAATAATTCAAATGCTCTCAAATTTTGTCAAATTCAAAAGGTGACGGAAAATGTCACAACGTCACTATTAAATGAAACCACGTGGCACCAATTTCTGGTCCCACTTGTCAGAATTTGTGGGTCCCACCAGTCAGCATTATTGGGACCCATATGTCGGCAACAACCTGGTCCCACTTGTCTGAATTTTGTGGATCCCACCGGTCAGAATATTGTGGGTCCAGCTTGTCATAATATTTTGTGGGTCCCACCAGATATCCATGTCAGCGCCGTCGGACCCATGTTGTCAGAAGCCAAATGGACCCACATGTAAGGCCACGTATGCTTTTTTTGGACCAATCAGAAGCTTCCCAAGATTTAGATATTGACGAAAGTTGCAATTTTTCGTGACAAACCTGTCTGTCAACAATGAACCTTTGATGTTGACGAATTTGCAGGTCGTCACCATCAAACATTTGACGTTGACGAAAAAATGCATACCGTCACCCCCGATATTTTATGACGGAGCTTCCTTGACGAACCCCATGACGATCAAATTTTGTCACCGCGAAGTAATCCTTGACGAAAATTGGCCTTAACATGACGAAAGTGATTTGTCAAAAAAAAAATTTCCTTTGTAGTGAATACTCTTGCAAAGTGCAAAGCCCTCCTTGGGCTAGGCACCATGATTCTTACCTTTCTTCATACTAGCCTATCCTACATTGACACCATACAAGTTTTACTTGTTGTGTTTTCAAAAGTTGATTTAAAGTGGTCTAGGTGAATAAGATTACTAGAGTAGCAAAGTTAGTTTTATAGATAGCAAAGCAATGTAGCACCCCTCATGATTAGTGCTAGTGCTAAAATACTAAAATTTGACTACTCTAGATGGGAACATATGACTTGCTGAATCTGAAACCTTGGAATGATGAAGCATTCCATTGAATGATTGGAGGTTGAATATGAACAAGAGAAGATAGTGATTTTGATGAAAACCTGATATTGGTTTGAATGCGATACCTTTCCAATTTTGAGTACCCCCACAATACCTGATTATGGGTAGGGCTTAACTGGAAGTTTATAGATTTTAGTATGGGTTCCCTCTGAACACACGTCATAGGGGTTATGCCGAGGCTGCCTCCGTTGTGAGAAATGATGTGAATTGAGGTGAAATTGTACGGCCAAGCCCTGTGCAGTTCCCAGGTTGGTTGGTTTTCACTGGGAGGCCAAGCTCATGGGGAGAGGTGCTCATACTAGGATGTGTAAGTGAAAGGTTATGGTTGATGATCCGTGTACTGTGTTACGGAGTTATTCCGACGGATGAAATCAAATGTTGTGGCACAAGTGTGCAACCTCTGCAGAGTGTAAATCTATTCGAATAGCCGCGTCCACGGTTACGGACGGTTGGAAAGGCCATACATTTTTGAAAACCTTTGAATGTGAATGGTGATTTGGTGACTTGTTGGAATTACAACCAATGTTGTGGGAATGACACTAATGTTCCCACTTGAGTTAGTTAGCACATGATCAAATACCTGTGAACTAAAATATGGCTTATGCAAAATAAACTAGAGCTTAGTACTTTTACTCAAAGAGTTGGCATTTTACATTAGTATTAGTTTGCAAGTACTTAAAGTACTTACGGCTTTGTCCCTGGCTATTCAAATGGCCAGAGTACGATGATGAACAGAACTATCACGAGGATGACCAGCAGGACGCCTACGACAACTAGGGGTTTCTGACGTCAAATGTTGGCCTGTGGACTAGAGAGTCCATTTGTTATTACGCTTCCGCTATGTATGAACTTGTGTATGTATGTTGATCGATAGATCAACTATTTGTGTAAGATGAATCATGTGATTCAATGTTGTAAGACAATATGGCTTGTAATAAATAATGACTGTGATATTCGACTATTATGCCTCGCAACAACATTATCCTGGGATTGCGATGAATGATAATAGGCATCCAGACTTAAAAAAAATCCGGGTGTTGACAAATTGCATGTGATGTTAATCCTTTATGCATCTTATTTTTCTTAGATCGCGATGGTAGCATTATAAGATGATCCCTCACATTAATATCAAGATAATAAAGTGTTCTCCCTCGTATGCACCGTTGCTACAGTTCGTCGTTTCGAAGCATCTCGTGATGATCGGATGTGATAGACTCTACGTTCACATACAACGGGTGTAAGCCATGTTTGCACACGCGGAATACTTGGGTTTGCTTGACGAGCCTAGCATGTACAGACATGGCCTCGGGACAACGGAAACCGAAAGGTTGAACATGAGTCATATGGATGATATGATCAACATGTTGATGTTCACCATTGAAGCTACATCATCTCACGTGATGATCGGTTTTGGTGTAGTGGATGTGGATCGTGTACCACTTAAGAACTATGAGGGATGTTGTATTAAGTGGGAGTTCATTAGTAATTAGATTAAAACATGAACTAATTATCATAAACATAGTCTGAGTAGTATTTTGAATTAATTTTGTAGTATTGGCATCCGTTTTCTACCATGCGCTAGTCTTGTAATTGAGATAGAAATACTGTTAAAATCTGACAAGAAACTTTACGGACTGGTACCGTATTGTTAAAGAATCAAGAAATGATTAAGTCCTATTGCAAACTTTTAGTAAACATCACATTGTTGATTCAAAGAGCTATGGTTTCAATTAGTACCTAAAGTTATCTTGTCTCCGTGAAACTTGAAGTTCAAATCTGTTTGAAAAGTAAGGAGCTGAAAATTTAGTTTTCAAAAATAATCAAGGTATGAGATATATGTGATATCTAAGACCTTATTGCAAGATGATAGAATATAATTTGGTGAGACTACATAAACTCATAAGTTTTATGGGAATGTACGAAGGTTGAAGACGCAAGGCGTCCCAATCCTCCAACGATTGGGGCACTAACGATATTCGCATATCCATGAAGTGATCGTCCTTAGTATGCACCGTTGCTAAGACTCGTCGTTTCGAAGCATCACGTGATGATCGGGTGTTATAGATTCTACGTGTGCATACAACGGGTGCAAGCCAGATTTGCACATGCGAATACTAAGGTTAAACTTTACGAGCCTAGCATGTACAGACATGGTCTCGGAAAGTCATCATGATGGATAAAATTATGAGTGAAATTGTTCATCATATTACAAAGTTACTAATAGTGAAATCTGGAACACTTGTCATATGATGATCAACTTCAAAATAAAAACCTCAAGGTTATTGGTATTTGACCAACAAACCTAGAAGTTATTGAAGGTGAAGTGTTTTCTGAGAATGAGGAAAACTAAAAGAGAAACTACAAAAGATATTTTGGCAGAAAGAAAAGAAAAGACTAGAAAGTCTAGCTCAGGTGTATATAAAAGATATACATGTTATGGTTGTATTCCTAGTTTGGTCACACAATGAAATTCTTGGGTATTTGTACCATATTGGTTGGTATGAAGTGTCATACAAAACAACGCATTACAAGAATACAATGGCCTATGTGACTGATAAGGAATATGGTAATAATGCACGCCTAGAACATGATAAAGTGTTATTATGTTTGTCGTTGGCATTCTACCTAGCCTTTAGAATTTATAATAAAGAACTTAATAAATTGTTATTTTGTTCTGGTCAAATAAAAACAATGAGTTGTTCAAATTATGACATTACTCCATGTACGATGGATAAGTTATTATAAATCTTAATGGTGAATCACACATACATAATACTGACGCTAAAATGCCATAAGACAAATGATTTGAATTCCATTTATTTGTGGAACCGCCATTTAGGTCATGTTAGAGAGGAACGCATGAAGGAACTCCATGCAAATGGATTTTTGGAGTCATTCGATTTTTGAATCGTTTGGCGCTTGCAAATCTTTTCTAAAGAGAATGACTGAAATACCGTTCATAGGCCAAGAGTTGAACGGGAAACTAACTTAGTGGAAACATACATGATGATATATGTGGTTCACTGGGCATAGTTGTGTGCGGGAGATTCTTCTACTTCATGAAAACTTCCAACAATAAATTGAGTATATATATGTGGATATATTCGATAAGGAAGAAGTTTGAAACATTTGAATGGATTCAAATAAATTTCAGCATGAGGTGGAAATCATCATAATAGAAAAGTCAAATATCTATGATTGGATCATAGTGGAAATATTTGAATTACGAGTTTTAGCGAACATCTAAGAGAGTTATGAAGTTGTTCTACAACTCACGTTTCTTGGAGTATCATAGTGATGATGGAGTATCCGAGAGATGTATCCAAACCTTGTTGGATCAATGATGAGATAAAATAAAATGACGCCATTATAGTTTTGTGGATTATGCTTTAGTGACTACCGCTTTTACACTGAATAGAGCATCATCATGATCCGTTGAAATGACACCATACGAGTTATGGCATGGGTATGAACCCTAATAGTCCTTTCTCAAATTTTGGTATGCATAGCATAAGTAAATAAGTTTACAACAATCGGATGAATGTCTTTGTTGGTTATCCCAAAGAATTAATTGGGAATTCTTTCCACTATGGAGACAAAGACAAAAGTGTTTGTCGATGTTTCTTACTTATTTCCAAGAAATTTTTTCTAGCGAAGTATTTGAGTGGGAGGACAATAGAACTTGATAAGGTTTATTAACCTGAGCATAATGATCAGAGTAGCGCTGACGTGGGCATTACCCTTCGAGTAACCGACGTTGCCCTATCCTGTATTGATCAACTGGAGGCCCATGAAGACACCTGAAGGCTAGATGGGCCACTAGCCGGCCAGAAGATTCCTTGACGGGCAAGACAAGGGAGCGAACAAACAAGGAAAGATTGGATCTAAATTACTGTAATTCTAGTCGTATTCGGTTAGACCTCTTGAGACCTGGCCTCCTATATAAAGGCCAGGAGAGGGGCTGCTGGAGGACACGAACAATCTTAGCAACCTTAGCCAGGAAAAGCTTAGAGCTAGGTAACCCTAGCAACACCAATCTCGACTAGATCTCAGCCGAAGTATTCGGCACCCCATTGTAACCTGTTTTCATCATAATCAAAGAACAGACAGGCAGGACGTAAGGGTTTTACCTCATCGAGGGCCCCGAACCTGGGTAAATCGCTCTCCGCTTGTCCGTGCCGATGTCTCGTGTCAGCTTGCGGATTCCATCAACCCTAAGCCCCTATCGGAGGGCATTGCCGAGGAGCACCCTCGACAATTGGCGCTCTGTGGAAGCCCGTCGGCACAAGGCAGGACATCGGCAGCTCCGATCATGACATCGGCATTCGCCGGCAAATCGCCGGCAACTCCATCGGCGACTCCGTCGACTCCATCGTCGCCAATCCTGGGAAGCCCGATTCGATTCGGCTCCTACGAGTTTACTCCACACAGTGATTCCTCCCGCTCAAACTTTTCAGATCTACAAGGGAACATGGAGATGACCTTCGGCAGCGTCCACTACAACGTCAACGCGAAGGAATCCTTCGATTGCTGGAATCTCCCACCTCGGATCGACGAGGTCAGCGCACCATCATCACCCGATCTGTCGGCTGGTCTGACAAAATCAACGTGCTCACCCGCGCCCTCGACTCCCCGCTCGGTGTCCTCCATGTCGGTAGGGTCTGACGATCCCACGTCTTCGGAATTAACCTCGTACTACTGCCTGAACTGCGACACCAGGCACGGACTGGGATCGAGCGACACGCCGTTCATCTGCAACGCCCAATATTCGTCGGGAGAGGACAGTATCGACAGCACCGTCCAGGGAATCACCCGAAGACCGGCACACCATCAGGTTTATGTCGCCAATAACACGGGAAACACAAGGCGTAGAGGTGACGAGGATCATACCCCTCGTTCCAGTAGAAGGGCGAGTTTTGAGAACAGCGCCAGCAACCGTGACAGCGATTACACCATCGCGGATGAGGAGTGGGTGATACGTCTCCGACGTATCGATAATTTCTTATGTTCCATGCCACATTATTGATGTTATCTACATGTTTTATGCACACTTTATGTCATATTCGTGCATTTTGGAACTAACCTATTAACAAGATGTCGAAGTGCAGTTCCTGTTTTGCTGTTTTTGGTTTAGAAATCCTAGTAACGAAATATTCTCAGAATTGAATGAATCAACGCCCGAGTTCCTATTTTCCCCTAGGAAGCATCCGAACACAGAAGGACCGGAGGGACACGGGCCCACCAAACCCTAGGCCGCGCGGCCGAGGGGGCCCGCCGCCTATGGTGTGGGCCCCGAAGCCCTGCGCCGCCTCTTCGCCTATATAAAGCCTCCATCGCGAAAACACGATACGATCGACGAAACGAGAGAAAACCTTCCGAGCCGCCGCCATCGCGAAGCCAAGATCGGGGGACAGAGTCTGTTCCGGCACGCGCCGGGACGGGGAAGTGCCCCCGGAAGGCTTCTCCATCGACACCACCGCCATCTTCATCACCACTGCTGTCTCCCATGAGGAGGGAGTAGTTCTCCATCGAGGCTTGGGGCTGTACCGGTAGCTATGTGGTTAATCTCTCTCTATGTACTTCAATACAATGATCTCATGAGCTGCTTTACATGATTGAGATCCATATGATGAGCTTTGTATCGCTACTAGTTGTGTGCTACTCATGTGATGTTATTAAAGTAGTCTATTCCTCCTGCATGGTGTAAAGGTGACTAGTGTGTGCACCATGTGGTTCTTGTCGTAGGCTATGATCATGATTTCTTGTAGATTGTGGAGTTAATTATCATTATGATAGTATTGATGTGATCTATTCCTCCTTCATAGTGTAATGTGGATAGTGTGTGCACTATGTTAGTTCTTGGTTTATTTTGCAATGATCTATTATGCTCTAAGGTTATTTAAATATGAACATTGAATTGTGGAGCTTGTTAACTCCGGCATTGAGGGTTCGTGTAATCCTACGCAATGTGTTCATCATCCAACAAAAGAGTGTATGTAGCGCATATGAAAGAGTTATTTATTATGCGATCAATGTTGAGTGTCCACTAGTGAAAGTGTAATCCTAGGCCTTGTTCCTAAATATGCTATCGCTGCTTGTTTAACGTTTCTGCGTTACTACTACTGCAATACTACCACCATCAACTACACGCCAAGCTATTTTCTGGCACCGTTACGCTCATATATTCATACCACCTGTATTTCACTATCTCTTCGCCGAACTAGTGCACCTATTAGGTGTGTTGGGGACACAAGAGACTTCTTGCTTTGTGGTTGCGGGGTTGCATGAGAGGGATATCTTTGACCTCTTCCTCCCGAGTTCGATAAACCTTGGGTGATCCACTTAAGGGAAAACTTGCTTTTGTTTCTACAAACCTCTGCTCTTGGAGGCCCAACACTACGAGAAAAGGAGGGGAAGTAGACATCGATGGGCGCGCAAACTATAACAACGCCGCTCCCCGCGGGGACTTCGGTTGGAACCCTCAATGCTTATCGCTCCATACTAGAGAAGAACCGGGAGCACCTGTCGAAAGAGCAAGCCTCCCTCGAGAGACGCTTATCTGCAGCGGATCGATCCAGCGAACGACGAAGGGGCTCACAAGGGAGTGCCTCCCGAAACACTCAGGGAGCAGGCAAGCACCGGTCAAGGATATCGAGGCTTTCGGAAGATGACGCCAGAGAGATAACATCGAATCTGACTAAATCCTTTATGACTACGGATACCGCGGGCATGCCACGGCCAAAAACCGTTGCAGGAGCAACGGCCAACCTCGCCGCTTACCTCATCAACCAGCGCCCCGAAGGATCCATGGCTCAAGCTCATCGAGGCGCCCTGGAAAGCCTCGCAATATTGGGGAACAACCTAGTCCCGTCAAAGGAAAAGACCACCTACCAAGGCAGTGGGTCGAAACATCATGCGAGGGATGCTCGGGACGAAATCACTCAGAGCAAGATCGACAAAGCAAGGCGGCGACGCGCCGCTAGGAAGGACGACCAGCGATTCTTCGGATGAAGACCAGGAGTACGACGGCGAACTCAGGGGAGCCGATTGTCTAAGTTACAAGATCCGCGAAGCAATGCCGCCCAAAAAGTTTAAGCCTACTCCTACCGACGCTGCCAAATACGATGGGCAGCAAGAACCAAGATCATGGATAGACGACTACTTGCAGACTGTGATCTTGCACAAAGGAAACCAGATAGCGGCAATGCAGTGTTTACAGCTCTACTTGAAAGATTCAGCACGGGCCTGGCTAAGGGGGCTGCCGAAAGGTTCTGTCAAATCATGGGACGACCTAGTAGACGCCTTCGTTGCCAATTTCCAAGCAACATACAAGAGGCCCGTCGGGATCGAAGAGCTACGGAATTGCCGGCAGAAGCAGAAGGAGTCAATGCGTTCATACATCGGCAGATTCACGAAGCTCCTCAACGCCGCCGAAGACGTATCTGTCGACAGAGCAATCGACACTTTCAGCGACGGCGTTCAGCGGGAAAGTTACATAGAAGAACTCGGGCGCAAAAAGCCAAAAAACATAACCAAGCTAATGGAAATCGCCAACAGCTGGGCTGATGGTGAGGATAACGTACGAAGGCCACGGCAGGTAGTGATGACGAAGACGATGACCAGCCGAAGCACGACTCGGGTGGCCGAAGGGATCGTCACAAGAGAAGGAAAAACCGCAACTACGATGACAACAATCTGGTAGCCGCAGGGTATTCCGATCGGCAGGACGATCGAGACGACAGGCACGATGGTAACCGGAACAACTCTGGGAACCGTGGTAACTATAAACCACGACAGCAGAGAACTCCCGAACTACCTTACGCCGAACAGGTCAACGCCCCCTGTTACCTACATTCGTATGTCGATTCCAAAGGCAAAACGAAGTCAAGTCACTGGGGAATGTCGGCGGTTCCTTGACATGCACAAACTCATCCAGCAGTCAGGCCAGCAACAGCTACCACCACCACCCCCACCTCCACCGCAGCATCAAGTCCAGCAAGCTCAACCCCATCAACCCAACGAGGCGTTTCCACCACCACGTGGGCAGATGAGCATGATCCACAGGACAGGTGTTTCGAAAAGGGAGATGAAGAAGCTCACCCGAGAGATCAACTTGGCAGAAAGCATCATGGCAAATATCCCTGAATACGTCGATTGGTCTTCTCAGAACATTACATTTAGTCGAGCAGATCACCCGATGACCATACCAAAACCCGGACACGCCGCATTGGTAGTCGAAGCACAAATTGGGGGGTTCAAGATGAGCAAAGTCTTCATGGATGGTGGAAGCGGACTAAACCTGATATTCGTCGACACAATCAGAAGCATGGGGATCACCATGAGCATGCTGGAAGAAACAGACACCTGCTTCCACGGGATCCTTCCAACCGCACCGGGCCACTCTCTTGGCAAAGTTTACCTGAATGTTATCTTCGGTAGAGCCGATAATTTCAGGAAGGAAAAAATCGAGTTTGAAGTGGTGAACTGGGAGTCACAGTATCACGCTATACTCGGGAGACCAGCGTATGCCAAGTTCATGGCTGTACCACATTATGCATACCTCAAGCTGAAAATGCCTGGGAACAACGGGACAAACATCACAGTCTATGGAAGTTTTTCACGCTCGGACAATTGTGATCGCGACTTTCAGAGGATTGCTGCGAAGTTCGGGAAACAGCAAGAAATCATCGACCTTCCGCCCAAGCTGTCTTTACGAGAGATCAAGGAAGAAAAAGATGGCCGGGAAATAAAGAAGAAGCCAGCCGCTCTCGCCCTTAAAGCTTCGGCAGCAGAAGCTTCGGCAGCAGAAGCGGCAGCAAAGGGTTCGGCAGTTGATGGCACAGAAGGTTTAGGAGAAAGCAAGACGCTGGCAACCACCGCTCAAACCCCATAAACGCTGCAGCAATCACTAACGCGGAGAAGAAGCCAGAAGAAGAAAAGAACCCCTTCCTCGACTAAGCAGTTTACCAGCCTTTACTTTCTTTCTTTCCCTTCATTATAAACAGGGCCTTCCTCTTTTCGCCCTCTAGCATCGTGCTTACCTTATTAATAAGAACTTAAAGCTTCGATTCTTGTTAAGCATTGCAGTAACTACAAACTTCTAAGCCCCATCACTATGCAAACATAGTACAGGGCGGAAGATCGTGCTCCAAAAAGCCTCTACGAGTGCTAAAATGACGTCACCTTTCCCTCTGCTTCAGATGCCTCTACGAGTGCCGTATAAAGCAAGAGTTTGGAAAAACTTACACACAACCCACGCTCGATATTTCACTTATGGAAATATCAGAGAGCAACGGGCTCATCGGCAGAATCATTACACCCGAAAAATTCGGGAATGACTGTCGAAATTTACAAACGGTTGAAAGCAAAGTTGCGCATACAACAGGTTTAGCAAAACCTGCAACACGAGCTGATCACTCATAATGATTTGCTAACCAACTAGTACTCATACATCCAACGGGCAATTAAGCTTCGCCCCTTTAAATATTTGCCAACGGCATGGTAAAAGTACACATTCATGTACCAACCAGATAAGAAGTTTTTGGCCCAAAAAACCCGAACACTCGGATGAATTAGCCAATACAATTTACAAAAGTAACTTTACACCTTTACATCACCCTTGCGGAGTTTCCTTTTCCTCAGGTACCTTTGACATCTCCTCAAGCCTGTCGACAATTACATGAGCAGGAGCTAAAACCTTCGGGTACAGCTCCTCGAAATCACCAGTTGCGTTGGCAATAGACAGCAAGCAAGCTGAAGGATAACAAGCAAGCACAAGGGCAAGCGTACATTTGGCCCCTGCAAAGACTTGAGATCTTACTAGCTCCCGAACCTTCTTGGCACTTCCAAATTCAGACATCAAAGTCAAAAGGGTAGGGGGAACTGCATTGAGGAAACATTGTTTTCCAAACTATCCTCATGGCCTTGTAGCACTTGTCGAAGAACTGGTGGACCTGTTGCACTCGATCTTGAAATTTGACGACGGCCGAAGCCTTCGAGTGTTCCCGCCAGAAAATCTCTTCGGATGAGGAAAGCTGAGTCAAAGCATGCACCCGCTCGTGTATCCGCTTGTTCTCTTCCGCAGGGTTCAACGCTATGACTGCCAAAAGAATTAGTAAAAGACTCAGACAAGAAGTTGCTAGCAAGCAGGCAAAGGATCAAGAAACTTACAGTTTAAACTTTCGGTAGCCTTATGCAGCTCGCCAAGAATGTACCGCTCCACGTCGGCTGCAATCTCGCTCTTTTTATTGACGATGGCAGCTAAGGCATAAGTGCTGCGTAAATCCTTCTCCATCTGTGTTATTCGGTCTTTCATGCGCTGGATCCGATCGCTTTCAGGAAGCGCACCCGACGAGTCGTCTGCAAACGAGGGTACTGGGAAGACCTGCAGAAAGTACTGGCTATAAAGTGATGGATATGGTACAGCCCAACGTCCAAAATAACTCCCATCGGGAGAAGTGCAAGAAAGTGATATCATAGCAAAAGTGGCCTACAACAAATGCTAGCACGAAGTTTATTACAAAACATGAGTTTGGCGGCAGAGCAATGTTTTGCATCAACTCAAGGCACAAGTTTGGTACAAGAATCAAGGAAGCTGAGTTTGAGTCGATGAACTAGGGCCAGTCGATGATTTCCTTGATGAAACCAGTTCAAGGAGCTGACGGGCACAAGTAAGAGCAGATGCCTTAAAGGTGCTCAAATCAACAGGCTGCCCGTCTTGCCCTTTTGGAAGCCCCTTAGTCATTTCCTCGATGTCACCCTTAAAGCCGTAACCCATCATAAGCTGGAAGGCAAGGACAGCACCAAAAGTGCGCGATGTACGCTTGAATACCTCGATGACCTCCTTGGTGTCAACCGCGAAGGTATCGATCAGCTGTCCCAGGGTCTTCTCTTGCTTAATCTTGGGGAAGATCATCGAGTGCATCCGCGCCAGAGCACCCTTCCCCTTCACAAGAAGCTCTTGTGTAAGCTGGTGAGAAGCGAGAATCGTTGACACAGCGTTCGCTGGGGAGTTATTTGGAACTCTTTCCAGGGCATCGACAGGAATGTTTGCTGCCTCTGCAACACAAAAGAAGGAAAAAATTCAGTCATTGACAAAAAGTTTAAATCCATAAGAACGTCTCCCGACAAAAGTATGTTAGAGATTACCAAGCAAGGCCAAAGAAGATTGACGAAGGACTTCATCCTTTTCGGCTGCTCGAGCCTCAGCTACCAGCCTGGATGCTTCTTCTTCCTTCAGCTTCCCTTTCAGTCTGGCCAGCTCCTCCTTCAGAGAATCAATCTCTTGGCGAGCCGCGGCAGCTATCTTGACTGCGCCATCCAGTTTTGAGGAGGAAGATTCGACTTCCTTTTGCAGCCGAACTTTGTCAGCCTCTAGAGAAGTGAATCGAGAGGCGAAAACCTCCAGAGAAGAGATAACGCCACGCAGGTCCTTAAGAGAGAAAGAAAAACAATTAAACAGGGCACGCTCCAAGGAATTTGTATTAAGATCAGAAGAGGACTTACAGAAAAAGGAGCCGCAGTAGCAGCAGTTGGAGAAATATCCTTCCCTTTGGAAAGGGAAGACGCAGTCGATGCTTGAGCCATGGGGGCAGCCTTAGGAGCCGAAGCTTCGGAAGCCACCACGACCGGCGAAACAGCATCAGATTTGGCCTTTTTAGGAGGAGGCTCGATAAAGCCCTCGTCACTGCAAAAGTAAACAGTCGACTGTGATTATAACAGGAGTATGGAAGGTAAAAAAGGCACAGTATAACTTTCAGAAAGGAACTACTTACATGTCGAAGAGATCATCTTCATCGGCAAAGCCGCCGGTTGATCTCTTCGCAGGAGAAGCTCTGACCCCATCCGCAGCTGCATCAACAAAAGTATCACGATCAGTGTCGACGTTACGCACTGATCCATCTGCGATACAAGTATTATCGGCTGAGGAGGGAAGATCAGCGTGGGCAACTTCAAGATTCATTGGACCATTATATTCATCCTCTAAACCTGTTTGATCGATGGTGTGGAAATCTACTGGGATTGAGGAGCCTTTCCCCTCAGAGGTATCACCCGGTGAATCACGTGTATTTTCAGAAGCTATAGGGATCTGGCAAAGAAGAATGACAAGTAAGAACAAAGGTAATCATGTCGGCTAAGCAAGGAGCTATAATAGAGATGTGAAAAAAGGAAAATACCCCTGATGGTGGATGATCAACGTCAAGGGGAGCATAAGAAGAGATCAGCGGAATCGAATCTTCCTGGTTGAAGGAAGTAAGACGACGAACTTCATCAAGCAACTCTTTTTCTGATAGATCGGCAGCATTGATCCTGGTCTCATCCTTTGGACCTGAGTACAACCACATCGGGTGAACTCTGGCCATGACTGGTTGGATTCGGCGCTTCAGGAAAACTGCTGCCACCTCCGTACCAATCATAGTTTGGCCGTCGGCCTCTTTGATTCGAAGGAATTTGGCAAACAATTCTTCGGCTGAGGCCCTTTCGTCGGCTGAGAGGATGTTCTTCCAAGAGTCCTTGGGCTTGGCTTCAGTAACGTCGGCATAGCAGGGGAGTCGACATTCGGGTGACGAGGAATCTTTAACGTAAAACCATTTCAACCTCCATCCTTGCACAGACTCTCTCATTGGAAAATTAAAGTAATTAACTTCTGAGCGAGCAACAAAACCTACTCCTCCGGTGACAAAGTACCCATTACTACTGCTGTATCTTTTCACATAGAAGATCTTCTTCCACAGCCCGAAATGAGGTTCAATGCCCAAAAACGCCTCGCAAAGGGTGATGAACACAGCAACATGGAGGATTGAGTTGGGGGTAAGTTGCCACAATTGGATTTCATACGTCCGCAAGAGATGGAGGAGGAATCCATGAGTGGGGAGTGAAAGGCCTCGATGAAGAAAAGATAAGAACATCACAGAAAATCCAGCAGGAGGATCAGGCCGAGAGATCGCACCTGGAAGGATCACATCTCCCGCGTCGGAGGATATCAATCCTAAGCTTCGAGACCTCTTTTCGTCGCGCTTGGTGACGGTTGAAGCTACCCAGTCCCCAGGTTTGGCCATCGAGCCCGACGGCGCTGGCGGCGGGAGCTGGGGGAGGGCGTTGGAGCGCTCCCCTTCGGAAGAGAAGAGGAGGACTTGGCAGCGGCACCTCCGCTGGTGGAGCTAGCGGCGGCGGCGGTATTCTTCTTCTTCACCATTGCGAGATCTGAGGAAGATTGAAACTGTGGCGGCGGCGCAACAATGGCGAAAGAAGGAAGAAGAGGGAGAATGAGGAGATGCTGCGGGAACCGTGGAGAAAATTGAGAACTTTTTGTCCCTTGGAGATTTCAAGGAAAAATTGAAGTAAGCACGTGGCGCTTGAGGAAGGGAAGGAACTGACGGCCCACTACGCCCACGATTGCGCGAAAATCGAGGAGCCACCTCGGTCGTTACGCGTATAGTGGTCAAGCCCTAAAACACTGATTGAGCAGGGCTAGGGCTAGCTCGTCATGATGGACCCGTCAAATCAGCCTGCAGCAGTTACACGTCAGCAATGACGTCATAATTTGGAAGCATTCGAAGGAAACATAAAAAGTTATCGGATGAAGGATTGAGTCCACGCACGGATTACAAGCATCCGTACCTAGACTCGGGGCTACTCCCATCGGGAGCGCTGACGCGCACCCGATAAAATGAAGACTCGACAGAATGAGCAGTCGAAGGAAGAAGGTTTGAGTCAGCACTCGGTTGCAAAGCGCTCGCACCCAGACACTCGGGGGCTATTACTCCCATCGGGAGCTCGTGATGCATACCTGATAGAAGTTTTTTGCACTCCAGGATCATGCCCGGGGACTTGATTCTGTGTAGGGTAACGTTGTTTTGCCATCGGCAGTTAACCAAAAACAGTTGGGCACGTTACTCATTATCCTTTGCATAAAGAAAATATATCGGATGACTTATGAAGATCTCGGCAGAGGAAAGTATTTGAGTAGTACAACTTGAGTCTATGCACGGATTGCAAGCATCCATACCTAGACTCGGGGGCTACTCCCATCGGGAGCGCTGACGCGCACCCGATAAAAAGAAGATGAAGCATAATCAAGATGAACAAAAGCAATGAAGGAGAAGAATGTCAGGAGAAAACATGCATTAGTCTCTACCCGAATTATCTTCGGCTAGACACTCGGGGGCTACTGACGTGGGCATTACCCTTCGAGTAACCGACGTTGCCCTATCCTGTATTGACCAACTGGAGGCCCATGAAGACACCCGAAGGCTAGATGGGCCACTAGGTCGGCGCACCAGAAGATTCCTTGACAGGCAAGACAAGGAAGCGAACAAACAAGGAAAGATTGGATCTAAATTACTGTAATTCTAGTCGTATTCGGTTAGACCTCTTGAGACCTGGCCTCCTATATAAAGGCCAGGAGAGGGGCTGCTGGAGGACACGAACAATCTTAGCAACCTTAGCCAGGAAAAGCTTAGAGCTAGGTAACCCTAGCAACACCAATCTCGACTAGATCTCAGCCGAAGTATTCGGCACCCATTGTAACTTGTTTTCATCATAATCAAAAACAGACAGGCAGGACGTAAGGGTTTTACCTCATCGAGGGCCCGAACCTGGGTAAATCGCTCTCCCCGCTTGTCTGTGTACCGATGTCTCGTGTCAGCTTGCAGGATTCCATCAACCCTAAGCCCCTATCGGAGGGCATTGCGAAGGAGCACCCTCGACAAGCGCGACATCGAATTGATTAAGGCGCACGACGATCATGGCTCTCATGACTACAAAGTGTTTTAGCCATGGAGATCGAAGTATCTGTTGAACCTTGTAGGTATGGTTTACTTTGTGATCAAATAAATGATTTGTGAACAAAGAATTGATTTTGAACAATGATAAACCAACTACAAACAAAGAAGTTATGATGGGCCCTGACTCCGTTAAAATGGCTATGCGCCAAGAAATCCAAAATAGATGAATACTTTTTGAAAGTAAATGCATCTATGAAAGTGATGGACTTGGATGTAATATCCTTGAAGAAGCTCGACTTGTCGAAAAGTTGTTTACGACAAAGTTCAAAGAGTTGACTACGATAAGATTAGATCTTCCGTAGCGATGCTTAAAGTCTATATGGATTATTCTAGTAATCGCTACATATTTATATGCTAGTAGGATGGCAAAACACATTACTTAACAGAAGTGTGTATTAAAGGTGTATACAAGATACAAACCAAGAGTTTTGCTAGTCCGTGGAATACTAGATAGGTATACGAACTTCAATTGGATGAAGTGAGTATCACGGAGTTGGAATCTTCACCGGATGAAATAGTCAAAGAGTTTTTGATTTCATCAGAAACGATGAAGATGCTTGCATTTGCAAGAAATTAAGTGGGAGCGCTAAGACATATTTATAATACTTTATGTAGATGACATATAGTTGGTTATAAATGATGTAATTATATACTTGATTAAAAGGTTTCATTGAGAATTAACTTCAATGAAAGGATATGGACTGAAACATATTTAGTGTCAAGATCTATGAAGATAGATTGAAACACATAATAAGTTTAAGTCAAAGTACATAGAATGGATATTGAAGTAGTTCAATATAGAAATTTTAAGAAAATGTTCTTGTCATGTGAAGGTTTAATAAGACTTGAGTGTATCTGACACTCAATGAGTAAAAACACATGAGTGATTATAGATCACGAATAATATGTACACAATCAGATGTCCTGTGCTCTAAAAAGTTAGGAGCATATACCAGAATGATTCATGTGATGATCATTGGACAAACAGTAAGAATATCCCTGTGTGCTTTAGAAGAACCAAGGATATATATATAGTTTTATATGGGGTAATGACAAACAAATCGATGTAAGGTGTTGCATCGATATTTGTTTGGTCACATATAAGAATTAATTTCAAATCTCAATTAGGCTAAGTGTTATTAAAAAGGTAGCACAATGCTAGATTTAGAAGAGTTCTAAATATTGTGACGGATTCTACAAAAGAAGGCAGAGTATGTCATTGTTTTGACAATGATTGAGGATGTTAAGTCAAGAAGTTCTTTGAGAACTTGGTGTAGTTCCGATAGTGTCAGAACTTTGAAGCTATATTGTGTATGACAATATTAGTGACATATTTCAGACCGCGGAATTAAGGTTCCACCAGAAGACCAAACATAATTAATGCCGACTCATTTGGAAAATGAGTGATGCGTGAAGACGCAAATGAATTGCAAAATACATACGTTTCTGAGTGTGTCAGAACCGTTGACTAAAACCTCTCCCGTGAGCAAAACATGATAAAGCACCAGGAGGCCAAGGTGTTATATCTTTACAAATGTAAACTAGATTATTGACTCTAGTGCAAGTGGGAGACTGTTGGAGATATGCCCAAGAGGCAATAATAAAATGGTTATTATAATATATCTTTGTGTTTATGATAATGTTTGCATACCATGCTATAATTGTATTAACCGAAACATTGATACATGTGTGTTATGTAAACAACAAGGAGTCCCTAGTAAGCCTCTTGTATAACTAGCTTGTTGATTAATAGATGATCATGGTTTCGTGATCATGAACATTGGATGTTATTAATAACAAGGTTATGTCATTATGTGAATGATGTAATGGACACACCCAATTAAGCGTAGCATAAGATCACGTCATTAAGTTCATTTGCTATAAGCTTTCGATACATAGTTACCTAGTCCTTTTGACCATGAGATCATATAAATCACTTATGCCGGAAAGGTACTTTGATTACATCCAACGCCACTGCGTAAATGGGTGGTTATAAAGGTGGGATTAGGTATTCGGAAAGTATGAGTTGAGGCATATGGATCAACGGTGGGATTTGTCCATCCGATGACGGATAGATATACTTTGGGCCCTCTCGGTGGAATGTCGTCTAATTCGCTTGCAAGCATATGAATGGTTCATAAGAGATGACATATCATGGTACGAGTAAAGAGTACTTGTCAGGAGACGAGGTTGAACGAGGTATAGAGATACCGATGATCAAACCTCGGACAAGTAAAATATCGCGTGACAAAGGGAATCGGTATCGTATGTAAATGGTTCATTCGATCACTAAGTCATCGTTGAATATGTGGGAGCCATTATGGATCTCCAGATCCCGCTATTGGTTATTGGTCGGAGAGAAGTCTCAACCATGTCCGCATAGTTCGCGAACCGTAGGGTGACACACTTAAGGTTTGATGTCGTTTAAGTAGATATGGAATATGGAATGGAGTTCGAAGTTTTATTCGGAGTCTCAGATGGTATCCAGGACATCACGAGGAGTTCCGGAATGGTGCGGAGAATAAGATTCATATATAGGAAGTCATATTCCAAGTTTGGAAATGATCCGGTGCATTTATGGAAGGTTCTAGAAGGTTCTAGAAAAGTCCGGAAGAAACGCACTATGGAAGGTGGAGTCCCAAATGGACTCCACAACCATGGCCGGCCAAACCCTAAGGGGAGTCCGGGTGGACTCCGCAGGGTGTGCCACCCCCCTCAAGGAAGGGTGGGAGTCCCACCTTGAGTAGGACTCCCCCTTGAGTAGGTTTCCCACTTTTGGGAGGTTTTGTTGTTGGGGTCTTATTCGAAGACTTGGACTACAACTCTTGGGGCTTCCACCTATATAATGAGGGGCATAGGGGAGGGGCCGGACACACCTTGCCACCCTTGGCCGCAGCCCTAGTTGGCCGGTGCCCAAGCCCCGTCTCCCCAAAACCTAGCTACCTCTCCTCCACATACAACTCCCGCATATGCTTAGGCGAAGCCCTGCCGGATTTCTCCACCACCACGGCCACCACGCCGTCATGCTGGCGGGATTCCAAGGAGGATCTACTACTTCCGCTGCCCGCTGGAACGGGGAGGAGGACGTCATCTTCATCAACACCGTACGTGTGACCGAGTACGGAGGTGCTGCCCGATTGTGGCACCGTCAAGTTCTTCTACGCGCTTTTGCAAGCGGTCAAGATCTTCTACGCGCTTTTGCAAGCGGCAAGTGATCGACTACATCCACCACGAGATCTAATCTCGTTAGGCTTTGGAAATCTTCGAGGGTTAGTCTCATAATCTTCTCGTTGCTACCGTCTACTAGATTAGATCTTGGCTTGTGTTTTCGTTCTTGCGGTAGGAAATTTTTTGTTTTCTATGCTACGAATCCCATCAGTTCCCCGGCCAATGGCCGACGCAAGGTACATGCAGTTCCCCGTCGACTTTCTCCCATTCGATCTACTCGCCGTCGCCGCCTGCCATGTTCCAAGAGGGCACCTACGTCCAACCGTCCAGGTTCACGCCGTCGCCGTCAGAGCTCGCCGTCGGCGGCGGGAACCATACGAGGGCACCTCGCCGGCCTGCGACGAGGCCGCTCCCGTTCGGTGCGATGCCGGCGCCGAACGACGAGGAGATCCACGAGATGATCACCCGGCTCCATGGCCGCCGCTGCGAGCCCGGGGTTAAATCACGCAGAGGAGCGAGCGACGACGAGTTGTCGCGCGCGCAACGAGTATGTGGAGGACGTGGCCAACGGAAGCCAACCCGTCAAAGAAGAAGACGTAGAAGAAGAACAGCCAACTCAAACCGAGGTCGCCGACGCCAACCTATCGAAGGGAAAGAAGAAGAGGAAGAAGGACTCGCGGCCTGCCGAACCGCGTATCAAATGGACGCCGAAGGAAGAGGAGTGTCTCGCCGAAGCTTGGATGACCGTGTCCATGAACGGCATAACCGGGGCCAATCAGTCGTTTGATACATATTGGCTTTGAGTGAAGCAGGCGTTCGACGAACGCAAACTCGTCGATCCCTACTTCAACAAGACGAACATGAACCGGGGAGACAAGGCAATGGCCACCCATTGGGGGATCATACAGACGGCGTGCAGCAAATGGCACGGCATACAGGAGGAGATCAAAGAACGGCCGATGAGCGGCCACGACTTGGAGCAAAAGGTATGCTCCGTCGACCCTGCATCACCGAGGTTAGCTGTGCACCGTGTAGTGATCGTCGTGAGCTGACCCGTATCGCCGTACTCTTTTTCCCCAGCTGCGCCGTGCTTTGGACATGTACATGGACGACACCGGCATGCAGTTCAAGTTCCTGAACGTCTACGCCCGCATCGAGAAGTGCGAGAAGTGGGCGGAAACCCGCAAGAACCTCTCGAAGAGCAAGACCGAGCAGTACAACCCCGACGCTCCGGCGGCTGGCTCGGCGGATGGGCGCCCGGAACTCGGCCAGAAGAAGCTCAAAGAGCTCAAAAAGACGGGCAATCCCGCCGACAGGCTGCAGGCGTCGTTCGACAAGTGCTGGGCCGACGCGAGGACGCACGCCGCCGGGAGGGACGACAAGTTCGACGGCAGGTGGCGGGAGATGCTCGCCAACCAAGGCGTCCGGATCGCCCTGCTGAAGACGACGGCGGCGGCGAAGAAGAGGAACACTGACTTGGCGTTTCTGATGGGCGGGAACACGGATCTGATGGACGAGGAGACGAGGATTTGGTACGAGGGCCACCGCAGCGACATCCTCCGAGCCCACTCCGGCCAGTTCTTCATCGTCTCCGCCGGCTCCTACCTCGTCTTCCTCACCGTCTACTGCAATCTTGCCGCCGCTTCGACTCCGACGACGTCGAGCTGCCGTCGACTGCCGCCGCTTCGTCGTCGACGCCGCCGCGTTGCGACCACGGCGTGTGAGGAAACTGGTCCGTCGGACACCGCCGTGCCAGCCGGGACTGCCGATGAGCCTGTTTCCGTGTAATTTCCCTCCTATCGCCGATCTGTGGCTGATCCTTTTGCTGGTCCTTTTGCCGATCAACTGGCCGTATTTGTAGCGCGGGACGACGGTTTGTTTGAATTTAAACTATGTCCGCCGAACTCCGGGTGGACGACTTAAAATACGGTACTCCTCACGATTTTATTTCGCCCAATCCGGCGGTTGTTTCGTCCGGATTTCATCATGGACAGGCCAAATGAGTAGAGTTGCTCTTAGTGTAGTGCCTCACCCGGCGTGGAGTTTGCCAAGCACCTCCATCGAGGACAAGGGTGCTTCGTGTGCTTCGCGGTCGGTTTCCTTTCCTCCTTCCCTCAAGCGCGGTTGCTGCTGACACACACATGCATCTCGTTTAACATTCCACGTTCCCGCGCGGCTTCCGACGCCGGCCGCCAGAGCATGACTTTGACCCGACAAACGACGGTGGCGGGCACGCACGTATCAAGCTGATACGATCCGCCGATGGATAAGCAGAGGCTGGCACCCCCTGTTGTACATGTCCGCGTGCTCAATCCACATGAACGCACGCGCGCACGAACTACTGTGTGAAACGCTAGCTGCTGTAGCTATAGCTGCAACATGTCACCAAGGAAGGAATGCTAGCTCATCCGCTTGTCGTTCATGAATGCGAGGAGAGGAAGACGTGCCGCTCTCTCCCGCCAACTAAAGCCCTTTTAATTCCACGCATCTGCGCCTCCAAGCTCGCTCGCAGTCGCAGTGACAAAAACTCCATTTAAGAAACCGAGAGAGCCATCGCTATATCCAGTTCAAGTTGGACGTGCCCATCGGAGTACAAGGAGACAAGCGGTATAGCCCAAGTTGCTGATGAGTGAGTAACACTCTGACTACATCTGGAGGAATAATTCGTTCATCTCATCTGCTGGTGTTTCAGAAAAACAATATAACAATCATGGAGGCAGGCAGGGTGCTGCTCGTCACGCAACGCATGAGTCCAATGAGACGTACAAAGAAAGGGACCAAAGAGATGGACACATTATTATCTTGCGATAAGAAAGACAGGAAAGGAGAGACCGACTCCCCGTTCTCCAAAGGCCAAGCAAATTCAAAGCTTTGCTTGCGGCTGTGAAAATTACTCTTGACTCTGCCCGGCTCGACAGGAGTATACAACTTGTCGTGCAAGTGTGAGCCTGGTGAAACACACCCGTTCCGAGCTTCTCGCGGTTACGGGAGCCGCAGCCGGATGCGATTGCAATGGCCGCAAAAGACCGAAAACGAGCTGAGCTGTCCCTCGTGCTTGCTACTACAGTGGTACTGCACCTCTATAGTAGAGGATGTAGATGCTCCTAATTTCGCATGTCATCGTGCCGCGATAAGGCTGGGCCATGGGCCCGGCCCATGTCCACGGGTCTGGCGCCCGCGCCAATGCAATTGCTGATTATCAGTGTACTCTTCTTCTAAGCATCTATGGCAGCCCCACGCATTTTAAAGATATTTATGTCTGTTTTAGTCTATTCACGTTGGGTATGCATATAAAATTAGTTCTTTTTTTCTTAACTTGCCTGTTTGCGTCCAGCCTTCCCCCAACGGTACTCATATAGCCTACAATTTTTAAAATCTCAAGGTTCAACAGCATGGAACAGCTTTTGAGATTAAGGGCATCTTCAACGGCCCGACGCACATTGGTCACCATTTATGTCCGATTGAGTCGGGTTGTGGACACTAAAATGTTGTGTTTTTTTTCAAGGTATTGATGAAAACGAAACTCAAACTGGCTCCCGGGTGCATATGCTCCCTCTACAAAAAAACATATTTTGAATTGTACAAAAAAATTGACAACAAAATTCTACATGTATATCTCCACAATATATGCGTGTTTGTCAAGTTTTGCGAAAATACGATAACTTTTGTGGTCTATGTAAAAAGGAGAAATCTTTTCTTGTGAAAAACCTTCTTTTAGCACTGATTTTTGTCTTTTTCACATATGGCACACGATAAGTTGATTTTTCATGAAACGACTTTGTGAGCGTAGCACGTGAAGATGTATGTGCGAGTTGTGTTGTTTCAAATGTTTGACATTTTAAAATATGCATTGACATGATCTCTACATTTCAAAAACACAAAATTATGATAAAGTTCTTTGGACTTTGTTGGTAGTTACCATTTGATGGAGCTAAACAACACCAGCAAAAACGCTTGAAACATTGGGTCTCCAAGTGGAGAGTGTGTAGTTCAGGAAGTAATTTTCCCCACAAATGTGACTCGAGGGTTAATATCGAACTCTCGGGAAACTGAGTAAAGAGTTGTCTCTCCTTCTCTTCTTCTAGCAATCCTGCAAAGTAAAATAAAGCCTTGTGTCTCCAACTCTACTGTGTGGTTGTCAAAGCACACGGTTTCCCGTAAGTAAATAAAACACAAGTAATAATAAAACAAGTAAACTAGATAAAACAAAGTTACTAAGTAAAAAACAGTAAAAGGGTTGATTGTTTTTGGTGTTTTGGATGCAAATAGGAAAACTAAATATTTTTGTATTTTTAGATTAAAATAGTGCAACAATAGAAAATAATATAAAAACACTATAAGGTGTTTCTTATGATAAAAAGTAGACCGGGGTTCATGGGTTCACTTGACTATTATCTCTTTTAAGTTGTAGAGGACAATAACAATTCATCAATGATATGTGAAGATGCAAAATAATAACATGTGAAAGATACGCACTCATATGTGCATCACGTACTAACATAGAGATGATGCAACACATATCTCTTATACTCCACAAGAAAGGGAAAAACTCCATGCAATCTTGTATAAGAATTAACATATATCATAGCTATAAGTACTTTGACATGATGTTTAAATATCAAATATGCTATCTTGAACAAACAAGATCATCAATTTTGTCACGTGACAAACCTAGCACATGCATTCACTTTATCCCTAGTGAGGTAGCAAAAGAAAAGGCAAAACCATAATAGATCATGAATTTGTTGTCATTATTCAATCATTAAAACCATACTACTCCATCTAATACACACATCACCCCACACACGCTCTTGCATACATGTTGGATCAAAACAAATACTTAAGAACGGGGTACATAATATGCATATATCAATACATCTTGCACACAATATGATTAGATCTCATAGCACAATAGAATAAGGATCCACCAAATAGGTATTACAAATATGGCCACAATCATGTAGGGCAGCTCATATGGTAATAAGAAATATGAAGAACATGAGAGAAATAGATCAAGCTACTGCCACAAACCCGTAGTCCAGAGTTGGAATACTCCCCCTTGATCATGGTGATGATGATGAAGACGTTGAAGAAGGTGGAGATCCCTCGACGATGATCCCGGTGGAGTTTCCCCCTCTAATCTTCATTGTTGCAGCCTCTATTTTTGTGTTTCTGTCTTCTGTGGCGCTCTCCTCCCGAAAACCCTTCAGGGCCATATATATAGTGATTTCTAGGTCAAAATATGTCGGTGGACGAAAGAATCAAGTTAATGATGTCTACGCACGCTTCTATTCCTGTAGACAGTGTTGGGCCTCCAAGAACAGAGGTTTGTAGAACAGCAGCAAGTTTCCCTTAAGTGAATCACCCAAGGTTTATCGAACTCGGGAGGAAGAGGTCAAAGATATCCCTCTCAAGCAACCCTGCAATCACGATACAAGAAGTCTCTTGTCCCCAACACACCTAATACACTTGTCGGATGTATAGGTGCACTAGTTCGGCGAAGAGATAGTGAAATACAAGTAATATGGATGAATATGAGTGGTAATAGCAATCTGAAATAAAGATGGCAGCGAGTAAACATGCAACAGAACAGTAAATAAACGGAGTTTCAGTATTGGAAACAAGGCCTAGGGATCATACTTTCACTAGTGGACACTCTCAGCATTGATCACATAACTGAATAAACAAATACTACTTTGTCTACACTCTCTTGTTGGATGACAAACACCATTCATTGTGTAGGGCTACAAGAGCACCTCAATGCCGGAGTTAACAAGCTCCACAACATTCGATGTTCATATTTAAATAACCTTAGAGTGCATGATAGACCAATGCAATTAGACCGAGTACTAACATAGCATGCACACTGTCAACATTAGCTATGAAAGGGGGAATAGATCACATCAATACTATCATAGTAATAGTTAACTTCATAATCTACAAGAGATCACAATCATAACCTACGCCAAGTACTACATGATGCACACACTATCCACATTACATCGTGAAGGAGGAATAGACTACTTTAATAACATCACTAGAGTAGCACATAGATGATATTCAACTAGATCACAAAGCTCATGATCACATAAAGATCACATGGGAGAGAGAGATGAACCACATAGCTACGGTACAGCCCTTAGCCTCGAGGGAGAACTACTCCTCCTCATCATAGGAGACAACAGCGGCGATGAAGATGGCGGTGATGTCGATGGAGATGCCTTCCGGGCACTTCCCGTCCGGCGCGTGCGACCGGGAGACTCCTGTCCCGAATCTTGGCTTAGCGATGGCGCGGCTGCGTCTTTTCTCGTCCGTGGCTTATTCTTCGGTGTTTTAGGTCAGGAAGGCTTTTATAGGCGGAGAGTCCGAGTCGGAGGGTGGGGCAGCGGGACAACGAGGGCGCGCGCCCCCTTGGGCGCGCCGCCACCATGTGTGGTGGCCACTGGGCCTCTCCTGCAGCCTCTCCGGTGTTCTGGAAGCTTCGTGGAATTATAAGATACTAGGCGTTGATTTCGTCCAATTCCGAGAATATTTCCTTACTAGGATTTCTGAAACCAAAAACAGCAGAAAACAGGAACTGACACTTTGGCATCTCGTTAATAGGTTAGTTCCGGAAAACATAAATATGACATAAAGTGTGTATAAAACATGTAGGTATTGTCATAAAACAAGCATGGAACATAAGAAATTATAGATACGTTGGAGACGTATCAGCATCCCCAAGCTTAGTTCCTACTCGTCCTCGAGTAGGTAAACGATAATAAAGATAATTTCTTAAGTGACATGTTATCATAATCTTGATCATACTATTGTAAAGCATATGAGATGAATGCAGCGATTCGAAGCAATGATGAAGACAATGATTAAACAACTGAATCATATAGCAACGACTTTTCATGAATAGTACTTTCAAGACAAGCATCAATAAGTCTTGCATAAGAGTTAACTCATAAAGCAATAAATTCAAAGTAAAAGCTTTGAAGCAACACAAAGGAAGATATAAGTTTCAGCGGTTGCTTTCAACTTCAACATGTATATCTCATGGATAATTGTCAACATAAAGCAATATAACAAGTGCAATAGGTAAACATGTAAGAATCAATGCACACAGTTGACACAAGTGTTTGCTTCTAAGATAGAAAGAAAGAGTAAACTGACTCAACAATAAGGTAAAAGAAAGGCCCTTCGCAGAGGGAAGCATGGATTACTATTTTTGTGCTAGAGCTTTTCATTTTGAAAACATAGAAACAATTTTGTCAACGGTATTAATAAATCATATGTGTTATGTATAAGACATCCTATAAGTTGCAAGCCTCATGCATAGAATACTAATAGTGCCCGCACCTTGTCCTAATTAGCTTGGATTAACATGGATTATCATTGCATAGCATATGTTTCAACCAAGTGTCACAAAGGGGTACCTCTATGCCGCCTGTACAAAGGTCTAAGGAGAAAGTTCGCATTGGATTTTTCGCTTTTTGATTATTCTCAACTTAGACATCCATACCGGGACAACATAGACAACAGATAATGGACTCCTCTTTAATGCATAAGCATTCAACAACAGATAATATTCTCATAAGAGATTGAGGATTAATTGTCCAAACTGAAACTTCCACCATGGATCATGGCTTTAGTTAGCGGCCCAATGTTCCTCTCTAACAATATGCATACTCAAACCATTTGATCATGAAAATCTCCCTTACTTCAGACAAGACGAACATGCATAGAAACTCACATGATATTCAACAAAGGTGTAAAAGTTGATGGCGTCCCCAGAAGCATGGTTACCGCTCAACAAGCAACTTATTAAGAAATAAGATACATAAGTACATATTCTTCACCACAATAGTTTTAAGGCTATTTTCCCATGAGCTATATATTGCAAAGGCAAAGAATAGAATTTTAAAGGTAGCACTCAAGTAATTTACTTTGGAATGGCAGAGAAATACCATGTAGTAGGTAGGTATGGTGGACACAAATGGCATAGTTTTTGGCTCAAGGATTTGGATGCACGAGAAGAATTCCTCTCAATACAAGGCTAGGCTAGCAAGGTTGTTTGAAGCAAACTCAAGTATAAAATGGTGCAGCAAGACTTACATAAGAACATATTGCAAGCATTATAAGACTCTACACTGTCTTCCTTGTTGTTCAAACACCACTACAAGAAAAGTTCTGATAGACAACGTCTCAAAATCGTCCGCTAAGGGGTATTTTCGTCGCCTATGGGCCTAACCCGACGATATGGGTTCGTTGTCGAAACTGCGTCAGGCAAAGTCCTCGACGATTTTTCGGTCCGTCGCGCGGGCGCCCTTCCGCCACGGAAAATCGGACCGTTGCGAAAGTGTTTTCGGGAGCCCGTTGACTGCTGACGTCATGCAAACTAACACGTGGCAGACGCCGTTAACCGGCGGCGTTAACCGGCTGAAACCCGTGGTAGATGGTAGGCCCACACGAGGCCTGCCACGTCTTAAGCGGGCCGGTCCATTAAGTTTGCGGGCGGGCATGACTTAGTTTGACCGGTCAACTATATAGTGGGCTGGTCCATTAGTTACGTGGGTCCCTAACCTCTAAGGTTGACTGGTCAAAGATTAATGGGCCGGCCCACTAAGCATGGTAGGCCGGATCACTCGTTGTAGGTCCAACGGGCAAAAGGGCCGGCCCACAAAACATGTGGGACCCATTTCATGTTATCGGGCCGGCCCATTTACCAAGTGGGGTCCACGTACCTTAAAGCAAGTGGGCCGGCCCAAGAAGTTATTGGGCCGGCCCAATTAGCATGTGGGTCCCACTTTCCTATCGGCGGCCCATTTAGTGCGTGGGGTCCACATTAGATCAAATGGGACCCAACAAGCCGGTGGGCGGGGCCAAAAGCACGGGTGGGTCCCACTTTCTGTTAATGGGCCGGCCATTTAGTATGTGGGGTCCACCATATAGCAAGTGGTAGGCCCAACAAGATATGGGGGCCAAAGCACAGTGGGTCCCACTTTCCGTTAAAGGGCGGCCCATTTAGTATGTGGGGTCCACCATATAGTAAGTGGGCGGCCCAACAAGATTGGGCGGGCAAAAAGCACGGAGTGGGTCCACTTTCCGGTTAAAGGCGGGCCCAACAAGATAATGGGCGGGCCAAAAGCATAGGTGGGTCCCACTTTCCGGTTAAAGGGGCGGCCCATTTAGTATGTGGGGTCCACCATATAGCAAGTGGCGGCCCAACAAGCTGCCGGGCCAAAACACAAGTGGGTCCCACTTTCCTCTTAAAGGGCGGCCCATTTAGTATGTGGGGTCCATCATGTAGCAAGTGGGCCGGCCCAACAAGGCAGTGGGCCGGGCCAAAAGCACAGTGGGTCCCACTTTCCATTGCATGGCCCTAAGTATGTGAGCCAGCCCAAAATGAAAGTGGGTCCCACACTACTGTAATGGGCCGGCCCAATGTTATAGGGCCCTGGTTGTTTGACTAGTCAACTTGCATTAAATTTCATGAGCCTAAAATCTGATATCAATGATACACACAATTACATACACAAATAAAATAACTAGGAAAATTACAAGGCAATTAATGTGCCCAAATAAAAAATTACATAGAATCATTGAGGACTTCTATTAGCATCATCAATAACATGTTGACATTTGGCAATCGCCTTGATTGAATCTTGTGTACTCTTGGTCAACATATCAGCTACAGATCTTAAAGCAGCAATACCATGTCTTTTATAAAGTACAGCCTTGAGATATTCACTGTTTGATGAAAAGAATGGTCTAGGTTGACGGCTATGAGAGGATGCATCAGAACAAAGATTGCTTCATCAGAACTGCATTCTGATAATAATGCAAAAAGAGTTAAACGATGAACTATGCAAACATGTATTAAGCATTGTCGATATGAGATAGTCACAAGTACTAAGCACAGACTTACATTATATCGTTGCATAGGCTCACCCCGGAACCTTTTTTGCGCTCTATCTTCTACTAAGGACTTCTTCATTACAACTGCATTCTAGTAATATTGCAAACATAGTTACAATAGTGAACTATTCAAACATTTATTATGCAATGTAGATATAAGATAATAACAAGTTGCATAAATAAGACAATGTATGGAACTTGTACTAAGCAGACTTACATCATAATGTTGCACAGGGTCGCTTTGGCGACTATCTTCTAATGATGACTGCTTCACTAAAACTGCATTCTGGTAATATTGCAAAAATAGTTACAACAATTAACTATTCAAACATGTATTACGCAATGTAGAGATCAGATAACAGCATGTAGCAGAACATACTGGCTCGCTGCAGGTCCTTCTCTTGCATGCACTAGTCGTGGTCGACATGCCTGTCATTTTAGGTTCAGCCATCAAGTGAAATGCTAATCCTCCTGCTCCATTGTCCTTAATCTGTGTTTAGATATCACATTTAAGACCAAGTCAGCTGGTTTCAAATAACAAAAAACTTGAGCTGCCAAATGAATAAGCCAATATTTACCAGATATCAGATTAAAACCAACTAGATGTTGCTTTGCATGAGATACGAATTTCAGACATTCAGATTTAGAGTAGGGTAATGCCAAGGTTTTCCACATAAAGTAAACTGGCATTAAGAATGACCAAATGTCAGGTTCAAATCACCTTCGCAGTTGCTCCAAGACAAGCATATCAAATAGGCAGAAACATAGTAAAGCATGGATGGCATTGCTATGGCAGGGTTCCAAGTGTTTATCTCTTGCATAAGGAACAATGCATATAGGTTATAGATAATAATGGAAGTAAACTGCCAAAGTTACCAACCAAGAACTCAGATTCCAACCTTCCCTAGCGTCCCCGCTGTTAATGTTGGATATTCTAATAAGTGGTTCGCATGATCAATCCCTAGGAAAAATAACATTGACAAGTTAGTCTACGATAATACAAAGACCAGACATGCACGCAGCAATAACTATACAAGCTGTGCGACAGGAGCATTCATGGAAAAAATAGCTATAAGCTAAAGACGAGGTATAAGAGCAAGCAGATTGGAAATGCACATAGCATGATTATAAAAGCAGTAAAAGAATAGCAGACACGAGAAAACAGCTAGCGGCTAGCGGTGAGCTAATGACGTGGTATAAGAACAACCAGATTGGAAATGCCCATAGCATGACTATAAAAGGAATAGCATGCAGTACAAAAACAGTTGGCAGCAAATGAATGGGTCCCCTATAAATATGTGGATGCACACAGGTGTCAGTAGAATGAACAGGATGGTAGCGACCGGATAATGCTTTTGTACTGTACAATATTTAAACGAACTTCATGCGAAGTAACACATCAAGAAATTTAATGGCATATGAGATCTGCAAATAACTACACAAAACATGGCTAAAGAAACACCGCGATCTAACGGGCTAGCGTACTAACCAAGCTGCGGCGGGGTGGACGGGGGTGGCAACTTGCATTCCAGCGGTGGCGAACGCGGGAGACGATGAGTCGACCCTGTTTCAGTAGAAGCGGGCGTTAGTGAAGCAGATCTGGTTGGCTGGCAAGGGATTCGGTGAAGTTGATACAGCCGCTGCGCCGAGGTAGTCGGTGGAATAGATCGGCTTCTGTGGAGGGGGGCGCGGTGAAGTAGACACGGTTCCGTTGGAGAGGATCCGGTGCGTCGACAGGAAAGGCGTTGATTGCTACGCTGTGGATGAGGTCGGCGGTGAAGCAGATCCGTCGGTGGCGAGGTCGGCGGTGAAGCGGATCCGTCGGTGGCGAGGTCGGCGGTGAAGCAGATCCGTCGGTGGCGAGGGCGGCGGGGAGCGGATCGGGTGGGTGGACAGCCAACACGATCAAGGCTACGTTGTGGAGGAGTATGCCGGCGGCGAAGCAGATCTAGTACTGTAGAGAGTCAGAGCTTTGGCGTGTGAGAGTATTTTTGAGCTAATGGGGCGAATGGTTGGTGGGTGGGTGTGGGCTGTGGGGAGGGTTCGGGATCTAGGCAAGATATTTCATTGTTACTGAATGAGCCCTCCATGGTCGGTGGGTTGTAGCTTCCGGACCAGGGTTAAAAGGGTAAAACTGGTCACGGGATTTTCGAATGGATGCGGCGGGATGATTTGGGCGCGGCCGAAATTTTCAGTTTCAAGCTACGAGAGAACGACAAAAATAATGTTCTTCCCCAGGGAGCTCTCATTTCTTCCTCTTCTCTTTCTCTCTCGAGTCTCTCCCACTCCCCCGGCTCCTCTCCCCCTTCTCTCCGGCGGCCTCGCCGGCCGGAGACGAGGCCGACTTCTCTCTGTATATCGTACACCCTCCGAACTAAATTAATTGATTCAACTTTCCTTAGACGTGTATGTATCTCGAGTAAAAACATGTGTGGATACATCCATATTTAGATAAGCAAAGTTGAGTCAGTTAATTTGGATCCGAGGGAGTTCATGTTGTTGTAAGCTTAGATCCAGTGTTTCCCATGAGCAGAATGGCGCAATGGAGTCGGGGATCTCGTCATCGGCTTCGATGCTGGCCTACGGTGAATCTGGCGGATCTTGCCGGCCAAACCCCGATCTGGTGCCATCAAGGTGATGGCGCTAACGGTGAGGCTTGCTTTGGTCAGTGCTTCAGATCTGGCCAATGGGGAAGTCAAGCTGCTAACGTTCACAAGCTCGGGGCATACGACGGCGTCATCCGTCTTGCCCGTGAACATCTTGGCCTTTCAGCGGCCCTTCTCAGAGCCAATGTGCCGTTGCTGAGGCCCTTCTTCTCCTTCGTCCTGGCGACTACCGGCGACACCGTCCCAAGTGGTGCATCCCCGGCGACGGAGTTGCTGGAAAGGATGCGGAGCAGAGATCTGATGTGCGGTCCAGAAGGACTCGATTGATTTTCTTCTATATGTTTTGGGGTCCTTTTTGTAAAGTTGCAGGTCCTATTAGTTATTGTCTAGTTCTCTTGGACCTCTATGTAATTTTTTGGACTAGTTTCCATTTGCACCGATAAACTTGAATTTTGACAAGTTCACGGGAAAAAATTCCTTTGCACATATGGCCTATCATGTATGAACATTCTTGAGTTTTAAACTATATGTAATGGCCAGCACTTGCGCAAGGGGCTCGTCTAGTGCGCACTAGTTTCCATTAGCACCGATAAATTTGAATCTTGACAAGTTCTTGGAAGAAAAAATTGATTCACATATAGCCTATCATGTATGAACATTATTTGGATTCAAACTATACATAGATGGCCAACACGTGTAAGAGGGGGTCCTCTAATGTGCACTAGTTTCCATTAGCACTGATAAATTTGAATCTTTACAAGTTCTCGAAAAAAATTGCTTCACACATATGCCCTATCATGTATGAACATTATTGGGATTCATATTATATATAGATGGCCAACACTTGTGCAAGGGGTCCTCTAATTCTTGGGGATTTCAATCTATCTATCTCTCTCGATCTATCGTTGGTGGCCAGAACAACCCTAACCATAAACCCTAGCGCTAACCCTAAAACCTAAACCCTAATTAAACACTACATATACATATATATATATATATAGGCCAACGACACTTAATTGCGCATCAAGCAGCGACCAAATAATTAGCGCGGATAAATTAATTAACTTGAATCTTGACAAGTTCTCTCAAATGAAAACACATTTGATTAAGTTGCCTCATAATATATATACAATTAGTGTGCATGCGCGCATGGCATACCATGCACATATCATTCGTGCATATATATATCTCAATATATATCTGAACATATTCTTGGGGATATATATATATATATATTTCAATCTCTCTCTCGATCTATATATATCGTTGGTGGCCAAGAAACACACTTATTATATATATACGCATGCACTTTATGCGCAAAGGCGCGGGTGCCTCTAATAATGTGTGTGTGCACTAGCTCGATCGATGATCCCTAAACCTTAAACCCTAAAACCCTAATCCATGATCCCTAATTATACCTTAAACGTACACCCTAAACACTAAACCCTAAACCCTAGACCCTAAGCCCTAAACCCTAAACACTAAACACTAAACCCTAACCCTAGACCCTAATAAACCCTAAACCCTAAACCCTAAATATATTTCAATCTCTCTCTAGATCTATATATCGTTGGTGGCCAAGAAACACACTTATATATATACACATGTACTTTATGCGCAAAGGCGCGGGTGCCTCCAATAATGTGTGTGTGCACTAGCTCGATCGATGATATCCCTAAACCTTAAACCCTAAAACCCTAATCCTTGATCCCTGATTATACCCTAAACGGACACCCTAAACACCCTAAACACTAAACCCTAAACCCTAGACCCTAAACCCTCCTAAACCTTAAACACTAAACCCTAAACCCTAACCCTAGACCCTAAACGACCCTAAACCCTAAACCCTAAGTATATTTCAATCTCTCTCTAGATCTATATATCGTTGGTGGCCAAGAAACACGCTTATATATATACGCATGCACTTTATGCACAAATTAGCGCGGGTGCCTCTAATAATGTGTGTGTGTGCACTCGATCGATGATCCCAAACCTTAAACCCTAATCCCTAATTATACCCTAAACGTACACCCTAAACAACCTAAACACTAAACCCTAAACCTTAGACTCTAAACCCTAAACCCTAAACACTAAACCCTAAACCCTAAACCTAACCCTAGACCCTAAACCCTAAACCCTAAACCCCAAACCCCAAACCCCAAACCCTAAACCCTAAACCCTAAACCCTAACCCCTAAACCTAATTAATTAACCTTAACCCTAACCCTACCCCTAAAACCCTAGCTAGCTAATCCTAAATCCTAAACCCTAATTAAACCCTACATATATATATAGGCCAACGACACTAAATTGCGCATCAAGCAGGCGACCAACTAATTAGCGCTGATAAATTAATTAACTTGTTGAATCTTGACAAGTTCTCTCGAATGAAAACACATTTGATTAAGTTGCCTCATAATACATATACAATTAGTGTGCATGCGCGCATGGCATACCTTGCACATATCATTCGTGCATATATTTCAATATATATCTGAACATATTCTTGGGGATAAATATATATATTTCAATCTTTCTCTCTCGATCTATATATATCGTTGGTGGCCAAAAAACACACTTATATATACGCATGCACTTTATGCTCAAAGGCGCGGTGCCTCTAATAATGTGTGTGTGCACTCGATCGATGATCCCTAAACCTTAAACCCTAAAACCTAATCCCTAATCCCTAATTATACCCTAAACGTACACCTAAACACCCTAAACACTAAACCCTAAACCCTAGACCCTAAACCCTAAACACTACACCCTAAACCCTAAACCCTAGCTAACCCTAGACCCTAAACCCTAAACCCTAAACCCCAAACCCCAAACCCCAAACCCTAAACCCTAAACCCTAAACCCTAGACCCTAAACCCTAATTAATTAACCTTAACCCTAACCCTAACCCTAAAACCCTAGCTAGCTAATCCTAAACCCTAAACCCTAATTAAACCCTACATATATATAGGCCAACGACACTTAATTGCGCATCAAGCAGGCGACCAACTAATTAGCGTGATAAATTAATTAACTTGAATCTTGACAAGTTCTCTCGAATGAAAACACATTTGATTAAGTTGCCTCATAATATATATACAATTAGTGTGCATGCGCGCATGGCATACCTTGCACATATCATTTGTGCATATATTTCAATATATATCTGAACATATTCTTGGGGATAAATATATATATTTCAATCTTTCTCTCTCGATATATATATATATCGTTGGTGGCCAAAAAACACACTTATATATACGCATGCACTTTATGCGCAAAGCGCGGGTGCCTCTAATAATGTGTGTGTGCACTCGATCGATGATCCCTTTAAACCCTTAACCCTAATCCCTAATTATACCCTAAACGTACACCCTAAACACCCTAAACACTAAACCCTAAACCCTAGACCCTAAATCCTAAACACTACACCCTAAAACCTAAACCCTAAACCTTAACCCTAGACCCTAAACCCTAATTAAACACTAAACCCCAAACCCCAAACCCTAAACCCTAAACCCTAGACCCTAAACCCTAATTAATTAACCTTAACCCTAACCCTAACCCTAAAACCCTAGCTAGCTAATCCTAAACCCTAAACCCTAATTAAACCCTACATATATATAGGCCAACGACACTAAATTGCGCATCAATAGGACCAACTAATTAGCGTGATAAATTAATTAACTTGTTGAATCTTGACAAGTTCTCTCGAATGAAAACACATTTGATTAAGTTGCCTCATAATATATATACAATTAGTGTGCATGCGCGCATGGCATACCTTGCACATATCATTCGTGCATATATTTCAATATATATCTGAACATATTCTTGGGGATAAATATATATATTTCAATCTTTCTCTCTCGATATATATATATATAAATCGTTGGTGGCCAAAAAACACACTTATATATACGCATGCACTTTATGCTCAAAGACGCGGGTGCCTCTAATAATGTGTGTGTGCACTCGATCGATGATCCCTAAACCTTAAACCCTAAAACCCTAATCCTAATCCCTAATTATACCCTAAACGTACACCCTAAACACCCTAAACACTAAACCTAAACCCTAGACCATAGACCCTAAACACTACACCCTAAACCCTAAACCCTAAACCCTAAACCCTAAACCCTAACCCTAGACCCTAAACCCTAAATACTAAACTCCAAACCCCAAACCCCAAACCCTAAACCCTAAACCCTAGACCCTAAACCCTAATTAATTAACCTTAACCTAACCCTAACCCTAAAACCCTAGCTAGCTAATCCTAAACCCTAAACCCTAATTAAACCCTACATATATATATATATATATATAGGCCAACGACACTTAATTGCGCATCAAGCAGGCGACCAATAATTAGCGCTGATAAATTAATTAACTTGAATCTTGACAAGTTCTCTCGAATGAAAACACATTTGATTAAGTTGCCTCATAATATATATATAATTAGTGTGCATGAGCGCATGGCATACCTTGCACATATCATTTGTGCATATATTTCAATATATATCTGAACATATTCTTGGGGATAAATATATATATTTCAATCTTTCTCTCTCGATCTATATATATATCGTTGGTGGCCAAAAAACACACTTATATATACGCATGCACTTTATGCGCAAAGGCGCGTGCCTCTAATAATGTGTGTGTGCACTCGATCGATGATCCCTAAACCTTAAACCCTAAAACCCTAATCCCTAATCCCTAATTATACCCTAAACGTACACCCTAAATTAACACCCTAAACACTAAACCCTAAACCCCTAGACCCTAAACCCTAAACACTACACCCTAAACCCTAAACCCTAAACCCTAACCCTAAACCCCAACCCCAAACCCTGCTAAACCCTAAACCCTAGGCCCTAAACCCTAATTAATTAACCTTAACCCTAACCCTAAAACCCTAGCTAGCTAACCCTAAACCCTAAACCCTAATTAAACCCTACATATATATATATATAGGCCAACGACACTTAATTAATTGCGCATCAAGCAGGCGACCAACTAATTAGCTAGCGCGATAAATTAATTAACTTGAATCTTGACAAGTTCTCTCGAATGAAAACATTTGATTAAGTTGCCTCATAATATATATACAATTAGTGTGCATGCGCGCATGGCATACGTACCTTGCACATATCATTTGTGCATATATTTCAATATATATCTGAACATATTTTTTTGGGGATAAATATATATATTTCAATCTTTCTCTCTCGATCTATATATATATCGTTGGTGGCCAAAAAACACACTTATATATATACGCATGCACTTTATGCGCAAAGGCGCGGGTGCCTCTAATAATGTGTGTGCACTCGATCGATGATCCCTAAACCTTAAACCTAAAACCCTAATCCCTAATCCTAATTATACCCTAAACGTACACCTAAACAAGTAAACACTAAACCTAAACCCTAGACCCTAAACCCTAAACACTACACCCTAAACCCTAAACCCTAAACCCTAAACCCTAATCCTAGACCCTAAACCCTAAACACTAAACCCCAAACCCCAAACCCTAAACCCTAAACCTAAACCCTAGACCCTAAACCCTAATTAATTAACCTTAACCCTAACCCTAACCCTAACCCTAAAACCCTAGCTAGCTAATCCTAAACCCTAAACCCTAATTAAACCCTACATATATATATAGGCCAACGACACTTAATTGCGCATCAAGCAAGCGACCAACTAATTAGCGCTGATAAATTAATTAACTTGAATCTTGAAAAGTTCTCTCGAATGAAAACACATTTGATTAAGTTGCCTCATAATATATATAATTAGTGTGCATGAGCGCATGGCATACCTTGCACATATCATTCGTGCATATATTTCAATATATATGAACATATTCTTGGGGATAAATATATATAGTTCAATCTCTCTCTCTCTCTCGATCTATATATATATCGTTGGTGGCCAAAAAACACACTTATATATACGCATGCACTTTATGCGCAACGCGTGTGCCTCTAATAATGTGTGTGTGCACTCGATCGATGATCCCTAAACCTTAAACCCTAAAACCCCTCCCTAATCCCTAATTATACCCTAAACGTACACCCTAAATTAACACCTAAACACTAAACCCTAAACCCTAGACCCTAAACCCTAAACACTACACCCTAAACCCTAAACCCTAAACCCTAACCCTAAACCCCAACCCCAAACCCTGCTAAACCCTAAACCCTAGGCCCTAAACCCTAATTAATTAACCTTAACCCTAACCCTAAAACCCTAGCTAGCTAACCCTAAACCCTAAACCCTAATTAAACCCTACATATATATATATAGGCCAACGACACTTAATTAATTGCGCATCAAGCAGGCGACCAACTAATTAGCTAGCGCGATAAATTAATTAACTTGAATCTTGACAAGTTCTCTCGAATGAAAACACATTTGATTAAGTTGCCTCATAATATATATACAATTAGTGTGCATGCGCGCATGGCATACGTACCTTGCACATATCATTTGTGCATATATTTCAATATATATTTGAACATATTTCTTTGGGATAAATATATATATTTCAATCTTTCTCTCTCGATCTATATATATATCGTTGGTGGCCAAAAAACACACTTATATATATATATACGCATGCACTTTATGCGCAAAGGCGCGGGTGCCTAATAATGTGTGTGTGCACTCGATCGATGATCCCTAAACCTTAAACCCTAAAACCCTAATCCCTAATCCCTAATTATACCCTAAACGTACACCCTAAACACCCTAAACACTAAACCCTAAACCCTAGACCCTAAACCCTAAACACTACACCCTAAACCCTAAACCCTAAACCCTAAACCTAACCCTAAACTAAACCCTAAACACTAAACCCCAAACCCCAAACCCTAAACCTAAACCCTAAACCCTAGACCCTAAACCCTAATTAATTAACCTTAACCCTAACCCTAACCCTAAAACCCTAGCTAGCTAATCCTAAACCCTAAACCCTAATTAAACCCTACATATATATATAGGCCAACGACACTTAATTGCGCATCAAGCAGGCGACCAACTAATTAGCGATAAATTAATTAACTTGAATCTTGAAAAGTTCTCTCGAATGAAAACACATTTGATTAAGTTGCCTCATAATATATATATAATTAGTGTGCATGAGCGCATGGCATACCTTGCACATATCATTCGTGCATATATTTCAATATATATCTGAACATATTCTTGGGGATAAATATATATAGTTCAATCTCTCTCTCTCTCTCTCGATCTATATATATATCGTTGGTGGCCAAAAAACACACTTATATATACACATGCACTTTATGCGCAAAGGCGCGGGTGCCTCTAATAATGTGTGTGTGCACTCGATCGTTGATCCCTAAACCTTAAACCCTAAAACCCTAATCCCTAATCCCTAATTATACCCTAAACGTACACCCTAAACACCCTAAACACTAGACCCTAAACCCTAGACCATAAACCCTAAATGTACACAAACACCCTAAACACTAAACCCTAAACCCTAGACCCTAAACCCTAGACCGTAACCCTAACCCTAAAACCCTAGCTAGCTAACCCTAAACCCTAATTAAACCCTACATATATATATAGGCCAACGACACTTAATTGCTCATCAAGTAGGCGACCAACTAATTAGCGCTGATAAATTAATTAACTTGATTTTTGACAAGTTCTCAATCTCGAATGAAAACACATTTGATTAAGTTGTCTCATAATATATATATAATTAGTGTGCATGTGCGCATGGCATACCTTGCATATCATTCGTGCATATATTTCAATACATGTTTGAAGATATTCTTGGGGATATATATATTTCAATCTCTCTCTCTCGATCTATATATCGTTGGTGGCCAAGAAACACACTTATATATATACACATGCACTTTAATTTATTTGCCTCACAATATATATAATAAATATGCATGCATGGCCTAACCATGTATGCTTATATATGTGTTTAATTTGGAGATTTCAATCGCTCTCTCGCCGCTCTCTCGTTGGTGGCCAACAACACACACATGCACTTTGTGCGCAAAGGCATGTGCCTCTAATAATGTGTGCGCAGTCGATCGGTCTAGTTTTGATTAATCATAGCACACAAATATAGAAGTTGTATTTGAATCCACACAACCCTAATCTAAAACACATAGCCCCTAACATGGCCTAATTAATTGACCCCTTCTCTCTAGCTAATTAGTGGAAATTGCACAAAATCAAAAGGGGTCCCTCACTAATTATACATATATATCTAGATTGTGATAAACTTTTGCCCCATATTTGGTGGATGGGTGCATCTTGGCATGTAAAACAATTAATGTTTGCAAATGGCGTTGTCAAAATTTATGTACAAATGATTTCTTTCCATCCAAAGTGCATAAAATGGGAGTTTTAATGAAGAAGGTACAAATAAAACAGCTCAACATGCCTCCACACCCCGATTTTCACAGGAAGTAGAGCATATTTAAAGGATAATTCCAGAGTTTTACTATTTTTCAAGCAACTTTGCTAATTTCCACCCACTCACATGACTTTATGTCGATTTAACGAAAATAGGGCGAATTTAAACTACATGGGCGGGATAGTTTGAATTGTGCGCGCGGCAAAGGGAACCGCCTATTCCTCAACCTTGTGCACGGCAAATTACACACGCAACTCCATTAAACACCACCTACCGGGCGGCCCGGCCGCATGACCCCCCACCCACCGCTACACAACTTATCCCCGTCCGTGCGAAGAGCTTCCCCTCCCCGTCCCGTGTGCGAAGAAGAAGCTTCCCCTCCCCGTCGTTCTTCTCGAGACGCACCGGCGGTCAAGTTGATCCACGGTAGGGTTGCTATCTCTAGCTCAATCATGCATCGGGCAAGACGGCCTAACGATTTATATTTTCTTGATGCTGCTAAAAAAATCGTCAGTATGCTCGAACTAATTGGCACTTTATAGTTTTCCGCTCGATTTGTCCTCGATCAATTTGTTCATTTGCGTGGGCATATAGAGTCAGTTCTGCACTCGATCCGTTAATTTGCTGAAATGCCATGGCAGAGATTTGTACACGATCTGTTTGCTAAAATGTCGATGGGCATTTTTTGTTTTGTACTCGACATGATTGCTGAAATGCATAATCATGTACTAGTATAGTTTTGTACTCGATGGATATACATTTCCTACTTCGCCTTAAATTAATCACCAACCATTGTATCTCATAATTAAACAGATGGACAGAACTTGGATACTGCATGGACACTTATGTTCCCCTTCATATATAAATGGTGTTCAACCCTTTATGGGGTTTATTAGAGCTCATGAAGGTCACGACCTGGACGTGTATTGCCCGCGCTGCACATGTATGAATGGTGAGAAGAGGCCTCACCATGTAGTGGAAGATCATTTACACATTTTTGGGATGGACCGCACATATGTTAGGTGGGTTTATCATGGTGAACCACATAATGATCCTTCAGCGGGAGAAGCAGATCTTGCTCACACTGTATGTGTGTTGGCATATGTAGTTAATTATTTATATTGATGCTGCCGCTGTTTCGATCAATAGTTTGCATTGTTGTGCAAGGTTCTGTACTCAAATTTAACTTGTTGCAGATGGATGGACGGGAAGGAGAGAAAAAGCGCTTGCTTCAGGAACCGGGTTTCAGCTCTGGGACATGTGCTGTGCCAGATGAGAAGGTAAATATGTAAAACGGCATTTGTTCAGGTTGCATCCCTTAGATGTTTGTCTAATCTGTTGATGTACTAATTGCAGAAGCATAGAGTTGAAGAGGTCTCTCAGTTTGATGGGAGATTTGAAGATGAATCTCAGTTTGATGCACCTGTGGATGGTACTGATGACGGGCCTTTCATAGACGAAGGTCCTGCACCTGAGATTATCCAGCCTACAGAAGGAGGCCGTGGACCGAGTACACAGCTTTGCGTTGAAGTGGATGCACGCCCGAGAGATCATCGGTGGGGCCGGGTAGTCTCAAGACCACCCAGCCCTGATGCACCTGTGGATGGTACTGATGACGAGCCTTTCATAGACGAAGGTCCTGCACCTGAGATTATCCAGCCTACAGAAGGAGGCCGTGGACCGAGTACACAGCTTTGCGTTGAAGCGGATGCACGCCCGGAGATCATCAGGGGCGTCCCGGTAGTCTCAGGACCACCTAGCCCTGATGCAAAATGTTGAGCTACTTTATGATTCGTACTCTTATGTTCTGGTGCTGTAGTATGTACTATCTTTGTTATGATTTGTACGCCTTTGGCGCTAGAACTATAATTAAGCATTCAGTGGATGATCGCGTTGCAAAATTTGACACCCACACAATCAGTTCATCGTATGAGTAGTAGCACAATTACTTCTACAGCGATCCTGCCAGCGCATTAATTGGTAGCATGAAACACTTTCAGGCACTCCCCTCTGATTCATATTAATTGACTCAATTTTGTCTAGATATGGATGTATCTAGATGCATTTGTTAACTAGACTAACAAACTTGAGTCAGTTAATATGAATCAGTGTAAACCGCACCAAGTCCTCCAGCAGCTAGTTTATTGACTCTGGACTCCAAGCCTCTCGCGGCAAGCCATCGACGAAGCTTTGACCAGATCTTGGCCCGCTTTTTTTTGCGAATAGCTTTGACCAGTTCCTCTCGGGATACAACACGCCGGTGAGCTTGCACGGTTGCCATGAGCACTTTCCGGCGGAACTTCCTCTGCAGCGCCCTCAAGCCGCCGCTGCGAGACAGCACGCAGTGCCTCGAGGTGGACGGAACGGACGAACTCGGGATCTCGGGCGGGGGGTCCGCCTCGTCCGGGAACGATCTCCAGGGGTTAACGAGGACATGCATGGCGGCCAGGGGATTTGGGTTTTTGTTGTTGTTTGAGCTTGGGATTTGGGGTTTTTCGGATAGGGGAGGAGGAACCGAGGAAGAGGAAGGAACAGCCCGCGTGCTTGGCGCGTGGCGTGTGCTTGAATTTCGAATTTTTGTGAAATGTTTCATTTCCCCGCTACAATTCGGGGGTTTCTTGACGCGCCAATGCGTCCCGCCGGGCAGGTTCAAGTGAATTTGGGGTGCCACACTATGGGCCCCAGTTTCAGTGAGACATGTAATGACTAGTCACATCAGTAAGTTCACTGTGTAATAAAATATGTTACCCCTCCCCTTTATGTAGCCCCCTTTGTCTCTCCCGATCGAGTGCCGACAGCCGACGGATGCAAGCCGCTAGCTCGATCCCCTCCTTTCGCCTCCACCGTCCAGGCATCCAGCTTGGAGGGGCAAGCTGCATCTAGACCAAGCGGATTAGGTAGTACTAGTAATGCTCTTTCCTTTCTCGAGATCGGTTCTTTTTTCCTCACCTCGATATCTTGCGCATCTACTATTTCCTATTCTGGGCGAAGGGGTGTCTTTCTGGTCACCCTCGCGCTGGGAGTGATTGATGGGGGTGGGGGGCGGGGGCTACCTTTGCTTGGATTGGGGTGTTCTTCCTTTATTTGTCAACATTTGCAACCTTTGTAGTTTCTGCTGATCCTCACTGTATCTTTTGTCAGCTTGTACAGGAAAGGAAATACCTCGGTGGTGGTGGGGGGCAATGGAGCGTAAGGCCACCACGCATGTGGGCAGTTGGCTGAGCCTGAGCTGCGTCCCCAGCCCCGCAAAGCAGGTACTCCGTTTGCTTATCCACTCTGTCTGTCTGCATCCTCAATCTGTTCCTGTTCTGGAAGATGCTTAAAGTAGCACATGTCTTCAGCTGTTTGTGCATAAAGCCTCTGTGACACCATGCTCTATATTCTCTGTATCAGGTTGGTACCTCCAGGTTCCGTGCTGAGGCTATGGGGAACAAGAATAGCGCCCCACCTGCTGTAGGAGCATGGCCCGATCTGCAGCACAAGAAGCGAAATGCCACTGCCGAGCTGGGCAGGGACCGCCGAGGGGTAATTTTTTTAACCAACTTACCATGATGTAGTCTGAATCTGATACTCCCTCGGATCCAAATTAATTGACTCAACTATCTGTAGATACGGATGTATCTAGATGTGTTTTTAGCTCTAGATACTACTACCTCCATCCCAAAGCTTAGGGATTATATTATTTTTAGAAAGTCAAACTATACCATGTTTGACTAAGCTTTTACCAAAAATCATTAACATGCAAAATACAAAATTAATATCATTAAATAGGTTGTGAAATATATTTTCCTACGGTATCTACACAATATTATATTTGTTGATAGAATGTTCTAAAATTTTGGTCAAACTTTACTTGTTTTGATTTCTCAAAAATAAATAAGCCTTAAGCTTTGGGATGGAGGTATCTAGACAAAGCTGAGTCAACTGGAGTAGTTTTTTTTGTCTGTCCATAGCTAGTGTTCATGGTGCAAAAGGCTAAGAGCATCCACTATATGCATCAGTCTATCTCATACAGTAATTCAATATCACTGCTGAGGTCTGCCTTTTGTTTTGCTATTCATATAGACTGAAACTTTAGGGCCTTTACTCAAAAGGAAGATCAAAACTGCGGCTGATCAGGCTGCCAGTATGTTGATGCCGCCCCCATCTTCTAAATGCCTCTACAAGCACAAGGCCACGCGCCAGCTGGGTGGTGATCTTTTAATGAATATGGTATATTTTCTTAATCCACAAAACATGCCTTGATTTTTGTCTGTTTATTGTCGGTTTTTTCTAATGCTTGCCAAAAGTTTACAACAACAACAACAACCAAGCCTTTCAGTCCCAAACAAGTTGGGGTAGGCTATAGTTGAAGCCCATAAGATCTCGAAGCCAAAAGTTTAGAAACACCAAATTCGTTTGCTTACAATCATCATACAGTAATGTTCATCTACTCTCCAGTTCCCCTAACCCAACAAAAATGATGTTAATTACGATTTTTAGATTAAAAGAGCACCATTAGGCGCTGTTAATTACGATTTTGAGATTAAATGTCATTTGCAATTGCTAATTACAATTTTGAGGCAAATGATTAGTTTAACCTTGATCTGTTCCGCTCTCCATTTTTCCCAACCGAAAAAATGTAACCATTCCATTCCTCTGAAATGGAACCATTCCATTCCATTCCATGCTGTTTCAGAACCGAACACACCCTTGCATTGTTGTGAACTGTTGTCCATACACAGCCATACCCTTCCACTTACATCCAGCACTATATGCATCAGTCTGTCTCAGAGTCATTCAATATCACTGCTGAGATCTGTTCCCATTCTTATGCAGGCTGAAACTGCTGCGCCTTTACTCAAGTGGATGCAAAATGAGGCTAATGAGGCTGTTGTGAGGACGATGGTGCCGGCACCATCATCCGAAAACCTCTACAAGCACGAGGCCATGGGCCAGCTGGGTGGTGACCTTTTAATGAATCTGGTATATTTTCTTAATCCACATACATGATTTTATTATTATCTGTTTAATTACTGTTGGCTTTGCCTAATGCTTACCAAAAGTTCAGAAACACTGCGTTTGCTTACAATCATCATACACTAATTTTTCACTTTTCAGTCTGTCTCATCCAGTATATAAACTGTTGAGTTCCGTTGGCTTCTTTTGTAATCATTTGCATTGTTGTCAACTGTTGTCTATGCACAACCCTATTCTTCCACTTACATCCCGCACTTTTTGCATCAGTCCATCTCATAGATTTATTAAATATCAATGATGAGTTCTGTTGCTATTCATATGCAGGATGAAACTTCTGTGCCTCTACTCAAATGGATAAAAAATGATCCTGATGAGGCTGCTGTGAAGATGATGGTGCCGCCACCATCTTCCGAAAACCTCCTCAAGCACAAGGCCACGGGCCAGCTGGGTGGTATCCTTTTTAAGCAGGTATATTTTCTTAATCCTCATACATGATTTGATTTGTCTGTTTATTGCCGGCTTTGTCTAATTATGCTTACCAATAGTTCAGAAACACACACAACCCTATTCTTCCACTTACATCCAGCACTATATGCATCAGTGTCTCATAGATTCATTTTATATATCACTGCTGATGTCTGTTGCTCTTCAATTTTCATATGCAGACTGAAACTGCTAAGCCTTCATTGGTCAAAAGGATTGCAACTGCTGCTGATGAGGCATCTGCAGAGGCTGCCACCAAGTTACTATCAGCCCCACCTTCTGGATGCGTATATAAGCGCAAGTCCAAGCACCAACCAGGCCGTAACCATCAAAGGGTTCGGGTATATTTTCTTAAGCCACATATACATGCCATGATTTATTTCTGATATTATCACCGGCTCTGTCTAATGCTTCTTGGAATTCGGAAACGCCAAATTAGCATGCTTATATTCATCATACACTAAATTTTGACTGTTCAGTTTGTAACATAGTGTTATGCACTCGCTTGTCAACATTTGCATTGCTCTGAACTATGCACTTTACACAACCTAATTCTTCCACTTACATTCAGCGCTACGCACCAGTAGTACCTCCCATGTTTCCTTCACCATCCCGATGCCGAGCTTGCGGGAATATGGCGGGCCCATGTACATACCCCGCATATAACACCTCCTATGGCTCTATCTACCTTTCTAATAACTCCTTCACAGAGTTACAGGTATGTATTCTCAGTGGTTTAGCATGAATTGGCATATAGTAAAGTCTTGTTTTTAGTCTTCCTGCTTCTTACATTAGTATCAATTTTCACATGCAGACTGTACCTTGTGAACTTCGTCCAATGATTAACCAGATGTGTCCGCATGAAGGGTCTTTCACTATGCATGGCAATGGCAAATTGATGAACACCTACACGGTCTATGAGGTGTATGTCTACAAGACGCAGGCCATCACATATTTGTATGGACATGATTGGAGAAAGTTTGCTTTTGACTACGGTCTGAAGAAGGGCGACGAGCTGAGGATCAGAAACTCAAACGGGCAGATATACGTAACTGCTTACAGAGTTGGAGACACTTCCAAATATATAATATGTAACTTTTTTGTACTCATATCCTTTGATTACTGCATTCTGAGCAATTGTTCTAAACCATTCCCTCTGTTCTAGCTTGCTGGGTTTAACATGATCAAAGCTGCAGATCCCCTGATGGAACAGGAGCGGATGTCACAAAGGGCACCCACACCACACCGGCATCGGCTTCCCACTCTCCTGCATCACCGGTTCTGTGCCAGCACCGTTTATTGCATCTACCCAGCAGGCCCCTACATCAGCATTGGTTCCTGGGGGCCCCATATACTACACGCCGGCGGCTCCTGCATCAGCTCTGGTTCCTCTAGCACCGTTCTGCACCTGCAGAGTCTCCTGCATCGCACCGGTTCCTCTAGAGGCACCGTTTATGCCCTGCCCACCGGTCTCTGCATCGGCACCCGCTCGTGTACCAGCCAGGCTCTGCACCTGACCCAGGATCACCGAGGTCTCAGCTCATTGCGTGGCCACCCGTGTGGTGACCGGGACGCATCTGAAGGCTATGTTCGTGAGTATATGACAGCATAACTACTCTTATCTTGATGTCTTCTCTGCTCAAAGTCTCACATGGTTCAGTCTTCAGTGCATTGGTGCCATTGACTAATTTTTGTTGGTATCTCTTGCTTTGAATCAGAAATTGCCTAAAAGTATCGCCAAGGATCTCAATGCTGGCCGAAGGGGCAAGATTTCCCTCGTCATGGAGAGTGAAGGTCTCACCGTGGAGGGACGGTACTCCGTCAGTCCCACAGATGGCCGCTTGGCTGTTACTTCCAGGTGGAAAAAGTTCATTGACGGTGCCAAACTTCGCATTGGATCAAAGTTGAAGGTCAAGATCTTTCGATGCCGCTGTGACATGCTGGTCATCAAGTTTGCGGTTGTCTAGTTCTATTGTCCCATGAGCCCTTAGCACAAGTATAGTTATAGTCTTCGAGGGAGTAAAATAAATTTATTGATTCGACACGGGGAGGTAAAGAATACTTATAAGCCTTAACAAGCTGAGTTGTCAATTCAGCTGCACCTGGAAAAGCACTAGTAACGGGGGTGATGTGAAAGTAGCAGTAATATGAGAGCAATGAGTAAAAGCAGCAGTAATAGCAATATGAGAGCAATGGCACCGGAAAATAGTTGATACTACTTCCAATGACATGTAGAACAAGTATATTATGATGAGAGATGGACCGGGGTTCCAGTGATCTACACTAGTGGTAACTCTCCAATAAGTGACAAGTGTTGGGTGAACAAATTACAGTTGGGCAATTGATAGGAATCAAAGCATTAAGAAAGAATCAGGCTTATTAATTATGTAGGCATGTGTTCCGTATATAGTCGTACGTGCTCGCAATGAGAAACTTGCACAACATCTTTTGTCCTACCAGCCGGTGGCAGCCGGGCCTCAAGGGAAACTACTGGATATTAAGGTACTCCTTTTAATAGAGTATCGGAGCAAAGCATTAACACACCGTGAAAACATGTGATCCTCACATCACCGCCATCCCCTCCGGTTGTCCCGATTCTTGTCACTTCGGGGCCTTTGGTTCCGGACAGTGACATGTGCATACAACTTGTAGATACAATCTAAGCAATAATTATAGAGCTTAAATCTAAGATCATGCCACTCGGGCCCTAGTGACAAGCATTAAGAATAACAAGATTGCAGCAACAATAACTTCACAAACTTTATAGATAGACTAATCATAATGTATCATCCATCGGATCCCAACAAACACAACACCGATTACATCAGATGAATCTCAATCATGTAAGGCAGCTCATGAGACCATTGTATTGAAGTACATGGGGAGAGTATACCAACTAGCTACTGCTAGAACCCGTAGTCCATGGGGGAACTACTCACGGAGCATGGGAGGCGGTGGCGTTGATGGAGATGGCTTGGGGGCACTTCCCCGTCCGGAGCGGGACGAGTTCTGTCCCCGAATTGGAGTTTGCGACAGTGGCGGGCGCCTGGAGTCTTTCTGGAGTTTCGTCAATTGCGTTTTTTAGGTCGAAAGGGATTTTATAGGCGAAGAGGCGGCGCGGGGGCACACAGGGGGCCCACCCCTAGGCCGCGCGGCCCCCCCTCGGCCGCGCCGCCATGTGGTGTGGTGGCCCTGGCCCCCTCTCGGCTCTTCTCGGTGTTCTGGAGCCTTGGGAAAAATAGGAGGTTTGGCGTTGATTTCGTCCAATTCGAGAATATTGCCCGAACAGCCTTTCTGGAACCAAAAACAGCAGGGAACTGGCATTGTGGCATCTTGTTAATAGGTTAGTTAAAACGCATAAAAACATTATAAAGTGCAAGCAAAACATGTAAGTATTGTCATAAAACAAGCATGAAACGACAGAAATTATGGATACGTCGGGGACGTATCAGAGCCCTTAGCAAATGCATTTGTAGTTATACTTATATAAGGTTATCTTATCTGAACTGCTAATTAATTGTATGGGTGGTAAAACTATGGCAAGCTTTTGCTCTTAGCAAGTATGTATGTATGATCAGCTATTATGATAACTAATGTTTGTGTTCATCTTAATTTGCATTTCTGTTTTAGAAAAAAACTTAATTTCTATTTTGGCTGACCTGTTAGAGAACTATCAGATTGAATCCACAACATGATTCAAATAGATTCATTACACCAAGCCACATGTCTTGACCTTGCTATACACTAGTTCCATTAATCAGTGCAAGAAGGCTTACCTGAGCTGCCTGAACCACGGCAGATTCGAATCCACCTTAGCTATCTAGCTAGAAATACAACCTTTGCAGAAAGAGGATTTGGATGGGGAGGCTGACATTGGGGACCCATGAGCGGCAGCGTCGTCAGCGTTTAAAGGCGGCGGAGATTGAAACAAAAAACCAAAAATCAGTTGGTAAACAAAATCCAAGAAATGAAACTTTTACCTTTCTGAGAGGATGACATGCGGGACCCATGAGGCAGCAACATCCTCAACTATTCAAGGCGGCGGGGATCAAAATAAAAATAGGAAATAGCCAGAAATTAATTAGGGTAAAAATAAATCTATCAAAGGAAACCTTTATTGTTCATAGAGGATGACATGTGGGACCGACCTGCAAGCTGCGTCGTCATGGTTTCAAAGGGGGCGAGGGATCAAAAGAAAAGGCAAATAGCCGAGAAATTAGGGGTAAAATAAATCCAACAAAGGAAACTTTTATTGTTCATAGAGGAGGACATGCGGGACCCATGAGCCAGACGGCTTCCTCAACGTTTCAAAGTCGGCATGAGATTGAAAGAAAAAGGCAAGTGACCAAATATCGGGAGCCAAAAATAATCCAAGAAAAGAAATTTTATTGTACATAGAGGATGACATGCGGGTCCCATTTTGCAGCAGCGGTCTCAACATTTCCAAGGCGGCACAAGACCAAAAGAAAAATGAAGTAGCCAGAAATCAGGGGGTGAAAAAATCCAAGAAAAGAAAGATTTCAATTGGGCTGCATCTGGACATCTGGGCCTTCGAACTATCCTGCTGGGCCTTTTGACTCGTACAATTTCAGCCCACTCCAAAACAGGAAAGTTCGGATTTTCTAAAAAAAATAGGAAAGTCCTATGCTTCGCAAAAACACAAAACAAGGAGATTCAACATATAAGTTTGTTTATGTAAAAATAAAGATTTAATTTATCCGTTTGCAATAGCTCAGAGCGAAATACAATGTTTATTGTCTGCAAAATAATCAAGATATCACATGTTTCTTGTACGGGAGGCCGACATCGGGGACCCATGAGCCAGCGTCGTCAACATTTTAAAGGCGGCAGGGGATGGAAAGAAAAAATAAACCAAAAATCTGTTGGTAAAAAATACAAGAAAAGAAACATTTTCGTTCCGAGAGGATGACATGCGGGACCAATGAGGCAGCAGCATCCTCGGCGTTTATTGTTCATAGAGGTTGACATGTGGGACCCGTGAGCCACAGCGCCCGAACGTTTTAAAGGCTGCAGAGATCGAAAGAAAATATAAGCCAAAAATCGTTTGGTCAACAAAATCCAAGAAAAGAAACATTTACCGTTCCGAGAGGATGACATGCGGGACCCATGAGGCAGCAGCATCCTCAACGATTCCAAGGCGGCAGGGGATCAAAGGAAAAAGGAAATATCCCGAAATTAATTAGGGGTTCAAAATAAATCCATCAAAGGAAACTTTTATTGTTCACAGAGGATGACATGTGGGACCGACCTGCCAACAGCGTCGGCAGGAGATCAAAAGAAAAAGGCAAATAGCCAGAAATTAGGGTCAAAAATAACTCCAAGAAAGGAAACTTCTATTGTTCGTAGAGGATGACATGCGGGACCCATGAGCGCAGCTTACTCAACGTTTCAAAGGCGGCATGAGATCGAAAGAAAAAGGCAAGTGACAAAATATCTGGAGCCAAAGATAATCCAAGAAAAAACTTTATTGTACGTAGAGGATGACATGCGGGTCCCAATTAGCAGCAGCGGTCTCAACATTTCAAATCCGGCTTGAGATCAAAAGAAAAAGAAAGTTGATTGTACATAGAGGATGACATGCGGGTCCCATGAGTCAGCAGCTTACTCAACGTTTCCAAGGCGGCAGGTGACAAGGTATAAACTTGTCAATGCCTACAAGTAGTAGACTAGGGTTTCGTTGGATGTAGAGGGCAAGTAGATCTCGAAGGTTTTCAGCCGAAAAGTACTCGACGAAATATAAACTAGGGTTTACTCAACAATGATTCGATGATCTCCTCGTCCCTCGACTCCCCCCTATATATGAGGCGGAGCCAAGGGATTCATATTGTACACGTTACAGAGTCCGGGAAGATTTCTAACTCTCCCCGTAATATTGCAAACAACACTTCCTATTACAACTCTAACTTTCCTTAATAATATCTTTGGGCTTCCGAGTCTTCTTATTCTTCGGGTAATGGGCCTTCAGTAAACCCCGGGTACTATCTTTGGCAGGCCCAGGGGATGCCTATGTCGGTAGCCCCGAGATTTTGCTTGAATCGTAGAATCAGGGAAAATCTCCCCTGTTTATTTTTACTCGACAACTTTGACTTGTCTATTGTGTTGACTGCCAAAACCCACCGGCGGGCAGCGACGGTCAACACGGTAGAGCCGGGAAGAGCCTAGAGCTGCGGCTGGCTGAGACCCCTCCGAGCGACGGCCCGCAATGCTCTTCTGGTCACACGTCCGTCTGCGAAGTGCAAGGGCGTGCCACCTGACCTATACCTGGTCGGGAAGGTGATGGGGATGCCTCGCTTAGTTTCCTGCATGGCATACACGTAAACATTAAATACGAGCCTCGATCGGCTCTCAGGTTATCTGTGAATCGGCTCAAAGAGCCGATCCACCCATGATTCGTACGGGGTGCACGAATATATGGTGGTCCTGCTTGATCAAGGTATAGCTAATGAGATCTACGACGATTTAGGGTTTCACCGCATAATCGGATCATCCTACTCCAGGTTGGGCCTCGCGGCCACGCACGGTGATCGTAAGCCGATCCTAAACAAGGCCTAAAAACCAACATGAAGTTGATCCTCGGAACATCCTGTTTAGGACTTGCGAATGACACCCTACGCGCCGCTGGATCCTCCAACCCTTTGTAAGGCCTAACTATTGCAGATATTAAACTAATCCTTGTAGAACAAGGAGCAATCGTAACGGATCGGATCTACTAAATAATGATCAAGCGGGGTGCCGCCCCCACACCTAAGATAGGTGTGAGGCGGCTAGATATGCAAGGGTTGCACTACGTAAGCATGTTATACGAAGAACTATGCTAACCCTAACACATCTATGATAACTACGTTGCTCGCCATCAAAGACGCTTCGGACGAGCAACGCATGAACAACGTGGAGCTTGTGCTGCCTAGATCGCAAGATGCGATCTGGCGCATTACTGATAGAAACCCTCGAGACGAAGGAGTTGGCGATGCGCCGAGATTGGTTTGTTTGGGTTGAACGTGGTTGTTGTTTATTCCATAAACCCTAGATACATATTTATAGTCCGCGGACTTTCTAATTCGGACGTGCACCTAACCGTGCACGGGTAAAACTCTAACCCCTAACTTAAGATACGATCTAATAAATTACAGATAAATGGGCAATCTAGCCCAACTTTGCATATAAGGCCGATCTTCGTATTCTCTCCATATATAACCTTCAAGCTTATCTTGATCGTGGCCCACCTCCGACTTGGTCAAATTCTGGTGATAACACATGCCCCCCTGGTTTTGGAAATGACATTTCCAAAATCATTATGCTTTTCTTTCGTCGGGTCATGTCGTGGCAGAGCAGAACCATTGCAGCATTTTTCGTCATGATGCTGTCTTCTCAACTTCGCGTGATTTGACCGTTGTCTTTGGGCACTGTCTCCTCGAAAACTGCTGTGGCATTGAATTTTTTTCCCCCTTTTATTTAACCGCTCTGAGCAGTTCGCCACTTCATCATCCTGCTCTGTTCTGGCCATCGGCACCAAAAACCCCCAATCTCCCACAGCCATGTCTTCCTCTTCTTCCTCTTCCTCGTCGGTCTTCCACGACTCCTCCTCCGAGCTTTCCTACGGGTCCTCCTCCTCCCGCGAGACGCCGCCGGACATCCGCGCCCCAGAAGCATGGGACCTGGAAGACCACGCCTCCTCTATCTGGTCCGAAGACGACCAGTCCCTGACCAGCGGGGACGAAGATCTTCAGTTCCTTGCCGTCGGGGAACTGGAGTCGGAAAGCGAGGACGACCAGTTCCCCTGGGACGGCTGCCCCACTGCGAAGAAGAAGAGGAAGGAAGACGACGACGAAGGAGGGCTATCCGCCAGCGAAACGCCTCCGCATGTGGTGGGACGACGACGGCAGCGACGATGAAACGAAGATGAAGCTCCCGTGAGGGCTATGGGAGCAGCGACGAGGAACCCATCGGCAGCGGTGCCGATGAGAGTTCGAGGATGACGACGAAGAAGCGATGGCCGTAGATTAGGATCTACTAGTATAGGCCTAGCAGTAGTAGATTGGTCAATAGACCCTTCTTTTGTTCTTCCTTCTGAGAAATCGGCTCTTTCTTTGTAAGAAATCCCCTTATCAATGAAGAAAATCCCTTAATTAATTTCGCTCCCTTGCCGATTGTCGAATGGAGTTGTCGTACAGGGAGCCGATAGCAGAACATCGGCTCATATTGCTGTCTGAGGCCAAGCTGTTGTATAAACAGGCCTAAGTCTCGTCCAAACCATTAGACTGAATCCCTCAGCAATCATTAGGAGATTCGTTTCTCGTATCCCGATTTCTGGCCTTGCTAATCTAAACTTATTTCGCTAAAGTCGATATCAGCGTATCGGCTTTGTTTTCTGAAGTCGATGCCCGTGCATCGGCTGTATTTGCATACTGTTAATCTCCATACGTTTTCTCAAGTCGTGTATGCATTGCATCGGGCCGATTCTGAAATCGGCCCCAACATCTTACTGTCCATCATCCCACATGCTTGGGAAATATTTCTTGAGGTGTTGACCATTAACAGCCACTGGGAACTTTTCGCCGCTCAACTCCTCCAGCATGTATGCATTACCCTTCAAGGCCTGGACAACTTTGTACGGACCGTGCCAATTAGGAGACCATTTGCCATATGCCTTATCCCTGGTTCCCAATGGCAACACAGCTTCCCACACTAGATCACCAACTTGGAACTCCTTTGGCCTAACCTTTTTGTTGTAAGCACGAGCCACCCTGGCTTTGTTCTCCTTAATCTTCTCCAACGACCAAAGCCTGAGTTCTGTTGCATCCTCAATAGTGTCGCTCATCAAAGCTGCATATTCTTCAGCTGTCAGATCATTCTGAAACGTGACACGTCTTGATCCAGCCGTAATTTCCCAAGGCAATACAGCTTCCTGTCCATAGACAAGCTGGTACGGCGAAGTCTTTATAGCTCCATGGCACGACATGCGGTAGGCCCATAATGCTTCTGATAACTTCTCATGCCAATCCCGAGGGTTCTCGTCAATTTTTCTCTTGATCAGCTTGATCAGACTCTGATTGGACGCCTCAGCCTGCCCGTTAGCTTGAGCATAGTACGGGGATGATCGGATCAGTTTAATCCCTAAGTCATCACAGAACTTCCTGAATTCTTTAGAAGTAAAGACCGAACCTCCATCGGTCGTGATAGTTTGGGGAATCCCAAACCTATGAATGACGTGTTCTTTCACAAACTTGATCACATCTTCTGATTTCACCTTTTTCATAGGGACGGCTTCCACCCACTTGGTGAAGTAATCTGTGATAACCAAAATCCATTCATGTTTTTTACTTGACGCCGGATGGATTTTGCCGATCATATCCATGCCCCACCCCCGAAACGGCCAAGGCTTGATGATGGGGTTCATCGCTGATGCTGGCACCATCTGAATCTTTCCAAACATCTGACACGCTTGGCACCCTTTGTAGTAATTGAAGCAATCTTCAAGCATAGTGGGCCAATAAAACCCTGATCGCCTGATCAACCACTTCATCTTATGAGCCGACTGATGCGTTCCACAGGCGCCTTCATGCACCTCATGTAAAAGCCGATTAGATTCAGTCGGTCCTAGGCACTTGAGTAGCAACCCTTCCAATGTCCTGTAAAACATGTCGTCTCCTATAAGGACATACTTCATGGCTTTGTATCTTACCCGTTTAGGTGCCCCCCGAGCCGAATCTTTTAGATAATCGAAGACCTCGGCTCTCCAATCATCCTGTTCCAGGAATTGTATCTGAACTTCCGATCCGTCAGCTGTATCTATGTAGCCTGACGCCATTTGTGCGAGATTGTTGGCCTCGGTATTTTGGGATCTTGGGATCCAATTAAAGTTGATGTACCGAAACTGTGTCATCAACTCACGGCATTCCACCCAATATGGGAAAAGCGATTCACTTTCGCAATTATATTCATCCGTGAGCTGGTTAATCACCAACTTTGAGTCTCCAAAGAGCTCCACAGCTTCCGCTCCAGCTTCCAATAGCAATTCCATTCCCTTACGTATTGCCTCATATTCTGCTACGTTGTTGGTGCAAGGGGTAGATAATCTGATGGAGAAGGAGTATTCTGCCCCCCGAGGCACAAGCAGAATGCCGATGCCACAACCATCGTCACAAACCGACCCATCGAAGAACATAGCCCATGCACGTATGGATAGTGTTGCTATATTGGTACCGATCCGTTCGGGATGAGATCGGCCAGCGCTTGGCCCTTGACGCCTCGCGGTGGTACCGGAGATCAAATTCGACGGCGCCAACATCCACTTACCGAGTCGGCCTTTCAAAACAGGGGCCGACAACATGTGCTTGACAACGTCGATTCAGATGACGATGATCTCTGCCGTCGAAGGATGTGATGAAGCTTGGTGCGGGTAAAATAGCAGAGGCAAAGTTTCTCGACCTCGGGATATCTTGTCTCCGCGTCCAGCATCCTTCTGCTGAGGTAGAAAACGACTCTCTCAACGCCATCGTAGAGTTGCACCACCACCGAAGCAATGGACGTGTCAGCTACTGATAGGTAGATGTAGAATGGCCTGTCTTGCGGGCGGAACTAGCACAGGCGGCGTCGTCAGATATCGCTTAATTTCATCAAACGCCTGTTCTGTTCTGCCCCCCAGTGAAACTCGTCGTCAGATTTAGTCTTCACCAGCGCCATGAACGGCTCGATTCGTCCTGACAGATTAGAAATGAACCGCCGGACGAAATTGATCTTGCCGATGAGGCGTTGGAGCTCCTTTTTCGTGGTTGGCGGCTGCATGGTACGCACGGCCTCCTGACTTTTCAGGCCGATCTCAATTCCCCGTTCATGAACCAGAAAACCTAGGAATTGACCAGCCGTCACGCCAAAGGCACACTTCTTCGGATTCATTCTCAGCCCGAATTTCCGAGTTCGGTCTAGGACGCGCCGTAGATCGTCCAAGTGCCCCTCCATGGAGACCGATTTGACCACCACGTCGTCGATATAGATCTCCACCAACTTGCCGATCAGATCATGAAATATATAATTCATGGCTCGTTGGTACGTTGCACCAGCATTCTTCAACCCAAAGGTCATGACCACGTACTCGAACAAGCCTACTGCCCCTGGTACTCTGAATGCGGTCTTGTGTATATCTTCCGGAGCCATGAAAATCTGGTTATAACCGGCGTTGCCATCCATGAAGCTCAACACCTTGTGGCCAGCAGCGGCGTTTATCAATGTTTCTGCCACGGGCATTGGATATTCGTCCTTTGGGGTGGCTCTGTTAAGATCTCGGAAATCGATGGCCACGCGCCATCGGCCGTCCTTCTTCTCCACCGGAACGATACTGGAGATCCACTCAGCATACCTGCATGGCTTGATGAATCCGGCGGCCAACATTTTCTCGATCTCCTTCTTGACTTCTTCTAAAATTTCGGCCCTCATCTGACGTGCTCGTTGTTGGAACGGCCGAAATCCTTTCTTAAGGGGGAGCCGATGCTCAATGATGCTCCTGTCCAACCCAGGCATCTCCGTGTAATCCCATGCAAAGCAATCGGGTATTCCTTCAACAGGGCTATCATCTGTCCCCTGAGCTGTGGATCTAACTTCTTGCTGATAAAAGTAGGTCGAGGCTTATCCCCAGGACCGATGTCGACTTCTTCTAGCTCATCAGCTGATGTAAACCCGTACCCTAGCTTTCCGTCACCTGTGAGGTCGACGCCACATACTGGGAGAGCAGGTGATACGGATACTACGGGCCGATTACTAGCATCGGCTTCTACCTTGATCATCACCAAGATGTTTTGGCGGTGTCGGGGCCGATCGCATGGAGCAGCCTCTTCCTTATCTTTGCTACGAGAGCAGTTGCCCTCGCCTTTATCTCCATCAAGGGGGTGTCCCAGTTCTATCATGTTGATGTTGAACGAGTGTCCTGGTTGGCACCTCCCAGGGTAAGTACCGTTAATCCTGTCAACGGCACGCGACGGTGAATTAGGCACTCCTGGTGCCGCCGATGTGCACGACAACGGCAGACGGGGCTGGAGTGGCACTTTTCCTCGGTAGGTCCCGAGAGCTGGCTCTAATAGAGAGTGCTGATTCTTCATGACCTCCTTGATCATCCGAACGGCGACATGCTCCAAAGTATTCACCAGGCTCTCGGAATGGAGACGCAACGAGTGAGCCACCATGCCACCAATCTCTGGCGCACGGCCCTGGTGCGTTCCTCTGACGGGACAGATAGATCCACTTCATCGAGTGCGCCTTCCGGTGAGAACCCCTTCCGCCTGACGCCATACGAACGGGTTCTGTGATATGAGCCGATGAGGTCGGCTTCGAGGGTGACTTTGACCTCGTCATACCTCTTCTTGAGCTCGTCTGCAGCTCCTCGTAGGTGATCGCGTGCCGTCCGCCATCTCGGATGTAGATGGCGATGGTTGATGTAGACGATCGTCCACCGGGCGTGCAGAATGTGTTGGCTGCCAAAACCCACCGGCGGGCAGCGACGGTCAACACGGTAGAGCCGGGAAGAGCCTAGAGCTGCGGCTGGCTGAGACCCCTCCGAGCGACGGCCCGCAATGCTCTTCTGGTCACACGTCCGATCGGTAAGGGCGTGCCACCCGACCTATGCAGGAAGGTGATGGGGATGCCTCGCTTAGTTTCTGCATGGCATACACGTAAACATTAAATACGAGCCTCGATCGGCTCTCGGGTTATCTGTGAATCGGCTCAAAGAGCCGATCCACCCATGATTCGTACGGGTGCACGAATATATGGTGATCCTGCTTGATCAAGATAAAGCTAATGAGATCTACGACGATTTAGGGTTTTCACCGCATAATCGGATCATCCTACTCCAGGTTGGGCCTCGCGGCCACGCACGGTGATCGTAAGCCGATCCTAAACAAGGCCTAAAAACCAACATGAAGTTGATCCTCGGAACATCCTGTTTAGGACTTGCGAACGACACCCTACGCGCCGCTGGATCCTCCCCCCCTTTGTAAGGCCTAACTATTGCAGATATTAAACTAATCCTTGTAGAACAAGGAGCAATCGTAACGGATCAGATCTACTAAATAATGATCAAGCGGGGTGCCGCCCCCACACCTAAGATAGGTGTGAGGGCGGCTAGATATGCAAGGGTTGCACTACGTAAGCATGTTATACGAAGAACTATGCTAACCCTAACACATCTATGATAACTACGTTGCTCGCCATCAAAGATGCTTCAGTACGAGCAACGCATGAACAACGTGGAGCTTGTGCTGCCTAGATCGCAAGATGCGATCTAGGCAGCATGTCGCTTACCTGATAGAAACCCTCGAGACGAAGGAGTTGGCGATGCGCCGAGATTGGTTTGTTTGGGTTGAACGTGAGTTGTTGTTTATTCCATAAACCCTAGATACATATTTATAGTCCAGAGGGACTTTCTAATTGGACGTGCACCTAACCGTGCACGGGTAAAACTCTAACTAACTTAAGATACGATCTAATAAATTACAGATAAATGGGCAATCTAGCCCAACTTTGCATATAAGGCCGATCTTCGTATTCTCTCCATATATAACCTTCAAGCTTATCTTGATCGTGGCCCACCTCCGACTTGGTCAAATTCTGGTGATAACAATTTCTTCTCATGAATTTCTATATTGTACAGGGATAATGGTAGTTGGGGCTAGTTCATCTGACGGATCAGGTACTAGTTAACTGCTCTAGTGGCAATCCGCAAAAACCTACTTCAAGATCACGTCTGGACATGATCTCGGGATCTTAAACGACGGGCCGCTTAAGGTCTTACCATTCGTCGAGTCCCAGTTAAATTTATCGGGTACCTAACGCGTCCGTTAGGATTTTTCTTCGTATCTGTTGATACGGATAAAAGTAGCAAACCATCGTCAGAGATGGGGCCACGCCGCACAGAACGGATCTGGGGTCTTACCTTCGCAGTGTTTTGCGGCATTCAGAATTTATTCGCAACTTTTGGCGTTCTGAGAATATATTGTCGAGTGCTTATTCGGCTGTTGGAATAGCACATTTCATCGAGTCAATTTTTGACTTATATTGCGTTCCCGATGGGAGTATATGTAGAGTTATCTACATAACTCGAAATATGCTCCTTCTTTTTTTGACTTTCCTTTTTTCTCTACTTCTTTTTCTCTTTGATATTTTTCATCGGGCACGCGAACAGCGTTCCGATGGGAGTAGCCCCCGAGGCTACAGCCAAGGACTTGTGCTTGGTTGTAGGCTCATCATTGTAGTGCACCATGTCGCTATATTGTCATTCTTTCTTGACATTCTCTTCGTTTTACCCCCGGGTGCTCGAACAGCGCGCCCGATGGGAGTAGCCCCCGAGGCTATGAACAAATGCTTGTGGTTGATCATAGGCTCCCTCAATTTCTATATTTTCACACTCAAAACTTTCCTCTTTTTTTTTTAAGTAGCCCCCGAGCATTTGGGCAAAAACTTGTATTTGATCAAAGGCTTCCGAAATATTCAATAACTTCTTCTGTCGCCAATCCTCTTTTCTGTTTCTTGTCGAAATTTTTCCCTTAGTCGAAGTTACTTTATGGCCGTTAATAGCCGCAATTTTTCTGCCATGTGGGTCCGTTGTCTCCACCACGTTGACACGTCGTGCAAGTGGGGGACACGGTCTCCGCTTTTCTGGCGCACGTCTTGCTTGTTCCATTCCATTCCAGTAAAAATACTTTTACCCTTCATCTGCAAGATCTTTTTTGTCCGCACGATTTCTTCATCCAACGGTGCATTGCTCCGCCCAATTCCTATATAAACCTTTCTTCAACCTCCGTTCGCACCTTCGTTTGCGCCGCATCTCTGCTCCTCTTTGCAAAAACTTCCACTGCGCCCAATTCTCTTTGATCTTACGCACGCACGAACTTCGCTTCTCCGGTGTCGTTGATGCCACCACGCGCGCGACTCACTCGCCACAGTACTCCAGAGTCCAAGATGGCCGCTGAAGATCTTGAGTGGGAGAGATCTAAAATCTCCAACCAAGATGTCAACATGCTGAAGAGGCTAGGCCTGATGAAGAAGGAGGACGCCATCCGCTTTCCCAGCGAAGAAAGCTACCCAACCCCTCCAATGGAGTACCGGGTTAGTTTCGTTGATCACCTCATCCGCGGCCTTTCTGCCCCAATTCACGATTTCCTCCGCGGCCTTCTTTTTGTTTATGGGATTCAGCTGCACCAGCTGACCCCTAATTCCATCCTCCATGTCGCCATTTTTATCACTCTTTGCGAGTGCTTCCTCGGAGTCCCTCCTAACTGGGCTCTGTGGAAGCGCATTTTCTGCCTCCGCCGCAATGGCTCCCACAACGCCACCTATAACATAGGCGGTGTTGTTATCTGTGTCCGAACTGACGTTGATTACTTCGACGTCAAATTTCCTGATTCTGTCCAAGGGTGGCGCAAAAGGTGGCTCTACATACACGAAGAAAGTGCCAATTCTGTTGAGCACAACCATAGTCCCTTTTGACGGAAGTGCCAAAATTCTGCGCCGCCGCTCCTGGGATGCTGAAGCTTCCGAAGAAGAGAAAACGGCAACAGAAGCACTTATGTCTCGTATTCATCAACTTCAAAATACTCGAGGCAAGGAGCTGTCTGGTGTCCAAATCACCGCCTACTTCCTTAGGATTAGGGTGCAGCCTCTTCAGGCTCGCAAAAATCCCCTTTGGACGTATGCTGGTGCAAATGATGCCAATAGACTCTCCGCTGATCTTTCTGTAAAGGACTTGGAAAAGCTGATTCGAAGAATTTCCTCGCTCAACAAGAAGGATCCTATTCCCTCCTCTTGCCGCGTGGAACCATACAATTCCGCCAATCCTCTCCCTCAGGTATTTTGTCTTCTCGAATTTTTGTCTTGTTCCGAACTTTCCCTACATCACATTGTATTAATATCTCTATAATTTTTCTTTTGTCGCTATTTTCCTGCAGAACCATCCTGCTTTGGTTTCCCTTCCTCCTCTTCCTGAGGGTGGAGAAGTTGAAGAGCGAGCTGTCGTCGCTGAAGACAACCAGGGTTCTACTCTCCCTGAAAGTGAAGTCGCGGGTTCTCACAAATCTGTGGCTTCCTATGAAAAAGAAGTTGAATCCGCCAGCGAGTCGACGCAATCCCTTCCTCCTGCTGTTTCCCCAAGGAACAAAAGGAAAAGGAATGACGCCGAGGATTCCGGCACCTCCAAAGCCGAAGAAGTCGATCCTTCACGCCAAAAGGCGGCTTATGATCCATATCTTGAATCCCTCATCAGCTCGTAAGTTGTCTTTACTTCTTCTTATCGTTGTACTCGAGGTTCTTTTGGCCATCTTGTTTTTTCTTTATGCTGTCGTCTTTTGTTCGCATTGATGATGAGGAAGAACCACCAACTCTTGACGTGGCTGCTCGAACGAGCTCGTCGCGTACTCTAGTTGTTTCAGAGACACCAGCTGAAGGAGAGAAATCCTCGCCTCCTCAACTGAATGTTGGTGCTGCCACTCCTCCTTCGAGCCCTCTTGTTCCTTCCCCAAAAAGGACAAGGGTGGAACCAATCGTGGAACCTACCCTTGAATTGGGTAACTCCTCCAATTCCTTCTTGGATGACGTAAGCTCTTAATCTGCTTATTACTGTCTAAATTTCCTCTTGTTTTCTTCTGCATGCCTTCGTATTTTTCCCATATCGACATTTTTGCTTTCTTTTTCCTTTGACAGCCTATGGTCAAAGAGCTTCTTCGCATCGGTGCCCAATTTGTTGGGTACCGTGAATGTGCTAGCAAAGCTGAAGGTACTAATTTTTTATGACACCCGCTTTACGATTTCCTGCTCCTGCTTTGCTTGTATTTGTAAAAACTTCTTGATTATTGTTGCAGAGAAACTTGCAGAAGCCAACAAGCTTGTCGACACTCTTGCTCAGAAACTAGAGCAGAGTGAAATGGCTCGCAAGAAGGCTGATCTTGATGCTAGCCAAGCTAAAGCAGAGGCTGAAGAAGCCACAGCCAAAGCTGCTGGTGTCGAAGATCTGCAGAGGAGGCTGGCTGACGCCGAAACTGCTTTGAATGAACACAAGGCCTCCCAAGCTGCTCGTGAAAAGGCAATCACCAAGCGCTTGACCTCGCAGAACCGGCGCTTTGTCGGTAATTTTATCGTACCCTTCTATCCTTTCCTTTTTTAATATTAATTTTCCTTCCTGCTGGCGACCAACGTGTATTTTCCTCGGCAGCCAAAACAAACCAAGAATTTGAGCTTGAAGATCCCGACAATGATCCTCTTCTAGACGCACTCTCTTTCTTGGAATTTCATGGAACTGAAGTTCGCGAGGGCATAGATCATGCTGACGCGGGTTTATCCAAGTTGTTCCCCTACTTCTTCCCCAAGAAAGAGGAGCCCAAAACTTTCCTTGCCCTTGCCAAGGAATTTGATTCGTCAGAAGATCTTGGACTGAAGATGCGCCAGGAGAACATGAAAGTTGCTGTCGAAAGCACTATTGCCTTGGTCGCGGGTAGCCAACAAACTGTCGACTGGACGAAAGTTGGCGCCACCGAGCAGATAGAACAAACGAAGTGGCGCTCGTTGATCAAGGCAGCTAAGCCCAACACGAAGAAAATCCTGGCCTATCTCGGAATCAAGCCAGCTTCGACTCCCAGCTCCTCAAAGCCGGAGGTCTAGTTGAACGCCTTCTCTCTTTTTTTCCTTTCGTGTTTGATGATGTCGCCAAAGTAGTTATTTGGCGACACGTACTTCATTAGCTCCACTGTAAGGCCTTTGTAACTATTCCGAAAGATTAATGAAAACTCTATCTTTGCTTGTTGATTGATGTTGACTTGTTTTGTTAAATTTCAGTTGGTATTTGATAACTATACTCCGTCTTCCGCTCCTTCCAATGTTTCGCCTTCTCCTTCTCGCTCAAGGAGAACTCTTGCTGATACTACACCTGTCGAAGATTCCTTGCCGCAAGAATTGGATGAACTTCGGCAGCAACTTCAGTATGCAAAGAAGCAAACACTTGTGATGATGGAACAGTCTCGTAAGGCATCTGAAGCCGAAAAAATTGCACTTCAACAAGCTCGCGAGGCCGTGGCTGCTAAGGAAATCGCTGCTTCCGAGGCTGAAAAGCGACTACTCGAGAAAATTTCATGCTCGAGTTAATGAATGAAGCCAGCGCGGATATGTCGGGTATGCTTGTCGCATCCTCCCCCCCTTTTTTTTATAAGACCACGATACCTTCCGTCTTCATGCTACGTCTCTTAAAATTTTCTGCTCTGTTGTTTGATAGGTTCCTTTATTGATGCTGCTGCCGAAGAAGAGAGGGTAAATACTAGGACGAACTTCCTTGTTAACCTTGCCCTTGACCATGGTTCTCTGTTCTGGGCTACCCCAGAGAGGACCCGACAGATTGTCAGATTTCAGGATCGCACCTCTCAAACTCGCGATTTTCTTGACTTCTGTACCAGGACCCTGTCTATGGTTTATAACTCCATGTTTCCGCGGAACGTTCAGCCACAAACTCTTCCCGAGCTAATGGGGAAATTTAAGGATCCCCACAAGATCCATGGTTTTGTCAAAGCTCAACTGGTAGCTGGCGCCAGGTTTGCCCTTATCATGCTTCAGATCTGTCACTCAAAGCTTGACCTGACCCAAGTTGTTGCGAAAGTTCATGAGAAGGTAAGGCGTCGAAGAGTTGGTGTCGACCGAATTAATACGAAGGTTTCGCCTATAGCCGAAGAAATGATTGACGACCTTCTTCGAATGGATGCCGACTTTTTTGCAGACGGTCATTATGCTGATTTTCTTGGCGCTGCTCCCGAAGAAGGCAGAATTACCCTTGATGACATATTGAATCATGACTAATTATTTTTCTTTGGTAGACGACTCTTCTTTGTAAACCACGATTGTGATTATATTGTGAAGCAATCATCATATTTCTATATTTGTCTAGCCCCCGAGTGTTTCGGTGGCTATTTTCTGTATTTGTGTATTGCGAGGTTTTGAACCAAGGCATTTATTCAATATGTAGTTTTGGCGAGTGTCAGCCCCCGAGCTTCTTTGTTGAGTACTATTTTGTATTTTTATTGACTCGCGAGGTGTTTTAATACCAAGGCGGGGCTTTCTTTTTTCGAAGAACTATATTGAATTTCGTCGGGTCTGAGCTTTTGAGCGTGTCGATGAAGAAGAGCTATTTTGTCACTATCTTTATTATATTGCAGCACCGCGAGCCCGCCTCATTAAAAACCTTTCCCGGCCCCACTCGGTGCCCCGAAAAAGGAAAAGAGTGCGTCTGAAAACTCGCGTTCGTTTCAGTACATTGAAGTTTTACAAGGACTATATTTTGACTCTAGGCGTAGAACCGCCTGAGTTGCGCCACGTTCCAGGGGTTTTGCTCCTCCACCCCTGTCTTCTTGTCCTTTATCCTGTATGCTCCTCCTCCGATTACTTCCGTGACGATGTAAGGACCAAGCCATGGTGACTCGAGCTTTTCATGACTTTTTTGCGTGAGCCGAAGAACTAGGTCTCCCACCTGAAAGGATCTTGGCCGCAAACGTCGACTGTGGTAATTCTTCAAGTCCTGTTGGTATTTGGTTACCCGAGAGAGTACTTCGTCTCTAGCCTCGTCGAGTGAATCGATGTCATCTTCTAACGCTTTCCTCGACGCCTCTTCATCATATTCTACGACTCGTGGAGAATCATGCTATATCTCGATTGGTAGTACTGCTTCTGCTCCGTGGACCAAGAAGAACGGAGTTTCTTGCGTCGCTGTGTTTGGTGTCGTTCGTATGCTCCACAATACACTGGGCAGCTCCTCTAGCCAGGTGTGTCGAGCTTTCTCCAGTGGTGCTAATAAGCGTTTTTTGATGCCGTTGCAGATGATTCCATTAGCTTTCTCGACTTGACCATTGGTCTGCGGGTGCGCAACCGACGCAAAGTGTAGCTTGATACCCACTTCTTTGCAATAATCTTTAAACTCGTGGGATGTGAAGTTACTGCCATTGTCCGTGACGATGCTATGGGGCACTCCAAATCTGAAGACGAGACTTTTTACGAATTTAACTGCGGATGCCCCATCTGGTGAGTTTATCGGCTTCGCTTCTATCCACTTTGTAAACTTGTCGACAGCTACCAGCATGTACTCCTTTCCTCCTGGCCAGGATTTGTGTAACTTTCCCACCATATCGAGGCCCCATTGAGCAAAGGGCCACGACAAAGGTATTGGCATCAGCTCTGCTGCCGGGGAGTGAGGTTTTGCGGCAAACCTCTGGCACGCATCACAGGTTCGTACTATCTCCTTTGCGTCCTCTATTGCTGTCAACCAGTAAAATCCGGCTCGAAAGACTTTGGCAGCAATAGCTCGGCTACTCGCGTGGTGACCGCAAATTCCTTCGTGTATGTCCTTGAGGATCGTCCTTCCTTCTTCGGGTGTGACGCACCTCTGTAGTACTCCCGAAATACTTCGTTTGTATAGCTCCCCTTTGACTACAGTAAAAGCCTTTGATCGTCTAATAACTCGCCTTGCTTCAACTGGATCGTCGGGTATTTCCTTCTTCAGGATGTATGATATGTACGTCTGCATCCATGGTATCTGTATCATCATGACCAGGTCCTGATCTTCTTCTTCTTCCTCTTGCTCTTCCTTGGTAGCCCCCGAGGGTTTCTTCTCCTTCTTTTTTGGTTTTGTCGGCTTCGTAGATCTCTCTGCTATCTCTTCCCAAAATACACCTGGCGGAACTGCAAGGCATTGCGACCCGATGTTTGCAAGAACGTCGGCTTCGTCGTTGCTCAATCTGCTAATATGATTTACTTCGCATCCATCGAACAACTTTTCGAGCTCGTTGTAAACTTCTTTGTATGCTATCATACTATCGTGGACTGCGTCGCATTGGTTCATGACTTGCTGAGCCACCAACTGCGAGTCGCCAAAGATTTTTAGTCGAGTTGCACCGCAAGCTTTTGCCATCTTCATCCCATGTATGAGGGCTTCGTATTCTGCCTCATTGTTAGAAGCATTTTGGAACGTCATCCTCAGGACGTACTTCAGCTTGTCGCCTTCTGGTGATATTAGTATTACACCTGCACCAGCTCCTTCCAATCTCTTGGATCCGTCGAAGTTCATGGTCCAGGTTCTTGATAAATCTGGCGGTCCTGTGTTTTGCAGCTCCATCCATTCTGCGATGAAGTCTGGCAAAACCTGTGACTTGATTGCTTTTCTTTTTTCATACGTGATGTCCCGAGGGAAAGTTCTATTCCCCAAAGGGAGACACGACCCGTAGCTTCTGGATTGTTTAGTATATTTGACAAGGGAGCTTCGTTGACCACTATGATCGGGTGTGCCGAAAAATAGTGGCGCAATTTTCGTGTTGTTGTGAACACTCCATATGCTAGCTTTTGGTACTGAGGGTACCTTTGTTTTGAGGGCGACAAAACTTCACTGATGAAGTATACTGGCCTCTGCACTCCGTGGAGTTTTCCTTCTTCCTCCCTTTCGACGACAAGGACTGTGCTTACTACCTGGGGTGTGGCCGCAATATATAGCAACAGAGGCTCCTTCTCTTTTGGCGCCACCAAGATGGGGGGTGTCGAGATTCTGCGTTTGAGGTCCACAAAAGCTCTGTCCGCTTCTTCGTTCCATTGGAACTTGTCTCCCTGTTTGATCAAGGCGTAGAATGGTAACGCCTTTTCTCCTAGCCTGGCGACGAATCTGCTTAAAGCTGCGACTCGCCCGGTTAATTCTTTTAACTTAGTTGGCTTCCTCATTGTTACGATGGCCTGTATTTTTCGGGGTTGCTTCGATCCCTCTTGCGATACTAGAACCAGTTCTCCTGCGGGGACTCCAAAAGAGCACTTTGTCGGGTTCAGCTTGAGGCAGAACTTGTCGAGGTTGTCGAAAGTTTCCTTCAGATCCTCAATTAGAGTGTCGCCTTTTTTGGATGTTATGACTACATCATCGATGTATACTTGTATATTTTTTCCGATCTGCTCTGCTAGGCACTTCTGCATCATCCGCTGATATGTTGCTCCCGCGTTTTTCAACCCGAAGGGCATTGTTCGATAGCAGAACACGCCGTAAGGGGTGATGAACGCTGTTTTCACCTCATCATCTTCTTTCAATCTAATCTGGTTATAACCGGAATAGGCATCCAGGAAGGAAAGACGTTCACATCCTGCCGTAGAGTCGATAATTTGATCGATCCTTGGGAGGGGAAAGTGATCCTTTGGGCAATGTTTATTAAGACACGTAAAGTCGACGCACATGCGAAGGACCTTCGTGTTTTTCTTCGGCACCAGCACTGGGTTAGCTACCCATGTGGCTTCTGTATGTATTTCTTTGATGAAACCTGCTTCTCTGAGTCTGTTAATTTCCGACAGCATAGCCTTGCGGTTTGGCTCCGAAAAACATCGCAGAGGTTGTTTGATTGGTTTCGCGATTGGATCCAAGTGTAGGTGGTGCTCGGCAAGTTCCCTGGGTACTCCTGGCATGTCAGCTGGACACCATGCGAAGATTTTCCAGTGCTCACGGAGGAACTCGATGAGCGCGCTTTCCTATGCGAGGTCCATGTTATTTGTGATGGACGTCGTTTTCTTCGGTCTGTCGGGTGAATCTGTACTTCCTTGGAATCTTTTGCTGTGTTGAAGGTTGACTCCTTGCTAGGCCTCCCCACATCTGGTAATACATCGTAATCTATCGTGAGCTTTGACTCCATATATTCTGCTTGCATCCCGAAGGTTTCTGAGAGCCGATGAAAATCCTTATCACATTTATCGGCAAGCGAAAAGCTTCCTTTAATCGTGATTGGCCCCTTTGGTCCAGGCATCCTCCACAACAAGTATGTGTAATGTGGTACTGCCATAAACCTAGCGTATGCTGGGCGCCCCAACAAAGCATGATACTGTGATGGGAAATCCACGACTTCGAACTCCAATCTTTCGATCCTGTAATTCTCTCGGGTGCCGAACTGAACGTCGAGATTAATCCTTCCCAGTGGGTAACTTGGTTTATCTGGTGTGATGCCATGAAATCGCGTATCCGTTGGTTTGAGGTTTGCCAAGGATATGTTCATTTTCCTTAGTGTATCTGCATACATAAGGTTTAGACTGCTTCCCCCGTCGATGAAGACTCGAGACACGTCGAATCCTGCGATTACTGCGGGCAAAATAAGTGCTGATTGCCCTGGTCGAGGAACTTGCTGCGGGTGATCCGCAATTGTGAAACCAATATCTTGTCCCGACCAATTGAGATACTCGACTGTTGGTGGAGGCATCTTTTCTGCCATGAACACCTGCCAGATTACTTTCTGAGCTCTATTGGATGGCTGCCTTTCTGAATCATCGAGACCGCTCCATGGGAGTTGGGATCGACGTATGGTGGTGGTGCTGGTGCTGCCGCTATCCTGAGCTGGTGTCGATTTTCTTCCGTAATTGCGGGAGGAGGTGGTAGATGGATCTCACTCCTAGGTCCTTGGGGATTTCGACTTGCTGCCTGGGCGTGGGCTTGTGCGGCAACCCTCATCATTGCTTGAAAGTTCCGACAATCTTTCTGTAGATGTCCTGACTGTCTTACCCCATTGTTGTCGACGAAAAAGTGCATCTGGCATGGACCGTTCATCATATCCTCAGGGGTCACAAAGGGCCTCTGAAACCTAGGACCGTTGTTTGGCCTGCTATTTCGCGAGTCATCTCTGTTGTCACTTCGCAGCTCGCTGCTGCGCTGATAATTATCTCTGTTGTTTCCTCCAGAGCTTGATCGAAAGCCAGCCGAAATTTGGCCAGGTGGATCATAACTCGAAAATCGAGAGAATCGTCGCCTGCCCTGGTAATTTCGAGTGTGGTCCTCCTCTGGCGACCTGTGTCGCTTATTGTGCACAGCATCCTCGCCATCTTCCCATTTGTTTGCTATCTCCATCAATGCTGATACTGTTTTTGGGTTAGTTCTCCCCAGGTCCTCCACGAAATCTCCTCGTCGGACTCCTGCTACAAATGCATCTATGGCTCTCTCGTCAGATATGTTTTCTGCCGAGTTTTTGATGATATTCCACCTTTGGATGTACTTCCTCATTGATTCATCATGTTTCTGTCGACATGATCTTAGCTCCTCGAGTGTCGCAGGTTTTTGCAAGTGGACCGAAATTTTTTGATGAATATGTCCTCAAAATCAGTCCAGCTGTCGATGGAACTTACTGGAAGCTTCTTTATCCAAGATCTTGCGGCTCCACTCAAGTGCACCTGAATGCTCTGCATTGCCGTTGCCCTTGTGCCGCCAATTAATTTCACTGTCTCGAGGTAATCTACCAGCCAATCCTCAGGATCCTGCAATCCGTCGAATTTTTTGAAATTATCGGGTAGCTTAAACCCTGAGGGCACTCGAGTTTTTCGGACCCTCCTCGTGAAACATGGTAGCCCGCACATATCCTCTTCGGCTAAGTCTGGAGAATGTCGATGTTCCCTTCTATGTTGTCGTGCCCTGTCTACCCTTGCCTGGGTTTCTGCGTCCCTTGCTTCGCCTGTTCTTTCGGGAGCTGCTGCTGCAACCGCGGGTCGTGGACTATTTTGCCTTGCTGATCCTTCGGGAGGCATCGATGCGAACGCTGTTCCCATGGCTCCAACGCCTGCCATGGCCATATTATACAATGCTTCCCTTGGATCTCCAGGAGGTGGTCTAGATGCGAGGATAAAGGCTTGTGTCGCCATATACCCAGCCTCTGGTGTCTTAGGGATAATGTTCCCTCTTGTATCTATTGACATAAAGGACATGTCGAGATTTTGGATCAAGTGCTCTCTTTCTGCTTCGGGTATGTGTTGTAACCTTGATCTTCCTCTGTTCCGAGCCTCTCTGTGACTATCTCCCGAAGTTCCTGAATATCGACTGAGGTCTGCCCTTCGCCTGCTTGACGCGGAAGCTGCCTCCCTTCTTTTGTTCAGAACCTCTGTTTGTTTTTCCAATTCCCTTCCAGCTTGAGTGAGTCTATATTGGTATGCCTGCAATTCCTCGACCGTGGCGGTTGTCGCCATTGGTTCTGAACCATCCATAGCTCTTGCGGCTCTATCCCATGCTGCTTGTGGCAACTGAACTCTCATACGTGGTGTAGGCCCAGCGTATTTGTTGCCCAATCCTCGCCTTAAGTCGGAGGGATCGACGTATGGATTTCCCAGATCGTCGAAAGCCTCCGACGTTTCATCCTGATCACGACTTGCTTCTCCGATGACGTAGATTTGATGATATTTAGAATTCTGCGCTGTGCTGGATTCGGTGACACCATCAGAGAGATTGGTGAAGACCTTTCCAATGGTAGTAGATTTGTCGATGAAGTCGAAGCTGTCGACACTTTCGGAATCGCTGCTTATATAGGAGTCCGCAGACGACTCGAAAGACATGTCGCTGAAGATCTTAGCGAGTTTTTCGCTTGCCTTGGTGCTGACGAAGCGTGGCGAAGAGATTTCTTCATCGCCTGACTCGATCGATGATGCCGAGCTTGAAGATTCAGTATGCTCCACAGGAAACCTCGGGAAGGTCGGAATTTCGAGACGATAACTTCCTTCCTTCCCGACGCGAAAGTGGAACCTCCCGAACGTCATCTCCATGGGCTCCTCCGGATATGTATATGCATCCAAACGGGAGGGCGGGTGAGGTACAAAATCAACGAGACCAGTTTCGATCTGTTTACCTCTGTCCATGATGTTGCTTGCTGCCGATGAAGTCGATGATTCTGAGCGTGCCATCGAGATCAGCTCCTTGTCGCCTCTAAATCCCACAGACGGCGCCAATTGACAAGGTATAAACTTGTCAATGCCTACAAGTAGTAGACTAGGGTTTCGTTGGATGTAGAGGGCAAGTAGATCTCGAAGGTTTTCAGCCGAAAAGTACTCGACGAAATATAAACTAGGGTTTACTCAACAATGATTCGATGATCTCCTCGTCCCTCGACTCCCCCTTATATATGAGGCGGAGCCAAGGGATTCATATTGTACACGTTACAGAGTCCGGGAAGATTTCTAACTCACCCCGTAATATTACAAACAACACTTCCTATTACAACTCTAACTTTCCTTAATAATATCTTTGGGCTTCCGAGTCTTCTTATTCTTCGGGTAATGGGCCTTCTAAACCCAGGGAATCTCTGAGGATCATCAAAATTATGTCAGGAAGGGAAAAAAACCCAAGAAAATAAACTTTTATAGCACATAGAGGATGACATGCGGGTCCCAAGCGGGTCCTCAACGTGGCATGAGATCGAAAGAAAAAGGCAAGTGACCAAATAGCAGGAGCCAAAAATAATTCAAGAAAAGAAACTTGATTGTACATAGAGGATGACATGCGGGTCCCAATTAGCAGCAGCGGTATCACCGTTTGAGAGGCGGCAGGGGATCGAAAGAAAAAGGCAAGTGACCAAATATGAGGTGCCAAAAAGAATCCAAGAAAAGAAAGTTTTATAGTACATAGAGGATGACATGCGGGTCCCATGAGCCTGCAGGGTCCTCAATGTGGCATGAGATCGAAAGAAAAATGCAAGTGACCAAATATCAGGAGCCAAAATAATTCAAGAAAATAAACTTGATTGTACATAGAGGATGACATGCGGGTCCCATTTGGCAGCAGCTGTATCACCGTTTGAGAGGCTGCACGGGATCGAAAGAAAAAGGCAAGTGATCAAATATCAGAGCCAAAATAATTCAAGAAAAGAAACTTGATTGTACATAGAGGATGACATGCGGGTCCCATTTAGCAGCAGCGGTATCACCGTTTGAGTGCCACGGGATCGAAAGAAAAGGCAAGTGACCAAATGTGAGGTTCCAAAAAAAATCCTAGAAAAGAAAGTTTTATAGTACATAGAGGATGACATGCGGGCCCATTTAGCGCAGCGGTCTCACCGTTTGAGAGGCGGCGAGGATCGAAAGAAAAAGGTAAGTGACCAAATATGAGGTGCCAAAAAATCCAAGAAAATAAAGTTTTATAGTACATAGAGGATGACATGCGGGTCCCATTTAGCAGCAGCGGTATCACCGTTTGAGAGGCGGGGATCGAAAGAAAAAGGCAAGTGACCAAATTTGAGGTGCCAAAAAACTCCAAGAAAAGAAAGTTGATTGCTCATAGAGGATGACATGCAGGTCCCAGCAGCGGTCTCAACGTTTCCAAGGCGGCAAGGGATCAAAAGAAAAAGGAAGTAGCCGAAAAATCAGGGGGTCAAAAAAATCCAAGAATAGAAAGAATTTTGGTTCATAGAGGATGACATGCGGGACCCATGATCCGCATCGTAAACGGCTCGATCGGAGAGCGTTGAACGAGATGGCGCGATCGAGAAAAAACAATGCCGGAGAGGCTGCCATCTGGGCCCTACATCCCTCGGCGGTGCGGATTTGCGTTGACTCGGCCGGCGAACCCGAGAATGCACCCCGTCACGGGCCACCATACGCAACGTTTTGGCCGTTTCGTCGGGCTAGGTGGCCTCAAAAACGAGAAAAAAAATGTTTTGACATGCACAACGGACAGACCCAAAATCGTCGGCCATGCTACACCAGCAACCACGGCGCGACTTCAACTTCGTCGGCCATGGCAACTTTTCTTGTAGTGCACCTTAACCAGAAAATATCTAGACTCAGAGAGACCAATCATGCAAACCAAATTTTAACAAGCTCTATGTAGTTCTTCATTAATAGGTGCAAAGTACATGATGCAAGAGCTCAAACATGATCTATATGAGCACAACAATTGCCAAGTATCAAGTTATTCAAGACATTATACCAATTACCACATGAAGCATTTCCTGTTTCCAACCATATAACAATTAACGAAGCGGTTTCAACTCCGCCATGAACATTAAAGATAGAACTAAGAACACCGGTGTTCATATGAAAAAGCGGAGCGTGTCTCTCTCCACACAAGCATGAATTTATTAAGAGAATGAAAATAACAAAACGAAAATAAAAGCACACAGACGCTCCAAGTAAAGTACATAAGATGTGATGAATAAAAATATAGTTTCACTAGAGGTGACCTGATAAGTTGTCGATGAAGAAGGGGATGCCTTGGGCATCCCCAAGCTTAGATGCTTGAGTCTTCTTGAAATATGCAGGGATGAACCACGGGGCATCCCCAAGCTTAGACTTTTCACTCTTCTTGATCATAGTATATCCTCCTCTCTTGACCCTTGAAAACTTCCTCCACACCAAACTCGAAACAAACTCATTAGAGGGTTAGTGCATAATCAAAAATTCACATGTTCAGAGGTAACACAATCATTCTTAACACTTCTGGACATTGCCCAAAGTTACTGGAAGTTAATGGAACAAAGAAATCCATTCAACATAGCAAAAGAGGCAATGCGGAATAAAAGGCAGAATCTGTCAAAACAGAACAGTCCGTAAAGACGAATTTTTCTAGGGCACTTAACTTGCTCAGATGAAAAAGCTCAAAACTAATGAAAGTTGTGTAAATATCTGAGGAACATGCACGTAAATTGGCAGATTTTTCTGAGTTACCTACAGAGAGCCCTGCCCAAATTCGTGACAGATAGAAATCTATTTCTGCGCAGAAATCCAAATCTAGTATCAACCTTCTATTAGAGACTTCACTTGGCACAACAATGCAATAAAATAAAGATAAGGAGAGGTTGCTAGAGTAGTAACAACTTCCAAGACACAACAAAACAGTAGCAAAATAAAGACATGGGTTATCTCCCAGAAGTTCTTTCTTTATAGCCATTAAGATGGGCTCAGTAATTTTAATGATGCTCGCGCAAGAAATAAGAGTTTAAGCAAAAGAGAGCATCAAGAAGCAAATTAGAAACACTTTTAAGTCTAACCCACTTCCTATGAAAAGGAATCTTGTACACAAATAAATTCATGAAGAACAAAGTGACAAGCATAAGAAGGCAATACAAGCGCAACTTCAAGATTCTCAACATAAAGAGGGGAAACTTAATATTATTAAGATGCATATAACCATGTTTCCCTCTCTCATAATTTCAGTAGCATCATGAACAAATTCAACAATATAACTATCACATGAAACATTCTTATCATGAGCTACATGCATAAAATTATTACTCTCCACATAAGCATAATCAATTTTATTAGTTGTAGTGGGAGCAAATTCAACAAAGTAGCTACCATTATTATTCTCATCAAGTGTAGGAGGCATAGTATAATCATAATAAAATTTACTCTCCATAGTAGGCGGCACCAAAAGACCACTATCATTATAATCATCATAAATAGGAGGCAAAGTATCATCAAAGAAAATTTTCTCCTCAATGCTTGGGGGACTAAAAATATCATGCTCATCAAAACCAGCTTCCCCAAGCTTAGAATTTTCCATATCATTAGCAACAATGGTGTTCAAAGCGTTCATACTAATATCATTGCTACTAGCATCCAAATAAGATTCCATAGGTTTTTTAATTTTCGCAGCAAACAATCCATGTCTTAACTCAGGAAATAGCTTAAAAAGCTCACTGTTGTTTTCCATTATGCCTAACTAGTGTAAACAAGAAACAAAAAGATGCAATTGCAGGATCTAAAGTAGCTTCGAGCACTTACAACGGCACCAGAAAATAACTTAGTTACCTGGGACCGGAGTGTGAGTGCCTTTTACCTTACCTCCCCGACAACGGCGCCAGTGAACTGAACGATAGACAGCCGAAAGACCCCGGGTGGCGTGCCCAGACATGTAGGGCACGCCACCTGGTCTCTTTTGGGCCTTAGGCCCATCCATATGTGCTTCCAGGTTCCAGGGTGCTTCTCCCGATGAAAAAATGACGCTCCAAAAATCCCAGGTCAATTAGGTCTCTTAAAGTGAAAAATACGCGAAACAGGGAATTCTTGTTCTACAGAGTTATAAACCAAATAAAGGGGATAATTGGTCAATCCCCATAAATCATTGTAAAACATGGTATTATCATCATATATGTTGCAACTGTGTGAGAATTTAAAATGATAAATGACAAAGTTAATGTATGCATTTTACATGCATCAACATCCCTAAGCTTAACCTATGCTCGTCCCGAGTATAGAGGTGATAAAACTAACGTGAACTCCGGAGTTTATTATATATAACTTCTAAATAATCATGCAAATTATCATAAGGTTCGGTCAATAAAGAATGACAATAAGTAATATGAACTCATAAAGTGATAACTCTTACGTTCTTCATAGCATGCATAACAGTAAATAGCAAAGTAAGAAACATGAATGATACGTAATATGAATCATAAAGCATGCTTAAGAGAATCCTATAGAATTAATGGATGACTCTTTGTCCTCTTTTTTCTTGGATATTTTTGACTCTTGAACACAAGAAAGTAAGCAGGAAATATATGTGCTAAGCCTCCAACAAAATAAAATTAGATAGAATAAGACAAGGTTTTGAGATATGCAATTCATGTCAACAATAATAATAAGGATGGGGTACCATGAATCTCCTGTGTGGAGATATCTATGAGTCATGTGTTTGACCTCTTTTGAGTAAATGTTGCCTCATTTTCCTGGTTGCTAAGGATTAAACCTCTTGTTACTTAGCTCCGAGTTACCAAAACTTTTCAACACACATGTTTCAACCAAGTTTCGCAATGGGGTACCTTCATGCTGCATATACAAAGGACCAAAGGAGATGGTTATCTGATGCATGTAAAATGCATACATGAACTTTGCACTTTATTGAAGTATATTACCATATAATTGCATCTTATATAATGTTATTCACATATTTTATGATGTTTTAGGGGGTTATCTAAACAACCCCCCTCCTCCGGTTCTAATTCCGTTTGGGAGAAAACATCTCTTTTTAGTGTTTTTGACATTACATGAGTTACAGGACTCCAAAAAGGGCAAAGTCAGTTGCCACGTTTCGGAAATTTCAAGACAAACTAACTGAGATGAAGTGGGCCACCAGGCGGTTAACAGGCTGGGAAAGAGAGCCAGTAGCGCACCCACACCTCTTTGGGTGCGCCACCAGACCTCTTTCTTGCCTCGAGCATCCGTTTTGCCTCAATCTTTCACGAACTGACTTGTTTTGCCCTAAAAACCACTATATATACGACCCCCAGGGGTTTCATCGAGGCTACGATGGTGGAGATAGAAAACAAATAAACATAGAGTCAGCACGCCGCCGCCAGCGGAGATCGGATGGGGGAAACGCTACCGGAATCGCCTCCGGTGGACACCCCCCCCTCCGGTGAAGGCATCAACACCATCTTCATCATCATATACAGCAGCACCATCTTCATATACCCTTTGTAATCTCTTGGCAAACATGATGTGTGAGGCAATCTATCGTTTTCCCATGATGTATTGTACCTCTATGTCTTTGTTTGAGTTAACTTGTTCATGGCCCTTGTAAGATAGTTTGTGATAGCTTCATATAAGTAACTGTTATATTCTATGATAATCTCTTGTACTGATATATAAGTGCACACATATGTTGGGGAATGCATGAGGTTATCACTGTTACATGATGATAGGGAGAGGGACAACGGGAGCTGACATAAACCTTGTCCTAGTTCTTAAATATGCATGTAATATTATCATGGTTAATCAAACGGGGGGTTTCACTATGCGGACCATTAAACTTACAGCGGTGGCTGGACTTTATGTCTTAATAATTCCTATGTTTGCTCATACCTATGGCCTTAGGATCAATCACTGGGGTGTATTTGCGCATATCCATGGCTACAACTATCTGTGGCTCCTCTCTAGAAGAAACAATAAAAATACTATATATGTGCTTCACTAATTATGACAACCAAATAAATGAAGTAGCAATTTTCTAGAACACTTACTCCCTTGAGTTACTCCACTTCACTCCACTTCATCTCATTTTACTTTATTGCACTTTAATTTTCTTGAACTAGTTGTACTTCTTGCGGTTTAATTTCATCACTTATAGTTTATAGTAAAAACCTCTACACAAACACACACCATATCTCCTAGATTTGCATAGAAGGTCATATAAGTGGGTTATAGGGCTTTAGAGAATAGATAGTTTACCTTCAGCTCATCGTGGGTTCGACACTCAAATACTTATCGAATTGTACTACGGTGATCCCCTGCACTTGGGGGATGTCAAGATATTTTTCCGGCATCGTTGCCGGGGAGCGTAGCACTAAGCTTCTATTCTTGTTTGCATTGCTAGTTTACTTTTAGTACCTTCTTTTTAGAAAATGAAAAATACCAAAAGTACTAATGGTATGGATACTAGGCTAGAAAAAATGACACTTTGGAAGAGGAATATAAAATGCTTTGATAGCTATGAAACATTGAAAATTTTAAATTATATTGCTACTGAGTTGCTTGACTATCATGAATATAAAAATTGTTGCTCTGAACAAAATTTTAGACACTTTGAATTTCAATGTAGATCCCATGGAAAATATGTTATTGCATCTTATCATAGGTGTGATTATGCTCATTTAGGGATGAAATAGGTAGAGCAATTTGTTATTTATATGGCAGCCTCTGAATTAGACACCTTCATTTGTGAACATGAAACTTGCCATGTAGCTTCTAAATTTAAAAGTGCGATCATTGGTATATTTAATTATTCTATAACCAACTAAATTGATAATATCAATGTTGTTGAATTTAAAAAGAGGGGCACGGTTGCCCAAGAGAGCACTAATATTTTACAGGGAGAAGATGATGAAAGCATAAGCTTGGGGATACCCATGCATACACCAAAGAGGAAAACAAAGAAGAACAAAAGAAGGAGGATGACAAAAGCATAAGCTTGGGGATGCCCATGCAACCCCAAGAAGAGCACGAAGAAGAATAAGTGAAGATATAATGGAGTAGCTACCCATCTCCAACTCCCAATAATGGTAACACACAAATTTCTATGAACACCCCTTCTTATAATATTGATGATGATCCTCCATGTGATATAAGCTTGTCTAATTTATGGGGATCATGATGATTTAAAAGAAATATATGATACCATAAGCTCATTAGATGATTTGTCTATATGTGGTGATTCTGCTCAGAACTATGTTATTGAGTTTACTCTTGATGCTTGCAAATATTATGAAAGAGGAAGAGATAAGAGCCCTCTTTATGTATTCATGTTATTTAAAATGCAACATACTGGTCATTATATGAATTTGATATCATTTATTTTCTATTATTTATTCATATATAAAATGCCAATGCATAGGAAGGGCGAGACTTAAAAGTTAATGGTTTCAAATCTTGTGGTGTGCTCCATATGCTTTCAAGTAACTTTTAATTTGAGCACACCTTTATATCCTTGTTAAATAGATTTACTAATTATTACATATCAATGAGTTCATAAGTTTTAATAAAATAAAAATATAAAGAATGGAAGAGTAAGTGAGAAGGATGAGCAATGAAGAAATTGGGGTCGACCTTGAGCATGTGTTGTTCATGCCAATGGAACCATTGCAAAGTCTATATCATTAAAACTCTTCCTATAGTAAAACGTAATAAAAAGAGTGTTTACTTTCTTTGTATATGTTAGCTTCTCCAATAAAGTGGTTTCCCAGTGATTCCTACAGTCCCCATCTTGCAGAAATGATCATATCATTTGTTTGGAGAACTAACAATTTTCTAGGCATTGGAGTATCATGCATGGAGATGAAAATATTTCTTTGTTTGAGATGACTAACATGATATGATGATGAAGAAGTAGAGGACCAGAAGTATCATGATCAGAGGCTTGGGGATGCCCATGCATCCCCCTCTTCTTTCAAATATCTCAAGTAAATCATTTCAAACACATGTTCTACTTTTATCTTCATGATCCCTTTGAATGTTTGCGGGAACCATGTTTTTATTTATCTTTGAATATTTTTGGTTTTTCCTATGCACGTTTGCTGTAGCATGTTAGTTTTTTTTTTACTCTCTAGTTTCTAAATAAAGTATGAAGTTTTTACCCATTTGGATGTTAAAAGTTGCAAAACAAAAGTGGGAGTTGTTGTTTTCTTCGCTGCACTTTTTAGTGCATGATTTTTCTGATATTTTTTGTAACTCCTAAAATCATGAAAAAATCACAGTAGTCACAATGTTGCATCCTCTATATGCACAAAAATTTGCAAAAATTCCTGACATGTCTAAGTTGTCGAGAAAGTTCAGTTTTGATGCTGTCAAAAGTTTTGACGGATTTTGTCTTGTTATGTTTTCTCTATTCTTTTGAGTTCAAAAATGAATTTTACTGAATCTTTTGAATTGAGTAGAATGTGTATAACTTTATGTGATCTCTGGTACATAAATTAAATATTTTATCTTTAAAGATAATGACAGCAACCATATTGTTCTTGTACCACTAATATCACCCCATAGAAAAGAATGGGAAGAAAGTTTTGTGTTGAAGTTTTTTCAGAGGGAATGGAAGAACACCACACCAAGAGAAATCCAATAATGGTGAAGACAATAATCTTGGGGATTCCCAAGGCACCCCACTGGACTCATATTAAATCTCTTGGTTTACACACTTCTAAACTTTGTTTTTTGAGCAACATAGAATTCTCGCAAAAACTTGGAGCGTCCTTTATTAGTTTTGTGTCTAGTTTTGATTTGAAATAAATATTCATCATGACAAATGACTTGCATTCTTATTAAAGAGATATTGAAATAAATTATCACAATCTTGAATGCCTCCATGAAAGTGAGTTGCATGTTATGGAAAGATGAAGAGGGATGCACTACAAGCTGAAATTCATATTGTGCATATTACTATTAGTTTCAAATGCTTTATTGAGTGATAATTTGCTATTTGCCTTTTTCAGTGCTACTTGTTACTAGTATACATAGATGTTTAATTTTAAGTATCATTTTTTTATGATGAATGAATAGCTCTATGGATACTATTGCATGCTTTTATAGCTCTTGCTAGCCAAAAAATTTGAATTCTTACACAAGCATAGACTTGTTTCCAAGCTCAACTCTAATCCAATGTCTATCATAGCACTTTCTATTCCAAGTTAAATGTGTGTGCTATGCCTCCAACATTTTCAAAATATCCTTTTTGTCTAATTTAAAGCTCATAAGAAAGTAAGGTTTGGAAGGAAAATACCGCTATGCATGTTGTGGGTTTGACTGATTATGAGTAATGAGCTGGACCATAACCACGCTTACTGGAGACGTCTTTCTACATTGCACCATCGGGGTATTGCACTTTGTGTTGATCATCATTTCTTTTGTTTTGTTGATGGTTATCTCTTGCGGAATAAGTGGAGGTTATCAAGAGTAAGTATGCATGCATGTTAGAGAAGAGCAATGGGCCGCTAACCGAAACCATGCCTAATCATGGTGAAATTTTCAGCAAAGAGCATCCTCAGTAGGAAAAGTGAAAAGGGTAAAAGAAAACGAGTTAGTGAAAAAACAGAGAGAGTGGAAAAGAAAAAAAAGAGTTAGAGAAAAAAGTGAGAGAGAGTTAGAGAGGATGCTCGTTCTGTGTTGTTCATGTTGTCCTGGTATGGGTGGCCTATAGTTGAGATACCAATCTCCTTTGGTACTTTGTACAGGCGCCATGAAGGTACCCCATTGCGATACTTGGTTGAAACATGTGTGTTCAAAAGTATTGGTAACCCAGAGCTCAGTAACAAGAGGTGTAATCCTTAGCAATCAAGAAAATGAGGCAACATTTACTCATAAGAGATAAAACACATGAGACATATATATATATATTCATACAAGAGATGCATGGTACCCCATCCTTATTATTATTGTTGACATGAATTTCATATCTCAAAACCTTGTTTTATTCTCTCTACTTTTTATTTTGTTGGAGGTTTAGCACATACATTCCCTGCTTACTTTATTGTGTTCAAGAGTCAAAATAAGTATCCAAGAAAAGAGAAGGAAAATATTCTTACAACAATTCTATAGGATTCTCCTAAGCATGCTTTATGATTCATATTACTTATCATTCATGTTTCTTACAATGCTATTTACTATTATGCATTCTTTGTAGAATGTAAGAGATATCACTTTTTTACTTCATATTGTTCTTTATTGACTGAATCTTGTAAGACTTTGCATGATTACATAGAAGCAATGAAATAAACTCTAAAGTCCATGTTACTTTTATCACATTTATGCTTGAGGACGAGCATAGGTTAAGCTTGCGGATGTTGATGCATGTGAAATGCATACATTAATTTTGCACTTTATTGCAGCATATTACCACATAATTGCATCTTATATAATGTTATTCACATGTTTTATGATGTTTTAGGGGATTTTCTAAACAATATCCTCTCCTCCGATTCTAATTCTGTTTGACAAAAACACATCATTTAGTGTTCTTGACATTACATCAGCTACGAGACTCCAAAAAGGGCAAGGTCAGGGGCCATGCTTCGGAAATTTCGAGACGAACTAAATGAGCTAAAGTGGGCCACCAGGAGGTTAACATGCTGGGAAAGATAGCCAGTGGCACGCCCACCCCCTTTGGGCGCGCCACCAGGCCACTTTCTTGCCTCGAGCATCCGTTTCGCCTCAATCTTTCATGAACCGACTTGTTTTTGCCCTTAAAACCACTATATATACGACCTCCCAGGATTTCGTCGAGGCTACGGCGGCGGAGATTAAAACAGATAAATAGAGAGTCGGCAGGCTACCGCCGGCGGAGATCGGAGGGGGGAAACACTGCCAGAATCGCCTCCGGTGGACTCCACTCCCCTTTGGTGAAGGCATCAACACCATCTTCATCATCATATACAGTTGCACCATCTTCATCTACACCTTGTAATCTCTTGGCAAACATGATGTGTGAGGCAATCTATCGGTTTCCCATGATGTATTGTACCTCTATGTATTTGTTTGAGTAGTAACATGTTCATGGCAATTGTAAGATAGTTTGTGATGGTTTCATATAAGTAATTGTTATATTCTATGATGATCTCTTGTACTAATATATGAGTGCACACATATGTTGTGGAATGCATGAGGTTATCACCGTTACATGATGATAGGGAGAAGGACGACGGGAGCTGACAGAAACCTTGTCCTAATTCTTAAATATGCACGTAGTATTACCATGGTTAATCAAACGGGGGTTTTTACTATGGGGACCTTTACACTTACAATGGTGGCTGGACTTTATGTCTTAATAATTCCTATGTTTTCTCATACCTATGGCTTTAGGATCAGTCACTAGGGGTGTATTTGCGCATATCCATGGCTACACCTATCTATGCCTCCTCTCTAGAAGAAACAATAAAAAGACTATCTTTGTGCTTCACTAATTATGACAACCACACTAATGAAGTAGCAATTTTCTATAACACTTACTCCCTTGAGTTACTGTACTTCACTCCACTTCATCTCATTTAACTTTATTGCACTTTATTTTTCTTGCACTAGTTGTACTTGCAGTTTAATTTCAGCACTTATAGTTACAGTAAAAACCTCTACACAAACACACACCATATCTCCTAGCTTTGCATAGAAGGCTATATAAGTGGGTTATAGGGCGTTAGAGAATAGATAGTTTACCTTGAGCTCCTCGTGGGTTCGATGCTCAAATACCTATCGAATTGTATACAGTGATCCCTGCACTTAGGGGTTATCAATATCTCAACTATAGGTCATCCATACCGGGACAACATGAACAACATGCATTGAGCATCCTCTCTAACTATCTCTCATTTTTTCTCTAACTCTTTTTTTCTTTCTTTCCTTTTTCTTTTTCCACTCTCTCTCTTTTTTCACCGACTCTTTTTCTTTTCTTTCTTTTTCCACTCTCTCACTTTTTTCTCTCTTCCTATTTAGGATGCTCTTTGCTGAAACTTTCACCATGATTAGGCATGTCTTCCATTAGCAGCCTGTTGCTGTTCTCTAACATGCATGCATACTTACTCTTGATAACGTTCACTTATTACGACAACAAATAACCATCAGCAACACAAAATAAATGATGATCAACGTAGGGTGCAATACCTCGATGGTGCAATGTTGAAAGACTTCCCTAGTAAGTGTGGTTATGGTCTAGCTCGTTATTCATAATTACTCAAACCCACAACATGCATAGCGGTATTTTTCTTCCAAGCCTTACTTTCTTATGAGCTTTAAATTAGACAAAAAGGATATTTCGAAAAGGTTGGAGGCATAACACACACATTATACTTGGAATAGCAAGTGCTATATAGGTAGGTATGATAGACATTGGATTTGAGTTGAGATTGGAAACAAGTCTATGCTTGTGTAAGAATTCAATTGTCTTTTGGCTATCCAGAGGTCTAAAAGCATGCAATAGTATCCACATAGCTATCCATTCATCATCAAACAATGATACTTAAAATTAAATATCTATGTATGCTAGTAAGAAGTAGCATTGAATAAGGCACATAGCAAATCATCACTCAATAGAGCACGTGAAACTAGAAATATCATATTGATGCATGTAAAATGCGTACATGAACTTTGTCCTTTGTCATACTGAATTCCCACATATTTGCAACATATATGATGATAATACCATGTTTTACATTGATTTATGTGGATTTACCAATGATCCCCTTTATTTGGTTTATAACTCTGCAGAACAACATTTCCCTATTTTGTGTATTTTCACTTTCAGAGACCTATACGGAGTCAAATTGACCTGAGATATAATTCTGGAGCATCATTTTTCATCGGGAGAAGCACCCTGGAGCCTGGAAGCACACCTGGATGGGCCTGAGGCCCAAAATACACCAGGTGGTGCGCCCAAACATGTAGGGCACGCCACCCGAGGTCTTTCGACCTTCGATCGTCTAATTCACTTAATTCTTTCGCCCACCGACGTATTTTGAACTGAAAATCACTATATATATGGCCTCGAAGAGTTCTCGTGAGGAGAGCGTCGCAGAAGACAGAAACATGAAAATAGATGCTGCAACAACGAAGATTAGAGGGGGGGACTTTGCCGGGATCACCGTCGGAGGGATCTCCACCTTCTCGAATGTCTTCATCATCATCACCATAATAAATGGGGAGTAGCCCACCTCTGGACTACGGATTTTGTGGCAGTAGCTGGTTCTGTTTCTCCCATGTTCTTCATAATTCTTAGTGCCATATGAGCTGCCTTACATGATTATTGCCATATTTGTAATACATATGTGGTGGATCCTTATTCTATGATATTGTGCTATTAGATCTGATCGTATTATGTGCAAGATTTATTGATAGATGCATATTATGTACCCCGTTCTTAAGTATTTGTTCTGGTCCAACTTATATGCAAGAGCGTGTGGGGTGATGTGTGTATTAGATGGAGTAGCATGGTTTTAGTGATTGAATAGTGACAACAAATTTATGAGCTATTATGGTTTTGCATTTTCTTTTGCTACCTCACTAGGGATAAAGTGAATGCATGTTATATGTTCATGACGTGAAAAAGAGAAGATCTTTTTGTTCAAGGTAGCATATTTGATATTCAAATATCATGTCAAAAGTGATTCTTTCGGTGGGTGAAAGAATCAAGTGAATTGGACGATCGACGCCGGAAAGACCCCGGGTGGCCTGTCCAGACATGTAGGGTGCGCCACCTGGTCTCTTTTGGGGCTCAGGCCCATCCAGGTGTGTTTCCAGGTTTCATGATGCTTCTCCCGATGAAAAAATGATGCTCCAAAAATTGCTGGTCAATTTGACTTCATATAGATCTCTAAAAGTGAAAATACGCGAAACAGGGAATTCATGTTCTACAGAGTTATAAACCAAATAAAGGGGATCATTGGTAAATTCCCATAAATCAACGTAAAACATGGTATTATCATCATATATGTTGCAAATATGTGGGAATTTAACATGATAAAGGACAAAGTACATGTATGCATTTTACATGCATCACCATTCATTTTTTTCTTCAATAAATGTTTATGGAGTAGTTAAGCTTCTACCCATCGTGTTGGAGATAATAGACTCAATATTTTGCTCTCTAAGGAAGTTGACAATTGGAATTGATATTTTAAGTTTTTGAGATATATGCCAAAGGTGAAGAACATGAAAAAATGGTAGAAAAATACTTCATACATGTTGTGATCCCCTCGCATATAAAGCTAAACATGTCTTGATCCCATTGCACAACTCCCAAAATGATAGAAGAAATATATATATAAAAAAGTGCAATGAGCAAGTAGACATGTACGCAATTGTGAGAAGAAATGAAAGTGATCATTCAAAATGCAAGATCCAAAGTGGATGTGTAACGTTCAAATCTTTTGGCATGATCTCATTACTAAGAAATAGATGTTCTAGGAGTTCAACAACTAAAAGTTTGCAATTTGTAGAGCCTTGATTTGATAGCATGAGTGTGTAGATCTGAATAACATTATTTCTATTTATGCTTGACAACTATGTGTACCACCGCCATTGCAAAAATAAAAAGATAGAAAAATAAAGAGAAATAGGAGGATCACAAGTTCTCTTCCAAGAAAGATTTGAACTTTGACATGCAGCACAGAAATCCTTATGAATCTATATACATATAACCGAGCTTGTGATGACTTGTATAAATATGAGCTACCTTATTTTTAGCTAGATGAAAACATGGGTTTATAAACCATCTTTCTTGGGACGAGCAAGGGTTTAGTTGGGGGGGATGTTGATGAGTCCAATAAGAAAATTACTTTTCATTACATAAACATATACATTTTGTCTCATTACATGCTCAATCTAGCTTTAACTATGTCCTAAATGCATGATTATGAGTATTGAGTCATTTTCATGAGAAATTTATACAACTCGTAGCTTTATTAGGATTTTATCATTTTTACTTGTCTTTGATGTGAGTGTAAGTGTTTTGAACCTTTATGGATAAAGCACGAAGAAAGGAGTCAAGAGGATGCAATATGGACGAGTCACACACACCATGACTTAGCCATTTCAAGGGCGGAAGGAACCCAAGAACCCAATTTTTTCATCACAAGATAATAAAGATTCAATACCATGGTGATGTATCCCTTGTCCATACGAATCCAATGAGCCGGTGAACACCTAAATCATAGTTCGTATGAAAAAATGTCGCCCAAATTACTGCAAAATCCTTAGAACTTAATGACGAGCGGTACGTTCATCCATGACCATACAGATGACCGTATACCGCATTTTGGTTCATGAAATTTCCAAAACTGATGCGTTTCACCATGGATTTCGTCCCCGTTTTTTTTGGACTTTCCTTAGGTGTTAAGGTCGATTAGGGGAGCATTAAAGCCCCTCATAGGCCTATTAATGGAAGGGACAGCCTCCACAAGATCCACTCTCATACACATGTCCACACGGCGGAGCCCTGCCACCTTGACACCTCCATAGTTCATCAACACCATCACCATCAACACATAAGAGGAAGAGGAGGAGAAGGGGAACACCGCCAGGTGTTGGCCATCATCGCCATCTGCATCAACGCCATCATCTCTCCATAGTTTGTGTATTTCTAAGGTTGAACATGGTTGTGATCTCATTAATATATTCATCATCTAGTGCGCTAAGTTAGAATGTGTTGTGATCTCGTATTCATGCACATGAGTTACAAAGATGAGTTCATGAGATCCTTTGGTCCAAAAGGCAAGGATCAAGGAGTATAACAAGGAAAGGCCAGTGGCCAAAAAGGCTAAGGCGCTTGCCTTCAAACTCTCGAAATCATCAACAATAGTCAGGTGGTCACGGAGCACACCGTGCAGGAGTTGGCCCGTCGGTTTGAGACTAGCTAGGGTTCCTGCTCAGGTCATCGAGGCTCTGAGAGCGTTGTTCAAGCTCGTGGCTCTGATTTCTCAGGATGGTGCAATTGTCCTAAATGTCGAAGGATAAGTAGGGGATCAATGCATGAAGTCACTGGGTGTGTCCCCAGTCGCAGAGTATTACATGTTTCTATGTTAGATCAAATCCCTAGTTTTAGTTGTTACTTTGAGCTCCTTTAGATCATTTTCCTCTATGTCAAAAAACCTTGCTATAGGGATCCACAAGAACAAAACACCGATCTTCTCTTCAAGCTTGATATCCGGGAAGCGTTTTACTTGCATGGGATGGGACTACATCCTCGACCTTCTCCAAAAACATGGTTTCCCTAGTCGATTCCCAAATTGGATATGTGTGTTGCTCACCGCTTCATCCTCCCGTGTGCTCCTTAATGGGGTGGCCAACCTCCCCATCATGCATGGTCGTGGATTGTGACAAGGGGTCCTCTCTCGCCGCTCCTCTTTGTGCTTTCTATCGACCCACTCTCACAAATTCTCTAGGTTGATACCAATCATGGCCTTCTCCACATCATTAGAAGACGTGGATCCTTCTTGAGGATATCTCTTTATGCGGATGATGCGGCCCTCTTTGTGGCTCCACTCCAGCAAGGCATACGAAACCTTGCATCCATTCTCCATGGCTTTGGTGAAGTCACCCATCTTTGCACGAACTTCCAAAAGAGCCAAGTGGTGCCTATCTGTTGTGGTGACATTGACCTTGATGATGTGCTTTATGGCATCCTGGTTGAGAGGGCTTATTTCCCCCATAAGTACCTTGGTTTGACCCTCTCGGTGAGGTGCCCTCGAAGAGCGATTTCCAACACCTTTAGGATAAGATGGCTGGGAAAATCCAAATTTGGAATGGGAAGTTTAACACCATGGTGGGCCGCACCGCTCTTGTCAAGTTAATTTGCTATGTTGAATAAAATCAATAATTAAATCGAGAAAGAAAAGTAGTAACATTGACTATAGAGGGACCATATTTCAATAGATATCATTGAGTTAGTTTGTTGTGTTGAATAAAAAACAATCATTAACTTGAGAAACAAAAGTACTAGTAATAGTGATTGTAGATAGACCGTATATCTCAATTTTTCGGACTGAAAAGTATACTGTCTGCATGATGAAATTTGAGAGAACATGCAAAAGAGCTTATATAGTACTGAAAGTAATACTACCATCTTCACGTTCGAATTATAGTAAATATTAGGGTTTCCCCCTCTCGGCCACTTGGAAGAGACGACAAGAGAGGAGAGGGGGTTCCACAACGATGGATATCATTGTACAAATCCAGCAACGCGGAAAGAAACCTGAATTCAATAACAAATTATCAAATCTAGTTGCGCCAGAACCACTAGGTAGCGCTGTAGAATTCAATAACAAAGTTTCTTACAATCTTGTAAAATTTCTTCTTAATTAATCTAATAGGTCAAAGCTTTTTAGCTCGTTAAAAAAATCCATCCTCCTCATATAATACTTTCTACCGTATTTCTATTATTTTTGTACTTAAAATCTCCATTTAAACTCCAAATGGAAATATAAATTTAGGACCTCTTTGATTTGTAGGATTCGAAAAATGCATGAACATAGGATTGCAATGTTATACCTGCAATCATATATGATTTCATGTGCTCCAACATTTGTTTAATTTCATCACATGAAAAGCAAATGATTCTAAAAAAGGAGTGGATGTTAAATTTCCTACAATCCTATAGGATTCAATCCTACAAATTAAACAACAACAATATGACAGATTCTGAATTATTTGGATCCTCCAAAATTCCTACGCAAAATCCTTTGAATCCAATAAATCTCAAAGTTTTAAGTTTGAATCGAATACCAGTCAACAACTTTTCAAGCATGTAACTTCTAGATTTTAAAATTGGAAATCAACTAAAATTAAGAACCAAAATGAACCAAATACACATCAGGTATGTTAGGAGTGTCGTATCTATATTATAAGCCATCCATGTATAAACTATTGCAGTTGTAGCCTGATGTGATCCGAATATGAAACTTTGTGCTTAATTAGTTTATGCAATGTATGCCCTTTGTTATTTGAGGTTGTGTTGGAGACACTACCGAGACTAACGTGCGAAGTCGGGTAAACGACTATGTTCCACCTACCGTGGGGCAAATGTTGGGGAGATCGCTGCGCAAAAAATAAAACACCGCACCAACACTAAGATCATATGTGAAGAGAGAAAGGCAACATATCATACCCTCGTTGATCAATCTAGCGAAACTTGTAGATGACGATACCCTGATCGAAACCACGATCCCCGAACCGAGCCTTCACCGTCGATATGTCGAAGCCGCCGCCAATCACCAGTAAACTGTCGCACTTGCAAGGAACCGTGTCTGGCCTCCAAGCCACGCGTGAGGCCAGCATCGGGGTAGCCTCCAGGATCGGCAAGGAAATGGAGAGAGAGAGATGTGAGGGAAGAGGCAGCAGGGGTTAGGGTTTTCCCCTCTCGGTCACCAAGAGGAGACGACTGAGAGAGGAGAGGGGTTCCACAACAATGGATATCACTCACAGTCCAAATCCAGTAACGCGAAAAGAAACCTGAATTCAATAACAAATTATCCAATCCAGGTGCGGCGGAACCACCAGGTAGCGCTGTAGAATTCTTTCTCGACGGCTGGTACCTAGGAAGGGATACTCGTACCCACCGCCGCCGCCAGCAACAATACTGGCACAGTCAGCATAACAACCGGGCCGAGAAGTCAGTGGTGGACTGCATCGCCCCATCCCCGCATCCGCCTCTTGCCATCCCACTATAAGTAGACCACCGGAGATGCGGCCTCCCCTGAGTTCCCAACAAGTCGTCAGCTGAGCCACAGATTCCAGCGAGAGACCCCCAGGCAAGCAGCTAGATAGCGCGACCAGTCTCCAGCGCAGCGCGCCTCTCCTCCCATGGCGTCGGGTCAACAGGCCTTACAGGTGCGCCACCATTCCACCCTTCCTAGCTACCTCTCCCGTCAGACGACGGAGCCGGCAGGCAACCGTCAGATTCACTCGCTAATGTAACATTTCTGACGCCGTCTTCCTCGATCTGCAGACCTTCGTGCTGAGGGTGTCCATCCACTGCCATGGCTGCAAGAAGAAGGTCCGCAAGGTGCTCAAGGCCATCGAAGGTACAGTCACTCTCTGATTCCTCGCTCGTCCTCTCCTTCCTTCCGTCGCATTTCCGTGCCGGTTTGGGCTTAGATTAATGGAGCCGTCGTCGTTTTTGGTTGTTCAGGCGTGAACGAGGTGAAGGTGGACGCGCAGCAGCACAAGGTGACGGTGACGGGCACCGTGGACGCCCAGACGCTCATCCAGCGGCTGCAGAAGTCGGGCAAGCAGGCCCTGCACTGGCAGAACCTGCACGCCTCGCCTACCAAGGACCCCGAGCCTGCGCCCGCCGCGACCAAGGCCCCGGCGCCGGCGCCTGCCGCTCAGGACGGCGGCAAGAATGATGCTCCGGCGGAGAAAAAGGCGGAGGAGCCGGTGAAGGAGCCGCAGGCCGAGAGCGCGGAGAAGAAGCCGGAGCAGGAGGCGGCAGTCTCGGAGAAAAAGATTGAAGCAGAGGACAAGAAAACCGAGTCAGAGAAGACGGCTGAGAAAGAGGAGGCGAAACCAAGCGACGAGCCAAAGAAGGGCGGCGGCGAGAGCGAGTCCGCCGAGCCCGCGAAGGAAAAGGCCACCGAGCCGGCCAAGGAAGCCGCCGCGGCTCCCGCGAAGGAGGCCAGCAATGGCGAGAGCGAGGCCAAGGAGAAGAAGCAGAGCAAGCCCAAGGAGGTCGCCGCCGCCACGACCGACAGGTCCCTGCCTCCTCGGCACGCGCACCAGGAGTACAGCCCCTACTACGCTCCGCAGCCGGTGATGAGCTACCACATGGCGCAGCCGAAAGCGAGCGTCTCCTACTACGCGCCGCAGCCGGAGCAGGGGTACTCCATGCAGCAGCAACCACCGCAGCCGCAGCACGGGTACTCCTCGTCGATGAACATGATGCCACCGCCGCAGGAGGCGTACTCGCAGCAGGGGCAGCCAATGCAGCAGTGGTCGCCGTCGTACCTGTACATGCCGTACCCGCACGCGTCGCCCGAGTCCTACTACCAGGACTACTACAGCCCGCCGGGGACGCACGCGCCGGCGCCGGCGCCCCCGCTGCCGCTCCAGGACTCGTACCGCCTCTTCGACGACGAGAACCCAAACTCCTGCAGCGTCATGTGATGTGATCGAAACGGCCGGCCGCCGGCGGGGAAGTAGCTGAGGAGGCGTGAGGCGCGCGGCTTCGCGGTAACAGATCGGGACCTCTCTGGTTGTAGGTAGAGTAGCTTGTTACTCTCTTCGATCGCACGGGAGGTCAAAGCTCTCCCTGACCAATCCTTTTTTTCCTTCTTCTTTAATTTCTTTTTATCATTATTAGTAGTATATTACTGTTCTATAAATGGAGCATGTAATAATTTTAATGAGAATATGAGATACGCCTTTACCTGTAGCTTCAATGAGATCTTCCCTGGTAGACAAAGAATCTTCTCTAGAGAAATTAAGAAAGGTCGTCGTACCCTAATCATATCATAGAGGATATCCCTCTTGATTCTTCAACGCTAAGTTCACAAACCACAACACAGGAATTACGCGCGAAACAAGCCATTCCCGCTAGAACCCCATCGAAATTTCCGCGTTCCAACGAAAGGAAAAGCTAATCTGGCGCTAAGCGTCAACTCTTAGGTGCTAAGCCATGACATTACATGGGACCTCACCGAAGCCAGTAGTCCATAGATTTACTCTCTAGATAACTCTCAGCTGGTTGGCTCCTGGCCATAATGTAATCGATATAAGGCCTAATCATGCATGCTTCTTTCTAGCCAGTGATGATGTTAGCACGATAATGGTTTCAATAATTTAGTGTGACAGATAGCTCAGCAAACTGAGCTTTTAGCTGGAGCTTTGGGGGGTGATGCCAAGCTGGCCGGTTTGTCTCAAGGCTTTTTAAATACATTTGTCTTCGAAAAGAAGGGCTTTTGAATATGAGCCACAAGCCAACAAGGGGTTTTGCTCGTCCACATGTTAATGATTTACCCTTGGTTGCTCAGACCTGGCTATGTGATTTTTTAAGATTTACATAGTAATACATCCAGTTCGATAAATATGGCTTTTATAATATTTTAAAAAGCTAAATCACGTAAAGCTTGATTAATTTTTAAAATCATTATTAGAGAGGAGATTTGGTGTACCTGAGCTTGATTTTAAAAATATTGTATATTTTATGTTTCAGAAAAACATAAATTTTATTCCATGAATCCACACATGTCATGAATACTGGTGAGAAAGTTTTGTTAGAGATTGCGCTGTATTTTGAGCGATAGGAAAAAATTGTGGATGTATTTAGGAATAGAAAATCTTAGTTTTTTGCTAGACTTTTTTGTTTAGAAAATATGGCATAATTTCCCCTGAAATGTGTATATGTAAGCACGTATTTAAATTCAGATTTTTTAGTGTCTTCCAATTTTTCTTTTATAAAATCGGGAGGACCGGTGCTTATGTGTCAAAAGCACTTTCCGGTTATTATCATACAAAATACAAAATCAATATCATTACCTACACCATGAACTATAGTTTCTAATATGTTTTTTAAAAGTTTTATTAAGATTTATTTTGCTTGACTTTAGAAAAATATAAACCTTATTTATTAAAAGCAGAGGGAGTTTGACAATATTATGATCACCTAGCTAACCTGATTTATTTATTTTCGTATTATTAAAATAAGCTGGCCTGATTTCAATAATATGGGTTGATGAGCATAATGGGGGAGTGGTGCTCAAATAAGTATCCAGGGCATGGAAGGTAGTGGGCCTCAGACTGTACCAGATACCAGTAGTATATTCTAGTATGTCAGCAGAAGATGCTAATAAAATAGTCTATCATAAACTGATGCTTTTGGGTACTTGTTAATTGTCCATTGGGGATTAGGACAATGGCAGGGTTGGAGGGATGGAGCCATGGAGGTAGGGCAGGTCTCCACCGGGAGGGGTCGATGTGCTTTGGTACGTGGATCAGATCAGGTCAGGCTAGGGCCAGGCCGGGCATGTGTTTGTTGGTTTGCTCGTGTCAATGACTCAGAAAGCCGGCCGCCCTTGGCTCCTGCATGTTGGCCATGTGTAAACCCGTGTGTTTTCTTTCTTTTCCTTCAAGAAGAAGAAGACAACAACTCCGCTTGATCACTACCACACTATTCAATTCAATTCAAGTGAATTCAACACAGGACAGTGGGGGTTGTTCGTTGCAAGTAACTAGCCTCTTGTTGTAGCTAGGAGATTAAATCGTCGTTCCTCTTTCGAGTATGCATGCATGGGTTAACAAGTCAAATAGTATATTCTTGGTTGTCTTGAAAATTCTTCGTTTGGTTGGTTGTGTACTTAATTTCTCTGTGCACGCGATGAGGGTGCTACTGCTGAAGAATAGGCACATATGTACCTGAAACCTGCTTTCCCTTTCTGCATCACTGACCCGGCACATGGCATGCCAAGCGGCCAACAGCGAAAGTTTCCCCAAATTTCGCTACTAGCTCTGATTGAGTTTTTTTCTTTTCTGAACGAAGAAAACCAAAATGCGGCAATGTGATTCGCGCGCGAAATGTCAGTGGCATCCATCAGGATGATGCTCACCGCGCCATCTAATGGCGCCAAGAGCGGGAACTATAGCTTCGTAAATAATGCCCAGACAGCGGTTCAGGCAGCGAAAGATCGGCCGTCCGTCGCCAAAGCTTGAGGCAATAAGGCTCGTTGCCATCTCGATTCCGGGACGTGGCCAAGTGCAAATCCTAGCGGTGGTCCACCGGATCCGTCCCATTTTTGTTGCACATCACTGCCTGGCCACCAGCAGCGACAGTGTTCCTCCGGCTGTCACTGCCGCTGAGCGTGAGCCTAATTCTGGGTGCAGAGGGAGGAAGTGGGCGCGGGACAAGGATATGACATTGGTTGGCGCAATTGCCCGCCACCACCGATGTTGGATGGTGTTATCTCTCCAAAGTTTTACACAGTGGCTCTGAATATCTCGGCTCTTCCAGGATTTTCACGCGCCTACTCGATCTCAAGGTCGTAGCCATGGAGGCGTGGAGGACAACCGGGTGTGGGCAGCACAGCAAAACTTGGATTTGGTGGCTATGGTACGTGTCACCGCGTCAGATTCCTCGGGAGGACGAACAGGGCCGCCCATGCCCATGTGGTACGCGGGCCCAAGCGCAAACGGGCCCGGCACCGGCAAGCTCAGGTCAAATCCGCTCCCCAAGAAAGCTCGAAAAGAGGACGATGAGCCGCTACTGTAGTGGCAAAGAAGATCTTTGGAAGCAATGGCGTTCCCTTTCTCCCTTTCTCCATGGCTCGCATGATGGCAACCACCACCACATGCTCCGCCCTTTCGAGTCATGGCTTGCATCCGCCAAGCATCTGGGTTCTTGGTCGCCATGATTAGAGGAGCTCGATCAAGATTCTAGCTAGGGTACAACAGCAGCCGCGTAATCATAGTAGCAGGGGATTAGCGGTTTGGCACCGTCTAACGACCTAGCTAGGCTCCCGCCATGGCTGTTAGTTGGCGCGTGCCTTTTTCCGGAGATCCGTGGCCGTCCAATCCAACCACCGGAAATGGCCAGTTTGGAGTAACGAATCTCAAGATCTCCCTAGCTGCCTGCGTTTCTCGGTGAAAGCAAGCATAGGGCGTTTGGATCTTCTTGCAACCACAAATGATGTTCACGTGATAATACCTTACTTGCCTGGAGCAATTAGCAAACGGAGCAATCTCCTCACACCTTTCATGATTTTCTTGTCACCCAGAAGATTCACGATTTTGGATATAGAGCCAGGGTTATCTGCTTGCGCCAAACAACGCCCAAAATCACCACTACTAATAAAAGCCCCAGAGGGGCGGATCCAACAGATCCTGACCATCCAATCAATAAATCCAACGCTCCACAGTCTCTCCGTGTTTGACGGAGGCAGACTACTCCCACCGCGGTAATCACATGTTTTCCCCACTAACCCATGTTTTGCGAACACAAACCTTTCACCCTCCACTAAACAAAAGAATACACAAACCGTTCACCCGAGACAGCCCATCTCCGCCTAACCCTGCCGCCGCCGCTGCCCTCCCAGGATCCCACATTCCCACCACCAACGCCCTACCGCCATCGCAGCGCTCTCGCCGCCAGTGCCCTACCGCCGACCCGCTCGACCTCCATCCCACAATGTGATAGCCTGCACGGGAGGCGCCGGGAAACGAGGCTGCCCTGCACGCCGAGAATCGAGGCCGGCCTGGACGCCGGAACGCCAACACCCGCGACGCCCTACACTGCAGCACCGCGCGTCCGGACGCACGCAACTCCATAACTTCCCTGCAGCTCAGCCACCGGTTGCCGAATTTTCCATCCGCTGCAGAGAGGACGCCCCTAGACTCTGCTCCTTGGAGCTGCTAAAGCCGATGCGGTTGATTTTGTGGTGTTTTTTTTTTCCGCCAGATGTGGCAGTGGTGAGTTGCTGCTGGGGAAAGCGTGGCGGATGTTGGCATGGTGCGATTTTTGGCAATGCTATCACCTACGATCTACAGAAGGGCATCCATTGCTACTAACACATGAGGTACACAGAAATTGTAAGGTTCGAAATCAGTAAACTGAGCATGTATTGTCAATCATATGGTGATAGCTTTATTGATTTTTTTGGCAAACAACTGGAGAAATTGACCAGTAGTGTAATTTGCTTGACTTGGTTCCGGTTCTTCTATCGAATTCACGTAGCACTAAACGTGAGTACACGGGTGGGTATCAGCTAATTAAGCCTAACAGATTCAGAAGTAATATGTTGTAATGTACTCACTGAGTTCACATTTATTCAGATATGAAAATTTGATTTCCTACCATCTACAGGGGCGACAAAGACATGCTTTCTCAAGCAAGGATTTCAGACTATATTATGTTGTACATATACTTGATACTATCAGCGCACTCACTTTGAGATCAAACTCTAGGTTAATAGTGATGGACCGTGAGCTAGACATATGTGTAATTCATGTTTGTTTTGAAGCCTTGCTTGTTGATCTCGTAAAGATATATGTTATTGAATCTAAGATTGGTGATATAGCTTTCTGGACAATTTTGAGTTATGTTAATTTAGAGATATTTCAATATAAAGTATAGTGCTTGAAGCAATTGATCTGTGCAGAAACATCCTACTTAAGTCAACCTTATAACAATTTCTGAATAAGCAATGAGTTTGGGTATGTATGAATGTGTTTATGTACAAATTTTAGCAAAAGTACTTATCTACTTGATTTATTGTTTGATTTTCTGAAGAGAACAACTTTGCCGGTTATCTTTTTGTATCATGCATCACACTTAGTTTTAATTAAACCCAAAATAAAACAGAACTTCGTTAGAGAAATTATAATTTACATATGATTTTATTTTGCAACTGCGGAAGAACCAATTAGACTGCATCTAAAGCTATCTCACTATCTAAGAAATATATGTTGTTACCTAATGTCACTTTCCTCGCACATATGCATATGGATCTGAAATTGTGGGAACTTCTTATGATTGTATATTTCTTTTTGAAGTATTTAGTCATTTATTGTGTTAAAAAATCATTGCTGAGCGCTATAATGTCCACAACTAAGGTTTGTTTCAAGGCAGTTATTCACACACAAAAATATCATTCATATTATTTTTTTAGATAGGAAGAAATGATGCGGTACTTTGATTTGGGATATTAGGATGGCATTCATATATTTTTAACATCAAGTGTTGGTTCTTGGCTCTGCTACTTTGATTTGGGATATAAATCCCTAGATTGTGTATTAGGTTTTTCCTTGATATTCTGTACACAATTATCTGATGGATTTGCTAATGTGGCCCTTTGCACCTGCTACTGCAGATTATAATATTCTATTTCACTAATTTGTTGGGTCAAGAATTACAGTTGATGTCAATTCATTCCTAATCTGATCGTTGGTTTCCTGGCCAATTACTTGGCTGTGCCAGCTAATACTTGATCCCTCCGATTCATAGTAAGCATCGGGGATTTGGTACAAAGTTAATACAATTTTGTGCTAAATTCCCAACACTTAATATGGCTCGGAGGGAGTAATGTTTTTTCTTATTTTTTTTATCTTGGTTTTATATGCTGAAAACTATGGAACTTTTGCCATAGTATTTGTTATTCTGTTATGTGGTCATTTACACTTCTTGAGGATATACATAGTATAGTTTCTATATGAGCACAAGTTGGATTTCTCTTCGTGTAAGCTTACTGAGTTCAACCCAGTTATTGGAATATTCCGATTACAAAAATCTGAGAAATAAATATGCCCTTAATTTAATCATGGTATCACTATTCAATAACAAGTCTACAATCTTATTATGCGAGGTTCTATAAACTACACACTTCCTATTTCAGTACTACATTACAGTTTTTCTGGCAGCCGAGGATGGGCGAGACACCTTGCTGGCGGAGAGTATTGTCAGGCATTATTTTTCAATTTAGACGGTAGGTGCAGAGTATTTGCAGACATTATTTTGGATCCAACTACTGCAGGTTTTGAGGGCTCTAATAAAGCATACATGAAGCAATGTACATGAGCAGCTTGGCAATTATAGCGAAGGAAGTTTACTAGCATCATCTCTAAATTCTTTATTTCAGTGAGATCACCAGCAGTAGCTTTATGCAAACAATGTTAGATTTTGATTTGTTGTTGTAACTGACTCTTGTCCAATAAAATTGGCATTGAATTTGGTTATGGTTCATTTATTTTAGAACATTATATGGCAGTATTTTTGTGTAAATATTATAGCTTTTATATGTATGCTAATAACTATGTGTTACACATTTGCTTATAATTTCCTAGCAAGATTTCTCAGATTTAGGGGAAATCCTGATTTTTTTGGACACCTGATAAAATTCATATGAGTCAACACGTGCATTGCACGTGCAACATTACTAGTCACCACTACTAATAAAAGCCCCAGAGGGGCGGATCCAACAGATCCTGACCATCCAATCAATAAATCCAACGCTCCACAGTCTCTCCGTGTTTGACGGAGGCAGACTACTCCCACCGCGGTAATCACATGTTTTCCCCACTAACCCATGTTTTGCGAACACAAACCTTTCACCCTCCACTAAACAAAAGAATACACAAACCGTTCACCCGAGACAGCCCATCTCCGCCTAACCCTGCCGCCGCCGCTGCCCTCCCAGGATCCCACATTCCCACCACCAACGCCCTACCGCCATCGCAGCGCTCTCGCCGCCAGTGCCCTACCGCCGACCCGCTCGACCTCCATCCCACAATGTGATAGCCTGCACGGGAGGCGCCGGGAAACGAGGCTGCCCTGCACGCCGAGAATCGAGGCCGGCCTGGACGCCGGAACGCCAACACCCGCGACGCCCTACACTGCAGCACCGCGCGTCCGGACGCACGCAACTCCATAACTTCCCTGCAGCTCAGCCACCGGTTGCCGAATTTTCCATCCGCTGCAGAGAGGACGCCCCTAGACTCTGCTCCTTGGAGCTGCTAAAGCCGATGCGGTTGATTTTGTGGTGTTTTTTTTTTCCGCCAGATGTGGCAGTGGTGAGTTGCTGCTGGGGAAAGCGTGGCGGATGTTGGCATGGTGCGATTTTTGGCAATGCTATCACCTACGATCTACAGAAGGGCATCCATTGCTACTAACACATGAGGTACACAGAAATTGTAAGGTTCGAAATCAGTAAACTGAGCATGTATTGTCAATCATATGGTGATAGCTTTATTGATTTTTTTGGCAAACAACTGGAGAAATTGACCAGTAGTGTAATTTGCTTGACTTGGTTCCGGTTCTTCTATCGAATTCACGTAGCACTAAACGTGAGTACACGGGTGGGTATCAGCTAATTAAGCCTAACAGATTCAGAAGTAATATGTTGTAATGTACTCACTGAGTTCACATTTATTCAGATATGAAAATTTGATTTCCTACCATCTACAGGGGCGACAAAGACATGCTTTCTCAAGCAAGGATTTCAGACTATATTATGTTGTACATATACTTGATACTATCAGCGCACTCACTTTGAGATCAAACTCTAGGTTAATAGTGATGGACCGTGAGCTAGACATATGTGTAATTCATGTTTGTTTTGAAGCCTTGCTTGTTGATCTCGTAAAGATATATGTTATTGAATCTAAGATTGGTGATATAGCTTTCTGGACAATTTTGAGTTATGTTAATTTAGAGATATTTCAATATAAAGTATAGTGCTTGAAGCAATTGATCTGTGCAGAAACATCCTACTTAAGTCAACCTTATAACAATTTCTGAATAAGCAATGAGTTTGGGTATGTATGAATGTGTTTATGTACAAATTTTAGCAAAAGTACTTATCTACTTGATTTATTGTTTGATTTTCTGAAGAGAACAACTTTGCCGGTTATCTTTTTGTATCATGCATCACACTTAGTTTTAATTAAACCCAAAATAAAACAGAACTTCGTTAGAGAAATTATAATTTACATATGATTTTATTTTGCAACTGCGGAAGAACCAATTAGACTGCATCTAAAGCTATCTCACTATCTAAGAAATATATGTTGTTACCTAATGTCACTTTCCTCGCACATATGCATATGGATCTGAAATTGTGGGAACTTCTTATGATTGTATATTTCTTTTTGAAGTATTTAGTCATTTATTGTGTTAAAAAATCATTGCTGAGCGCTATAATGTCCACAACTAAGGTTTGTTTCAAGGCAGTTATTCACACACAAAAATATCATTCATATTATTTTTTTAGATAGGAAGAAATGATGCGGTACTTTGATTTGGGATATTAGGATGGCATTCATATATTTTTAACATCAAGTGTTGGTTCTTGGCTCTGCTACTTTGATTTGGGATATAAATCCCTAGATTGTGTATTAGGTTTTTCCTTGATATTCTGTACACAATTATCTGATGGATTTGCTAATGTGGCCCTTTGCACCTGCTACTGCAGATTATAATATTCTATTTCACTAATTTGTTGGGTCAAGAATTACAGTTGATGTCAATTCATTCCTAATCTGATCGTTGGTTTCCTGGCCAATTACTTGGCTGTGCCAGCTAATACTTGATCCCTCCGATTCATAGTAAGCATCGGGGATTTGGTACAAAGTTAATACAATTTTGTGCTAAATTCCCAACACTTAATATGGCTCGGAGGGAGTAATGTTTTTTCTTATTTTTTTTATCTTGGTTTTATATGCTGAAAACTATGGAACTTTTGCCATAGTATTTGTTATTCTGTTATGTGGTCATTTACACTTCTTGAGGATATACATAGTATAGTTTCTATATGAGCACAAGTTGGATTTCTCTTCGTGTAAGCTTACTGAGTTCAACCCAGTTATTGGAATATTCCGATTACAAAAATCTGAGAAATAAATATGCCCTTAATTTAATCATGGTATCACTATTCAATAACAAGTCTACAATCTTATTATGCGAGGTTCTATAAACTACACACTTCCTATTTCAGTACTACATTACAGTTTTTCTGGCAGCCGAGGATGGGCGAGACACCTTGCTGGCGGAGAGTATTGTCAGGCATTATTTTTCAATTTAGACGGTAGGTGCAGAGTATTTGCAGACATTATTTTGGATCCAACTACTGCAGGTTTTGAGGGCTCTAATAAAGCATACATGAAGCAATGTACATGAGCAGCTTGGCAATTATAGCGAAGGAAGTTTACTAGCATCATCTCTAAATTCTTTATTTCAGTGAGATCACCAGCAGTAGCTTTATGCAAACAATGTTAGATTTTGATTTGTTGTTGTAACTGACTCTTGTCCAATAAAATTGGCATTGAATTTGGTTATGGTTCATTTATTTTAGAACATTATATGGCAGTATTTTTGTGTAAATATTATAGCTTTTATATGTATGCTAATAACTATGTGTTACACATTTGCTTATAATTTCCTAGCAAGATTTCTCAGATTTAGGGGAAATCCTGATTTTTTTGGACACCTGATAAAATTCATATGAGTCAACACGTGCATTGCACGTGCAACATTACTAGTATGACTAGAGAGAGAGTCCGGAGTCCGGACTGACCAGTACAGGATGAAAAGCTACAGCTGAACCGACGCGAAAGGCACATTACAGTTTTGGAACGTACCGTTCGACTCTACTGCCAGCTGACGAGGAGAAGATGAAACAAGAGATTGATCGGCCAGCATGATTTGCCATGTACTTAACCCAATGTGCTCCATATACTTAGCTTTCTGCACCAGCTTTTTAATCGTACTAGCTAAAGCGATGATCGCTCGCTCGCAGCTCTCCGGCCCCGATCGAAACCTCGCGATCGGCTGCTAGAAAGGAAACAAAGCCGTGGCATCCCTGTCGAAGGCGCCGCGCACGGCACAGATGTCTGCCGCTGTCTTTAGCATGTGGACTGGAATGTTTTCCATGTATATTCATCGAAATTTGGCTTTTCTGAAATCGTCTGTGACGCTGAGAGAACCTCATCGATATAGATAGGTAATGCGTGTAATGTCCGGGAATTGGGGATGATAGGTCGACACGATGTGTTTGTCGGGGAGTTCTGTGCTGATCGGGAAATAAACCTGTGCTATGGATGGAAGAATTTCCTTTCAGTTTGATTTGCATGGTGTCGTTGCCTAATCGACAATACCTCGGAGGGGGGATCCTCACGAGGGGGAGAAGTAGTATAGGGTAGTCTTGCAGTGTGATGTAGATTTGCGTTGAACACCGATGCGAGAGCCTGCTGCTTGTCAGAATTATCTGGGCTGCGTTACAATGGTTGTGGTTGTGCCTCTAGGGCTAGGATCCGGCTTATAAAGGCGCGGATCTAGGGTTTACATGGAGAGTCCCCGGAATACAAGTTGCCTAACTACGGTACAATATCTTGCGGTACGTCAAGGATCCGCCTTCCTTATGGCCGTCGATCCGGATACTTGGGCTTTGGATCCACCTCCCGTAGTCGGTTAGGATCCGGCTCCAAGTTCTGGTGGACTTCATCCTTCTTGATCAACAGCAACTGGGCCCGTGGGCCCCATGCCACCATCACCGTCTCCAGCCACCCTTCGGATCTAGGCCATCGTGATATACCCATAAAGTATACCCACACAGGCCCGAAGTTCTCGAGATTCATCATTCTTCCGCCTTCATATAACTCGGAACCGAAGAGAATCTTGAAGAGCTTCAAAACTTTCCCTTGATATCATTCAATCGGAAATCTTCACGTCTTTCAGTTTCGATAATGTACGGAGTTTGCACCTTTCCCGCACAACTTCCTATCTTCCCGCGCTAATTTTTCGGAGATGCGAATCTTCGCCGGAAATTTCGGGAGAGCACGGTCAAATCACCTCCACGTCATTTTACCGTTTTTAACCTAAGACACGTGTCATGCATCCAACGGTGAGACCGTTCAGTTTCCGCCGTCGGATCCGGAACGCGAATCTCCGCGCGCGGTCTATAAATACCCCATCGCGCGGTGACTTCCGCCTTCTACCACTTCATCTTCTTCCCCCGCCGCCGGCAAATCTCAACTCCGACGAGCTCCGCCACGGTGACCTTCGCGCCCAATCGCTCCAAGCTTCCCTTCGCTCCAAGATCGTCGCGGTTGATCGGGAAATCCCTCCCGACCGTGTGGTCACGCGGGCGCTTTGCGGCAAGTTCGGCGACCTTCAATCTCGCCGGAACATCGTCGGACCCGCGCCATTAACGTACGTGCGCCGGACTCGTAGAAGAAGAAGTAGTGTAGGATAGATTCCGTTACTCAAACACTTTGCATGGGTGCAGCCGGAAGCATGCCGATCGACTCACTCACTGTACTGGTAGTTCTCCGAACAGCCCGGATCCCAGTTCATTAGAGCCTATCTGTCCGGATCCCATAGCTTATCTACCACCATATGTTTCCGACATCCGGCTAGCTCAACCTTTTTCCGCATCTTCCAGCACCAAGCTAACCGGATCCCAACCGCGCAAGAGATTGAAGAAGAACTTCAAGGGCAAGCTAGAATGGCTGCTAAGGTGCAAGAGACGGAAAATAAGAAGGCTTCCAAGGCCCGGAACCGCGAAGGAGAGCGGGGTCAATGGTGGCCCTGCGAAACCACCGATACGGAGCTCAGAGAGCTCCAGAACGAAGGTATGATCTCCGCTCATTGGAGTTTCATACGCGACACAATCGTCCCTAAGCCCGGAGTCGGAGAAGTGGTCATGACCAAGGCTTGGGTGGAACGCGGACTGTCGCTTCCTTGTTCGGAATTTTTCCTCTCCGTCCTCAACACATATGGGCTTCAGCCCCACAACATCTGCCCCAACTCCTACCTGCTGCTGTCCAACTTCGTCACTCTCTGAAGGGCATCTCGGAATCCGGCCAGACATCAAATTATGGCAATTTTTCTTCCGAGTGAAGAAAGAAACAAAGGACAAAGCCATGCTGAACTGCGGGAGCATGACCTTCATGCTCCGACCTGGTCGTATGTACCCTCCACACGACTCGCACGAATCCGTCCTCGGAACGCCGGATGGTTCTATGAGAAACGTGTCGGTTCCGAGATCCACGATGGTCTCCCCAAGTTCAACAACGAACCTCCGGAAGAGCTCGCAAGCCGGAGCTTCATCCCGCCGCTTTCCCTAACTCCCATTCGGAAGGCGCGCGGAGAATCTCTGGTTAGTCCACGGCCAGGCTAACAGGAACCCATTACGTTGAGCTGGTTCACCACGGATCCAGCCTCTCCGATACAACGCGCGATTAATCTGCGCATACACCGGGCGGACGACCAGCTCCGAGCTACCCGCCACGATCTTCCGCTGATTCTCTCAAAAGGAGATTCAAGGCGCTGGTGAAGGTGGGCCGGGGTCAACCGATCCCGGAACTAATAAAGGACATCTACACGAACGACCAATGTCCTCCGGTAAGCCTTGACTCTTTCATCACTTCAGATTTCACAAGTTTTTGGACATTGACTAACACTTGATAGCTTTTCCTCCAGCTCGCTACATTGGCGGAGGAAAACCTGCGCATACTCCGCGTCCTGTCAGCGGCGATACGGCGGAGGAGGTTCGGAGGACGAAGAAGAGGAAGAGGAGCCGCAAGGTAGCTCCTCGACCTGCGAAGCGTCCCCGCGCCAAAGCTTCCGGTTCTGAAGCCGGAGCGGCGAGGCCTCCGCCAAGAAGCCCAAGGTCACCAAGCCCCTCCGCTCGATTCAAGGAAGGCGGAGCGGAGCGTTTGAAAATGCTTTCAACGCAGGCAAACGCTCACGCCCCAACATCCCCGGCGCCGTAAGTTTCCGGTATCGTACATATTTACTTTGATGCATCTGTTACTTATGCGATCTTCTTTTATCGTTCGCAGTACTCCGTGCCACTCGGACCGCCACCAAGAGCCCATCACAAAGTTCCTGAAGAAATCTCCGGCTGTCGGTCCTCCGACCACTGCTCCACCAAGCGCTTCCCACACTGCTCCCCATCGTCCCCTCCTCAGGCGGATCAATCTCCTCCTGCCGCAAACACTCCACCGGAGATAATTCCGGTTAGCAGCGAGAAAGTGGGCGGAGAAGATCCCAAGGCCAAAGGCCCCCTCAAGAAGAAGCTCAAGATCAAGGAGGCGGAAGTCACTTCCTCCGAGAAGGCGGGCCGATCGGCGACGTCGTCGTTTTTCCGAAGAACTGGAGATCCGGTGACCTCACTTCCACCCCCAAGGCATATGCTACCAAATTCTTCAAGCAGCTCACGGAGCCGGAAAAATGGGAGCTTGAGCAAGACTTGCTCAATGCTATGCTAAACAATGCTTGGGGAAAGCCGGATGCCGGAACATCGGAAATCCAGGACTTCAAGAAGGGCGTCGGCGAGTTCCTCGACAAGCTCGTCTGCAAACAAAGGTACTCCCAGTAGCCCCCAAGCATGTAAGCGGAAACAAGTACTAGTTAGCGCTTAGATGCTTTAGAGTATCGCCACTTTTGGGAAGATTTATTTAAAAATGTTACAGTAGCCCCCAAGCATGATGTCGGAAAGATTCCGACAAAAATGCTTCAAAGGACACCACTGTGTTGTAAGCGGAATTTTGACTCTGCTCTGTCTTTTTTTTTTTACAGCACCGCACTATGAGCTGCATAAAAACATTGCTCGGCAACGCCGCGTTACCTTGGGTCAAGCGGAAAACATCCAGACCCTTAAAGAGAAAAATGCGGCGAACAAGCCGGTGGCGGCCAAGGTTTGGTTTCCGACCTTTCTTTATCGATTCACGTTCCGACTTTGAACCATCAACTTGAATCCTTGTAGGCGCATCTTCCTCCCGGCTACGACCTCCTCCGAGCTAGAAAACCTGCTCCTCCTACCAAGAACTAGAGCTAAAGCTGAAGGAGGCGGAGCAGCAGAAGGAGCATGCCGAGAAGCAAGGCGGAGAAAAACTCCGAGCTTATCAGGGAGAAAGGCGAATTCTTGCTGAAGCGAAATGCTGATAGCGAGACCATCAAGAGGCAGCAAAGGAGCTCAATGGGCTCCGGAAGTATATGGAGACCGCAGAGCACCATTGGGACCTGCTGGCCGAAAATATTCTGGGTACTTATACTCGGAATTTCTTGTCTTGGTGTTTTTTGTTTTCTCGTGCTTGACTTGAATGTGTACTTATTGTATTTTTGTGCAGAGCCACTTGGATATCCTGAAAAGCGCCGGAACAAATTCCCCCGGGACGATGTTCTTTCTCTCGCTGGTGATGACTGCAAGGATCTTATATCCGCTTCTCGGAAAATATGCCATAACTTGTCCCTGAAGAGGAGCCGCACATGCAGTCTGCGCAAGCTGATCAAGCGTATGGATATTCTTCCGGAGCTGGTGACCGATCTACAAGCGTCATCTGCCCGAGGTGCAGCTGCTATGACTCTAACCATGTGCTTGGCGCATCACCCAAAGATGGATCTGGATCGGGTGTCTTCGGAGTTCCTCCGACCGCAGATGTCGAAAAGCTTCTCGATACAGTGAGTGGCTATGACACCCGCATCGCGCGGAAGATCCGTCATGAAGAGTTCTACGACAAGGTGGTTCTCCTGACGAGCCCCTTGAAGATGAACTTCAAAAGCGCGACGCGGAGGCCCGTCTGCGGAATCCGGATCCCAGTATACATGGACCAGCTCAAGGATGCTCTGAAGAGGAAGAGCCCAAGACCAGCGCGCAACCTCCGACGAGGATGAAGAGAGTGATGAAGACGTCTCGTCTCCGTGAAGGCGCCAAAGGAAAAGATCCGGAAGCCCGCTTCTCCGTCCAAGGCGGAGTGAAACGTTTATGTCTGCGGGATAAAACAATGCATCATTTTGGCTGAGGGTTTGTAATATAACTTAAATTCTTAAGTAGTTAGGGACGAAACAGGCATGCATGCGTGGGCGGAAAAAACTTATCCTGCTATCCGTTTATATATTATTTGCATGTGTTGTTTCTTGAAAGCAAGTGCTGGTTTGATGATTTCCGGCTTGCCCACTTGACCTTCCACGAGCCGGAAAACCCGTGCCGGAAACGCTCGCGGCGACGAAGCCCAATGGCAATCCGTCAATAACCGCGGAAACAAGCCCCCAGCCCAAGTGCCGGAAGTCGCTACCAGGAATCCATGGGTTCGCAGAAAAAATTTCCGCCGAAAACTTAAACTTACGTCCTAAGGGACGATTTTGAAAATCACAACTTTCATACACGCCTAGGCGGAAAGATCCAGCTCTGCGGTTTTAGTCGGAAAAATACACGATCCATAAATGAAAAATTAAAGGAGGTAAAAGACTCTAAGAGTGAACCAAAAGCTTTATTTCATTGATCATGTATCATAGATATTACAAGGTATGTAATGCGTAAAGCGCTAAGTGTGGAAAGGACGTAGCTGTGCTATGTTCCAGGGACGATCTGTTTCATCATATATGTCACCCGGATCTTCTCGTTTTCGTTTCCGATGCCAGTTAGCAGGTCTATCCTTTAGTTCCCGGAAATCAACGAGATAGTAGGATCCGTTGTGTAGTACTTTGCTGATGACAAAAGGTCCTTCCCATGGAGTGCAACTTGTGATCTTTCACCTGACGAAGGCGGAGGACTAAGTCTCCGACCATGAACGAGCGGTTCCGAACTCGACGGCTATGATAGCGTCGGAGCCTGCTGGTAAATGGTGGAGCGTTGGTCAGCTAGATTCCGAGCCTCTTCGATCAGGTCCACGGATAGCTGTCGAGCCTCGTCAGTTTCTTCATTGGGCGGAAACTCGCGGTGAATCATGGATGATGTCGGTGGGAAGCACGGCTTCGGATCCGTATACCAGGAAGAAAGGAGTAAATCCGTTGACTGTTAGGGGTAGTTCGTAAACTCCACAGAACAGAGTCCAGCTCATCAGCCCAAGCTCCGGCTGCGCGGCGCAGCGGTTCTTCAAGGCGAGGTTTGATTCCGGCTAGTATAAGGCGTTGGCTCGTTCAACCTGACCGTTGGATTGTGGGTGAGCCACAGATGCAAGGTCAAGCGGATCCCAACTTCATCGCAGTAATCCTTGAGTTCTCCCTGCAAAGTTTGTGCCATTGTCTGATTATGCTGTGTGGGATGCCGAATCTCGTTACGAGGCTGCACACAAATTTTAGTGCCGTAGCACCATCGGCTTTTCTCTGGCTTTGCCTCGATCCACTTACTGAACTTATCAATAGCGACCAGGAGGTATTCATGACCGCCGGGAGATGATTTCTTTAATTTACCAACCATATCAAGCCCCCAGACCGCAAATGGCCAGGTGATAGGTATGGTCTTCAGCTCTTGGGCTGGAGCGTTTGGTTGAGTAGCATAGTATTGACCCGCGGCAAGTTTTCACCAGCTTGTCAGCATCCTCTTTAGTTGTTGAAGAAATCCTGGAAAGCTTTTGCAAGGGACTGGGGGCGGCATGATGCCCGCAATCCGCATGGATCTCTCAGGATTTCAATGCCGTCTTGAGACGCATTTGAGAAATACCCCATTTGCGCTTCGTTTGTAGAGCTCCATCAACAATTGTGTAGGATCTTGCTCGCTGATGATCTGTCGTGCGTGGACCTCGTCCTCCGGCAACTTTTGATCAATGAGGTAATCCAGAACGGCTGAGTCCAGGCCGGAATGACTGCCATCACTTCCTTAGCAGAAACTGCCAGATCCGGATTTTCCGGGTTTGCACCCTTCACCGAGGGTACTCGCAGATGCTCAAGGAAAATTCTGGCGGAATTGGCTTCCTACCGGATCCGAGCTTGGACAGCATGTCCGCTGCTGTGTTATCGTCTCTCCCGACGTACTTGACTTCGTATCCGAGGAAGCACTTGGCGATCTCGTCCACCTCGTCTCTGTAAGCCGCCATGACGGAGTTTCGAGGTTCCGGCTACTTGTTGTGCCACCAGTCGGAATCTCCGCAGCATATGATGTGCTTGATCCCAATTTCCTTAGCGATGCGCAGACCGTGTAGTAGAGCCTCGTATTCCGCCATGTTGTTGGTTGCTTGAAGTGAATCGAACTGCAGTTCTTCTCCGGAGGTGACTTCAGGGTAACTCCACCCCCGAGCCTTGATGTTGCTTGGAGCCGTCAAAGTGCATGACCCAAGCTTCAGGTTCCGGCACAGGCGTGCCCTCCGGCGCTTCGGTCCAATCCGCGATGAAATCCGCTAGAATTTGAGACTTAATTGCAGTTCGGGCTTCGTAGTTGATGTCGAAGGCAGATAACTCGATGCCCCATTTTGCTACGCGTCCGTTGGAGTTGTTGATGATCGTTGCCAGGGGAGCCTTGCTCACCACTGTCATTGGGTGCTCCTGGAAGTAGTGTCTCGGTTCCGGCTTCCTAGGAAAACTCCGTAAGCCAGCTCCGAAAGTGAGGGTATCTCGCTTGGATTCCGTCAAGACTTCGCTAATGTAATAGACAGGCCTTTGGACTCCGTGCTCAAATCCTTCTTCCTTTCGCACCACCACGATTACGAGGCTGATAACTTTGTTGGTAGCCGCTATGTAGAGCATAGGCTCTGACTCAGCTGGAGCTGCCAATATAGGTGGGGAGGAGAGTATGTCCTTCAACTCCTGAAGTGCTTTATCTGCTGCTTCATCCCAGACAAACTTGTCGGTTTTCTTCAACAGCTTGTATAGAGGTAAGGCTTTCTCGCCAAGACGGCTAACAAATCTACTGATTGCCGCAACGCAACCAGTTAATCGCTGCACATCTTTGAGACAAGTTGGCCTTTTGATGTTCAGGATAGCCTTGATTTTTCGGGGTTAACTTCAATGCCCCTGTGAGAAACAATGAAGCCAAGGAGTTTTCCTGGCTGGTACGCCAAAACGCACTTTAGCGGATTCAACATCATCTTGTACCGTCGGAGATTATCAAAGGTTTCCTTGAGGTCGCTCAGCAGGTCGGATCCCTTCCGGGTCATGACCGCGATGTCGTCGACGTGGCGTGCACGTTCCGACCAATTTGGTCCTTCAAGCACCGCTGCATCGTCCGTTGGTATGTGGCACCTGCGTTTTCAAGCCAAAAGGCATGGTGACATAGCAAGATGTGCCAAAGGGTGTGATGAAAGAAGTTGCCTTTTGGTCAGACTCCTTCATCAAGATCTGATGGTACCCGGAATATGCGTCAAGAAAACATAAAAGCTCCGCCCTCGTCGAATCAATGACTTGGTCAATGCGCGGCAAAGGGAACGGATCTTTCGGACAGTGCTTATTCACGCCGGAGTAATCGATGCACATTCTTAGTATTTCCGAATTCTTTTTAGGTACAAGGACGGGGTTTGCGACCCAATCAGTATGGATAACTTCTACTACAAAACCTGCCTCTAGTAACTTTGCTAATTCCATTCCTATGGCGCGGCGCTTCTTATCTCCAAAGCGTCGCATAGCTTGCTTCACCGGTTTTGCACCCGGATTTATGTTGAGGTAGTGCTCGGCGAGTTCCCTTGGTACTCGGACATGTCAGAAGGTTGCCATGCGAAGATATCCATGTTAGCTCGAGGAACTCGACGACGCGCTTTCCTATTTGGGGTCCATGTTGGCTCCGACTGAAACCTGCTTGGAGTTGTCACCTTCGACGAGGTCATGCTTCTTGGTTTCTATCGCGGCCTTGAACGAGGTCTTCTGTTCGGAGATCGCTTCTTGGTGGTGCATCTCGATCGGATCCACCGCGGCTCGTAGCCTTGCGGCTCCTCTCCGAATATGACGGATTCAAAGGCGGCTTCGCCCTCCTCCAGTCCCTAGCTTTCTTGTAATCTCCGGATACGGTGATCCAACCGTTAGGACCGGAATCTTGAGCTTGTTGTAGATGTAGCATGCCCTAGCGTGGAACTTGTGGTAGGTGGGCCTGCCGAAGATTACATGGTAGGAGCTTTTGAAGGGCACCACTTCGAATGTGATCATCTCTTCGCGGTAATTGTTCACATCGCCGAAGGCCACGGGAAGTTTGATGCTGCCCGAGAGTTTGCCTTCTTACCCGGAACCACACCATGAAATTCGGTGGTGCTTGTGCTTGAGTGGTCCTTGGTGAGGTTCATCTTCTCCAGGGTCTCCAGGTACATGATGTTCAGGCTGGCTCCCCGTCCATAAGACACTTGGAGAAATCATGCCCGTCTATGCGGGGACTCACAACCAGACGTAGCACTCTTTGGGGATGACGGCCGGATGATCCGACCTGTCAAAGGTACAGGCTTTCTCCGACCACTTGACATACTGCGGCACAGCCGGAACTGGGGCGTTCAAGATCCGAGCGCCGATTTTTCGCGCGGACAGTGGGGGTTCCGAGGAAGGTATGGTAAGTTCCGACACTCTTTACGCAAGGGGTTGGATTTGTTTGCTGCGGTACCCTCCTTGGGTTCCGCGAGCGTCGTCTCGTCCATGGCCTCGGAGCTGTCCTCCTCTTTGTCCTTGTTCTTGCCCTTGCCTCCTTTGCCGCGTGGGCGGTGCTTCCGGGCTCGCTTGTATCCTGCCTCCGGGTCATTCTTCAGATCATTGACCCACTTGCGGTTGCGATTTGTGTGGGTGGATTTGCCCGTAGCCGGATCCAAATGGGCCAGGCACGGCATATCCCTGTATTCTTCGTACGTTTGGGGGCGCGGGATCCGGCTGCGGTGACTTCGTCGCTTCGGCCGGCTTCTCCGCCGCCGCGGCCTCTTCCGCCTCCTGGACCTCCGCGTTGGAACGTCATGGCTACCATGTCGGATCCTCCGCCCTTCTGGTCTTCGGGGGGTTCTTCCGCTTATTGCTTGCTGCGCCGTTATCACGGTTTTCTTGTTGGTGCAGGGGTATGGCATTGCTGCGAGATCTCCGCCTGCGTCATCATCGGCGGTATGATCGGCGATGTTTATCATCTCATCAAGAGTGAGTTTGTTTGCATTCACCAGGCAGGTAAGCTTATGGCGCAGCAGCCCCCACGCGCAAACCACCGATGAAGGCGTGCATTGCTGTGCGGTTATCTACGTTCTCGCACTCATTCCTGGTTGCCAACCATCGGGTGAGGAAACTCCTGGATGTCTCACCCTTCTTGGATGCAAGCTTGAAGAGCTGGTGGTGGCCGGTCTCTTGTAGGTACCGAAGTGGTTCTCGAAAGCCTTCTTCAAGTCCAACTTGACAAAAGATAGTGTTCTCCTCGAGGTCGCTGAGCCAAACACGAGCTGGACCAATAAGGTACAACTGTAGCATGCGGCAGGCTATATTCGGGGTTCCTCCGGCGAAGGTTACCGCATTGTAGTAATCCTCAATCCAGGTATCCGGCCTCTCGCTGCCATCATAATGCTTCAGGTTTCCTGGTAGCTTAAGGTTCGGCTTCTTGGCTTTGGTTCCTCTCGGATCATCTGGCCAAAGCACCTTGGACCGATGTAGTCGGATCTGTACTCGTTGAGGCGATCACGAGCATCACGGGGGGCACCCGGGTGACTTCGAGCGGGAACGGGATCTCCGGCCTCTGCCTCCGCCTCCGCCTCCACCTCCACCGGCGGTGAGGAGATCTGCGAGGGCCTGTAACGCCTTCGGATTCTCGGCGTGGTTCCCGCGGCTGGCTCCGGCTTCGGTGGCTCCTTTCCTCTTGGTGGTGGTCGCCTCCGTCGTTCCTCGTGGCTCCGGTGCGTATTCCTCGTTCCGACTCCTCCAGGTTCCGGTCGCGTCCTTGGCTTCTGCGAGGCTCGGGATCGCGTTCTTGACTCCGACGAGGCTCGGGCTCGCGGTTTTGGTTCCGGCCTCGAGTTGCTCCGGCGTACGCTCCCTGTTCCTCCTCTAGGAGCTGGCATCGCGTCGCGGATAATTCCACTGGCCCATGGGGCTGGGGTTTCCGCGAGGCTGACGAGGAGGGTAGCGGAGGGAAGCTCGGGGTGGTGGTGACGGAACACGATATTTGTCTCTGCCGGTGTACATCGCACCCTTTCCCTTTTCTGATCTTTTGAGTTGAATCCGATGGTATCGGGATTGGATTTTGATGATCCCGACTTTCCGCCTGCGCTCCGTAGATCCGGTGCGCGATTCGTCGTCACGATGTTGACTTGGTATGGCGTCCTTCTGCGCGGTAGATATGCATTGTTCCGGATTGGATGCTAACCTGCGCGAAGTGTCGCCTTGCTCTGTTGTTGCATTGCTGAGGCTTCCGGACGTAGTTGATGTCAATCTCCTCGTCCTTCTTTTTAGGAGCTCCGCACCTTCTTCATGTTATCCTTTGGAGTTGCGAGCGGCTGTTGCTCAGTGGGCGTTGCGAAGGTAATCTTGCGGGAAGGATGGCCTCTCGCCTGATTCTAGCTTCTTCCTCCTGCACAAATTTTACCTTGGCCTCCCAGTGCTTCTCGAGTTGCCTGACTTTTTCGAGAGATTCATCAACCTTCCTTCTTAAAGTGGTCCACGAAGTTTGCCGCTATGGTTCTTTCTTCTAGCATCGCGGCTGCGGTCGTGGCACACAGAGCAGCTAGCATCTCCTGTCTCTTGGCTTCTAAGGCCTCCGGATCTGCTTCCTCGGGAGTTATTGGTTTGTTGAGGATATCGGACTTTGCGACTAAATCCATGCGTGCTTGCTCGACCATCTCTTGGAGACAGGACGTCGTTTCGCGGTCGTGCCCGATCTAACGGAGACCTTACGTGGGATGGTCCTGGGTCGGAGTTGGAGGCTTCGTCTTCCGTTTCCGGCTGATCCAGCGGTGCCACGGTTGCAAGAACCTGCATCGGCTGGGCGGATTCCACTTCAGCTTGCTCGCCGCCTCCGAGTTCCTCGAGCTTGCGGTTGAATTCCTCTGTATTCATGGATGAAGCGCCGTCATCTTCTTCCCCAATTGCGAGCTCCTTCGTCAAGCGATTGTATTCTTCTGTGCCTATTGAAGAGGCATCATCGGAATTTGGGCTCAAGTTTCCGAGGATTGATTCCTCGGGGTTTCCGCTTCTTCTTGTCCCGGAGAGTCGCTGTCTCCGACGCCCGGCAGATCCGGAGCTACGTTGTTTCCGGGTGCCTCAACCGCAATGGATTGGCCTCCTCCCGATGGGCGTCTCTGCGGTATGGGCCAAGAAGTGCACGAAGTGACACCTTCTTCTCTAACACTGGAGACCCAGGCGGATCTGCATTGGTCTTCCACCGTTTCTCTCAGGGGCGGATTGGGTGGGTTTTGACTTTTCCATCTAAGGCGGAATCTTCCTTAGAAGCTCCTGCGACTCAATCGGATCTTCGCGACGGCGTCCAACTCAGCGGCGGACGCGTCGGCGTGCACGTGCGTTTCGTCGGAATCGACGGTCTCGCCGATGAAGATGTGGATGCCGCCGATTGGGACGATGGAGAGCTTGCGGGTTTGACCTAGCCGGAATCCAGTCGTCGGAGGGACGATCGGAAAATTCCGGCGTAAAGTACGCGCCCCACGATTGAGTCGTAGCTTCCCATGGCGCCCTCCCGTTCCGGCCTCCGACGCCTTAGGCCCCACGGGCGCCAACTGTCGTTGCCTAATCGACAATACCTCGGAGGGGGTCACGAGGGGAGAAGAAGTAGGGGCCATAGGCGGAGTGCACACGGGACGGTGGTGCGAGTTACCCAGCTTGGAACACGCGATGACGGGGCCTACTGCGCTTGCCGGAGTCTGGGCGCTTGCGCGTTGTTACAATGGTTGTGGTTGTGCCTCTAGGGCTCCCGGATCCGGCTTATAAGGCGCACGGATCTAGGGTTTACATGGAGAGTCCTAGCCGAATACAAGTTGCCTAACTACGGTACAATATCTTGCCGTGTACGTCAAGGATCCGCCTTCCTTATGGCCGTACTGGATCCGGATACTTTATGGGCTTCGGGATCCGGCCTCCTTAGGTCGGTTAGGATCCGGCCAAGTTAGACTGACTTCATTATGATCAACAACAATGCCGCCGATGGGCCCCCCACATCCGTCGTGGGCCACCGAGCTTCGGATCTAGCCGTCGTCGATATACCCATAAAGTATACCCACAACACATGGGTATTTTCCTTTCTTATGTTGGTGGCATGGAAATTTTAGAATGAACGAAATGCAAGAACCTTCAAACATGTGAGCACCATACCAACAATCGTTTTCGATAAAATCAAGCCGGAAGGTAGGACTTGGGCTATTGCCGGTGCCAAGCACTTGGTGTGGTTCTACGACTACGATTCGGACCGCTAAACTCTTCTTCTATATGAATGAATTAAGGAAACAAAATTGCCTTTGGAAAAAATGCAGGGAATGGAGCTGAATTTCCTCCGCAGGATTCCATGAATTGACAACTTGACGTCCCAGCAGATATTTTTACTGTGTACCAGTTACGCCTCATGCGCCGATTCTGCGTAGCATCGTTCTCGATGAACGTACTACTCGACACTGAAATTTCTGAATCATACAACTTCTCTTTTTTTTTTCTTTCTTTCTTCTTGCGATGACGATAGTACAAGTGTAGTACAGCTGGTGGTACAGTGATGTTCGAATGAAGTTCCACGGCTACTTGTAGCTTTTACTGAAGATTTCCCGAAACTGTCGACTGTTCCTGGTTCATGGATGGGAATCCGAGTCACTGGCACTCTCACAGTGCTGCCATTTGCGTGACATTTTATTTCCATCCTTCGCCGCAAGTACATTGCAGTCATTGTCTATCGTCCTATCTGGTTTTAATTTGACGGGATACATACCGAGTCCTCGTTGGAAGCATTGCCGTCTCGCTTGCTGAAAACGCTCTGAGGAAAGAAGAAAACCGGCAAAGTTTGCAGTTAACTTGTGTGCCACCGTTCGTTTTAATTCCGACCTAACCAGGTGAGATCACGCGATAGGCAACACCAAATTTCCGAATTTAAAAGGGAGAAGGATGAGTGAGGGTTTGCGCTGAATTAATACAGGCTGGAGCATTTCTGGTAGGAGATCCTTTCAGAGGTGAATCAGCAGACGGATGGGGCGTGCATATTCCAGAACGAGCAGCAGTAGGTAGGTGGCGACTTTACACCTGAAAGAGGCGAGCGTCTGACATGGAGCCGTGTAGGCAGCGATAGCGAGGCCATGACGGGAAGCCATGGCCGACCTTGCTTTCGCCTCGCCCTACCTTAACAATTCGCGGCTGGAAAGGCCCTTTTGTGAGAGAGATCTTGCCGGTCGGAGGAGCCCTCGGTTTCTTAACCCGGTTCGATCATTCATACTAGCTGTCAGCCCAAGAGGCTTAGCTCAGAAGCAAACATGATCAGGAATGAAAAAATTATTACAGTGCCGACATTCAGCCTAATTTCAGACAAAGGGTTTTGCTCTCTGCTTCTAGGAGATCACTGGCAATGTTTCCTTTGACATGAGATCGCTGATACTGTAATGTGGTTTGATGCAATGATCTTGAAATGTGGGTTTTGGTTCAGCACTTCAACTAGTCGTGTGCATTTCCCAAGGTTTTGGCCCCACGCCACGATCCGCAGCTTAATTAATTCAACCCAGGGTCGCTGATGACCAAGACGTTGTAGTCTGCAGAGATGGCACGGTGTTGCGTGCACGGCTCATCGCTTACGTCCATCCATCTACCACGCCCGTGCCGCGACGTTGCCATCAGCGACCACGGTTGGGGCCTAGGGCAGTCGCAGCTAGCGCGAGAGCGAACCTTCCACGACGGCAAATTAACCGGCGACCTTTCCGGCAGTAGACCGTCGCGGCCGCCGCAGCCGTCGGCGGCGTGGACGTGTCAAACTTAACTCTTGCGCAAGGGAACGAGCAAACCACGGTTTATCATCAATATCTTATTGCAGTGTCACTGCTTTGGGCAAAGAAATTTATGGGGAGACAGCGTAGTTGTTTATTAACAGGAGCTCGCCAATGGGGCTCGGAGGAGAACTGAACTTGGGGTTGACATCGCTGTCAGGTGCATAATTTTAACCGAATTGGCGAATTCAGATTAGATCAGACCACTTTGGAGTACTAATTTATGCTATGGATGCGGTAGCCAACTGGAAGTTCGTGCCTGAAACCAGCAGCCTAGTGGGGATACCTGAAAATGGACTGGTGGTGGGGCACGGCACTGCTAGGGTTTAGGACTTGATCAGAGTGAAATTAACTCGTGAAGGTGATGCCCGCCTGTACTTGCCGCCACGGAGCATAGCACGCTTACCTGTCGCTGGTGTGTGTATCGTCAGATTCAGACATCCGGTCAGTCATTGCAGTACACGAATACAGGCACTGTAGCTTGTGTTTGGCCATGATCAATCTCGTACATACTCCACTTTCGCAGCAGTGTACGATGTTCTTGTGCTATGTACTGAAATTTTGCTTTGCTTACGCAGTGAAGGCATGTTTGGACAATAGACCATAGAGGCTCCTTTCTGCTACCGAACTTTCACACAAGTTATTAAGAACTATTTGATGCAACCATTCAAAACCTAATGCGAAATGCGTTGGTATCAACTGTAAAACCAAGGAGTGTATTATATAGTCAGATCACTCAGCTGTGGAACTGCAGTAGCAGCAAACTGTCGTCAGCAGTGCGCTTGGTGCCACGTTCAGTTACTAATGTGAAGTGATTAGAAGATCACTACAGATGATATCCGACAATGTCAGCTGGAAAAGAAAAGAAAAGACTCGAGTGGACACTCGGACGCATTCATCTGAACCTTGAGCGGAAGTCACGGACTTAAACCACATCGCTCTCCTCGCATTTCCTCCTCCCCCCAATAATTCAGTCTGATTTTCAAGGACCATGCATGTGTGTGTGGCAGAGCAATCTCGTCCAGTTGAACACGCCGCGTGCCTAAGCGCTGCAGTTTTTGGTTTCTGAGATCTCCATCCCGATAGACGAAACATCGCTGTGGATGTGTGAAATATGCACTAGCGGTTCTCTTTTGAGGACGGGGTCCTGTGATCTGAAGCGAGTTTTGATGTATAGAAAGTCTACTTGTCCATTTAGCATTTATATACCATCTAATCATCATGACAGTGTTGCAACGAGGGCTTCAGTGATTTCGTGGTCGCTTCTGCGCTGCCCAATTACACGAAATAGCGATCGCTATAGGGAGGATTTATGTATACGGAAAAAGTAGTACAGTTTTCTTCTACTCGAACTGGACAAATACAGAAGATAACATCTCCTTTTGGGTCTATACAAACAGGATTTCGCTAAAGATTCGGTATCGGCCCAGCAGGACAAGGCCTCATGGACTAGAGTGTAGCGGTGCCTAAATCCTCTCGTCCAGCTCATTAAGATTGCTAGCCTTAAAACTGTAAAAAGAAAGGAGAACAAGCGGCCATGCCCGTGCGAATTTGGGCCTGGCCCAGGTAGGTTTTTCTCCCTTTTATTTCTTGTTTTTGTATTCAACCTTTTTTTTGTCTTTTCTATTTATTTATTTTTATTTTCAGATTTGAAAATATTAAAATATAAAAAATGTTAGAACTCAAAAATCTTTAAATATGAAATGTTTAAATACAAAAATTCAAATTTTAAAATTTTAAATATGAAAATTTTGTTCATACATAAAAAACTACATTTTTGTTAGGATTCGAAAAATGTTCAAATTTTAAATATTCAAATTTTAGAAAAATCAAATTTAAAAATATTCAGATCCAAAAAAATCATACTTTAAAAGAAGTTAAAATTTGGGAAAAAAATACTTTCCCAAATTTTAGAAATGTTCAAATTTAGGATATGTTCATACTCAAAAAAATGTTCAAATTTTCAACAAAAAATGTTCTAAGCTAAGAAAATGTTTTATAGTTTCAAAAAATATGTCGGATTGAAAAACACAAATTTTTGAAAAAAAAGAAGAAAAAAAGCAAAAGGACAAAAACAAAAAATTAGAAGAAAAAAGGCACTAGGCCGGCCCAATACAGTGGCCCAAAAGGCACCGAGCATGCTCCCATATACATCCAAGAAGTAGATCCCTCTCTTTAGTCCCGAAGGCAAATATTATGTGGTCGACTTCACATCTCTACTATTAAGAGCAAACTGGTGAATGCCTGGTGTCACATTTTCAGGATGGACAATAATACCCCCACATCCTTAATTTATATTTCCTTCCTCAAACCACCCGGTCCGCACTCCTCAAAAATAGCTAACCATCTTATCTTATCTTATCTTATCTTGCTAATATGAACAACTACCTTGATGGAGTTATCACAGTTTGACTCAATTTACCACACGCATATCATCATGGCAACCCATCGTTTCCGACTCTGGTGGCGTGGCATCGCCGCACCGATGGGTGGGACTGCCAGCGCAAATCTGGAAGGTGTAGCAGTGCGAGTCGGCTTTCCCATGGTGCGTGCACGTCGCGGCCGCCGGTAGCTCTTTGGATGAACGGGCGACTGAATTTTTTCGGCTCTTTGGATGGAGGAGGGAGGGAGTAGATCGAGGGTTAGCCGCGACCATGGCGTGTGGTCTACCGCGTACGCCTCATTTGCCGTGCGCAAGAGAAATTGAGAAAAGAGATGAGAATAGCTGGAGACATAGATTTGGCTTGTGTGTTTACTGCTGCTCGTGTTTGCCTGCCAATTGCAAAGGTGTGTTTCCGCTTCGCCTTATTTTATCTCAGAATGAGCGCGTGTGCTTTTTTGTGTATGCCGCGGCTGCTAATTGCTATTGATGCTGCTTGCTAGCACGTACATGAGTGTTAGATGCTACTTTCCGACTCTGTAAAACTTTTTGTTTCCCGCCTCAGGCCGGCAACCAGCACGCCTCCATCCAACGGCACCGCGTTCAGGTTTTTGACATACGAAGTGGTGATCCTTACTGCTTTGTTGACTTCATGTCTGTTTGGATACTTCACCGTTCAGATCATGTGGTGATCTTGCTTAGCCTATGTAAGTAATTAGTCTGAGATGTTTGATTTATTGAGATTGCAGATCCGATATTTTTCTCTCCCTGAAGTCTCCGATCTGTTTATTTGTTCTATAATTGCTTTTGGATTCTGTTTTGTTTTTATTACCGATGTATTCATGGATCTTGGATCCCCAAAATCTGTTTTGCTTGTTTGTTAATATATGTAGAATCTGTGATATATTCATGATAACTTATGACCGTGGAACATGATTGTGGCCTGATGTAAATTTCTGACGTGGAGAGGGCTCACGTTGGTCCATGCATCTTATTTATCTACTTCATGTTGCAGAAAATTCTTGTTCATATACTCCATTATATTTATTGAGCCAATCGTTCTTGTTCAAACAGATTTTTTGTTGAAGGGAATCTCAAGAACAAATGCTTCAGATCCAAATGTCAATGGATGGTTTGTTCTGAATAAAACTTTTGTTTAATCTCCATATGTGTAAATCGTGTTGGAATTCTGTACCATTTTTTATGGGTAATATCAGAAATTAATTTCGTATCATATAAAAAATATGGCAGAAATAAATTTCTATCATATGAATTTTTTTGTTGTGCCATGAGAATGGGAAAGAGCGGCGAAAAATGAACGGTAAAGTTTGTGTATTATAAACGAATTTTACGGTTCAAACTGATCTATTGAATGATTCTGGTTCATGACATATTAATTTCCCATTCTATCCTGGACAGAACTACATCGAGGTCGACCTTGTTTTTGCTTATAGTCAGTCACCGAAACTATCCATTTGTGGTAAAGGAATATTTCCAAAAATAGTAATAGTGGGCCCGTGTGGGAACCAAAGGAAAGCACAGGCAACTCTTCAATGGCGGAGTAACAACCGTGCGGCTGATGGAGGAGTGGTTTAGCTCCGGAGGGCGGGGAGGTCGGCAGCCTGAACCGTCCGAATGGCAGAGGCCGGCAGCCGAAACCGTGCGCCGGGGGTGTGGAGGCCGACGGTGAGTGGCTCGGCGCCGGAGGATGGGATGGACGTGAGAGAGGTGGTGCGCCAAACAGTGAGTGACCTTGGCGGCGTGTGTGGCCACAGGCGGCATGAGTAACCCATCCGGTGGAGTCGGGAGAATGTGAAATTGGGAAAAGTTTGTTATTTTAAAATTAAAATTGGGGAAATTTGGGTGAGGAAAAAAGCAGGATTGTCCGACTTTTCTCAGTACTCCAATACCAACAAGCACTGACATGTGGTTTTCTGTGGTTATCATTACAAAAAAGTATTATCATCCTAATGACCAAGAGATAATAATATTTTCCATTTATTTTCAAAAAATTGTTTGGTTACTTAGTATTTTCTTTTATGCTTTCATGCGATAAATGATTTGTTCATCTAATTTGCACCGGGAGTACTTTATGTTCACATTCTTATATTTTTATGAAAATAAAACTTCATGCTAACTCGATAGATTGATTGTGTAGGATGGCTACGAGTTGACAAAGAGATTTTTGATACACATACTCAAGTACCTTGCTAATGACATTGAAAATAACATACATGATGTTGTGCGAGCATATGTTATTCACGATCAAGAGAGCATGGATTTAATAAATAATATAAGAAATAATATGTCAGTCTCGTTGCCTTTTATAATTATTACACTAAATTATGTGATATGATATTATGATATTTTAAATATTATGTGGTTATTTTATGTAATTAAATGTTTTTGCGCATCATTTACACTTGTAATATTTGTGAAACTACATAAAGTAGAGATCCATGTAATATTGTGACTGACATAAGGTAGGGAGCCGTGGCGAAGCACGGGCATTCCACTAGTAACATCTAAAGAGAGAGATCTAACACAATATCATAGATCAAGTAAATATCAAAGACCAAAGTTACAGATCATCTTTATTTCACTTCAGAATAATGCTAGGGTTTAACCATCTCCTCAAGAACAAGGTGAATTACTCACACATGGAGACGATGAACAACATCATCATATTCATATGGATGGATTGCAAGTGTAAAGATTGTATCAAGTGCATACCCTCAATAGTACTTGGAATTACAACAAGATCTAAATGTATGAGAGATGGGATGGTGATGTTGATGAGATGTAGCGGTTGATGATGAGGGCGATGATGTGTTGTCCTCTGATGATCTGTGAAGCAGCAAGGATTTGCCCTTCTCTAAGTTCCTCCTCCAAATACCTTCCTAACGTGGTGTTTCATGGCTGGTGGTGTCCGCGTATGTTGGATCTTAGATCCGTTTTCGCGAGGTGAAAGTATTTGACGAGGCGGTCCTCCTAGCGGGTCGTACGGGCAGATGGTAAGGGCGGGCTTCGCCCGTACCGGTGGTCGTCAAAACCGATGGAGCTTCCTCATGCGTCCTCTCTTCACCTAGGTGCCTGAAAATTTATTTAAATGACTTTTGTCACTTAGAAATATCATATTATTATATAACATGACAATCCCAATTGATATATTCATAAAAGACTTGATAATTTGGGATCGTGGTGAAACAAGGGTAAAAGTTGTGTGCGAGCGCCGTAGAATACCAAAATCCTATGTCTACTTATGCAAAAACAAGAGACAAATATGTTTCAAATATGGACTCATCAACTTCCCCAAGCTAGACTCTTGGTCGTCCCCGACCAAGATAGTGACTTAATGGACAAGGTCATCATGTTCATGAGGCACGAGTTATTATAACACATGATGCATTTGAAGCAAGAATTACAATATCAGATATATAACCGTATTGTGATCTCACAGTCTCACACATCAAATGACTGAGAGTCTCTTCCACACCTTTTTGTATCAATAATTTATATGAAGATTATAGTCTTAGCAAATTATAGAATCATCAAGTTTTCTTTTAGATGAGCACTTGATTTGAGTAATCAACAATTCATGATTATTATTGGAGCACATTTTTCTGAACTTGCATTTTCACTTTGATGCTTTGATAGCATAACTTTCCTTTTGTTTCATCAACAAAATTCTATTATATGTGTCAATACTCTTTATGGCTCTTAGTAATGCAAACCAATGATTTATAACATGCTATCAAAATTCCTTCTTATAATTTATAAATAATTTATTGGTGTGGAAGACCCTAAAATCATATCAGTGGTACAAGCATAGTAGCACCCATCCTAATTCATACATATAATACAATAATCATTAGCTGAAATTACTTCAAATATTATAAAGTCTCAAAATTCATTGGATATAATTATTTCCTTGACCAAAGAAGTTTATCATGCAATTAATGCAAACTTTGTGAATCAAAAACCTAACATGCGTGCAAAAAGGTAAACATGATGAAAACTAAAAGAGAGATTAGAAGGTGTTAAAGATCTCCCCAAGCTTGGAATCAAGTGAGGTGGGATCAAATAATCCCTCGTGATTATTCGATACGGTTGAACTCTCTAAGGTGGAGGTATGTCGTTGGAGATGGTTTTACGGAACTTCATGTTCATCTCCACCAAAGCAGAGATGTGGCGAAGAGAGTTCTGAAGGTCAGAACGGCATGGAGTTCATTGCATCCATGACCTTACCAAGCACCTTGTTGAGTTCCTTCTTGTTCTCCAAATCGAGGAGACGTTTGCGCACGATGTCCCTGTGAAGAAGTTCTTCCTTCTGACCTTTCTCTATATTGTTGAGGCGTCGCTCGGTCTCTGAGAATGGTGGTGCTACTGGTAGATCGGTGAAGTTGAAACCCGAATCATCTTGAGGCTTCACATTCATGCTGGCATTCAGGGTGATCGTCTTTGTGGTCGAAGTGTGTGTCATGGTCTCCTGATAAGTTCATGCATCAACTTGATTAATTTTCTTACGCTTGGACAAGGAAATAGTTGGTGGCGATGAACTTAAGCAACTCAACGCATCCCTTCCCATGTTTGATCCTTCTTTCTTCTTCATCTTCATGCCTCTCCATGGAGAGAAAATTAGGTTGTTTCCAACCTCGAGCACCTTGACCCATGAAGATCTTGAATTCTTCATCATCGGAGTCAAAGTAGGCCATCTTGTTCTTTGGGCTACGTCCTTGAGCTTCACGATCATCATCTTCAATGGAGGAAGTATGGTAGTTGTCCCATGAAGGAGCCATGATACCTAGAGGTTTGCCTTTGCTTGGAGCTAGGTAAACCATTATGTAGCTTAGATCTATTGATACAGGAGGAAGAAAGACCTTTGGGAAAGCTTAAGATAAGTTAGAAGCAGGGAAAAACTCGTGATAAAAACGAAAGAGTCAGTCAACAAAATAATCACAAAAAATAGGAAAGAAATGAGAGAAAAAAGAGGTAATTCGAGGCGGTAACGACCTCCAGTACGGGCTCCGCCCATACCCGACGTCCTGCCAAAATTCTCAAATAACCGGCGTCGGTAAAATCCTTCCAAAAATGCGGTATGGGCGGGATCTCCACGTACGTCCACCCGTATTGATATCCACTGACCTATCTGAGGCGGTAAAAAGAAAGTTTTTTATAGATCGAATGCATGTAAAAGGCATCCATGAACTATGTAGTTTGTTGACACATATCCCACATATTAGCAACATATATGATGTTATATCCATATTTTATACTGATTTTTGGGGATTTACCAATGATCCCTTTTATTTTGGTTATAACTCTGTGGAACAGGAAAACTCTGTTTTGTGTATTTTTAATTTGAGGAAACTAAACGAAGTCAAATTGAGCTAGGATTCCGGGAATGTCAATATTTCATCGGGAAACGAGCTTTTGCTCACAGTATGAATCCAGGGAGATGGGGAGGCTCGGCGGTACCCGGGCCGGTACCATGGCCGGAGCCTCCGGTCTCCCCTCCCGCCCGCGGCTCCCTCGCCCGTGTCCGCCATGTGGCCGCCTCGGTCTCGCGCCGCGTCGACCACTGCCGGTAGTACCGGCCCAACCTGGCCAGTACTACCGGTCAGACCTTCTCCAACGGCAGGATCCCCTTCGGGGGTATAAAAGTCTCTTCTTCCCCAATGGTTCTTCCCAACGAAATTGACCAAATCTGAGACCACCATTGCTGAGCTCAAAACGCCTAGATATCTCTACTCCTCCACTCAAACTCCACCATACTTGAGGATTTGCTAGAGATGACCTAGATCTACTCTTCCACCAAAGGAATTTGTGTTTCATCAACATTCTTAGTGAATCTTTGTGAGGTGACCTCGAAGCTACTCTTCGTGTAAAGCTTCGGGGTTGCATCTTGGGAGCCTCCAATTTGGTTGTGGATGTGTGCCCCAAGCTTTGTGTAAAGGTGCCGGTTGCGACCTCAAGGCAACCACTTAGTGGAGCGTGGGCTAGGCCTTTGTGGCGTTGCTCACCGGAGAACTGGGTGAGCCTTCATGGCGTTGGTTGGCCTTCGTGGCACCACACCCCTCCAAACGTAGACGTACTTCCCTTTACAAGGAAGGAACTACGAGAATCATATCATCGTCTCTCCATGTGCTCCACCTCGGTTACCTCTATCCTCTCACCGCCTTTACTACTTGTATCTCGTATTGTTGCTTGTATCTTGTCATATAGGTGAATTCACTTAGTTGCATATCTAGAGAATTTACCTTTGTGTCAAGCCTAATTTGAAAAAGAATTAAAATTTGTGATTACACCTATTCACCCCCCCTCTAGGTGTCATACGATCCTTTCAATTGGTATCAGAGCCTCGGCTCTTCTTCGGGCTTTACCGCCTAAGAGAGTATGGCCGAAGAGGGGGTTGCTAGTTTGGAGCCCGCATCCATGGAGGACATCAAGGAGTTGAAATCGTCAATCTCCTCGATGAATGACTCCATGAGTGAATTAAGGGAGATGATGATGAGATTTATGCAAGCCAATAAACCTTCTATCCCTCCTACCACCACTACCGAGGTTGTCACTCCTATTGTGGATAAGACCTCCCTTGGTGCCCCTACGGAGGCCAAAACCAAGGGTGGAGAGAGTAGTGGTGAGTCCCCTCCCAAGTTAGATCCTAATGCCACCGGAGTGTACTCGACGGTTGCTCCTCCGCTCGTGTATTCTCCGGATCCTCCCATTCCTCACCCTTGCATTAATCCACGAGGAGATCCACCGTCACTTAATCCTAATGCTTTTTCCTTGTGGCAAACCAAGATGAAGTCTTATTTAAATTCCTCATGTATTGAACTATGGAGAATTGTTGTGGAAGGATACAAGCCTCACATTCCTAATGGTTTGTCTCGTAGGGAAGTGGTTGATTGTCAACTCAACGCCACCGCCTTATATATGATTCAACAAGCCGTTAGGGAGGATGATAGACTCTACATCGAGAAGGCAACAACCGCCAAGGATGATTGGGATATTCTTGCCGAAGTATTCCTTGGAAGCTCAAGCATGAGGCAAAATAAGTTCCAAGAGGTTAGCAATAAAGCCGAAGGATTCTACATGGAAGATGGTGAACATCATCGCGATATGTACCGCTGTCTCAAGGCTCTTACTATCTCCTTTCGAGACCTTGGTGCCACTTATGTTGATGATGATTGGATCAAGAGGAAGTACATCAATGCTCTATTGCCCTTTGAACCGGCCGATCTAAGGATTCTCAAGAACAAACGCAACTTTGAGAAAATGACCTCCAATGATGTCATGCAAGAAATTGATGCTTTCAAGGTTGAGTGAAAGATTGCGGTTGATAGTCGTGCCCGGGCTATTGGGATGAAGAGAAGTGAAAACCTTGCATTGAAGGCACATGTTTGTGTAGAAGATGATGAAGATTTGATGGAAACTAAGTATGAAGGACACTCCGAAGAACTCAAACATGATCTACATGGTCACATTGCTCTTCTCACAAAATCCTTTTGGAGAGATCCTTCCAAGTACAAGTTAAAGGGAAACCAAAGAGGAGATGCCAAGGGCCCAAGAGTTAGAACTTGCTACAATTGTGGCAATCAAGATCACTTCATTGCCGAGTGCCCATATGAGAATAGAGAAGATCATGGTGGAAAGCTCATCCTCAAGGACAAGTTAAAGGTCTCTCGCAAGAAGCCATTTGTCAAGAAAAGAGGCTATGACATTACCAAGAAGCCATCGAAGTATGTGTTGATTGCCCGTGAGGAGTATTCTTTCAGAAAAGAAGAAGATGACAAAGACGAATCAAGAAGTGAGTTGGCCGCCATTGCTATCACCTCCACACCTTCATCATCTCTCTTTGAATCTCCCAATGAGGACTCCTCCAACAATGCAAGATGTCTCATGGTCAAGACTTCTCATGTTCTCACTTCCGGAGATGAAGAAGATGTTCAGGAAGACACATTAAGTGAAACGGCCACTAGTGCCAATACCCCTATGACATCTCTCTTCGAATCTCCCAATGAGGACCTCTCTTTCAACCTCAACAAGTGCCTCATATGGCCAAGACTTCCGAGGTAACTACTTCATCCAAACCCACCTCCAAGACTATTATTTCGGAGTGTGATGTTGAGAGTCTCAAGATAAAAAGAGAAATTATTAGCTTGGATGATTTTATCTCTAACTTGCAAGGTGAATCCAAAAAGAATGTCCAAGTTATCTTGGATAGGCTTGCACATGCCAATGATCTCCTTGATCTCAAGGAGAGATTTGAGAGAGAAAATGCCAATGATATTGGTGCATTATCTCAAGCTCTTGGGGAAGAACAAGAGCTTAGAGAATCTCTAGAGGAAAAGTTGTCTTCCATTGAGGAAATTCACAATGAAACATTATACAACCTCACTAAAGAGCATGATCATGCTATTGCCTTATCTAATGTTCTTTAAAAGGAAAAGGTTGAATTTGGTGTTGGTCATGCTAAACTAACCAAGGAATTAGAGAAACTTGAAAAGACTCAGAAGGCCTTGGAAAGTGAATTCTCTACCCTTACCAAGTCTCATGAGCAACTTCAAATTCAATTAACTAAAAATGATATGCCTAGTTCTTCTACTTCTTCTTGTGATCATGTGAATGTTATTAACGAGAACACTAGGTTGAAGGCCAAGTTTGCTATGTCCTTTCTTCCCCAAGGTGAGAAAAATTTGGATGGTCTTTTGAGCAATCAAAGATCAAACAATGGGAAGGATGAGATTGGATATAAGCCGAACACAAACAAGAACAAGAAGGCCAAGCCCGCACAAGCAAAGGAGAAAAATGTTGTGGGTGGTGATGTCACTAGGGACAATACTGTAGGGATTCGCTGCATAGAAAACAAAAAATTTCCTACCGCGAGAACGCAATCCAAGCCAAGATGCAATCTAGAAGACGGGAGCAACGAGGGGATGATCGAGACTCACCCTTGAAGAGATTCCAAAGCCTACAAGATGAGGCTCTTGTTGCTGCGGTAGACGTTCACTTGCCGCTTGCAAAAGCGCGTAGAAGATCTTGATCACGGCGCCACGAACGGGCAGCACCTCCGTACTCGGTCACACGTTTGGTTGTTGATGAAGACGACGTCCACCTCCCGTTCCAGCGGGCAGCGGAAGTAGTAGCTCCTCTTGAATCCGACACGACGGCGTGGTGTCGGTGGCGGTGGAGAATCCCGGTGGAGCTTCGCTAAGCGTGCGGGAAGAAGGAGGAGTGGGGCGGCTAGGGTTTGGGGAGAGGGTGGCCGGCCAAGGGGTGCGGCCAAGGTGGTGGCTTTGGTGTGTCCGGCCCCCTCCCCCTTTTATATAGGTGGAACCCCAAGTGTTGGACTACAAGTCTTCGAATAAGACCCGAACCCAAAACCTTCCATGTTGTAGGGAAACCTACCCAAGGTGGGACTCCCACCCAAGTGGGATTCCCACCCTTGGGGGGGGGGGGTGGCCGCCTTTGGGGTCCACCTTGGACTTTCCCCTCTAGGGTTGGCCGGCCATGGGTGGTGGAGTCCCTCCGGGACTCCACCTTCCAAAGTGATTTCTTCCGGACTTTTCTAGAACCTTCTAGAACCTTCCATAAATGCACCGGGTCATTTTCAAACATATAAATGACTTCCTATATATGAATCTTATTCTCCGGACCATTCCGGAACTCCTCGTGATGTTCGGGATCTCATCCGGGACTCCGAACAAATATTCGAACTCCATTCCATATTCAATTTCTACCATTTCAACATCCAACTTTAAGTGTGTCACCCTACGGTTCGTGAACTATGCGGACATGGTTGAGTACTCACTCCGACCAATAACCAATAGCGGGATCTGGAGATCCATAATGGCTCCCACATATTCAACGATGACTTAGTGATCGAATGAACCATCCACATACGATACCAATTCCCTTTGTCATGCGATATTTACTTGTCCGAGGTTTGATCATCGGTATCACTCTATACCTTGTTCAACCTCGTCTCCGACAAGTACTCTTTACTCGTACCGTGGTATGTGGTCTCTTATGAACTTATTCATATGCTTGCAAGACATTAGACGACATTCCACCGAGAGGGCCCAGAGTATATCTATCCGTCATCGGGATGGACAAATCCCACTGTTGATCCATATGCCTCAACTCATACTTTCCGGATACTTAATCCCACCTTTATAACCACCCATTTACGCAGTGGCGTTTGATGTAATCAAAGTACCTTTCCAATATAAGTGATTTACATGATCTCATGGTCATAAGGACTAGGTAACTATGTATCGAAAATAAAAAGAAAAAAACGTAATGACGTGATCTTATGCTACACTTAATTGGGTGTGTCCATTACATCATTCATACAATGATATAACTTTGTTATTAATAACATCCAATGTTCATGATTATGAAACTAATCATCTATTAATCAACAAGCTAGTTAAGAGGCTTACTAGGGACTCTTTGTTTGTTTACATAACACACATGTATCAATGTTTCGGTTAATACAATTATAGCATGGTATATAAACATTTATCATAAACATAAAGATATATAATAACCACTTTTATTATTGCCTCTTGGGCATATCTCCAACAGTCTCCCACTTGCACTAGAGTCAATAATCTAGTTTATATATGTAAAGATATAACACCTTGGCCTTCGGTGCTTTATCATGTTTTGCTCACGGGAGAGGTTTTAGTCAACGGTTCGACACACTCAGAAACGTATTTTGCAATTCATTTGCGTCTTCACGCATCACTCATTTTCCAAATGAGTCGGCATTAAATATGTTTGGTCTTCTGGTGGAACCTTAATTCCGCGGTCTGAAATATGTCACTAATATTGTCACACACAATATAGCTTTAAAGTTCTGACACTATCAAAAGTACACCAAGTTCTCAAAGAACCTCTTGACTTAATATCCTCAGTCATTGTCAAAACAATGACATACTCTGCCTTCTTTTGTAGAATCCGTCACAACATTTTAGAACTCTTCTAAATCTAGCATTGTGCTACCTTTTAAATAACACTTATCCTAATTGAGATTTGAAATTCATTTTTATATGTGACCAAACTAATATCGGTGCAACATTTTACAGCGATTTGTTTGTCTTTACCCCATACAAAAATATATTTATATATCCTTGATTCTTCTGAAGTATTCAAGGATATTCTTACTGTTGTTCAATGATCATCACATGAATCATTCCGGTATATGCTCATAACACTTTAGAGCATAGAACATCTGATTATGTATATATTATATGTGATCTATAATCACTCATGTGTTTCAACTCATTGAGTATCATATACACTCAAGTCTTGTTAATCCTTCACATGAATAGAACACCTTCTTTATATACTTTAACTTAAACTTATTATGTGTTTCAATCTATCTTCATAGATCTTGACACTAAATATGTTTCAGTCCATATCCTTTCATTGAAGCTAATTCTCAATAAAACCTTTTAATCAATTATATAATTACACTCTTTATAATCAACGATATGCTACATAAAGTATTACAAATATGTCTCAGCGCTCCCACTTAATTTCTTGCAAATGTAAGCACCTTCATCGTTTCTGATGAAATCAAAAACTCTTTGACTATTTCATCCGGTGAAGATTCCAACTCTGCAATACTCACTTCATCCAATTGAAGTTCGTATTCTTATCTAGTATTCTACGGACTAGCAAAACTCTTGGTTGTATCTTGTATACACCTTTAATACACACTTCTGTTAAGTAATATATTTTGCTATCCTACTAGCATATCTCATAAAGAAATATGTAGTGATTACTAGAATAATCCACATAGACTATAAACATTGCTACGGAAGATCTAATCTTATCGTAGTCAACTCTTTGAACTTTGTCGTAAACAACTTTTCGACAAATCGTGCTTATTCAAGGATATTGCATCCAAGTCCATCAATTTTATAGATCCATTTACTTTCAAAAAGTATTCATCTATCTTGGATTTCATGGCGCATAGCCATTTTAACGGAGTCAGGGCCCATCATAACTTCTTTGTATGTAGTTGGTTTATTATTTTTCAAAATCAATCCTTTGTCAACAAATCATTTATTTGATCACAAAGTAAACCAAACCTACAAGGTTCAATAGGTACTTCGATCTCCATGGCTAAAACACTTTGTAGTCATGGGAGTCATGATTGTCGTAGCCGCTTAGGAACCTATTTCCGATGCTGCGCTACTCGATCATTATGCTCAGGTTCATAAACCTTATCAAGTTCTATTGTCCTCCCACTCAAATACTTCGCTAGAAAACAATTTCTTGGAAATAAGCAAGTAATATTAACAAACACTTTTGTCTTTTACTTCATAGTGGAAAGAATTCACAATCAATTCTTTGGGATAACCAACAAAGATATTCATCCGATTTTGGTTGTAAACTCATTTACTTATGCTATGCATACCAAAATTTAAGAAAGGACTATTAGGGTTCATACCCATGCCATAACTCGTATGGTGTCATTTCAATGGATCATGATGATGCTCTATTTAGTGTAAAAGCGGTAGTCTCTAAAGCATAATCCACAAAAATTATAATGGCGTCATTTCATCATTAATCCAACAAGGTTTGGATACATCTCTTGGATACTCTATCATCATTATGATACTCCAAGAAATGTGAGTTGTAGAACAATTTCATAACTCTCTTAGATGTTCACTAAAAATCGTAATTCAAATATTTCCAATATGATCCAATCATAGATATTTGACTTTTTCTATTACGATGATTTCCACCTCATGCTGAAATTTATTTGAATCCTTTCAAAAGTTTCAAACTTCTTCCTTATCGAATATATACATATATACTCAATTCATTGTTGGAAGTTTTCATGAAGTAGAAGAATCTTCCGCACAAAACTATGCCCAGTGAACCACATACATCATCATGTATTTTTCCACTAAGTTAGTTGCCCGTTCAACTCTTGGCCTATGAACGGTATTTTAGTCATTCTCTTTAGAAAAGATTTGCAAGCGTCAAACGATTCAAAAATCAAATGACTCAAAAAATCCATTTGCATGGAGTTCCTTCATGCGTTCCTCTCTAACATGACCTAAATGGCGGTTCCACAAATAAGTGGAATTCAAATCATTTGCCTTATGGCATTTTAGCGTCAGTGTTTATGTATGTGTGTTTTCACCATTAAGATTTATAATAACTTATCCATCGTACATGGAGTAATGTCATAATTTGAACAACTCATTGTTTTCATTTGACCAGAGCAAAATAACAATTATTAAGTTCTTTATTATAAATTCTAAGGGCTAGATAGAATGCCAACGACGAACATAATAACACTTTATTTTTGTTCTAGACGTGCATTTCTATCATATTCCTTGTCAGTCACTTAGGCCATTGTATTCTTGTATTGCGTTGTTTTGTATGACACTTCATACCAACCAATATGGTACTAATACCCAAGAATTTCATTGTGTGATCAAACTAGGAATACAATCATAACATGTATATCATTTATATACACCTGAGCTAGACTTTCTAGTCTTTTCTTTTCTTCCTGCCAAAATATCTTTTGTAGTTTCTCTTTTAGCTTTCCTCATTATTCATAAAAACACTTCAACATCAATAACTTCTAGGTTTGTTGGTCAAATACCAATAACCTTGAGGTTCTGAAGTTGATCATCATATGACAAGTGTTGCAGATTTCACTATTAGTAACTTTGTAATATGATGAACAATTTCACTCATAATTTTATCCATCAATTCATGACGACTTTCCAAGACCATGTCTGTACATGCTAGGCTTGTAAAGTTTAACCTCAGTATTCGCATGTGCAAATCTGGTTTGTGCCCGTTGTGCACACGTAGAATCTATACCTTAGTATTCGAAACTACGAGTCTTAGCAACGGTGCATAATAAGGACGATCACTTCATAGATATACGAATATGGTTAGTGCCCCAATAGTTGGAGGATTGGGACGCCTGCGTCTTCAACCTTCGTACATTCCCATAAAACTTATGAGTTTATGTAGTCTCACCAAATTATATTCTATCACCTTGCAACTAGGTCTTAGATATCACATATATCTCATACCTTGATTATTTCTGAAAACTAAATTTTCAGCTCCTTACTTTTCAAACAGATTTGAACTTCAAGTTTCACGGAGACAAGATAACTTTAGGTACTAATTGAAACCATAGCTCTTTGAATCAACAATGTGAGGTTTACTAAAAATTTGCAATAGGACTTAATCATTTCTTGATTCTTTAACTATACGGTACCAGTCCGCAAAGTTTCTTGTCAGACTTAACAGTATATCTATCTCAATAAACAAGACTAGCGTTTGGTAGAAAAACGGATGCCAATACTACAAATTAATTCAAAATACTACTCAGACTATGTTTATGATAATTAGTTCATGTTTTAATCTAATTACTAATGAACTCCCACTTAATACAACATCCCTCATAGTTGTTAAGTGGTACACGATCCACATCCACTACACCAAAACCGATCATCACGTGAGATGATGTAGCTTCAATGGTGAACATCAACATGTTGATCATATCATCCATATGACTCGTGTTCAACCTTTCGGTTTCCGTTGTCCCGAGGCCATGTCTGTACATGCTAGGATCGTCAAGCAAACCCAAGTATTCCGCGTGTGCAACATGGCTTACACCCGTTGTATGTGAACGTTGAGTCTATCACATCCGATCATCACGAGATGCTTCAAACGACGAACTATATCAACGGTGCATACGAGGGAGAACACTTTATTATCTTGATATTAATGTGAGGGATCATCTTATAATGCTACCGTCGCGTTCTAAGCAAAATAAGATGCATAAAGGATTAACATCACATGCAATTCATATGTGATATGATATGGCCCTTTAGTCTTTGCGCCTTCGATCTTCATCTCCAAAGCACGGACATGATCTCCATCATCAACGGGCATGATCTCCATCATCGTCGGCGTAGCGTCAAGGTCCATGGCGCCGTCTTCATGGTTGTTCACCTCATGTAGCAACTATTACAACTACTTTGAAATACTACTCAACATGAAATTTAAAGACAACCATAAGGCTCCTGCCGGTTGCCACAATACAATAATGATCATCTCATACATATTCATCATCACATTATGGCCATATCACATCACCAAACCCTGCAAAAACAAGTTAGACGTCTCTAATTTGGTTTGCATGTTTTACGTGGTTTAGGGTTTTCGAGTAAGATCTAATCTACCTACGAACATGAACCACAACGGTGATACTAGTGTTGTCAATAGAAGAGTAAATTGAATCTTCACTATAGTAGGAGAGACAGACACCCGCAAAGCCACTTATGCAATACAAGTTGCATGTCGAGCGTGGAGCAAATCTCATGAACGCGGTCATGTAAAGTTAGCCCGAGCCGCTTCATCCCACTATGCCACAAAGATGCAAAGTACTCAAAGTAAAGACAACATAAGCATCAACGCCCACAAAACCATTGTGTTCTACTCGTGCAACCATCTATGCATAGACACGGCTCTGATACCACTGTAGGGATTCGTTGCATAGAAAACAAAATTTTCCTACCGCGAGAACGCAATCCAATCCAAGATGCAATCTAGAAGACGGGAGCAACGAGGGGATGATCGAGACACACCCTTGAAGAGATTCCAAAGCCTACAAGATGAGGCTCTTGTTGCTGCGGTAGATGTTCACTTGCCGCTTGCAAAAGCGCGTAGAAGATCTTGATCACGGCGCCACGAACGGGCAGCACCTCCGTGCTCGGTCACACGTTCGGTTGATGAAGTCGACGTCCACCTCCCGTTCCAGCGGGCAGCGGAAGTAGTAGCTCCTCTTGAATCCGACAGACACGACGGCGTGGTGTCGGTGGCGGTGGAGAATCCCGGCGGAGCTTCGCTAAGCGTGGAAAGAAGGAGGAGTGGGCGGCTAGGGTTTGGGGAGAGGGGGTGGCGGCCTCAAGGGGTGCGGCCAAGGTGGTGGCTTTGGTGTGTCCGGCCCCCTCCCCTATGCCCCTCATTATATAGGTGGAACCCCAAGTATTGGACTACAAGTCTTCGAATAAGACCCGAACCCAAAATCTTCCATGTTGTAGGGAAACCTACCCAAGGTGGGACTCCCACCCAAGTGGGATTCCCACCCTTCCATGTGGGGTGGCCGGCCCCTTTGGGGGAGTCCACCTTGGACTTTACCCTCTAGGGTTGGCCATGGTGGTGGAGTCCCTCCGGGACTCCGCCTTCCAAAGTGATTTCTTCCGGACTTTTCTAGAACCTTCTAGAACCTTCCATAAATGCACCGGATCATTTCCAAACATATAAAATGACTTCCTATATATGAATCTTATTCTCCGGACCATTCCGGAACTCGTGATGTCCGGGATCTCATCCGGACTCCGAACAAATATTCGAACTCCATTCCATATTCAATTTCTACCATTTCAACATCCAACTTTAAGTGTGTCACCCTACGGTTCGTGAACTATGCGGACATGGTTGAGTACTCACTCCGACCAATAACCAATAGCGGATCTGGAGATCCATAATGGCTCCCACATATTCAACGATGACTTAGTGATCGAATGAACCATCCACATACAATACCAATTCCCTTTGTCATGCGATATTTACTTGTCCGAGGTTTGATCATCGGTATCACTCTATACCTTGTTCAACCTCGTCTCTGACAAGTACTCTTTACTCGTACCGTGGTATGTGGTCTCTTATGAACTTATTCATATGCTTGCAAGACATTAGACGACATTCCACCGAGAGGGCCCAAAGTATATCTATCCGTCATCGGGATGGACAAATCCCACTGTTGATCCATATGCCTCAACTCATACTTTCCGGATACTTAATCCCACCTTTATAACCACCCATTTACGCAGTGGCGTTTGATGTAATCAAAGTACCTTTCCAATATAAGTGATTTACATGATCTCATGGTCATAAGGACTAGGTAACTATGTATCGAAAGCTTATAGCAAAACGTAATGACGTGATCTTATGCTACACTTAATTGGGTGTGTCCATTACATCATTCATACAATGATATAACTTTGTTATTAATAACATCCAATGTTCATGATTATGAAACTAATCATCTATTAATCAACAAGCTAGTTAAGAGGCTTACTAGGGACTCTTTGTTTGTTTACATAACACACATGTATCAATGTTTCGGTTAATACAATTATAGCATGGTATATAAACATTTATCATAAACATAAAGATATATAATAACCACTTTTATTATTGCCTCTTGGGCATATCTCCAACAAATACCACTCATAATAATTTTGCGGGAAAATATAACCCTCATTATGTGCTATTCCGTGATTACTATGGCGATGTCTATGTTAAATATGTTGGTCCATATGATGGTTATATTGTTTGGTCTATTTGAGTTCCTAAGACCCTTGTTACTAACAAAAGAGGACCCATTGCAAAATGGGGACCTAAAACAAAGACTTGATCTCATGTAGGACTATGCTGTCGGAGGATCAAAATGGGCGCTTGATAGTGGATGCACAAGTCATATGACCGGCGGCAAGGACCTCGTTATGGAGTTGAAGCCTAACTTGGACATGTGGACCGTTACCTTCGGCGACAACTCCAAATCCGAGGTATTGGGTCTTGGCAAGGTTGTGGTTGCACACAACATTACTCTTGTGGACGTCATGCTTGTCAAGACTCTTGGTTACAATTTATTGTCCATTCATGCCCTAGGCAAGATGGGGTTTGCCGTCTTCATTGATATTGATATTGTGGTTCTCTTGTGGAGCAAGACTCTAAAAGTCGCTTTCGTTGGGTACGTCGAAAACAACTTGTATGTGGTTGACTTTTCGGGTAAAACCACTACAAATGTGATGTGCTTATTCGGAAAGGAGGACGTGGGTTGGTTGTGGCATCGCCGCTTGGCCCATGTCAACATGAGGACTTTGCAAAGTCTCCACAAGGGAAACCATATTGTGGGACTAAAGTACAATGTTTGTTTTGCCAAAGATCGTGTTTGTAGGTCTTGTGTTGAAGGTAAAATGCATGATTCTCCGCATCCAAGCAAGATCATCATCTCTTCCAAGAGAATATTGGAACTCCTTCATGTGGACCTTTTTGGTCCAACTACTCATGCAAGTCTTGGTGCGAAGAAACATTGTTTCGTTATTGTTGATGATTATTCAAGATATACTTGGGTTTTCTTTCTCAAGAAGAAGGATGAGACTCACCAAATCTTCATCGACTTTGCCACCGAGGTGCAACGTCAACACAACCTCACTATATTGGCAATAAGAAGTGACAACCAAGGTAGTCAGAGTCGGGATTCGGAGTTGGATCTATTTTCGTCAGGCAGAATCGAGTCGTAGTATCTAATCATAGAATATGGGATCCTACCATACTTACTTAGAGAATATCTTTTTATCACACAGAAAGTTTGTGTAATAGTATAATGGAGATAAAAATTATAATACATAAAGTTTCTAGCAATAATGTTCTAGCTATAGATTATTTGAGATTTGGTAGGTAAATAAAGGGTAGTAAAGCAAGTGAAAAGGTCTTGGGATGTTTAAGTAGTATCATTGCATGGTTTTGCGGATGGGAAAAATAATGAGTTAGTAGAATCGGAAAAATTCATAAAAGGGATCGAGATTCTACATTATTATAAAGGATTCTATGATTTGGATCGGGACTCATAGTGGGATTTGGATTGATACGGTGATGTAAGATCGTCAAATCGTAGGATTCCGGTAGTAGGATCGGGATTCTGACCACCTTGGTGACAACGGCTCCGAGTTCAAGAACTACACACTCAATGACTTCCTTAGTGATGAGCGATAAGACATCAATATTCTGCTGCATACACCCCTCAACAAAATGGTGTTGCGGAGAGGAAGAACCGGATATGGCAAGGTTTATGTTGTCGGAGTATAAATCTCGCTATGACTTTTGGGCCGAAGCCATCTCCACCGCATGTCATTCCTCGAACCGGCTTTACCTCCGCAAGGTCTTGAACAAGACTCCTTATGAAATCCTCACTGGAAACAATCCCAATATCTCCTACTTCCGAGTATTTGGTTGTAAGTGTTTCTATAAAATCAAAAGAGTTCGTTTGTCTAAATTTGCACCTAAACCTTTGGAGGGTATCTTTGTTGGTTACGGTGCCGAATCTCACACTTATGGAGTCTTTGACAAAGTCTCGGCTATTGTCATTGAATCTTGTAGTGTGACTTTCGAAGAAAATGATAGCTCCCAAGTGGGGCAAGTTGATGTTTGTGCAGATGATGAAATACCTCAAGACGTCATAGTAAGAATGGGGACGGGCTTTCACCTCCCCATTGAGGGACACGGTGTGGCGCCTCGGGAAGGACTATGCTCTACTCAAGTGGAGGCCTCATCCTCACAACCTCAACAAGCTTCGGATCTTGTGGACAATGTTACACCAACCGAAGAACAAGCTCAAGACCCTCCCTCTCATGAGAAAGATCAAGGACAAGATAAACCTAATGATATTGATGGAGAAGCACCAAGTGTTGATCAAGAACAACCCAATGACGATGGTGCAACCCAAATGATGTCCAAGATCAACCTCATGATAAAGAGCAAACTCAATAAGTTGGGAAAGCTCAAATTGATAGTCAAGATGGGGATCAAAATAGTCAAGAAGACCAAGTGATCTCTCAAATCTTTTTTGAAGACATTGAAGCCCGTCGCAAAATAAGAGTTGCAAGAACTTTGGAACTTCAAGGTCACACTATTGACAAAGTTATTGGTGACTTGAGGAGCAAATGACCACCCGGAGACAACTATCCAACTTTAGTGATCATCAAGCTTATATCTCCATGGTGGAACCAAAGAAAGTCCTTGATGCACTTGAAGATCCGGATTAGTTGGATGCTATGCATTAAGAACTCAGTAACTTCAAGAGCAACAAAGTATGGAGATTAGTAGAGAAGCCCAAAGATTGTTGCAATGTTATTGGCACAAAGTGGATATTCAAGAACAAGCAAGATGAACATGGTATTGTCATTCGGAACAAGGCAAGATTGGTGGCTCAAGGTTTCTCTCAAGTGGAAGGAATTGATTTCGGTGAAACCTATGCTCCCGTGGCTCGCCTTGAGTCCATCCGTATCCTTGTTGCATATGCTTCACACCATAACTTTAAATTGCAACAAATGGATGTTAAAAGTGCATTTCTTAATGGACCTCTAAAATATTTGGTCTTTGTTAAGAAACCTCCCGGGTTCGAGGATCTCGAGTTCCCTAACCATGTCTATCAACTCGACAAGGCACTCTATGGCCTTAAGCAAGCCCCACGTGTGTGGTATGAGCACCTTAAAGAGTTGTTACTAGACCGTGGATTTCAACTCGGACTAATCGACCCCACTTTTTTTACTAAGAGGGTTGATGGGGAGGTTTTCATTTGCCAAATATATGTTGATGATATTATCTTTGGCTCTACTAATAAAGCTTTCAATGAAGAATTTTCAAAGCTTATGACCGACAAGTTTGAGATGTCAATGATGGGTGAATTGAGGTTCTTTCTTGGATTTGAGATCAAGAAATTGAGAGAAGGAACATTCATTTGCCAAGCCAAGTACATTCAAGACATGCTCAAGAGATTCAATATGAAGGACTTGAATGGTGCAAAGACTCCAATGGCAACCAATTGCCATCTTGCACTTGATCCCGATGGTAAGGACGTGGATCCAAAGGTATATCGCTCCATGATAGGCTCCTTGCTTTACCTTTGCGCATCTAGACCAGATATTGTGTTGAGTGTAGGTGTATGTGCACTGTATCAAGCCGCTCCTAAAGAAAGACACTTAGTGGCGGTCAAAAGAATCTTTAGATATTTGGTTCATTCCCCAAGACTAGGATTATGGTACCCAAAGGGTTATGGATTCTCACTTGTTGGCTATACAGACTCAGATTGGGCGGGAGATAAGGACGATAGGAAATCAACCTCCGGGGCATGCCAATTTCTTGGTAGGTCCTTGGTGTGTTGGTCTTCTAAGAAGCAAAATTGTATAGCTCTCTCTACCGCCGAATCCGAGTACGTGGCGACCGCCAGTGGGTGCACACAACTCTTATGGGTGAGGCAAACTTTAAAGGATTACGGTGTCACTTGTGACAAAGTGCCTCTTTTATGTGACAACCAAAGTGCCATCAAGATTGCATACAACCCCGTACAACACACAAGAACGAAGCATATTGAGATTCTCAATCACTTCATTCGAGATCATGTCTCCCGGGGTGATATTGAGTTGTCATTCATTGGTACCCATGACCAACTTGCGGATATATTCACGAAGCCTCTTGATGAAGCAAGATTTTGTTACTTGAGGAATGAGCTAAATATCATAGATTCAAGTAGCTTGGCTTGAACACTTCGCCTACATACCTATTCCTCAACTTCTATTTGGTTTAGGTGTGGGCATGGAAATAGGGGGAGTGCGGTTTAAATTATTGAGCTATCCCTCCCCCCATAATGCCAACATTAAGAAATCATTCTCTTTTATATCAATTAATGATATGTGAGCTTCAATGATGAGTATTGGTTTTGGGCCCAAGATATATCTTCACGGTGCCATACCATAACACTCATATATGGTGGCCTAGGCTACCGACCTCTTCTTGTGAAGAGTTGATGTTAGTTGGATCTTAATGAGTTGTTTTTTATTTGTATTACATGTCCTTATGGGAATTGGCTCAATGTTTGGCTTTTTTCTTGTTTGATCCTTGCAAAATTGAGTCCATAGTACCATATCCTCTCTTTATAGTGTCTATCCTAAGCCATTCACTCATCTTTAAAACCTTCTATCTATGTACAAGCTCTTTTTCAAAAAAAAAGCATATCAAAATTCTTGTTATCAAAGTGCAATTTTTTTTAAAGGGGGTGTCTTTCTCAAAACCTTTGTTGTTTTACAACAAGAAAACAGCCCAAGTTTTGTTAAAAAAAGGGGAAAGGTGGCTGGCCGATCCGGGCCTGTTGAGGCCGGTAGTACCGCCGGGGCCTGGCCGATACTACCGCCGGCCTCGGGCCGATACTTCTACTCGGGGCAGGCTTGCGTCGAGCTGTGCTCTTCCTCATAGCTTCCCCCAACACGCACACACAAACATGCCGCCCGTCCAGTTGCCCCTGCCGCCCTCCGGCCAGATCGGCGTTGTGGGGTCCATCCCCATCCCCACCTCCTCCACGGCCTCCGGTATTGGCCCCTTTCCCCGAGTATTTTTGCCGTATTTTGGGTTCATAAGTTTTTGGTTCTAGGTGCTATGTGCTCAGATTTTTGGCTAAATCTTACACTAGAGCTTGTATTACTTGTTGATCTATGTCTCCTCTAGTATGTAGTACCCTTAAACTCTAATGTGTGGCAAAAAATTATCATCATCATGAATTTTATTTTGGGTCAAGGAATTTTTTTTTCATATAAATGAGTTTGTGCACTTATCCCATATGTCCCTCTACGATGTTCTACTAATTCACATGTGCTAGTGGACCGGGTTCGGAGAGACCGCACAAGAGAAGAGGGGTTCCGTCTGTTGAGGACGAGATTGTTGAAAACGATGAAGTTTTGCCCCGTTCCACTACTGCCCGTGGTGCTTCTATGGCCAATAAGAAGAAAGGAAAGAAGGCTATTGAGTCCTATGCCAAGGTACGTCTTCATGAGTACATGGCTATTCAAGAGCGGATATTCAATGAAGTCTATCCTCCCAAGGTAAAAGTGGTTGATCAACGGTATATCAACATTGCCCATATGAGGAAGGAGGCATACTTTCATGAAGCACTCGGGATTTGCCAGGAGTTTGGTTTACTTCCCATTATGTCTCTCCAATGCAACTATGATGCTTATCTCGTGACTCAGTTTTATGCCACGGTCTGTTTTCATGATGATAAAGCTCGCTCCATTACTTGGATGACTCGTGATGAGGTACTCACTACCACTTAGAGCAACTTTGGACAGATTCTTGGTTATCCCATTCCGGAAAATTGTGAGGACCGAACTAGTGGTTGGAGGTTTCACGGAAACCATAATGCAAGCACCAAGGATGCACTTGAGCCACTCTATATGCCTGGTAGATGCAAGCTTGGGTTCACTTCCGGTCTTCATCCCGTCTATGATATCATGCTTCGCATCTACCGTGAGACCGTTGCCGTCAAAGTAGGTAACGTTGATGAGATTCACTCATTTGTCATTGACTTGCTGCTTCAGACACACCTCCGGAGGGGCAAGGGTGTGCACATGGATGTCATGGATTGCTTGTGGAACCAGATTTATCTACGTATGGTGGAAAAGAGGTCTCGTTCATTTGCTCCCTATATCATGAAGCTCATTTGTGAGGTGTGGCGTCAGAAATTTTATGGTGCAATTCTAGAACCAATTTCACCCCTTACTGAGCATCCTCGCAAGAACCTCCTTATCAAAGATCACGGGCTCCCAACTTCTGCCACAACCACAACAGCGCCTACAGCAGGTCCTTCAACTGCTCCCTCTCACAAGATCGATGGATTTACTGCTCATATGTCACTTGGGGAAAATCCCAACTCCATATATGACCCTATGCTCGAGCCTTCTTGGTACACCAAGCTCAAGATCAAGGTGAAGAAGACCTTCTATCTCCAGCTGGATATCCAGGAGCGTATGTACGACTCCTATGTGGCTGAGAAGAAAACTCGGCGTCGCCAGAAGAGCATTATGAGCAAGCTTGGTGTGGAAGTGTTTCCTCCAGGATCTGAAGAGAATATCATTTCGAAGCCCCAGTGGATTTCTTCTCACAGCCAGTGGTCTGATGGTGAAGACGGACCCTCCTACAGTGTCAACTTAGACATTGGCGGGGACTTCCTTTGAGTCTCTCGGGACGATAGCATCGCTCTTCAACCTTTTTGGCATCTTGATGTCAAAGGGGATGAAGAGTTCTATTAGGTTCGTACGAGATTTGCATGGGAAGTCACAAGCTTGCGATTTCTTTGACTCTTTATGATTGTGACTTATGGCTATTAGTTGTTGTGAACTATCTTGTTTTGTTTTATGGACCTTATCTATGTGTGTGAGACATATGGGCTATCTATTTGAGACATTTGCTATCTATCTATCTATCTATGGTAAAGACTAAGTGGACTCCTTGTGGTATGATCTCTAAACTCAACACTTGTCTTTACTCACATATGCTTTGTCTCTACACAAGTGCAAGCGTTGAATTTGATTGCTTACCCCTTGCACCTTGAACTTGTTGGTTAGTCTATAAAATGTTAAAATATTTTGATCCTAGATGATGTGCTTCTTATTCAAATGCAATGTTAATTGGATGCACATGTCTAGGGGGAGCTCATATCCTTCTTATAATTTTTTCTCAATACTCAATTCTTATGCAAATCTTATGTTGTCATCAAGAAACCAAAAAGGGGGAGATTGAAAGAATATATCTCCTTAAGTAAGTGGTTTTGGTGTTTATGACAATAGTTATATTCGACTAATTATTTTGTGTATAAGATTTGAACGTTTAGCAATGATCATTATGCCCAAAAGTTGAAGAGCTCGAAGTTATTTTCCGGGGAAATGAAATGATCTTCTTTTTAAGGTTAGATGAAAGAGAGAAAATAAAGGAAGAAAGAAGAAAGAAAAAGAAGAAAGAAAATAAGGAGATAAGGAAAAAAGAAATAGAGAGGAGGGAGCAGCAGCCGGAGGCGCATGCGGTACCACCGGCCTGCCCACGGCCGGAGCCTTCGGGCGTGGTACCGCCCGCGGTACCGGAAATGAGCTTTTGCTCACATTATGAATCCAGGGAGATGGTGAGGCTCGGCAGTACCCGGGCCGGTACCATGGCCGGAGCCTCCGGTCTCCCTAACATGTATTGATAGATGCATATCATGCACCCCATTTTTAAGTACTTTTTCTCATCCAACTTGTATGCAAGAACATGTGTGGGAAGAAGTGTGTATTAGATGGATTGGCATGGTGGTAAAAATTGAATAGTGACAACAAATTCAAGATCTAGTATGTCATTTACTTTTTTTTGCTGCCTCGTTAGGAATAAAGTGAATACATGTGCTATTATTATCATGTGACAGTGTGATAATCTAATTTGATCAAGGTAGAATATTTGCTATTCAAACATTATATCAAATTACTTAATGCTATACTATGTTGATTCTTAATTCAAGATTGCTTGAAGTTTTCCTTTCTTGAGGAGTATAAGAGATATGTGTTGCATCATCTCTATCTTAGGAAGTAATTCCCATATGAATGCTTATCAAACACATCTTGAAGTTCCACCAATATTATGTCACTGATGAATTGTTTGTGTCCACTACAACTTAAAAAGAGAGTAGACAAGTGAACCCATGAAGCCCGGTTCATTTTAAATCATTAGAAACACCTTTCCTTACCACACTTTACATTTACTGTTATTTCTTAATCCGAAAATACCAAAAATACTTTCTCCACATACACTCACACACAAAACCCAAAAACCATTAGCCTTTTACCGATTTTATTTAGCTTGCTTTGTTTACTTATTGCACTTTACTTTGACTTTCATATGACTAACAATAAACCTTGTGCTTCACCACCAGACGGTGGAGTTAGGAACACAAGGCAAAAACTTTACTTTGCATGTTGCTTTGAAGAGGAGAAGAAGAATCCAGCTTCTAAGCAAATTCCCTGAGAGTTTGATATAAACCCTCGAGTAACCCTTGTGGAAAAAATTCGCTTGCTACACCACTCTGCACTTGGAGTCCCAATGAATTGGTACACACAGGGTTGTTGCCATCAAGCATATTTGTTGACGCCAAGACGATCCCTCGCCAAGCGCCATCAAGACCCAATCGGAAAACGAGATGAAACTTACAAAGAAAATAACGACCAATCGTATTGTGGGAGACGGACCGTACGGCCTGGTCGTACCAAACCTTCAAAACAAAGCGAATCAGGAGTACTGGGGGTTTAGCAACCTGTGGTACAGGCTAGATGCGGTCGTACCGCCCGCCTATACCGAGATCGAAAACCTGGCAGCACACTCAGAAAAAGGTAATGACTTCAAAAATGAAAATGAAAATAGTAAACTAGACTTTAAAAACTACAGAACGGTAGGTTATAAATACCTCACTTACCTGACATTTACGAAGTTTGTTTTGGGGCTTTTCCTGCCTTCAACTTTGCATTGTTTTTCTTCTTCCCTTTGAATATGGTTGGTTCCAAGAAATTTGTAAAGCCATTACAAAGAGAAACAGAAATTTCTTTTCTAGACAAATAGTTCCCAAAGGTATACATATTGATGACACTCTTTCTTGTGGCCTTATCGCTTCAATTATGATGGGAGTGTCAACATGTTCTTCTTATCTCTATAAGACCTACAAGTCTAGAGTCCAACAGATCATCCTTAGCTTAACATCAGTTCTTTCAAGAATTTCCTTTAAACCATTACGATCAATATGCACTCTAACTTTTGAGTCAAATATATAAGATCTAAATTTATCACAAGAGAAAACAAACAACAAAGAGTTCCTTTTCTGACATTGGGAAGTTCTTTTGAGTATCATTTAAGGTGTGGCTAGCATGACGAATAATATTTAGTTCATCACCATCACACCGACAAAGAACAGCGCCAACGGCTTCATGGCTTTCCTTAAAAAATAGATCAAAAGGTTTTCTCTACTTTAGTGGTTTAATAATAGGGGCATTAAGAAGGGCTTGCTTTAATATGGTGAAAGTAGTAAGACAAGTTTCATCAAAATTAAAAGTGTAATTCTTTTGCAAAAGGTTGGTTAATGGTATTGCAATTTTAGAGAAGTTTTTAATAAATCTCCTATAAAACCCTGCATGGCCTAAAAATCTTCTTATACCTTTTACATCCTGAGGGGGTGGTAGCCTTTCTATCGCTTGTATTTTAGCTTTATCGACCTCTATGCCCTTACCTGAGGTCTTATGACCGAGCACTATACCTTGTTGAACCAAGAGTCTTGTTGTGCATTCTTAGTACTATCATCAAGTTCTCTTCCTCTCTTTATGAAAGATTAGATATTATAATAACATGATATTTATTAGTATTATCAAGAAACCTGTATTTTAATTCTTTGGGAAGAGGCTTTGAGTGTAGGAGGGGGAAGTTCCTCAGCTCCCTTTTTCTCTGGTTTCAGTTTCCTTTGTGTTTATGTGGGTAAAAAAAATCAAATGCTCAGATTTCAGTTTATGTGGGTCATTTTCCTTTGTGTTTACTGTGAAATAATTTTGCTGTCAGATTATCATGTCAGGTATTTAAATATTCTTTAGTACTCTATCTTTTGTAAAACCAAATGTAAATACAATCAATTTTAAAAGCTCCAATCTATAGTCAGAGATAAATTTGCTATGTTCCTTCACGACATCAGTGTGGGAGCATTGTCAATTAGCCTAGGAATTTGTGGCTGCAAGCAAGCATTTTAGCTGTTTTTCAGCCAACTTAGGCTTAACTAACTATAGAGGTAATTTGGCTTATTGTTCTCTCCTAGCCCTGTATATAGAGATAATTATGCTTGCTTTGCGTAACCACAAGACCATTAGATAGCAAGACAAATTACACGTTTGACATATCATAGAGTTGTTCTACATTTGTTTGCTTTTATCTATACTTTTAAGCATCCCCCAATGTAAAGGGAAAGGTAGCAGTTCAAGTTCAACCACAACATAAAGTCGGGAGGTCAGTAATTCATTGCAGTCAGCAAGTTAGATGGTTCATGTGGTTACAATTGAAGACATGCTTGTGAAATACCTGAAGATTTCCAAGAAAGGAAAGGGCAACCCCCATGGGAAACTGTAAACAAGGAAAGAACTGAACTCACTGGACACCCTGACAACAACCATATATCATCTGCGAAGAAAATCTTGACAAAGTGATCAGAAAGAAAAGAACTCACCTCTCACCAAGTGATAGCATCTGCGGCCTGCATATGGGATCATCCAGATAAGGCTGAATAAAGTTGCAGCCATACGAGCCATGGCAATCCACTTTGAATTCAATCATCTGAAGAAAGTGTCCTGCAAGTACACCTGGACTTTAATTGCCCGCTTCTCGGCTCAAGCAAGTAATCTATCAGTTGTCAAGATTTCTCACACTATAAATGTTTATAGCAGATATCCGGGGCCGTCGCAGCATGCCCCTTGTGTGGTTGCAGTAAAACACACATGAGCTTGCAACATGTCGAAATGACATAGACAACATCAAGAAAATCAGGAAATCGTCAAGACCTACAAAACAACGATAAAGTTAAGAATTGGCACGCTTTTGATTTATTCGTCAAGATCTAAAAACCAACATTAAAGTTGAGGATTGACATGCTTTTGATTTATTCGTCAAGATCTACAAAACAACGATAAAGTTGAGAATTGACATGAATTTGATTTCAAATGCTCAGACTTCAGTTTACGTGAGTCATTTTCATTTGTGTTGTTAGGGTATCATGCCAGGTCTTTAGATATTCTTTAGTACTCCATCTTCTGTAAAACCAACTGCAAATACAGTCAATTTTAAGAACTCCAATCTATAGTCAAAGATCAATTTGCTTTGTGCCTTCATGAAAGCAGTGTAGATGCATTCTCAACCAGCCTAGGAATTTGTGCCTGCAAGCAAGCATTTTAGCTGTTTTTGAGCCTACTTATGCTTTACTAACTATAGAGGTAATCTGGCTAACTGTTTTGTCCTAGCGCTGTATATAGAGATAATTATGCCCACTTTGCGTAATCACAAGACCATTCGATAGCAAGAAAAATTACATGGCTGATATATCATAGAGTTGTTGTACAGATTTTTGCTTTGATCTCATCTTTTAAGCATCACGCCCAATGTAAAGGAAAAGGTAGCAGTTCAAGTTCAACCACAACATTAAGTCAGGAGGTCAGTAATTCATTTTAGTCAGCAAGGTAGCTGGTTCATGTGGTTACAATTGCAGGCATGGTTGCCAAATACCTTAAGATTTCCAACAAAGGAAAGGGTAACCCCCATGGGGAACTATAAACGAGGAAAGAATTGATTCTCTGCACACCGTGACAACAACTGCGTTAACTGCCGTGTGTAAATATATCATCTGCGAAGAAAATCTTGACAAAGTGATCAAAAGAAACTCACCTCTCACCTAGTGATAGCATCTGCGGCCTGCATATGGTATGATCCAGATATAGGCTGAAGAAAAGTGCCAGCTATAAAAGCCCTGGCAATCCAATTTGAATTCAATCATCTCGAGAAAGTGATCTGTCTGCGAGTACATCTGGACTTCACTGGCTCGCTTCTCGGTTCAAGCAAGTAATCTGTTTGCAGATACATTCAAGTATCTATCAGCTAGCAAGATTTCTCACACAATATTTTCTTGGACAATAATGACACTTGACGAATGGTGGTTAGCTATTAGTTCCAGAAAAGAGCAGACGGCAGGTAACCAGATGGTTGGATATGGATTGCTAATTCACTATAAATTTAGCAAACATCGCACCGTGTACCTTCAGAGTTCAGAGTCCCGACAGCCTCGTCGGATGGGTAAACCGTCAGTTAAGATGGCAATGTCATCATCATCTCACATCTACACTCCTCTCCTACTGTTGCTCCTCCTAGCCTGCTCGTGCAAGGCGTCGTCGGAGCATGCCGTCGACCCTACCTGTCCTCCGGCGCAGACGTCGGCAGTGTGGGCGACGGCGGAGACCTCCAGCTGCAGCGCCCCTCAGTGCCAGCCATCGGCGCCGCACATTCCGGTCCCGGTGTTCCCGTACGACGTCGATCCGTTGCAGTTCGCGCTGAACCTGGAGTACACCGAGGCCGAGTTTTTCCTGCACGCGGCGTATGGAGTGGGGCTCGACCAGATCGCACCGAACCTGACACTGGGAGGCCCGCCGCCGGTGGGCGCCATGAAGGCCAACCTCGACGAGGTGACCTGGCGCGTCGTCGCGGAGTTTGGTCTGCAAGAAGTTGGCCACCTGAGGTTTGTAAAGCTCTGACGTTATACTAGTGCTATAGAATTACAGTGCGTCGTTACTTATGCCAGACAGAAGCAACTACTGCACATTCCAGCAGTAAGGCAGATTCACCTTCACCCTTTCGAATTGCAATACATTTGTTCATTGGTGACAGTAGCTGAAACCTGGCTGTTGTTAGTAACTTGCTACTGAAAATCCACAATTGTTGCCGTTTGTTCCATGGCAGGGCTATCCAGAGGACAGTTGGTGGGTTTCCAAGGCCAAAGATAGACCTAAGTGCCAAGAACTTTGCAAGGGTGATGGACGCAGCTTTTGGGTACAAACTGAACCCTCCCTTCGACCCCTACGTCAACAGCCTCAACTTCCTGATGGCCTCCTACGTGATTCCCTACCTTGGTATCAACGGCTACACCGGCACAAACCCGATCATAGACGGCTACGACAGTAAAAAGGTACAATCGAATCACAACAATCCATGGAAATGGACACAAAATCTGTCAGAGTTGGTAAGGGATGTATCTGCGCAGCTTCTTGCAGGGTTGCTAGGCACGGAGGCCGGGCAGGACGCCGTCTTCCGTGCGCTCCTCTTCGAGCGGCAGCGCGAGACGGTGCCGCCCTACAAGGGGATCACGGTGGCAGAGTTCACCGACCGCATATCGGCGACGAGGAACCAGCTGGGCAAGTGCGGGGTGAAGGACGAGGGGCTCACCGTGCCACCCGAGCTCGGCGCCGAGGGGAAGATCTGCACCAATGTGCTCTCCGCCGACAAGGACTCGCTCTCCTACCCTCGGACACCGGCGCAGCTGCTCAGGATCCTGTACCTCACCGGTGACGAGCACGTGCCCGGCGGGTTCTTCCCGGAGGGCGCCAACGGGAAGATAGCGCGCGAGTTTCTTGGCAAGCCATTTGCAGCTGGGGATAACTAAAGGGCCTTGCAAATTTAATTAGCCCATAGCGGCATCTATCATCAGAGTGAATAACTAAAAGGTGAATTTCTCTCTCAAAAAAAAGGTGAATGGATTATTAATACTGGAATAACACAGACCTTCAGCGTTAAAGGTCTAAGATATTGAAAGCCAAGCGTAGGCCGCAAAACAAGTTTGTGTTGTTTTTTATCCCTACTTCCTCTGTTCCATCGTGTCATAGTTGCAGTTCGAACTACTTCACCTCAGAGGACATAACGAGATTAGGCCTATGAAAAGTACACGTGCACACACGTCCGCTTCCATAAAATAATAAAATGTGCTTTCGCCAGAAGAAAAAAAAGAAGAAGATAGCTCAGCCATTCTAAATGTGAATAGATTCGATCAAGCAAGCAGGAGAAGGCGTTCTATCATCTCTCTGTCTGCTCCATGTTCTATAGCCTAAAGATCACAGAAGTTGATAATTTCAAACATTGTAGCATCCTTTATTTAGGGTTTTAGAGTTAAGAAATGTTCATTTACAACCTAAGATTTGGGGCGGCCCTCTGTTAGCGTTTTAGAGGTTTTTGGCCCCAATGAAAATGGCACTATTGTTTTCTACTGAGAAAGCTTAGTAAGGAAAAAAGATGCCAATTGAAAGATAGAAAGAAGCCATTTCCAGATGTCGAAAAGCTTTCATTTTGAGTGGTGGGCTACCGCTCCATGTGTGTATGTGTGCAGGAACTTGATTTGTTAACAACGAATTTTGTAGCAGTGTCAATTTATGGCGCGGGGTGCGTATGGTGATAGCCACCAACCAATACTGAGGTTGACTGGGCGTTTGGTAGGTCACGTGAACATAGGTTAGACTGGGTGAAGCAAAAAATAGTTTGATTGGTTGCCTGGTTGGACTCCACATTGTGGCCAGCGTGGTTCTTAAGGCATCAAAAGAGGCCTTAGGCCAGGCTCCAAAGAAACAGTCGAATCGGCCATTTCCCTAAAGCCTTACCTATTGTGCTAGCTTGCACGTGAGGAACCTTAAGCAAACATGAGTTGTTTGGGCTCACCCTACCTTAAACTCCTTCACCTCCTTCCTTTGAATCAACACAAGCATGATTTGAATTAAAATAAGATGTACATGAAAATGATGTACGCCGATGATATGAGTCCATTATGACAATCGGTTTCGAGTTTCGTTAGCCCAAAATCGCAAATTTCATGTTCATGTTTACAGCTTTTTTGATTGAATTTCGCCAAATTCATCGCACACAATCGAGCGCATGAAATTTTCTTCGACGGGTAGGTTCACCTCACCATTACGCACAACTCTGTTGTCGTAAGTTTTTCGTTTCGATGGACATGGGCAGATAGATAAACAACTCTCTAGTAGTATAACTACTATGTGGGCAGTTCACGTGTAATGTAACCTGTTGCTTAAAATTCCACTTATCTTCTTGATCATCTTGTTCATCGATTCATGGTGGTAACCACCCTCGCCGGCATGGCGGTATTTCCATGCGCCGTCGTGGTATGCATTGTGCCCGACTTCATGGATGACGACATGGTCATGGTAAGTAAGAGGTGAGAGAGCTTAATCCATGCTGGTACCACCCTCGTCGTCTTGGCATCATGGTGGTATTTCCAGGCGTTGTCGTGGTAGATCTTGTGCCCGACTTCGTGGACAGCAACATTGTCATGGTAGGTAAGAGGTGGTAATCCATGGCGGTAGCCACCGTCAACGTCGTCACCATCATGGTGGTATTTCCACGTGCCGCCATGCTAACCCTTCTATATGGCTTGGCGGCGTGGGGATGATTGTGGTATGTGAGAGGAAGTAATCAATGGCAATAGCCGTTGTAGCTGTTAGAAGTAAAGTTAAGAAGCAAAGAAGAGAGACAACAAATGATTCAACTGTTTTGTTCCATTGATGATTCACAACTTATATACAAGGGGAAGGGACGCGAATATGGGTCACGTCCGTTCGAAGAGGTGTGAGGAAGGGTTGTGTCTGTTGACAAACCAATCAACATAGAGTATTACATGAGGGAGGATTACCCCTTTAATTAACCTATTAATTAAATCCTAACACTCCCCCTAATCCTTCCTTGTCCTTGTCCTTGGTCATCTCTAGAATCATCATTGGAATCATCTCCTCCAAAAACCCTGTGGGAAAAATATGAGGAGAGTAGTGTGTATGATATGTTGCTAAAACTCCTTAAAAACCCTGTGGGAAAAATAAGGAGAAAATGGTGCAACATATAATGGTTAGATATGCTGTTAAAACTCCTTCAAAACCCAGTGGAAAAATAAGGAGAAAATGACACAGCATATAATTGGTATTGTCTCTTTGTTAACTCAATATGAGAAAAACCTTGTAAAAGGGAAAACCCCATAGAGTTTAGAGAACAATATATGTCGTATATACTTTCCTAAAAACCCCGTTGGGGAAAACAGAAAATATGACATATCATCTTGTGTTGATATTACCTCATTAAAAACCTTGATGAGAACCTGTGTAGTAAACTCATAAAGGGAAAAAGAGTGTAATATGATGCTTTGAACATGATTGATTCAGGAAGATACTCCCCCTGATTCTTGCAATTTTGGAAGCCGTCGCATACCAATTCCATAAAATACTTCTGGAATGTTGAAATTGGTAGAGACTTTGTGAACAAACCAACAAAATTATTGTGTGATTTGACTTGCAAGATGTTTATTTCCCAACTCTTCTGAAGTTCATGGAGATAAAACAATCTAGAGGCAATATGCTTAGTGATATTGCTCTTGATGTATCATGTTTGCATCCATGCAACACAAGCAACATTATCTGTGTAGATAATGATTGATGGTTCAAGAGAACCAATACCACATGACTCATATATGTGGTTTATCATTCCGTAAAGCTACACGTGTTAACGCGGCTTTGTATTTTAGAATGATTGGTAGGTGTAGTCACCAGAGTATGTCTCGAAGACATCAATGGAGCGACAATTCTACCATATTGATACACATTGTGGGGATCATTCAAGTAGCCAACATCAGTGTATCCTGATGATATTGGAGTTCAGATTTCTCTGAAATTACAAGAATATGTCAAGTAATGTGTGGTGCCTTGGAGATATCCAATGATATTCTTGATTCCCAACCAATTGCGTTGGTGGGTCCAACGGTACTGAGATATGGAACTTCAAGTTCCAACATCCCTTCTACATCATCCCGTGGTTTGAGTGAATCTTTCTCTACGTCTAGAGATCGAACAACCGGCATGGGAGATGGATATGACTTGTCCATTTTAAGTTTCTCCAATATTTATAATATAGGCAACTTGGTGTACCATAATACTTGAGTGAAGTAGCTCGACTTGTAGTATCAAGCACTGTTTGGGTTAAACCAAATTCTTCATCTCAAATTTCGTCTTTAGGATGATCATGTGCTTCATCATTGCAAGAGAAGTACTTGTGTATGACAAAAACGCATGGGTAATCATCATTGTAGGAGTAATCCTTGGGTATAAGGAACTCACTACATCGGTTGTACCAAAATATACCGACAACAATAAGTCATATTCCGACTTAAAGATTTTACACAATACATGTTGCATGTCGTTTCGATTCAGATTGTGATTCCATCGAGAACCATACATGTCCAAATCTAGTGATCCACATCGATGTGTGGTCGCTACATCTATCAACTGCATAGATAGATGATTTTGTACTGCCAATGATATAATGTATCGGAAATAGGATTTCACTCGCATCTGGAGATTAGGTCTCGGATCTCTGCGTAAATCCGACCTTGTGCTACAAGCCTTGCTTTCTCACCACCTTGTTATCTCATTCCGTTGCTGGAAGAGAACATATTGAACCGCATAGGAAATTCATTAGGAGGAGCGAGGCTGATTCTGCTTGGATTGCATCCTTCGATTGTTTCAGTTCGAGCAAGTGGTTTACACTATGCCATGGCCATGGTCTTTGGATCTGAATCATTGTGAAGGATGTTTGCAATCATACAAGAGAAATATTGTCGACATTTGTAGGCTTTAATCATATGATTCTCCAGAATTGATATAGTTGGAGGAAATCTCAAACACCCATGATGACTCTTCGTGATTTCCCGATACGCGTGAGTCCGAGTGTTCCGATGTCCCAGCCAGTGTGTGCAAACTGAAGCTAGGTTGTGGAGGTTTCCCGTCCACTGGGTGTATACTACCCATCAGGTGTTTATCAACGCTAGGTTGATATGTATTTACTGATTCAGAGGATTTCTCCTCGTCTTTCCTTGTTGCTTGTAGGAAGCTAGATCCTGGTTAGAGGCCGTGCTACTCCCCCTCTTTTAAGAAGTAGGGAGTTGAGTTGGTACCTCCACTCTTTCGGGCGCATTTCTAGCCGGATTAAAGGATTATATAACACCTTTGAGATCAGTAAATGAATCTGGCAGGTTATTTGCGAATTGTTGCAAATTTGTAAATCCTAGACATATAGTCCATATTCTTGAGTACGTGGACATGAGGAGGAACGTGGAGTTCCAAATGATTTCCTGGCATTCTATTTGGTACTTGAAATCTCCCCCTAATGCCTGGAAATATCCATCCTTCAATATTTGCAATTAACGTACGAGGCTATGAACAGATCCCTTATGAGGAGTTCAAGGTACTTAGTGACCGATGGAGATCTGTACCCCACATAGATCCCTAATTTGTGGGCCTATGATGTACGCTGCGGTGGTGAGATCAGTACGCGTGAAGCGATTCCGAACTTACGCAGATGGGAAATGCTCGGAGGATTTCCACGTATCAATTGCAGAGGGGAAGTTCTGCAATATGAAGTTAGTTAGTCAAGGGTGTGTAAAGCCGCATGACTCCAACATGAAGTTGGTAAAATTTCAACTCATTAACAAAGGTCGTGCAACGAGCCCGATCCTCTTGCTCAGATATTCAACCAAACCTTTTGTGTATGGACATATGTGACAAAGTGCTGAACTCCAATCTTCGAAAGCCATGCAATAATTATTGGAGGCACATGAAGAAAATTTTGCATCATTGTCCATTCAAATTGATTATAATTTGATTTTAGTCCATACTATGGTTTGAAGAGGCCACAAATATCACCTCGAATGCATTCGATCGAGGGACTATATGAGAACCTCAAAATGAGCTACATAATATCCAATTATTAAGGAAAATTAGCTTCATGCAAATCATGACCAATGGAATTGATTTATAGACAACATGTGCTACAGGTTGGATGTACGTGTAGTACAATCCAAACAATAGAGAGGGTACCTTTTTAAATACTTGTTCCTCATCCATTGGATTGAATCCCGTAGAAATCTATATATCGAATTAGAGAGTTTCCATTGTGGAAATATTTATCAAATATATAGAAGACATTCAATCTTATTCATACCAGAGTGCTGATAAAATATATTGTGAAATACAATATATATGTTCTATTACAACAACAAAAATGGACATGAATAAATCATTCACTAAGGAGATAATGGGACTAGTTAAAGTCTCCAAACATACTCAATGATCATGTTCTCCGTGCCCATAGGGTCCTGTGACCGCTAGAGAGTCATGGTGTTGCACTGTTCAGGAGGAACATCTCGCAAACCAGCTCCATTAATGTCATCTGGATGAAGGTTGAAGTTGGCTTCAAACCTTTTACCTTGAGGTACTTTGCGTCCCAGTGATTGCTGGTAGAAAATTGCCAGATGCTTCGAGGTCTTGCACTTCTTAGTAGGATGCGTGTAGCACCCACACTTGTCACAAAGCTTAGTTTTGTCAAACTTTGGCTTTGCAGTGCCTTTCCCACGGTCTGAGTTTCTAAGCTTCCTGTTCCGGTTGCGCTTTCACTTACCATAGAAGTTTGATGACTTTCCTTTGAAAGTATCATCAAACTTGCATCCGTTCGCGACGTTCATATGAACTTCGGGCAAAGGTTGGGAACCAACCAGGCGCTGAAAGCCATTCTTAGCAAGTAGCTCATCATGTTTTCCAGCCTGAAGTATGATATGAATAAGGTCGGAATAGACTTGGTAGCCGCGAGCACGGTATTGCTGCTGGAGGAGCCGTTCAGATGGGAGCATTGTAGAGAGGGTTTTCTCTATCTCTCCGCATCAGTAGGTTTCCTTCCCGCAAAAGCGTAGTTTGGAACTTATGTTATGAACCTCATGGTTGTAATCCCCAACGGACCTGAAGTCCAGGAGTCGGATATGTGTCCAATCATGGAGCGCTTCAGGCAGGACAACTGCCTTCTGTTGTTCATACCTCATCTTGAGGGCTTGAAACAACGTAAGTGGGGATTCCTCCTCCAAATACTCAGACTTTAGATCTTGGTAGATATGGTGCATTATGATGTACAAGGCAGCATATTTTTTGCTCATCTCTCAGTGGCGTGACTCCAGCTGGGAGGGGATCCTCCGGGGTCTGGATTGCACGCACTAATCCACGGAACGCAAGAGCGATCTTGATGTCCATGACCCATGTAGGGTAGTTGTGGCCATTGAAGGCGAAGGCCTCAAATTCCTTTTCGGCCATCGTTTAATTACATGGGTGAACCATAGATTATTAATTTACAATTGGTAAATCAAAAATCATCATGATTATGTTGTAATGAACTTTGCAAAATTAACAAACATTCAAGGCATTGGCTTGAAATCATTAGTGTGCATGAACCTCAAATTGTTAAGTATGACACTTTGTAGATAATCTCCAAAACAAATTTTGGAGTCCGTCTCGTAGCACTAGAGAGTATAATCTGATAAAAACAGTAGATACTCGCAGTTCTAGCACCTTATGTCATGACTTAATAAAAATGTATGCGAGATTACTAGATAAAGCAATCATGGTAGTGAAGATAATCTGCAATGCAGTAGATCCGCACACTACCTATAATCCCAACACATCAATTTGAAGAAGTCACTTTCAATTTTGCATATCAATTCTTGCTCGTATTAAGCCGAAGGCTCAATTGAGACGATGAACTGATTCTTATTTGCAAGAGATTAAATCTCAATTGCAAAATATTGGATGCAATAATCTTAACATGTAGAAAACATGGAAAGAAAATATATATCACATCACAAATTTAATATGGAATACATAGTACTCTACATATTAAATACTGCAATTTACTGAGTCTATACCAGAGTTAATACCCGATTGGTATTATATTGTTAATAGGCATAAAGTTGCGAAACCAGAAAAATTTGGTCTTCTAGCAATTTTAGGCCCAGTTCTTTTGGTGGCTTCTCCGAGAAGCTACCCTCCCCCCAGCTTCCTGGGGAAGCCGGTGACAAAATTTTGTGAGGCAAAATTTTAGAACCGGCTTCCCCAGGAAGCTGGGGGAGGGCAGCTTCTCCGAGAAGCCGCAAAAAGAACTGGGCCTAGCCTGTAGGGCGTAGGCCCATGCGAGGAAAGTAAGATCACTTGAGCCATGCGGTTAACGCCAGGGAGTGGACGGGGTCATCTCCGCCCGATCCCCAAATCCGCTCGACTCGGTCAGCGAAACACCCTCCACCACCACGATCCCCTGCAGCCGAATCGGCGGCCATCACTGGCGGCCGAAGCTGCTCCCGTGGCGGACGTCCTCGTCTGAGGAGTCACCGGTAAGGGGTCCTAGGCGCGATGCCGTTCGCGAGCCCGAGCGCGGCGGGCTCCAGATGCCGGCGCGACGGCCACGGCCACACGACGGCGGGCTCTGCAGCGGCACGCCGAGGGCCATGACGCGGCGTAGAGCGCCTGTGCGCGGTTACGGCGAAGGGTGGCGGGCGTCGAGGACAGCAGACGTGTTTTGGCACGACGACGTCGGCGGGCGCAGCGCCCGAGCCGAAGATGAAAGCGAAGGCTCCGGTCGGCGCCGAAACGAAGGCGAGCGCGTCCCCCTGGCGAACCAGCGCGTGAGGCCTGCCCTGGAGGCGGGCCACCGACGACAACATTAGGAGCGGCGCGCCGGCTCCGATTTCAACGACCGTGGGGGTCGCAGACGGCAGCAGCGACCTCCTCCTCTTCATCGTCGACGACGACGATGTCGTCCACCGGAGGCAGGACTACCTCGACAGGGGCGACAACCGCGTGAGTGCTGTAGGAACACGCCCCCCACCCGTGGTACAGACACCAGTGCGACGGCGGAGCCGTGAGCGCCGGGTCGGTTCTTGTCGGGCCCCGAGCATTGACGCGGCCGGACCGGTGAGAAGCCAAGCGGGCACGGCCGGCTCGAGGGTCTTCAGCGAGGAGAGGCCAACGATTGTTCGACTGATGGTGACGATGGCCGCCTGCGCTGTGATCTTGAAGCCGATGAAGAAACAGGGAAATAAACCCTCCAGGCTTTGATCCATCTCACCTTTTTGCCTGTAGAATTTCTTCCCGTCGATCTTCCTTCTTGTTCTTCTCGAAATCGCCCAGATGAAGAGCGTGCTGGACGGTAGGCTACGACCGCGTCGGGGCTGATAGCATCGTTCGCTCTTGCACGCCGGTGCCGTCATTTCCATGCACCGCCGCGCTGTTGGCTTGTTGAAGCGAAGCTGTCCATGGAATTGTTCCCAGAATCCAAATTGATGCATGTTCATGCTAAAGCAATCAGAGAATCAATTAGCGTATTTGTTTCAATCAAAACAAGAACGAACAAAGCATTGTTCCATTGATTTCTGTGAACTGGTGCGAGCATGTCCACGCATGACTTGCTCTGCCGTTGTCCTCATCTGTTTCCTTCTCAATGGCCGTGAGAACGGATTTCCAATGAGGCCGACTGCAAATAAGAAGCAAAGAAGAGAGACAACAAATGATTCAACTGTTTTGTTCCATTGATGATTCACAACTTATATACAAGGGGAAGAGACGCGAATATGGGTCACGTCCGTTCGAAGAGGTGTGAGGAAGGGTTGTGTCTGTTGACAAACCAATCAACATAGAGTATTACATGAGGGAGGATTACCCCTTTAATTAACCTATTAATTAAATCCTAACAGTAGCCACAGTCGGCGGTGGCATGGCCCTTCGTGGCCACCGCCGTTGGCAACGGCATGATGGTAACCATGTAGGTGTAGCGGAGAACAAAGATGAGAGATTTTTCCAAAAAATGCGGAGTAAAAGTTGTGGATTCTTGGATACTAAAATATCAAATAGGCAGAGTAAAATTTGTTGGTTCTCGGATACTAAAATATCAAATAGAATACATCACACTCATGTGTGGTATTTTGAAAGGTGTTCCTAGTTATATTGCGTATCTTGTATGTAGATAGCGAAAACCGCCTTGGCCACCGCCAACAAGTGGTATGGTAGTCTTTCCAAGCACCGCGCCGCACCAGTGTGCCAAGCTTTGTGAATAAGGGTCCGTTTGGTTGCAACCAAAAGAAAGATGGTTCTAATTTTACATGCGTTTGGTTGTAAATTAGGAGGGATGGTACCATCCACTAACAGAATATACCCAAAGATGCTGAATCAAGTGATCCCTCCAAATTGACCAGACCTTCTCATCCACGTTTTTCTAATTTGTGGATCGCTTCCTAATCTCTCTTCCTAGCACTAATCTTGAACACCCATCAGAGCTCACCGCCACCGCCCCATCGAAGCACACAACAGCCGCCCCATCGAAGTTAACCGCCGCTGCCCCATCGGATCTCACTACGCCGCCGCCCCATCGTCGGAGTTAACCACCGCTGCCCCATCGGATCTCACTGCGCCGCTGCCCCATCGGATCTCACTGCGCCTCCTCATCTCCCAGAGCCGACCCGTCGATGCCGCCGACGTGGGAAGGCCGCCGGCGAGGCCAGCCACCTCGCGCATCGTGGCGACATAGGAAGGCCGCCGGCTAGGCCAGCCACCTCGTGCATCGTGGCGGCGTGGGGATGCCGCCAGTGAGGCCCACCACCTCGCGCGTCGTGGGGAGGCCGCTGGCGAGACCCGTCACCTCACCACCTCACGCATCGTGGCAGCGTGGGCAAGCAACCTCCATCATTCCCTTTTTTGCTAATTGCAATTTTCCTTGTTAACCAACTGCTGTTGAATGTTATAAGCTAATCACATTCCATCCCGTCCCTTAAATTCCTGGAACCAAACAAAACAAGGGATAACTTTAATTGGGACCATCCCATCCACCAAATCTGATCCATACCATCCCATACATGTTTGTCCATCAAGCAAACGGACCCTAAGTGGAACAGAGCTCGTTTGCAACGCACGATGCTTCTCATCTCAGCTTCGCCCCATATGCAGCTGCCTGCAAATCAACTAGACAATGATAGCAGGCATCAATCAACAAGCTTCGGATGCTGCTTGCCACAAGACAGCACAACAGAGCTGAGACAGTGAAACTAAAAACAGATAAAAAGATAAGCATTTCCAACATCGCATCTCAGATATACAAATACAGAGACGGTAAAACACGTAGATGATTCGGATGCAGGAAAACAGTCCTACACTAAATATCTGTTTGTATCGGGTAAGGGACAACTTGTAAGAATTGGCAGCAGCATATATCAATCATCCAACACAGAATTAAACATAACATGCTCAGATGAAAACGAGCCAAGTGACATCAAGTCTTAGATTCCATAGTAACAACTGAAACCACAGACATTGTACGCAAGAGCTAGATAGACATTAAACTGAAACGAGTTCCTGGTGAAACTAGGAGCGAGATCTAGAGCTGGTTGATCTCACTGCTTGATCTCAGCCTTCCTCTTCTGCCACAGCCTGTCCAGAGAGCCATCAGCATCACCCTGCAACAATGAAATATCATTAGTATTGATGCTGCATGACTACAACCAGATAACATGGTGCATTAAACACCTCAATCTGAAATGAAACTTATCAGGGCGCATCTGAGAAATTGGGACTGAATGAACTTATGACTAATGCAAAGAGCCAAAGCCAAAAATGTGCGTTTGGAAAGTTAAGATGCCGCAATAGAACAACATTATAGGAGGTCTCAGTGTAAGACATTAAAGAAAACACAATTGCCATCATTTAGGTAAACTCCCAGCACAATGTTTACAGAGCAATAGATATGAAACATTGAGTCTACACATTGCAAGCATGTTGGACTATTGAATTCATATGCATAAACTGAATTCGAATTCAATGTCAGGACATCATAAATCAGGATCCACAACAAAATCTAATCCACATAGGTAGATACTAATCTGAAGACTAGGGAACATTACATCACAAATGAATTTCAGCAAGCAGAATCAGGTAGACAAAGATAACTACCTGAGCACGGACGAATCCAGAGAGAGCGAAGGTGGTGAAGCGGCCATCGTACAGCCCATTCTCATCGACATGTCCAATGTTGATCTGGACAGAGGCGTGGTCCTTGGCGGTGATGATCCTGTTGGTGGCCGAGCTGCAAGAACAAGCAAGAGATTAGCATACACCCACCAATGCAAGGCATACGCCATTTCGCTGGAAGTGAGCATCAATCAAGCATACCACTTCCTGGGGACGTAGAGGTCCACCATGGTACCCTCCTCGTTCTGCATGGTGGCGGGTGGAGGGGAAGTACCACAACAGCTACTGCAAAGGGGCGAAGACAGCAGTTAGACAGGCTCGGGAAACGACATTAAATAGGAAATCTTCAGAGTTCGTTATCAATTGAACTACCGACTGCAACAAGAAACACGAATCAAGGCGAGAACGAGCTGATAGCTCGTTGGCTAGTGGTAGCAGTGGCTACCCAGCCCGCCCGGGATCGATCCCCACTGGGGACGATTTTCGCGGGTGTCTCACAGGGGCGTTGATCCCTTTTAATAATCCTCTCACACGCATGTACGCCGCAATTACTAGCTCCTTTGGGACACTGGGTACCCTTGCGTGCTGTGTGTATAGTTCTAGGCTCTAACTTGTGCACTAGGGGTGTGCGTGAGTGTGGTGTGAGTGTGGTGTCGAGTTAGTGCATAAGTTCAGATACTACAACTGTAACACAGATCGAGAGGTCTCAAAAAAAAAAAAAAAAAAAGAAACACGAATCAAGGCAAAGGATATTGTAAATCTGATTCTAACAAAATGATAGGAATCGATTGCTGTTTAAAATACAAGACAAACAAGATCTGGTATACAAGTTCCCTGCTTAACTAACAATTCCATAGTATAGCTGCTACATCCAGATATTCATTATGGTGCAACTCCATCTTGCGGACCATCCAAAGCATCGTGCGCTACACTAACCATAGATCCTTCAAAACAATGCCAAATAACTAAACAGTTCGTCCCTAACATACGCCATGGAATCAACGAGCCGGAGAACACACAACACGGTGGAATACCAGATCGAGCGACAGATTACAGGAAGGAGGGGGACGCATGATGCAGAGGGGGACGCACCTTGTTCTCTCGAAGGCGGCTGCGGGAGGACGAAGAGGAACTGGTGCGGCGGCGGCGCAAGGGTGTGAGAGGCCAAGGACTTTATAGCAGGAGACGGGGGAGGAGGGCCTCGTAAACCCTAGTATCCTGTCGTGGACCCACATGGCAGCGAGACGCCGTTTGGAACGCACGGCTCTCCGTGGGCCGTTGCGAGGTATTTGCTGAGGCCCGGCCCATTACACCGAAGCCCACGTCTTTTGGTAACCGGCCCCTTTCCATTTTCCCTTTTCCCTCCTGCTCCTCCAGAACTTCCGCCTCCAGTCCCCAAACCAGACCAGGGCACGGGGCACCGGCGCCGGCCATGGAGCTGTCGATGAGCGGCGGCGCGCTGCGGACGTTCAGCCGGTGCGTCACCTGCCTCGCCCGCATCGGCTCCGAGCTCGTCTTCCAGGCCTACCCCGACAAGGTCCACCGTCGTCTTTCGCAGCCCCGTTCCTCGCCGGCGCGCGCGCGCCCGATTTTGTTGCCGTTTTGCGCCGCGGCGGCGGGCGGTTCTGACGATTTCTTAATCTGATGCTTTTGCGTTCGGTTTCCAGCTGGAGCTGCACACGCTCAACAGCTCGAGATCGGCGTTCGCGTCCGTCTCCCTCAAGCGCGATTTCTTCGACCACTTCCACCTCCCCGCCGACGGCACCGCCGCCGCCGCCGCGGCGCCGTCCACGCCGCTCCAGTGCAGCGTGCTCCTCAAGTCCGTCCTGGCCGTGCTCCGCACGCCGACCGCCACGATCGACCGCATCAACGCCTCGCTCCCGCACCACGACGCGTCCAAGCTCGAGTTCGTCATCCACTGCCTCAACGGTACATACATACTCCCTAGCCCCATGCCCCCCTACGCCCTACCGCACTCTAGGGTTTCGCCATTGGCGAGATTCCACTGCTCCCAATTTCGCATCGGCGCGGCATTTCCCCCGTTTTCCCGCCAATTCCGCCGTTTGGCGCGGGCGCTCTTTCCCCAAAAATTCCGTGCGACCCTGAAGGACTCTGACGCCTTTTGGGGCGCTGTGCTGTCAAGGGTTGAAGAAGACGTACCGGATCTCGTGCACCGCGGAGTCCGAGGTGCAGACCCTGGCGCTCGACCGCGGCCGCTTCCCCAGCCGCCTCGCCATACGGCCGCGGGACCTCACGCGCCTGCTCTCCAATTTCCAGTCCTCCCTGCAGGAGCTCACCATCATCGCCACCGAGCCTGCTGCGGGGTTGCCCTGCGTGGATGATGACATTGGGGGGAAGGCAGTCGAGCTGCTAAGCTACATCGACCCAACCAAAGGTGCCATTCCCATTCCTTTTTATGTGGCTGGCGTGGTGGTGAAATTTAGCTTGAATTCTGCCGGTGGCTGGGTTGTGAACTGTGCTGTGGTTTTTGGGTTGCAGATGACTACGACAGTAGGCTGCACACGCAACTGTGGATCGACCCAGCGGAGGAGTTCTTGGAGTATGTGCATGCCGGTGATCCAGTAGATGTCACTTTTGGGGTGAAGGAATTGAAGGTGGTTCTAGCCCTTTTCTCTTCTTAGAAAAGATTTTAGGACATGAGCATAGAAGAAATAAGAGAATGCCTACTTTGAAATGGGAAATAAATTGGAACCTATTTGCTTTTAAATGAGTCCAGAAATATTTTCTGTTTACAAGCAGTAGTGGTTTCACTTCCAGGAAATAATACTTTATGTGTCCTCACTTGTAGTCAAGCTCAGAATACAAGCAACACTATATCATTTCTACAATTAGAACAATATATATACAAGAATGGTTTGGCAGTTTATTTAAGTTGAAGATAATGGCTCTGTCTTTAGCTCTTGTACCTTTCTTCGCACAAGTGTTGACTCTTCGGAGATATGTTTTTCTGTTTATTTCGATCTAGGCACTGTTAACATTTTGTGAAGGATGTGAGGCTGATATTCTCCTATTCTACGAGAAGGCTGGCGAGTAAGCAGTTTACTGATCGAATCTTGATATGTTTTTGGACTGCTTCTCACTCGTGACATGTGAGGCTTCATTTGAACTGCAGGCCTGTCCTGTTGGCCCCAAGATTTGGATTGGATGATGGATCAAGTTCTGATTTCGATGCAACTCTAGTTCTAGCCACTATGCTTGTTTCACAACTGAATGATGGCAATGCTCCTCAGCAACCACCTACTTTGGCACATCATGCAGAAGAACCAAGAGCTGCTGCTGCCTCTGCTGGTGCGCCATCACCAGCTCCAGAAAATTTCTCAAACCATACAAGAGTATGGTCGGAGCTTTCAGGTGTGCATCTTTTTGGCAAATTGTTCTTGTTAGCCATTAGCCTACCCCAACTTGCTTGGGAAAAAGGCTTTGATGTTGTTGTTGTTCTCGTTAGCCATTGATATGGTCACACTTGAGACATGCATACATATATCAATCTGTGCACCATTGTGGTCTGATGAGAACCTATGCACGGCCAAAACGCATGTACGAAACATCGTGGCCACTTTTGTCAGGTCAATGTCAGACCATAGTGCATAGTCTTCCACATGCCTAGGTGTTCTGAGAACTTACTGGTTTTCTTTTGCCTGAAAACCACCATCATCTATGACTGAAAATTCTTTCATCTCTGAATCCTAGCATTATCCTGTTTATTTATCACCAAAGCTAGCTAAAGGTAAGCAAGCTTTCTTGAACAGGTGTTACTCCCAAAAGCCATGAGGCTAACGCCGAAACACGTGCCCAGAAGGAAAGAAATGGAAGAGATCGCGTACTGAATGACACGTCAATGCCGCCTATTAGCAATGCTCCCTGCAAGCTGCCAGTCACAGATAACGCAAACTATATGTATCCTTTTAAGTTGCTTCACTTTTTATTTTTGATAATTTATTTAGGTGATATAAGTCAGGACTTGCAGCTATATAATTATCTGGTGTATCTCTTGGCTGTCAACTATAGCAGCATCCCACAACATGGCATCTTTCTGCCCCACATGTTGTAGAACTAGGCAGACCAAACCCTTGCTTCACTTACCTATCTTCCTCGGAGTTTTTGGGTATCTACTCCATTTCAGCTAGTTCAAACCATATAATTCCAACTTTTGATAGGGTGTGAAATCACAGTCATACCTGGTATTCTTCTACTTGAAGGAGATATGCTGATAATACAGTGCTCCGATATAATGACTGATGACTATCTGATACAAAATGTTGGAGTCCACAAAAGAATCATCTTGTAGACACTCAGTGAGGAATGGTTACTGATGAAGTAACCAAACACATCTTGCTATGGCAATCAGGTCACTATACTAACCATTTGTTAAATCCTACACAAGTAATTAGCCAATTGTGTCAATATATATGATGTTAATGCAGATTTTTCATTCTATGTGAGTCGGATGTTTTTGTTTTAAGTATGTCTGCTTTCCTACTTCCGAAACTTGCTTCTTTAACTAATTTGTACTACAGAGTGCAGCCTGTGCAAAAGGATCGCTTGGAAGAGCCTCCTGGTTAATTATCTGAGCAAAAGCCCATACAGATCAATCATTATTTACTGATGTATTTATGTTGCAACTGAATGTCTAGCTAACTGGTTTTCTTTTGCCACAGATGTTGTGAGTGATAACCCTCGTTCGCAGCATCACCCAAGCAACTGGGTAGGGGCCGATGAAGATGATGATGACGAAGAAGATGAGGAACTTTTTGTCCAAACAACACCTCACTACATGGACTAAGGACCAATGCTGATTCCAAAAAATTTAGGTACATTCCAACCAAGTACATCATGGATGAGCTAGGAATTATATAATGAACCTTGTATTTCATGAATGGAGTTAACAACATTAGTTCATTATTTACCCAGTACCTAGTCTGTACTCAGGTGTGGCTATTTCATTGTTGCACAATATGGAGAATACTAAATGCAACCTGTTCTAGTTTGCATACGTGGTCTTTTCTTTCTCTGCTTTTTTCCCAACGAAACAAGAGAGTGTCCTACTGTATATATATATATTATAAAAAAAAAATTACGTGCAAAAAGGGAAAAAAAGACAATATGTTGCAATTATAGATCTATCCAGGCAGCTTTGCCTGATGGATAACCATGGTGAGTTCTTGTTTGCGCAAACGGTTCCATCCTTGGATAGGAGTTTTGTTCTTAAAACTTAAGCATTTTGAATCCCCCAGATCCCCTAGCAAGTCATAATGATAATGGCCACGTCATAAATGGTTTTTTTTAAGTTTGTCCTTTTTGCTTCTTCGAAATCTTGATCTAGTCCTTCGCCTTGTGTTTCTGTCCTAGTTTCTCTAAACTTCTTGTTTACGGCAAGAATTCTGGAACCAATTTTGTCTGCTTAACTTTTTGTCTAGTTCTTGAAGATTCTTGGTGATAGTTTGAATTATCATGTTATCTCTGACATAAATAGCAACCCAATTATGTATGAAGCTAAATGAGTAAGGGTCAGTGCGACCTTTATGTGGTATTAACCTTGATATTTCTTTGATGATCTTGTTGGTTACTCATAATCCAATCTCGTGATTGTGCTTTATAGCTAAAATTTTCATGTGCATGTCTATCTTTGTTTGATCATCGTGCCATCGACGAATGGGGTCTAGGAGAATAGGGAACCAACCTAGCAAGGGCGTCCTCCGAGTACGGAAACTATGTGAAACATTAGTTAATGTAGAGAGTGATGCACTGAAGGAATATTTCTTGGATTTATCTAGTGATGTGAACTATTGTTGTAGGACTTGTAGCAAAGGTAATTTTTTCTGAATAGTAACTTTTTTTTTTTTGAAACGGAGGCAAAAGCTTTGCCTCATCCATTAATTAAGAAGGAAGTGTCCAATTTTTAGGAGAAATTGGGCGAAAACCAACAACACACACTGGACACCCCAGCCAACCTGGCTACCCACACGGAGCACACACGCCATCGAGAAGAAAAGCCATCGATGAGGATGTCATTGAGCGTCATCATCGTCACTCCTCCACGAGCCAGCGATTCCGACTTCACCTTAGACGACCGCCACCGAGACCCTTGCCGCGAACGACAATGGAGCCAAAGTGAGCCTATGCCAAATAGTCGACCCCCAAACACGTCGAGGAGGAGGCAGCTCCGACTTCAACCGTGACCTTCATAGGAGAAAGTTGCACGCCTTGCACCGACGAAAGCACCAATCAAGTGGCATCGTTGCCACAAGACGCCTCGCAGCTCCGACTTCACCATCACGGCAGGGGTGACGAAGGACATGCCGCAACTCCGATCCGCTCACCATTGTCATCGTTGCCACGCAGCCCACGACGCCAACCTAGTAGTTGCTAAAAGTTCCGGTTGGAAGAGTCAATTCGAAACATCCTAGTTAAATTTAAGGATATCCACCACGTTTTCAACAACGGTCAAATATTTGGCGCCGATATACTTTTTTGCTGTGGGTGGCGATAGCGAATACAACAAATTGTCAGGGTATGTGGAGATTATAATCATCCTGTCAAGGGTAATCATAAGTTTGTTGTTAGTTTGGTAAGTATTGAACAATTCATTTTCTTTTGCTTTTTGTGTACGGATATTTATATCATACCTTTTGTATCAGAAGGTCCATTATATGGGACACACTCATTGGAGTGATACGAATTCTTTATCATCAATGCCAAAAGATTATTTTTGGTGATATAGCACTTCACAAGACTACGTCGTAGAGACATTGGATACATTTGTATGATCCTCCAAAACCAGTTTTTGAGCAAATAAGGTCACCAAATAAAAAAGTAGTTTTGGAGGGCTCATAGAAATGCAGCCAATGTCTCTAGACTTATAATGCTGGTGAGGCTTCAGACTTGCCAAGTGCTATATCACCAAGAAGCAATTTTTCACATCGGTGGCAAATATTATTTTATCACTCCAATGGATGTGTCTATTGTTATGGTTCTTCACATACAAGGGGGTGATATAAATATCCGTACACCATAAGCAAGAAACAATGAATTGTTTAATGTTTATCAAACTGGTGACAAATTTATGTTGAATACCCTTGAGTAGTTGATCATAACCTCCACAATTCCTAATGATTATTTCATCAGACAATTTGTTTTTGGTCGCCATTGACACTATTCTAGCATCCACGGCAAAAGAGTGGCGGCGCCGAATATTTGACCCTTGCTGAGAATGTGGCGGGCATTCTAAAATTTAATTGGGGATGTTTCACATATACTCACTTCTTAGATTCCATCTGGAATTTTGAACAACTAGATCACGTTATTCATAAAATGTAATCTATGCTACAAGTAGTACAACACTAGTTCACATTCAGTAGATAAGCCTTAGAAATATTCCTATGGTGCATTACTCTCCACACATTAACTAATGTTTCATATAGTTTTGGTAGTGATGCTTATAATTCTGGTAGACTAGATGGAAGAGTAGTAACTTTTCATATGTAACTATTTCATTTTAGCTTATTCATTTATTGTGACTGAGGCATCTAGCTTTTGTAAATATATCATGAATATATGTGCTTGGAATGGACCGAACAACATTACCAATGTTCATCCTACCATGGCAGCAAGCAAAGACATGCTGCTGAAAAATTAATTCCAAATTTCTCGCCATGAACAAGGAGTTGGGAGAAATTACGACAAAATTTGCTGTTTGAACTAGGTTGTCTAAGCCGGAGGACGAACTTACTGATGTCACAAGGGAATTACAAGTATCTGATATTGCAACATTGAGTTTACATACGTCTTCCTCTATATTCACTATATGTATTTCATGGTACAGAAAAGTGATCATTATTAATTATCGGCATTTTTTTGGTAAGATCATTATTAAAAAAATGTTGCAGCATTTCAAATACGTCCATGCTGCAAACCCGCAAACAAACTAGGGTATGCAAATAATTCCCATTTATTATAAGAGACCTGTTGAAAAGTGCGTTGTTGCAACCCTTCACTGCTGACATCTAGAATCATTGCAGCTTACATCTAGGATCACCATGGCGCGGCAAAACACTATTTGCATTTTTGTTCAAAAATAACTGACCTCTCACCATCAATAATGGAGGCACCGACCTCGCCGATTCAGGCTCGCTAGGCATGAATCTGGCTTGTTGGAGCCCCGCCAGAGCTGGATTTGGAAACCCCAGGACCATCTTCCTCGAGCATGATGGCATGTGGGGAAGTCCCATTTTCGTGCTCTAACTTGACCTCTGTCATGGCCCATGGGTTCATTCATGGCAGTAAGTTTGGCGACTTTCAGCCAGACAGGAGGTAGCATTGAAGGAGTTGGGCCAGAGGTGGAGGAATAACATAGATGAAGGAGGTGGGTCACGAATGAGCAGAGGGAGATTGTGTTGTGCATGACAAGCAATAGATGAAAATAAGTTGTGGAGAAAAAAAGCCGTAGGGAGGAGGTGTGGACGAACAAAGGGGAATGGAAGCGTGCCTCCATAGGACCTGGCCGATAGATCAGCTTCATCCGTCGGTTGATGTAAGTAACTCATCCAACCAGAACCTGAAGGCTCGCGATTTCTCTTGCAAAACTTTACTATTAAAGGGGAGTTGGTCGCAGTCATTCAGCCCACTTCCCATCCCCTCTTTATAATACCCAAACTTATTATGCTCCGTTAGATCTAATCTGACACCAGCCATTCATCCCACCTCCCCATGCACCACCCCTTCTGGCAAAAAAAAAAAAAAACTCATCCCATCTCAGTACTGAAAGAAAGGCAAAAAATAAAAGAAGTTGAATTTATCTCAGATTGCGAAAAACAAAAGGAATGCTGTGATTTGGTTTTTGCTTTGGGAGGAAAGAAGCAACCTATTTTTTAAAAAAATAAATCAATATGCTGATATAATTATTTTTATTCCGTTGTAATGTGCTGGTATTTGGCTAGTTCAACTTTGATTGCACCCTAAGACCATCTTCACAAGCTTTTACTTAGCTTGTTACTACGAAGAGGAAATGGACAATTTTGTGCAATGCAAAAGGCTCTCCGATAGATTGTTGGTTCCACTGTTACTGAAACTCTACTTCTGCCATTCCCGAATCCCAACTCCTTCCAAAGAGCGAGAGAGGGTACAGCTGATTCTAGTGTAAAATGGCCGGTCCAATATTGTTTGGAGCAAATTGTCAATGGTGAAACTCAGTATTAAAGTGATGGTAGCTTTAGGGATGGCAGAGCCGGCATGCAGGTTTTACCAGGGTATAGTGGACTCTGGCGTCGGTGTAGAGATCAAGGTGGTGTTGTCAGCATCTGGTAGTCTGATGGTGAATTTCGCGTAACATATTTCAGTTTGGACTGGTATGCTGGATGCATTTTCAAAGGAAAAGCAACCATTATTGCTTACATCGTTTTTGTTAAATTTGCATTCTTACATTTGGAGGTTTTCCTGATACAGATATGTTTTACAATTTCTCTCCTGGCTAATTGCATCATCTTTCATTCTGACAACTACCGATTTTATTTCATGCTCACATGAACTTTGTTCTATCTAGGTTCTTTAGCCTTCTGATATCATCCTATTGTTGTGGCATGTGACTGTCTTCCGTTTTGGTTGGTTATCTAAATGCCTCTTTAATCATGAGAAATTTTAGGATGAACAAATGCATAGTTTTTCTCTTTCCTTATGGCTGCTTAATCCAATTGTTAGACGTTTCACTAGTGCATACCACATTCACTGGTTTGTACTACTCATTTAGCCAACTCACCCACCATTGGTATTATTTGACACTTCAATAGTATGGTGGCTAAAGAAACTGTGCTCACACTTAGATTGCAGTTATCCTGGGTTTATTGGGGGAAATTGAGTTGTAGCTCATAAATAGGATATGTATGTAGAGCTTTGCCGGAAGTAAGCTTTGGGCTTTAGCTAATTTGATGCTTGGGTAAAATTACAATCTTCTACATGGAATACTAAAAACGATTGAATGACAGGGCTTTATAAGATGTGTAGCAAAAACATGCCACCATTTCATGATTATATATTCCATATATTGTGCATGGGATAAATAATCATCTCTGTGGTTGCCTATATAATGCCTTGAAGGAATAAGCTTAATTTTTTTCTGAAGTGTACAAATCATGTGAGTGTTTCTACTGGGCGTGGTTTTCCTTGCAGGATGTTGCCAAAACAATTGTTGTAGCAAAAAGACATTATGATACATGAATTGATTTTTTTTTCTGCGAACTTTCTTCAATGTTTACACATTGTATGTAAGGGCAGTCTTTCATCTGAGACACTGGATCCATTACAAAGCTCGAATCTACTGAACATAAACTATTTCATTGTTTGATTACAGAAGAAAAAATGAAGCAATGTAATCCTGTTGTTTGAAGATATGGGCTCCCAAATCTATTTCTTGGGTGATTCGATTTAGTCACTCCTAACATTTCTTCTCTTTTTTCATTCTCTTGGGTTACACGATTTCATACGCGCAAGTGTAGTGCATTGTTGTGATGCTATTTTCATGGAAGTTTTGACATAAAATTGTGTAATGTGTGGGAATTTTGTATTACGCAGTTTATCATAATTTCCAGAGACCTCTCTATTTATTGATGAGTCATAATAATATGTCTAATGTGTTCTCTAAATTTGTTATGCTTCCAATATGTTTCGTTTAATCCGTTTCAGACGAGGCGTGCGCTCAACGTGCTGGAATACTAGTATGTCTGCAGTCCCAGTGTTTTTTCGGGTGTGCAACCGTAATACCATATATCTATCTACTTGTTTGTGTGCATCTCTAAATAAATGCGATGTGCATGTAAAGATGCGGGTTCTGTGAGTTCAATTGTCGCATCGCAGAAATCTTGAATTCTATGGCGACAAATTTCGCACATCGCCTAGGCTCTCTGTTCTTTTCATGATATAGTCAGTACTTTTTTTTTTGCGAATGATTTCGTTAGTACTTGTCACGTCTAGAATTTCATCAGTGTATTTCATGATGATATTATGTTACCTGTGGGTGGCCGTATGGTTTGTTTACTACTGTGGCTGTAGCCTTTATGTTTGAGCCACATGCTCCACATGCATGGTGCTTTTACTTTTAGGCCTTGGGAGATGGTAATCGAAAGTGAGATCCGGCATGGAAACTGCTTCCTTTTACTATTGGAGGTTTTCTTTTACTGAGGTTTTGCTTCTTCCGAGTATGCTGTATCCTGCTTGGTTTTTAAAGGTTAAGATGTATCCTGCCATGCTGAAGCAGCTCACTTGTTGTCATTGGAGTTTGCGGTACTGTTACCTTATTCTAATCGGTCTAGTTCCCTGTTTTTTTTTTCCATTAGACAGATGAACATAAGGCAATTGCTGTTTCTGGCTCTCGGCATTGCTCGCTTACATATCTACCAAGGTGGTGATAAGCCGGTATGCTGCAGGAAGAACTTGTACGAACATGGCTTCGTCTTTGTTGCTGTAACCAGAATGTCCTGTAGGTCTGTTGCATCGCACCGGCTTTCCCTCTGAGCAAAGTTCGCAATGGCAACCCAGCGCGCATCGGTTTAGATTAGAAAACATAGAGGGAAGATTCCTAGGTCAACCTGCAGCCACAATCGCGGCCATATTGTACGATTGTCAATGTTGCAGCGCAACTCGTTTAGAATCGTTGCCTTGGTCGGTGTCCGATGCAGAGTTGCAGACTGGAGACGGCCCTTCTTTTTTGATGCGGCGTTTTTGCTCCCAGGACCGCTCCTGACTTTTAAAATGACTTTTAAATATGTTTTACAATATTGAAAAAATTGATAATATCGCACGTATATCTTGACATCCTATATGCTCGCAAAGTTGTTTTAAAAAAGTTGATACTTTTGTCTCATGTGTAAAGATAAATTTTGGTGCCAAAAAAAACTTCACAAGGATATTTTCTTATCTTTTTTACGCAACACATAAAAAATGTCGATTTTTTGTTAAACAACGCAAATAGAATGTTGACATGTACGGACAGGGTTTTTTGACATTTAAAAATGGGTTTTCTAATAGTAGGAGCATAATGCACCTTAGATCAAAAATGGATTTCCGCTTATTTTCCTTGCCTTTTATTGGTTAATTTTTTAGATTTTTTAGGTTACAACGCCCACACACGCGTATGCAACGAGTAGTACTCCCTCCATCTCACTAAAGTTGTCTTAGATTTGGTAAAATTTGGATGTATCTAAACACTCAATAGCATCTAGATATATCGAAATTTTAACAAAGATTTACTCCATTTGTTCCAATGATAAGCTTTGTATTTTTTTTAAATCAAACCATGTAAAGTTTGATCAATCTTTAGAAAGATCTATCAACAAATATAATATACTATACATATTATATGATATTATATTTTATAAGGTATCTAATGATATTGATTTTATATTTTACATATTAATATATTTATGTAAAAAAACTTGGTCAAGATTTACATGGTTTAACTTTTCACTAATAATATAAGCCTTTTTTGCGAAGATTTTACCAATCTATTAATAATCATCAATAGAAGTACAAACAGACCCCAAAATAATAAAAATGATAAGTAGATCTTTGGACCACCTAGCGACGACTACACTAACGCGAGCCGAAGGCGTGCTGCCGTCCTTGCCCCTCCATCATCGGAGTCGGACAAAACTTGTTGTAGTAGAGATTGTTGTAGTACACAAACAGGAAGTCCTCGTGCTAAGCCCCCGAAGGACCAGCGCACCAGAGGAGCAATCGTCACCAACGATGAAAACCATAGATCAGAAGAGACCGGCCTAAAACCACACCAACGAACACGAAAACGGACCGGATCCCAGGATATCTGCCGGGCACACGACTCCACGCGCCTTCTGTCGATGCTAGACGCACCACCGGAGCGAGGATAGGATGGGGAGGACCTCATTCTGACTTCAGGATGTAGCCACCGCCTTACCATCCCGAAGAAGACAAAAGAACCTAACAAAGGACAAAACCCTCCCGCCAGCGAGAGGCCGTGGTCCATCACACATCCAATGCCCTAAGGCCACCGGGGGCAGAGCGGACCAACGGCGTCGCCAACGAAGGGACAGAACCCTAGATCATTTTTCTTGGTCGCCTCCCGATCGCAACGTACCAGTTCGTTCTGCGCATATAAGCCTTATTTATATTACTCTAAAATGGATTAAATAGTAACTACAAAGTAGATATGACTGATATTAAACTTGTAAGAGCATCTTCAGTCGCGTCCCCCAAACCGTCTCCCAAACCGCGGCGGATTGAGCGTTTGGGGGACGTGTTTTGTTCGTGCCGCGTTTGGGGGACGTCGCTCCCCAGCCGCGTCCCCCAAACGCCGCCCCCAAACATTAAAAGTACTTTCTTTTTGTTAGAAGAAAACTATTTACTATAATATTTAAATCGGTTGAACATAAACAAATTATATATAAAACTTCGAAAAAATATAATTAAATTACATATAAATTCCCGTTAAACTACTACTTGTACTTCTTCTTCTTCGCTGATGGCCCCGCCTCGTCGTCGTCATCGCGGTGGCGCTTCTGCTCGTCACCTCTTAGAAGGCGGTGTCGGCGGGCGCCGGAGTCCTCGCGGCCGCTGGCGCGCCTTGGCGGCCTTGGCGGCCTTGGCCTTGGCCGCCTTCGCCTTCGCACGGGCCACCGCCGCCGCGTCCTCGCTCTCTTCTTCCTCCGCGTCCTCCTCCCAGCCCACCATTCCTCCTCGCTGTCAACGGCGGCGGGGAATCGTCGCCGCTGCTCGGCGTCCGCTGTCCCACCAATGGCGCCGCCAGCAGGCTTCCTGTGGAGGTGTCGGACGGGAGCTGGAGATGTAGCTCATCGTCGCTGGAGGTGTCGGATGGAGGCTTGGATGAATGGCGGCGTACGTGCGGGTCTTATTGAGCGCGAGATGAACGGCGGCGCGAGAAATCAAAGAGACGACGGTTGCTCTTGAAGTCGGCGCTCCATTCCGGCCGGGTTGGCGCGTCGTCGACGCGGTTGCCAATGCGACGGTTCCGCTTCAGCAGCACACCGTCGCTACGTAGGTGGCGGTTGAGCGTCCGAGCCGCTGACGGGTCGGGCCCGCGCCTCCTCGCCTCGCTTTTCGTTGTGTTCGGCGTGTCCGGAGCCTTCCCTGTGGGACGGGGACGGGCTCGAGGCGCCGGACACCGTATCGGGTCGCGCCGGACAAAAAAGTCTTTTGGGGCGCGCAGCTGGGAACGTTTTTTTGTCCGGCGCGCCCCAAATCGCTTTGGGGGAGGCTTTGAGGGACGAGTCAACATAAGTGGCACAATCCTGTAATTCCAGATAAGAGTCCAGTCCCACTCCCACAACCTCGCGTTTAAAAATCTTCCCCCTTCCTCTGTTCCTCCACCGGCCGGCGACCACCTCACGCATCCATTTTCAGTCCCGCCTCTACCATGGCATTAGGACAGCGCATGCTACTCCTGCTCGTACTCACGCTCGCCGTCTCAGCCACGGCGGCGGCGGAGCTCGTCGTCCACGGGCGCACGGCGGACGCAGCGGGGTGGATGCGTCCGGAACCCAACTCCTGCGGGGGCACGGAGGAGGAGTGCCTTCGCGAGTACGGCGGCGGGTTCGGGCTGAGGCGGCGCCTTAACTACTACGAGGAGGAGGAGGGCGGTGACGGCGGCTACTCGACGCAGCCGCAGTACATCAGCTACGCCGCGCTGATGAGGAACTCGGTGCCGTGCTCCGTGTCCGGCGCGTCCTACTACAACTGCGAGCCCGGCGGCGACGCTAACCCCTACTCGCGCAGCTGCTCCGCCATCACCCAGTGCCGCGGCTAGCTAGCCGGCGCTGAGCCCCACTTTCTCTCCTGTAGCAGATCTGCTCCGTCGATTTGTTCTTAGTTTGGGACCTGATGTGTTTGCGCGTGGTTTTGCTACTGGAGAGATGTTTTGTTCCTTTTTACTCCTTCTGATTCTGATGTTCTTGGTGGCGGTGAATGTACAAGCGATATGGCTCGTATCAGCATCGTTCCGTAGAGCAAAGGAAACAGGATTAGTCGGAGTTCCTACGAAAATTCCAATTCCTTTGGCATATCTCGATTTTACTGTACTTCCTACCGTCGAAGCAGCGGCTAGGATTTGTGTTCTCTTCTCTCTATGGAAAGCAGCAGCAGCTAGAATATACTTTTCTCATATACGAACAAGCTGCAGCAGTTCTCTAGTCTTCGTCTAATCATCTTAGGCTGTGTTCAGCTTTGGAGTGAATTATCATAATCCCGTATTCCCGTTTAGTTCCGTTCAGAAAAAAAAAACCATTCAGTGTATCCTCCTGTCTTTGGGCATTTTAGTGCTTGTGTCTAATCCACATTTCTTTTGTGGTTAGCTTCAACAGTTCCAGAGCAAAGTAATCAACGCAACATAGTTCAGCAACCGCAAAAATGAGCCTTAAGCCTTGCAGCCTTGCACAATGCAATTTCATGAGCGACCACCTATCCTATCCTTCGTTGGAGGAGATCCATTTCCATATGTGCGACATCACTCAAGGTGAAATGCTGCCTGAATGGGCATATGTCGGACAAGGTCCTTCCATGTGGAGCTTCACCAACATGGCACAACTTAGAATTTTCTTGAACAAAGGTTAATTATGGAGGATATGCTCAGGTGGTGAGTGTCTATCTAGCACGACAATTGGCTTTCTAGGGGACCAAACTTGGAGTCACATGGGCATTGTGAAGAGGTAGACTGCTAGTTAAATGTTTGTGCATTGTTATTATACTTTAAGAAAAATGTGTTGCACATATAAGCATAATACACATGAAAAAGTTCACGGAAAGAGATAGCCATGTAAAATAATATAATTCTACTTTAGTTAAAGGTATTTCGTTAGAAAGCTATCATTCAATGTCATATTAGCTAAATAAACCAGAGTCCGCTCCATGTGATTATGTCCACACTTGTTCTGACTTGGCTCTTGTAAAAACTTGTCACAACGTATCCACCGAAAGAGACCATTATCCAAGTTATGAGACAAGGAACCCAATTGAATAAAAATCCTCAGTAAAACATGGTGCCAAGCTAGTTCGATATCCTAGGTGCTTGTGCCTTTATGATTGGTGTCGTATTTAACGACGCTTCTATATTCCCTAAATCCACCATCATTTCCAGAGCTCGTATTTGGGTGGCATAAGGCTGATCATAATGGTAAGTATCATTCACTAGTGCCCATAGAATGTGTAGAATTATATAGTAGTATCATTATCTTATTGTATTTATCAATTTGTAAAATCTCGATGCAAATATGTGTAAATATTTATTTATCATTATTTTTCTATTTCTACCGTGTTATGATATTTCAACATAGTATGATATATACCATATCATCTTTCCCATCATTAATTAGTAGGAAAATATCTCGTCCAGGTAAGTGGTAAGGTCACGGGGTACGGTCATCACAACCGTACCGCCGGTCGTTCAGTTGTTTGACGGGGTTAAAGCTTGTCCAAGCTATCAGCAAAGGCTCCACAAATAGTATTGAGCTCCTTCTTGTCTTCTAGCTTATTAAGACGATAACACACAATATCTCTATGAATTAAGTTCTTCCTTTTGATACTCTTCAAGCTTACCGACACGGTTGATGATGTGTGAGTTGTAGTCAGGTCCAGACTTGTTGAGGGCAAATATGTTGCCGAAGAACTCCCTATGCCACTCCTCATGTGGCTTCATAGATATGTCGGTCTTGAAGATAAGAAGGAGCTCAACATTGTTTGTGGAGCCTTTCTTGATAGCTTGGAGAAGATGTGCGCAAGAGCATCGGCGTATTGCTACTCTTGAAGAATCAAATATGATACTTCAGAATGTCCTTATCAACACGATAGTTGATCGCCCACGTTCGCCAAACCATGGTACCAAATAATCGCAAGGGATTATTTGATCCTCCCTCGCTTGTTTTTCAAGCAAGAAGGATTTTTAATACATTTTAATCTTTATCATTTCAATAGTTTCCTAGCAATACTTATATATTATTTTCTTGTTGCATTCAGAAATTTGCATCATCATCAGCTCTTTATAAGGGGATGAAATTTATCCTTTGGACTACGAGCCGTTCTTATAAATGAAGAATTCAGTTTGTCATCGCTTTTGTTTATTGTGAGGACTACGTTGACATTTACTTCACTTGTATGATTACAATGCTTTAGAGACTTTCACACTCTCATATCTTTATGGATCCAAATATTGAACAAAAATATCAAAGTTAGAACTTTTTAAGGTAAATTTTGTTCTTGAAAGTAAGTACAAGTTGAGGTAAACATACAAATCACAAATAATGAATTGCTTCATGATGACCCACAAGTATAGGGGTTGTATCGTAATACTTTCGATAAATAAGTGTGTCGAACCCAACGAGGAGCAGAAGGTGTTGACAAGCAGTTTCGATGAAGTATTCACTGTAAATTCTCACAGACAAGTTTTCAGGGGTTTTGATATAGCAGATAAATAAAATACAAGTAAGTAAAATGCGAGAGTAATAATTGCAGCGAGTGGCCCAATCCTTTTTAGCACAAAGGACAAGCGGTTTGTTTACTTATAATGACCAAACGTTCTTGAGGACACACGGGAATTTAGTCTAGTGCTTTCGCTTCATATAGTTGATTAATCTTCATTGTTTTGATAAGTGTTGTGTGGGTGAACCTATGCTAATGCACCGCCCTTCCTAGGACTAATACATACTTGTGATTAAACCCCTTGCAAGCATCCGCAAATACAAGAAAATAATTAAGATAAATCTAACCACAACCTTAAACTCTGAGATCCTGCTATCCCTCCTGCATCGATATACCAACGGGGGTTCAGGTTGCTGTCACTCCGGCAACCCCACAATTAGCAAACGAATACAAGATGTATTCCCCTAGGCCCATAAAGGTGAAGTATCATGTAGTCGACGTTCACATGACACCACTAGAAGAATGACACCACAACTTAAATATCAAACCATTAAATATTACTCAACATAGTTCACTACTAACATTTAGACTTCACCCATGTCCTCAAGAACTAAACGAACTACTCACGAGACATCATATGGAACATGATCAGAGGTGATATGATGATGAATAACAATCTGAACATAAACCTTGATCCAATGGTTTCACTCAATAGCATCAATAACAAGTAGTAATCAATACCGGGAGAGTTTCCCCTATGAAATACTCAAGATTCAACCCTAGATGTTACATCGGAGATGAGGTGCAGCGGTGGAGATGACGATGTCGATGGTGGAGATGATGATGATGATGATGATCCCAATGAAGTCCAGCTCGATGACGGTGACGATGGCGACGATTTCCCCCTCCGGGAGGAATTTCCCCGGTGGATTTCTGCCTGCCGGAGAGCTCTTTTCTCTCTGGTGTTTTTGCCCCGCAGAGGCGGCTGTGTCTATCCTCGATGCCCCCAGCACCTTAGGGTTCTCGGGAGATGAAGTACACGAAAGTGAGATGGCCAAGGTGGGTCGTGGGCCCCCTCCCCACATGGCGGCGCGGCTAGGGTAGGGCCCGCACCGGCCTATGGGGGGGCCATGGCGGCCCTCCTCGGCCTCCCCTTTTGGCTGGCTCCGTCATCTGGGAAAATAGGAGCTTCGGTGTATTTTCCGTCAATTGTTGATCTTCAGAAATATTGTATCTGACGGTGCTTTTTCCAGAGAATCGACTCCGGTGAATAATTCTCCAATAATCATGAAACATGCAAAATAGGTGAAATAACATAAGTATCATCTCTAAATATGAAATATATCAATGAATAATAGTAAATTATGATATAAAATAGTGATGCAAAATGGACGTATCAACTCCCCCAAGTTTAGACCTCGCTAGTCCCCAAGCGAAACTGAACTTAGTAAACAAGACCACATGTTTATGGAGTGAAGAGTCGATAAATAAAATACGGACAAGAAGCATCACATTTATCAATTCACACAAGACATTCTAGTAAAAAACTTCCTCAAATAACTCAATGATATGTCTCCAACGTATCTATAATTTCTTATGTTCCATGCTAGTTTTATGACAATACCTACATGTTTTGTTCACACTTTATATCATTTTTATGCATTTTCCGGAACTAACCTATTAACAAGATGCCGAAGTGCCAGTTCCTGTTTTCTGCTGTTTTTGGTTCCAGAAATCTTACACAGGAAATATTCTCGGAATTGGACGAAACAAAAGCTCATGGGAAAGTAGCCTAAAAAACTATTGTGGTAATGAATATGTTGATATGTATCTTAGTTCTTATAAGTTGCTTGTTGAGCGGTAACCATGTTTCTGGGGACGCCATCAATTGTCACACCTTTGTTGAATATCATGTGAGTTGCTATGCATGTTCGTCTTGTCTGAAGTAAGGGAGATTTCTCATGATTAAATGGTTTGAGTATGTGTTGACGTCAGAAACCCACCGGCGGGCAGTGACTGGTCAACACCGTAGAGCCGGGAACGACTAGGGCTGCGGCTAGGTCCCTCGGAGCGACGGCCCGCAAAGCCTCTGGTCGCGCGCCGATGCGGGTTGCAAGGGCGTGCCACCTGACCTATACCTGGTCAGGAAGGTGTGGATGATGCCTCGCTTAGTTTCCTGCGGCACACACGTACACGTTAAATACGAGCCTCGATCGGCTCTCAGGTTGTCCTGTGAATCGGCTCATGGAGCCGATCCACCCATGATTCGTCCAAGGTGGCCGAATATATGGTGGTCCTGCTTGATCAAGATAAAGCGTATGAGATCCACGACGATCTGGGGTTTTCACCGCATAATCGGATCATCCTACTCACGATTGGGCCTCGCGCTCACGCACGGTAAACGTAAGCCAGCCCTAGACAAGGCCTAAAAACCAACACTAGGTTGATCCTCGGAACGTCCTGTCTAGGGGCAGCAAACTACACCCTGCATGCCGCTGGATCCTCCAACCCTTTGTAAGGCCTAACTATTGCAGATATTAAACTAATCCTTGATGAATCAAGGAGCGACCACGGATCAGATCTACTAAATAACGATCAAGCGGGGTGCACCCTGCACCCATGATGAGGTACAGGGACGGCTAGATGCGCAAGGGTTGCACTACGACAGCATATGATACTAGGAACAATGCTAACCCTAACACATCTATGATAACTACGTTGCTCGCCATCAAAAAGGCTTCAGTACGAGCAACGCATGAACAACTAGGCAGGCTCGTGCTGCCTAGATCGCGAGATGCGATCTAGGCAGCATGGTGCTTACCGGAAAACCCTCGAGACGAAGGAGTTGGCGATGCGCCGAGATTGGTTTGTGTTGAACGTTGGTTGTTGTTTATTCCATAAACCCTAGGTACATATTTATAGTCCAGGGGACTTTCTAATGTGGGCGTGCACTAAACCGTGCACGAGACAAACTCTAATTTCTAAACTAAGATACACGGGCTAGCTAGCCCAAACCTGGTAAATAAGGCCGATTCACATATCTCTTCCATATGTATATCTTTAAGTCCATCTTGATCGCGGCCCACCTCGGCTTGGCCAAATTGATAACACATGCCCCCTGGTTTTGGAAATGACATTTCCAAAATCATTATGCTTTCCTTCGTCGGGTCATGTCGTGGACGAACCGTCGCAGAGTCCCTCATCATGACAACTTGCCTTCTCAACTTCTCCGCACGATTTGACAGTTTTGGCACCACTTCCTCGGAAACTGCTGTGGCATTGAATTTCTATTATGTCCCCTTTTATTTAACTGCTACGAACAGTTCTCTGCATCTTCTTCGCATTAGCATCTCGAAAAGCCCTCCTGCGCCACGATGTCTTCTTCTTCCTCTGCTCCATCGGATCTTTCCAGCCAGTCCTCCACATCCCGCGAGCCGACGCCGGAGTACAACCCGGCAGTCCCGCGGCCAACATCCGCCGCGCCATTGCGGCCGGGGAGGAGTCGAGACCATGACTTCTCCATCGGTCAGATGACAGGTCCCGGCGACGGGAGAGCGATCTCCGCTTCCTTGCCGATAAGGAAGCGGTGGAAGAAAGCGAGGATGATCACTTCCCCTGGGATGGGGCCACCTCCGAGGAGGTGAAGGAGGAGGAAGAGGAGGACGACGACGGCGACCGGGAGGAACCAGCCGGAGCGCCATTGCCCGGCCGGGGAAGTGACTTCGACAGCCGACGCGCGAGCGAGGAGGATGAGGACAATGAAGGTCCTGCCGCGGCAGTGACGAGCCGGCCGGGCAGCAAGCAGCGATGGCGGCAACGAGGCAGCAACGGCCCGTAGATAGGGCCCTTAGCATAGGATCCGTAGAAGTAGGCGGGGCAATGTATCCCCTTTCGAGGGCAATCAGTTCTACTATGTAAGAAATCTTTCTTATTAATGAAGAACTTTTCCCCAATTTGATTTGCCGATTTCCTCTCCCACTGACCTTGCCGATTCGCCCCTTTGCCAATGCATAATGAGCCGATAGCACCGTATCGGTCCTTCAAGATTCGCCCTTCCCTTCTCCAACCGATGATTTTCTAAATTTGGCAGAAAATGCAGTATCTTCAGGGAAACCTTTGAACTTTCCCAACCAAACCTAATAATGCTCTTCAATAATCATCATTTGTGAAGAAGGTTGCGATGAAGGACCAGCCGTTGGTATCCCAATCGGCTTTTAAACAGAGCAAAAAGAGCATCCACCAGGCCTGCTGCCCCCCGAGTCTTGGCCAAGGCAAAAACTTAGCCGAATTAGCCTGGGCTTGATCATGCAGAGCCAGCCGATTTGCACGTAAATCGGCTTGCAGAGAACCTTCAAGGTGGGCTGCCCCCCGAGTTTCTTCAGTGCGCCTCTTCGCCCTTGCAAGTCAGATCGGCTCCCTTCCTTTGGCGATCCATCCTTGACCTGCACGTCCGGACTGCTCTTGAAGAGGGGAACCAAGCCCTTAAATCACTCCATTGAGGGGTTCTTCCATGAAAAACCCCCTTCGTGCTTCATTGGTCCTCTGATCGTAACATTGATCCTCTTGAGTCGATGGCCGTGCATCGGCTATTTCTCAATTCTAAAGTCGATGCCCTTGCATCGGCTGTAAAATGTTTAAAAATTTTAGGCCGATTTGTGTATCGGCCCCCATACTCAGTATTATCTCATATCCTCGTGTTTTATCCATCTAGGTGCCCCCCGAGCCGATTCTGTCAAGAGAATTGATGGTATCGGCTCTTCAGGTAGTCCCTGTTGGGTCAAACGTTGATCCCAGGCAGAATGGATGGTGAGGATAATTTTGGCCGATTGCTGGAATCGGCCTCCATGTTGCTTGCTCGGTGAAGGTTTTGCAATATCCCTTCATCAGTTTCGGAGGGCCGATCGCAAGGATCGGCCTCGCCATGTTGCTTATCGACGTAGTCTTGCTACTCGTCCATGTCGGTGGATAAAACCAGCCCAATCTCCGACCTTAGCACGTTGGTGCGCTTGCTGTTGTCCATGTCGGGTGCATTGTGTAATCGTGGAGTACTACACTCCGCCGGACGAATGAACACCATGTTTGTGCCAGCCGATGTTTCATCATCGGCTCTCTTTTGCTTGGGGCGCCACTCTTTTCTTTGCGGCAGTCCCTCCTCATCCAGGGTCCTCTGGACTTTCGCAGCCAGATCGGTCGCCCTTCCTCAGCGTATGCAAGTACATCCTTTCGGCTTCCTCTAGACCGCGCAATCGCTGAACCCTGCGCTTTTGTGAATGGCTGAGACCGTCAGGGCACCACCTTGGACGGTGGCACCTGTCTTCTTCGTATTCCCCTTCGTCTTCTGAATCCTCGAGATCTTCCAACAAAGGGGTCTCAGCACGTCTGTTTGCGGTGGGAGAGGCCCTAAGCGCTCGAATAGACACGTTGGCTGTCTCCTTCTTTTTCCGGTTGCATTCTGGGCAGTTGCCGATTGTTGGTAATCGGCTCATTCCTGAATCCCAGATGTCGAAGAAGGGCAGTGCCAATGCCTGTCCGTCTTGTCTGCTCCCTGCCGTGGCGCTCCGCCGCTCCTCATCATGATTATGCCGGCGATGTCTTCCGTCGTTTCTGGTCAGACGACCTCTTTCATCATTGTTGTCGTATCGCCGGCGTTGGTCATATCGACTAACATACTTGAGAGGTGATCAGAGAGGGGTCGTTGGTATCTTATGTTCTTCACTTCCCCTTCTGTGACGTAGCGCTTGCCATCTTGACGGAGCCGATCGCATGGAGCGGCCCCCTCAGTGTCCTTGCTCTGAGAGCAGCTGTCCTCATCCCCGTCCTTCTCAGAGCGGTGTCCAAGCTCTACCATGCTGATGTTGGCTGAGAAATCAGGCTGGCACCCTCCGAGGTGGGCGAACTCCACCATGTTGACGGCGGGGAAGGGGTGTGTGTCGACCTTCATGGCATACTGGTTGAAAATTAGTCGTCCATTCTCTATTGCCACTTGGATCTGCTGACGCCACACCCTGCAGTCGTTGGTGGTGTGGGTGAACGTGTTATGCCACTTGCAGTATGGCTTTCCGTTCAGCTCTTGCACCGTAGGAAACTTGTGGCCTTCGGGTATCTTTATGTGCTTCTCCGCGAGTAAGAGGTCGAAAATCTGCTCGGTTTTCGTCACGTCGAAGTCGAACCCTCTTGGAGGCCCTGGTGGCTTTACCCATTTGCAGGTTACTGGGCCTGCGGCTCGAGTCCACTCAGCTACTGCGACCTCTCGTTCTCCCGTAGCGCCTTCATCTTCGACTGCGTCAACCATGGTGACCACACGCTTGAATTTGTCCTGGTAGACATCTGGGTGGCGCTGTTCATATGCTGACAGCTTCTGCACCATGTGCGCTAATGAAGGGTAGTCCGCTTGGGAGGCCACTTCCTTGATCGATGATGATAGACCCACCACCGCCAATTCGACTGCTTCTTTTGCTTACGTGAACCGAATAGCATCGGTTCCTAACGGTCTGAAGCGCTGAATGTATTCGACACCGTTTCTCCGCCTGTCGTACTTGGGCTAGATCGGCAATGCCAGCCTCGGAAGCCTCTGAGTGATATTGCTCATGGAACCGTTCTTCCAGCTGCTTCCAGTCTGGATTGAGTTCGGTGGCAGCGACGTGTACCATCCGAAAGCCGATCCTGTGAGGGACTGTGAGAACCTCACGCGTAGCTCGTCTGACGCTGAGATCATGCCCAGCTGCCAAATATCGGCTCACATGCTCGATGGAGCTGGAGCCATCTGATCCGCTGAACTTTGTGAAGTCCGGGAGCCGATATTTGGGTGGTAGCGGGATCAATTCGTACTCGTTGGGGTACGGCTTGGTATAGCCGATCGCCTTTCTTTTCGGCATCATGCCGAACTCTTTCAGGATCGTACAAATTTGATCCGCGGTGATGGCTGCAGGTGCCGAACCCTGAAGGTTCGTCGGAGTGGCGTACTTAACCAGCCATGCCTGTTTCTCTGTTCTGAGCCAACTGCAGGGGCTGGGCTCGGGAGTTTTGTCGGGGTGGCGTATTTGGCTAGCCACGTTTGCTTCTCGGGGTCTGCCTCCGACGTTCCTCCTGTGCCCCAGTCCCTGCTATAAACCTGGTTCGAGGGTGCCCGTGCTGCGATCGCACGTATGCGCATGCGTACCCGTGCGGGATCTCCTTGGGCGCGTCCTGTAGGAATTGGTAGTCACTGGGGTCACCACCAATCTTGTAGACGACATAGGCCGATGAGTTCGGCGCTTCGGGCGCTGCCAATGCGAATGGCAGCGGTGGACGGGACTGGAGTAGCAACTCCCCTTGATGAGTCCCTAGGGCTGGTCCTGACGGAGAGTACTGATGGCTCATGATCTCCTGGATCACGCGCAGCGCGACGCGCTCCAACGTATTCACCAGGCTCTCAGAATGGCGGTGCGGCGAATGAGCCACCATGAAGTTGATCTCCTGCGGCGACCTGGTGCGTTCTTCGGACGGGGTGGATGGGTCCACCCCATCGAGTGCGCCTTCAGGTGTGAACCCCTTCCATCGATGCCGTGGGAGCGGGTCTGTGGAAAGAGCCGATTAGGTCGGCTTCGAGGGCAGACTTGATCTCGTCGTACTTCTTCTTGAGCTCGCCGTGAGCTCCCTGTACGTGACCGGAGTTTCTTCTGCCACTTGATGAAGATGGCATGGTGTTCGATGTTGAAGATTGTCCCACCGGCGTGCGAGAATGTGTTGACGTCAAAACCACAGCGGTGGTGGTCAACACCGTAGAGCCGGGAACGACTAGGGCTGCGGCTGGCCCCGATCCCTCAGGCGACGGCCCGCAAAGCCTCCTGGTCGCGCGCCGATGCGGGTTGCAGGGCGTGCCACCTGACCTATACCTGGTCGGGAAGGTGTGGATGATGCCTCGCTTAGTTTCCTGCGGGGCACACACGTACACGTTAAATACGAGCCTCGATCGTCTCTCAGTTGTCCTGTGAATCGGCTCATGGAGCCGATCCACCCATGATTCGTCCAAGGTGGCCGAATATATGGTGGTCTGCTTGATCAAGATAAAGCGTATGAGATCCACGACGATCTGGGGTTTTCACCGCATAATCGGATCATCCTACTCACGATTGGGCCTCGCGCTCACGCACGGTGAACGTAAGCCAGCCCTAGACAAGGCCTAAAAACCAACACTAGGTTGATCCTCGGAACGTCCTGTCTAGGGGCAGCAAACTACACCCTGCATGCCGCTGGATCCTCCAACCCTTTGTAAGGCCTAACTATTGAGATATTAAACTAATCCTTGATGAATCAAGGAGCGACCGTAACGGATCAGATCTACTAAATAACGATCAAGCGGGGTGCCGCCCCTGCACCCATGATGAGGTACGGGGACGGCTAGATGCGCAAGGGTTGCACTACGACAGCATATGATACTAGGAACAATGCTAACCCTAACACATCTATGATAACTACGTTGCTCGCCATCAAAAGGCTTCAGTACGAGCAACGCATGAACAACTAGGCAGGCTCGTGCTGCCTAGATCGCGAATGCGATCTAGGCGGCATGGTGCTTACCGGAAGAACCCTCGAGACGAAGGAGTTGGCGATGCGCCGAGATTGGTTTGTGTTGAACGTTGGTTGTTGTTTATTCCATAAACCCTAGGTACATATTTATAGTCCAGGGGACTTTCTAATGTGGGCGTGCACTAAACCGTGCACGAGACAAACTCTAATTTCTAAACTAAGATACACGGGCTAGCTAGCCCAAACTGGGTAAATAAGGCCGATTCACATATCTCTTCCATATGTATATCTTTAAGTCCATCTTGATCGCGGCCCACCTCTGGCTTGGCCAAATTCTGGTGATAACATTGGGCCGCCAACCAAAGCCATGTATCATGGTGGAAGTTTCAGCTTGGACATTAATCCTCGGAATCTCTTATGAGAATATTATTGTTGTTGAATGCTTTAAGCATTAAAAAGAGGAGTCCATTATCTGTTTTCTATGTTGTCTCGGTATGGATGTCCTCAAGTTGAGATCTATCAAAATTTAGAAATCAAATGCGATTTATCTCCTTGGACCTTTGTACAGGTGGCATAGAGGTACCACTTTGTGACACTTGGTTGAAACATATGTAATGCAATGATAATCCATGGAAATCCGAGCTAATTAGGACAAGGTGCGGGCACTATTGGTATTCGATGCATGATGCTTCCAACTTATAGGAGGTTTTATGCATAACACATATGAATTATTACCACCGTTGACACAATTGTTTCCATGTTTTCAAAATAAAAAGCTCTAGCACATGAGTAATCCCTGCTTCCCTCTGCGAAGGGCCTTTCTTTTACTTTATGTTGAGTTAGTTTACCTACTTCTTTCTATCTTAGAAGCAAACACTTGTGTCAACTGTGTTCATTGATTCTTACATGTTTACTTATTGTAGTTGTTATATTACTTTGTGTTGACAATTATCCATGAGATATACATGTTACAAGTTGAAAGCAATTGCTAAAACTTAATCTTCCTTTGTGTTGCTTCGAAACCTCTTACTTTGAATCTATTGCTTTATGAGTTAGCTCTTATGCAAGTCTTTTTTGATACTTGTCTTGAAAGTACTATTCATGAAAAGTTTTGCTATATGATTCAGTTGTTTAGTCATTATCTTTTTGTTAGCAAACTATTGTTTCGAATCACTTCATTCATCTCATATGCTTTACAATATTGTTGATCAAGATTATGTTGGTAGCATGTCACTTCAGAAATTATTGTTTTTATCGTTTACCTACTCGAGGGCGAGTAGGAACTAAGCTTGGGGATGCTTGATACGTCTCCAACGTATCTATAATTTCTTATGTTCCATTCTAGTTTTATGACAATACCTACATGTTTTGTTCACACTTTATATCATTTTTATGCATTTTCCGGTACTAACCTATTAACAAGATGCCGAAGTGCCAGTTCCTGTTTTCTGCTGTTTTTGGTTCAAGAAATCTTACACAGGAAATATTCTCGGAATTGGACGAAACAAAAGCCAAACTTCCTATTTTCCTCGGAGGGTTCCAGAACATCGAAGGAGAGTCGGAGGCGGCCAGCAGGGGACCCACACCATAGGGGGCGCGGGCCCACCCCTGGACGCGCCGCCATGTGGTGTGGGCACCCCCTGGCTCATCCGAGGCCGCCCTTCCGCCTATATATTCTCTCCGTCTCGAAAACCCTAAAACATCCAGTGATATTCCACGAAGTGTTCCGTAGCCGCCGCCATCGCAAAGACAAGTTTCGGGGGACAGAAGTCCCTGTTCCGGCACGCCGCCGGGATGGGGAATTGCCCCCGGAGTCATCTCCATCGACACCACCGCCATCTTCTTCGCCGTTGCTGTCTCCCATGATGACGAGGGAGTAGTTCTCCCCCGAGGCTGAGGGCTCTACCGGTAGCTATGTGGTTCATCTCTCTCTCCCATGGTGTGATCTTTATGAATATGTAGATGTTGCTCTTGTCTATTATGCACTCTAGAGGTTACTTTAATATGAACTTCGGATTCACTCCACGGTGTGATGGTGACAGTGTGCGCATCGTGTGTGTTTCCTTTATGACGTTGTGGAGCTTGTTTACTCCGGCTTGAGGGAGCTCTTGTAGCCCTACACAATGAATGTTGTTTGTTATCCAACAAGAGAGTGTTTAAGAGTAGCATTTATTTATTCAATTATGTGATCATTGTTGAGAGTGTCCACTAGTGAAAGTATGATCCCTAGGCCTTGTTTCTAAGCATTGAAACACCGTTTCCAACAAGTTCTGCTACATGTTTGCTTGCTGCCATTTTTATTTAAGATTGCAATTACTACTTATAATCATCCATATTACTTGTATTTCACTATCTCTTCGCCAAACTAGTGCACCTATACATCTGACAAGTGTATTAGATGTGTTGGGGACACAAGAGACTTCTTGTATCTTAATTGCGGGTTGCTTGAGAGGAATATCTTTGACCTCTACCTCACTGTTCGATAAACCTTGGGTGATTCACTTAAGGGAAACTTGCTACTGTTCTACAAACCTCTGCTCTTGGAGGCCCAACACTGTCTACAATAATAGAAGCACACGTAGACATCACTCAACTTGAAATAAGTAAAGCGAAATCACAAATAAAGGTGCATAGGAAATCATAATTGGTGATGGCAAACTATGTTCTTGGTCAAAGAACGATTAACAAATTGTAACTTACATGCTCAATCATAACAGTCTCCTCATAATCATTGATAACTTTCAAAGTCATATTCATTCAGATAAAATTTGTACTAGACAGGGAAGAATAAAAGGCATGATTAAATAGATCACAATATAAATGGTTGGATCACAACAACTCGATTGCTTGCTTGAGATAGAGGGAAATAGGTTTACTGACTCAACATAAAAGTAAAATATAGGCCCTTCACAGAGGGAAGCAGGGATTAAATCATGTGCTAGAGCTTTTTAAGTTTTGAAATCACATAGAGAGCATAAAAATAAAGTTTGGAGAGGTGTTTGTTGATGTCAACGAATGGTAATGGGCACTCCAACCCCCTTGTTAAACAGACTTTCGAAGAGCGGCTCCCATGAAGGACGTTATCTCTACCAGCAAGGTAGATCATCCCTCTTCTCTTTTGTTTACACATGTACTTTAGTTTTAGTTATGGATGACACTCCCCCCAACCTTTGGTTTCACAAGCCATGGCTAACCGAATCCTCGGGTGCCTTCCAACATTTCACATACCATGGAGGAGTGTCTATTGCAAAATTAAGTTGCTTACTGATAAATCAGGGCAAAACATGTGAAGAGAATTATTAATGAAAGTTATTAATTGGGGCTAGGAACCCCGTTGCCAGCTCTTTTGCAAAATTATTGGATAAGCGGATGTATATGCCACTAGTCCATTGGTGAAAGTCTGCCCAACAAGATTGAAAGATAAAACACCACATACTTCCTCATGAGCTATAAAACATCGACACAATTAAGGAGTAATAGAGTTTGAATTGTTTAAAGGTAGCACATGAAATATTTACTTGGAGTGGCGCAAAATACCACATAGTAGGTAGTTATGGTGGACACAAATGGCATGGGTTTGGTTTAAGGTTTTGGATGTATAGAAGCATTCCCTCTCAGTGAGGTCTTTGGCTAGCAAGGTTGATTAGCAAGCATAAGAGTTGAGGAAACAAACAAATATACATGTGATAGAAACAATCATGCATCTTCCTTGTAAGCACAAGCAATTTTAACTTCAGAATATTAAGCTCATTAGCTAACAAGAAAGAAAGATAATGAAATAATATATCTACATGTACTTCCCTCTTTTCTACTTAAACATAAAGTATTGTTGCTATTGACCAATGTAAGTTTGCCAAAACTAAATAGATTTACTTGATGCTCCCAAAGTGATATCAATACTAATGACAAGATTAATCATATAACAGAAATTGCAAACTAAAATAAGGTGTGCAAAAAGTAAATGATAAGACTTCTCATTAATATTCCATAACGATAACTCACACCAAGGGATACATAGATAACCAACTAAAGAGAGATACTTCCACACTGCAAACCATCTTATATGATAACTTCCCTACTCATGATATGACACTACTTGATAGTAAAAAGGTAAAAGATAGTGATGATGTGATACTGATACGTCTCAAACGTATCTATAATTTCTTATGTTCCATGCTACTTTTATGACAATACTTGCATATTTTATACACACTTTACAGCATTATTATACATTTTCCGGCACTAACCTATTAACAAGATGCTGAAGTTGCTGTTTTCTGCTGATTTTGGTTTCAGAAATCCTACAAAAAATATTCTCGGAATTGGACGAAATCAACGCCCGGGTCCTATTTTTCCACGAAGCTTCCAGAAGACAGGGAGAAACAAAGTGGGGCCACGGGGCGCGCCACACTAGGGCGGCGCGGCCTGGGGGCCCGCGTGGCCCTAGCGTGTGGGGCGCCCCGTGACCCGACTCCGCCCTTCCGCCTACTTAAAGCCTTCGTCGCGAAACCCTATGTACCGAGAGCCACGATACGGAAAACCTTCCAGAGACGCCGCGCGCCAATCCCATCTCGGGGGATTCGGGAGATCGCCTCCGGCACCCTGCCGGAGAGGGGAATCATCACCGGAGGTCTCTACATCATCATGCCCGCCTCCGGATTTATGCGTGAGTAGTTCATCCTTGGACTATGGGTCCATAGCAGTAGCTAGATGGTTGTCTTCTCCGCTTGTGCTATCATTGTTTAGATATTGTGAGCTGCCTAACATGATCAAGATCATCTATTTGTAATGCTACATGTTGTGTTTGGTGGGATCCGATGAATCTAGAATATTATGTCAAGTTGATTATCAATCTATCATATATGTGTTGTTTATGTTCTTGCATGCTCTCCGTTGCTAGTAGAGGCTCTGGCCAAGTTGATACTTGTAACTCCAAGAGGGGGTATTTATGCTCGATAGTGGGTTCATGCCTCCATTTAATCTGGGACAGTGACAGAAAGTTCTAAGGTTGTGGATGTGCTGTTGCTACTAGGGATAAAACATCGATTCTTTGTCTAAGGATATTTGTGTTGATTACATTACGCACCATACTTAATGCAATTATCTGTTGTTTACAACTTAATACTGGAGGGGGTGCGGATGCTAACCGAAGGTGGATTATTTAGGCATAGATGCATGCTGGATAGCGGTCTATGTACTTTGTCATAATGCCCTGATTAAATCTCATAGTAATCATCATTGATATGTATTGAATCTTTAGTTCTCAATTGCCTGTAGGGATTCGTTGCATAGAAAACAAAAAATTTCCTACCGCGAGAACGCAATCCAAGCCAAGATGCAATCTAGAAGACGGAAGCAACGAGGGGATGATCGAGACTCACTCTTGAAGATTTCCAAAGCCTATAAGAGTAGGCTCTTATTGCTGCGGTAGACGATCACTTGCCGCTTGCAAAAGCGCGTAGAAGATCTTGATCACGGTGCCACAATCGGGCAGCACCTCCGTGCTCGGTCACACGTTCGGTGTTGATGAAGACGACGTCCTTCTCCCCGTTCCAGCGGGCAGCGGAAGTAGCTCCTCCTTGAATCCGGCAGCACGACGGCGTGGTGGCGGTGGTGATGGAGAACTCCGGCGGAGCTTCGCTAAGCGTTGCGGGAGAGGTGGAGGAGTGGGGCGGCTAGGGTTTGGGGAGAGGGGGTGGCCGGCCACTGGGGTGTGGCCAAGCTGGCTTTGGTGTGGCCGGGCCCTCCTCTTGGCCCTCATTATATAGGTGGAACACCCAAGAGTTGGTGTACAAGTCTTCGAATAAGACCCCAACCCAAAACCTTCCATGTGTAGGGAAACCTACCCAAGGTGGGATTCCCACCTCAAGTGGGACTCCCACCTTTCCATGAGAGGGGGTGGCCGGCCACCTTGGTGGAGTCCACCTGGGACTCCACCCCTCTAGGGTTGGCCGGCCATGGGTGGTGGAGTCCCTCCGGGACTCCGCCTTCCAAAGTGATTTCTTCCGGACTTTTCTAGAACCTTCTATAACCTTCCATAAATGCACCGGATCATTTTCAAACTTATAAAATGACTTCCTATATATGAATCTTATTCTCCGGACCATTCCGGAACTCCTCGTGATGTCCGGGATCCCATCCGAGACTTCGAACAAAACTTCGAACTCCATTCCATATTCAAGTTCTACTATTACAACATCAAACCTTAAGTGTGTCACCCTACGGTTCGTGAACTATGTAGACATGGTTGAGTACTCTCTCCGACCAATAACCAATAGTGGGATCTGGAGATCCATAATGGCTCCCACATATTCAACGATGACTTAGTGATCGAATGAACCATTCACATACGATAACAATTCCCTTTGTCACGCGATATTTTACTTGTCCAGGTTTGATCATCGGTATCACTCTATACCTTGTTCAACCTCGTCTCCTGACAAGTACTCTTTACTCGTACCGTGGTATGTGGTCTCTTATGAACTTATTCATATGCTTGCAAGACATTAGACGACATTCCACCGAGAGGGCCCAGAGTATATCTATCCGTCATCGGGATGGACAAATCCCACTTGTTGATCCATATGCCTCAACTCATACTTTACGGATACTTAATCCCACCTTTATAACCACCCATTTACGCAGTGGCGTTTGATGTAATCAAAGTACCTTTCCGATATAAGTGATTTACATGATCTCATGGTCATAAGGACTAGGTAACTATGTAGCGAAAGCTTATAGCAAAAAACTTAATGACGTGATCTTATGCTATGCTTAAATGGGTGTGTCCATTACATCATTCATATAATGATATAACCTTGTTATTAATAACATCCAATGTTCATGATTATGAAACTAATCATCTATTAATCAACAAGCTAGTTAAGAGGCTTACTAGGGACTTTATTGTTTGTTTACATAACACACATGTATCAATGTTTCGGTTAATACAATTATAGCATGGTATATAAATATGTATCATAAACATAAAGATATATAATAACTACTTTTATTATTGCCTCTTGGGCATATCTCCAACACTCTCCCACTTGCACTAGAGTAAATAATCTAGATTACATTGTAAGGTACCTAACACCCATGGCATTCTGGTGTTGGTCATGCTTTGCCCTAGGGAGAGCTTTAGTCAACGGATCTGCTACATTCAGATCAGTGTGTACTTTGCAAATCTTTACTTCTCCATCTTCGATGTACTCGCGAATCGAATGATAACGCAGCTTGATATGCTTCAGCCTCTTGTGTGACCTTGGTTCATGTGCATTGGCGATGGCACCCATGTTGTCACAGTAGATGACTAGTGGGTCCAATGCACTAGGAACCACACCGAGCTCTACAATGAACCTCTTCATCCATACCGCTTCTGATGAAGCCTCTGAAGCCGCTATGTACTCCGATTCTGTTGAAGACTTCGCCACCGTGCACTGCTTCGAGCTTGCCCAGCTTACTGCAGCACCATTCAATATAAACACGTACCCAGATTGTGACTTAGAGTCATCAGGATCAGTGTTCCAACTTGCATCGGTGTAACTTTTTACAACGAGCTCTTGGTCACCTCCATAACAAAGAAACATATCCTTAGTTCTTTTCAAGTACTTCAGGATATTCTTGACCGCTGTCCAGTGTTCCATTCCTGGATCACTTTGATATCTGCTAGTCAAACTAACAGCATGTGCTATATCCGGTCTAGTACATAGCATGACATACATGATAGAGCCTACTGCCGAGGCATAGGGGATCTGACTCATCCTTTCTCTTTCTTCTGCTGTAGCCGGACCTTGAGTCTTACTCAAGACCTTGCCTGGTAACATAGGTAAGAATCCTTTCTTACTTTCGTCCATTCTAAACTTCTTTAGAATCTTGTCCAGGTATGTACTCTGTGATAGCCCTATTAGACGTCTTGATCTATCTCTATAAATCTTGATACCTAATATATACGATGCTTCACCAAGGTCTTTCATTGAAAAACTATTATTCAAATAACCTTTTACATTGCTTAATAGTTCTATATCATTCCCAATCAATAATATGTCATCTACATATAATATCAGGAACGCTACAGAGCTCCCACTCACTTTCTTGTAAATACAGGCCTCTCCATGACACTGTATAAACCCGAAGTCTTTGATCACTTTATCAAAGCGTCGGTTCCAACTTCTCGATGCTTGCTTCAGTCCATAAATTGAACGCTGAAGTTTGCATACTTTGTCAGCATTTTTAGGATCGACAAAACCTTTGGGTTGTACCATATACAACTCTTCCTCAATGTCTCCATTAAGGAACGCCGTTTTGACATCCATCTGCCAAATCTCATAATCGAGAAATGCAGCTATTGCTAACAAAATCCTCACAGATTTTATCGCTACAAGTGAGAAAGTCTCATCGTAGTCAACACCTTGAATTTGTCGGAAACCCTTTGCGACAAGTCGAGCTTTATAGACAGTAATATTACCATCAGCATATGTTTTTCTCTTGAAGATCCATTTATTCTCGACAGCCTTGCGGCTATCAGGTAAGTCTACCAAAGTCCATACTTTGTTATCATACATGGATCCCATTTCGGATTTCATGGCTTCTTGCCATTTGTTGGAATCTGGGCTCATCATCGCTTCTTCATACGTCGCAGGGTCTTCATCATTGTTATCCACAATCATGACATTTAGACAAGGATCATACCAATCAGGAGTGGCACGTTCCCTTGTCGATCTGCGAGGTTCAGTAGCTATCTCGTTTGAAGTTTCATGATCATTATCATTAGCTTCCTCTGTTGCCGGTGTAGGCGGCACAGGAACATCTTCCGTACTGCGCTACTCTGATCAACGAGTAAAGATTCTTCAATCTCATCGAGTTCTACTTTTCTTCCAGTCACTTCTTTAGTGAGAAATTATTTCTCAAGAAAGGTTCCGTTCTTAGCAACAAAGATCTTGCCTTCGGATATGTGATAGAAAGTGTACCCTATAGTTTCCTTAGGGTATTCTATGAAGACGCATTTCTCCTCTTTGGGTTCTAGCTTGTCCGGTTGTAACTTTTTTACATAGGCTTCGCAACCCCAAACTTTAAGGAACGACAGCTTAGGTTTCTTATTAAACCATAATTCATACGGTGTCGTTTCAACGGATTTTGATGGTGCTCTATTTAAAGTGAATGCGGCTGTCTCTAATGCATAACTCCAAAATGATAACGGTAAATCAGTAAGAGACATCATAGAACGAACCATATCTAAGAGAGTTTGATTACGACGTTCGGACACACCGTTTCGTTGTGGTGTTCCCGGCGGTGTCAATTGTGAAAGTATTCCGCATTTCTTTAAATGCATGCCAAACTCATAACTCAGATATTCACCTCCGCGATCAGATCGTAGAAATTTAATCTTCTTGTTACGTTGATTTTCTACTTCACTTTGGAATTCCTTAAACTTCTCGAAAGTTTCGGATTTATGTTTCATTAAATAGATATACCCATATCTACTCAAATCATCTGTGAAGGTTAGAACATAACGATAACCACCGCGCGAGGCTACACTCATTGGTCCGCACACATCGGTATGTATGATTTCTAATAAGTCTGTAGCTCGCTCCATAATACCAGAGAATGGAGTCTTAGTCATTTTTCCCATCAGACATGCTTCGCATCTATCAAGTGACTCAAAGTCAAGTGATTCTAGTAATCCATCGGTATGGAGTTTCTTCATGCGTTTCACTCCAATATGACCAAGACGACAGTGCCACATATAAGTAGAATTATCATTCAATTTAATTCGCTTAGCATCAATGTTATGTATATGTGTATCACTACTATCGAGATCTAACAGAAATAAGCCATTCTTTTCAGGTGCTCGACCATAAAAGATATTATTCATAAAAATAGAACAACCATTATTCTCAGACTTGAATGAATAACCGTCTTGCATTAAACAAGATCCAGATATAATGTTCATGCTCAACGCGGGTACAAAATAACAATTATTAAGGCTTAAAACTAATCCCGAAGGTAGATGTAGAGGAAGTGTGCCGACAGCGATCACATCGACTTTGGATCCATTTCCAACGCGCATCGTCACTTCATCCTTTAGTAGTCTTCGTTTATTCTTTAGTTCCTGTTTCGAGTTACAAATGTGAGCAACCGAACCAGTATCAAATACCCAGGTACTAGTACGAGAACCAGTAAGATAAACATCTATAACATGTATATCAGATATACCTTCTTTCTTCTTCTTGACAAGGCCGCTCTTCAGATCCGCCAAATACTTGGAGCAATTACGCTTCCGGTGTCCCTTCTCCTTGCGTAATAGCACTCAGCATCAGGCTTAGGGCCAGCCTTAGGTTTCACGGAGGCGTGGTAGCTTTCTTGCCACCCTTCTTGTTTTTGCCTTTAGACTTGCCCTGTTTCTTGAAGCTGGTGGTCTTGTTGACCATCAACACTTGGTGCTCTTTCTTAATCTCAATCTCAGCAGATTTTAGCATGGCGAAGAGTTCAGGTAACTCTTTGTTCATGTTCTGCATATTGTAATTCATCACAAAGTTCTTGTAACTAGGTGGCAGTGATTGAAGGACACGATTAATCCCCAGTCTGATAGGAATCACTATTCCCAAGTCACTGAGTTTCTTCGCATGCCCGGTCATGGCGAGCATGTGCTCACTAACGAGCTGCCTTCTTCCATCATGCAACTGAAGAAGTGTTTTGATGCTTCATAGCATTCCACGGCCGCATGAGTTTCAAAGATAGTTTTCAACTCATTGACCAACTCATGAGGATCGTGGTGCTCAAAACGTTTTTGAAGATCGGCTTCCAGACTGCATAGGATGGCACACTGAACTTGAGAGTACCGAGTTTTCCGAGTCGCGTAAACATTCTTTACTTCATCGGTTTCAGTTTCTGCAGGAGGGTCACCTAGCGGTGCATCAAGCACATATTGCAGGTTTCCGCCATTGAGGAAGATCCTCACATGACGGAACCAGTCGGTGAAGTTGCTACCGTTGCTCTTAAGCTTTTCTTTCTCTAGGAACTGGTTAAAATTGATTGGGGACGCCATATCTACAACATATATTTGCAATAGTTTAGACTAAGTTTATGACAAATTGAGTTCAAATTTTAATTTAACAAAATTAAAAACTAGGTGAACTCCCACTCAAAACAATATCCCTCGAATTGTCTTAGTGATCACACGAACCAAATCCACCACACCAAGTTCGATCATCACGAGACATGATGTAACTTCAATGGTGAACACTCAAAGTGTTCATCATATCAATCATATGATTCATGCTCTACCTTTTGGTATCACGTGTTCCGAGACCATGTCTGTACATGCTAGGCTCGTCAAGGCCACCTTAGTATCCGCATGTGCAAAACTGGCTTGCACCCGTTTTATGCACTTGTTGAGTCTATCACACCCGATCATCACGAGATGCTTCGAAACGACAAGTCTTGGCAACGGTGCTACTAAGGATGAACACTTTATTATCTTGATATTTTAGTGAGAGGGATCATCTTATAATGCTACCGTCACGATCTAAGCAAAATAAGATGCATAAAAGGATTAACATCACATGCAGTTCATATGTGATATGATATGGCCCTTTTGTCTTTGCGCCTTTGATCTTCATCTCCAAAGCACGGACATGATCTTCATCATCAACGGGCATGATCTCCATCATCGTCGGCGTAGCGTCAAGGTCAATGGCGCCGTCTTCATGATTGTTCTCCCATGTAGCAACTATTACAACTTCTTTGAAATACTACTCAACATGAAATTTAAAGACAACCATAAGGCTCCTGCCGCCACAATACAATAATGATCATCTCATACATAGTCATCATCACATTATGGCCATATCACATCACCAAACCCTGCAAAAACAAGTTAGACGTTCTCTAATTTGGTTTGCATATTTTACGTGGTTTAGGGTTTTCGAGTGAGATCTAATCTACCTACGAACATGAACCACAACGGTGATACTAGTGTTGTCAATAGAAGAGTAAATTGAATCTTCACTATAGTAGGAGAGACAGACACCCGCAAAGCCACTTATGCAATACAAGTTGCATGTCGAGCGTGGAGCAAATCTCATGAACGCGGTCATGTAAAGTTAGCCCGAGCCGCTTCATCCCACTATGCCACAAAGATGCAAAGTACTCAAACTAAAGACAACATAAGCATCAACGCCCACAAAACCATTGTGTTCTACTCGTGCAACCATCTATGCATAGACACGGCTCTGATACCACTGTGGGATTCGTTGCATAGAAAACAAAAATTTCCTACGCGAGAACGCAATCCAAGCCAAGATGCAATCTAGAAGACGGGAGCAACGAGGGGATGATCGAGACTCACCCTTGAAGATTTCCAAAGCCTATAAGAGTAGGCTCTTATTGCTGCGGTAGACGATCACTTGCCGCTTGCAAAAGCGCGTAGAAGATCTTGATCACGGTACCACAATCGGGCAGCACCTCCGTACTCGGTCACACGTTCGGTGTTGATGAAGACGACGTCCTTCTCCCCGTTCCAGCGGGCAGCGGAAGTAGTAGCTCCTCCTTGAATCCGGCAGCACGACGGCGTGGTGGCGGTGGCGATGGAGAACTCCGGAGGAGCTTCGCTAAGCGTTGCGGGAAAGGTGGAGGAGGAGTGGGGCGGCTAGGGTTTGGGGAGAGGGGGTGGCCGGCCACTATGGGGTGCGGCCAAGCTACGGCTTTGGTGTGGCCGAGCCCCTCCCCTTGGCCCTCATTATATAGGTGGAACACCCAAGAGTTGGTGTACAAGTCTTCGAATAAGACCCCAACCCAAAACCTTCCATGTGTAGGGAAACCTACCCAAGGTGGGATTCCCACCTCAAGTGGGACTCCACCCTTTCCATGAGGGGGGGGTGGCCGGCCACCTTGGTGGAGTCCACCTGGGACTCCACCCTCTAGGGTTGGCCGGCCATGGGTGGTGGAGACCCTCCGGGACTCCGCCTTCCAAAGTGATTTCTTCCGGACTTTTCTAGAACCTTCTAGAACCTTCCATAAATGCACCGGATCATTTTCAAACTTATAAAATGACTTCCTATATATGAATCTTATTCTCCGGACCATTCCGGAACTCCTCGTGATGTTCGGGATCCCATCCGAGACTTCGAACAAAAGCTTCGAACTCCATTCCATATTCAAGTTCTACTATTACAACATCAAACCTTAAGTGTGTCACCCTACGGTTCGTGAACTATGTAGACATGGTTGAGTACTCTCTCCGACCAATAACCAATAGCGGGATCTGGAGATCCATAATGGCTCCCACATATTCAACGATGACTTAGTGATCGAATGAACCATTCACATACGATACCAATTCCCTTTGTCACGCGATATTTTACTTGTCCGAGGTTTGATCATCGGTATCACTCTATACCTTGTTCAACCTCGTCTCCTGACAAGTACTCTTTACTCGTACCGTGGTATGTGGTCTCTTATGAACTTATTCATATGCTTGCAAGACATTAGACGACATTCCACCGAGAGGGCCCAGAGTATATCTATCTGTCATCGGGATGGACAAATCCCACTGTTGATCCATATGCCTCAACTCATACTTTCCGGATACTTAATCCCACCTTTATAAACACCCATTTACGCAGTGGCGTTTGATGTAATCAAAGTACCTTTCCAGTATAAGTGATTTACATGATCTCATGGTCATAAGGACTAGGTAACTATGTATTGAAAGCTTATAGCAAACAACTTAATGACGTGATCTTATGCTATGCTTAAATGGGTGTGTCCATTACATCATTCATATAATGATATAACCTTGTTATTAATAACATCCAATGTTCATGATTATGAAACTAATCATCTATTAATCAACAAGCTAGTTAAGAGGCTTACTAGGGACTTTATTGTTTGTTTACATAACACACATGTATCAATGTTTCGGTTAATACAATTATAGCATGGTATATAAACATTTATCATAAACATAAAGATATATAATAACCACTTTTATTATTGCCTCTTGGGCATATCTCCAACATTGCCCACCTGTAATTTGTTCACCCAACATGTTAGTTATCTTATTGGAGAGACACCACTAGTGAACTGTGGACCCCGGTCCATTCTTTTACATCTGAATACAATCTACTGCAATCATTGTTCTTTACTATTCTTTGCAAACAAACACCATCTTCCACTCGATACGCTTAATCCTTTGTTTTCAGCAAGCCGGTGAGATTGACAACCTCACTGTTACGTTGGGGCAAAGTATCTTGATTGTGTTGTGCAGGTTCCACGTTGGCGCCGGTTTCACTGGTGTTGCGCCGCACTACCTCCTCCACCAACAACCTTCACGTGCTTCTTGGCTCCTACTGGTTCGATAACCTTGGTTTCATACTGAGGGAAACTTGCTTCTATACGCATCATACCTTCCACTTGGGGTTCCCAACGGACGTGTGCTTCGCGCGTATCACCACGGCACTCCCCCCAAGCTTGGAACAAGCCAAGGGGATGCCAATACCAATGATGAATTACTCCTTCGGTGGTGATGGTGGAACAACCCTGATGGGAGTGAGGAACCGCTCTAGCATTCTGCGAAGTCGATTGTTCTCATCCTGAAGAATCTCCACTTCCCTTCTCAGAACACGGTATTGATCACAAAACTCATCGGTAACCCGAAGAGCTTCCTCCGCAGGGAAAGAGTTGAGGTCAGGAGCAGGTGGTAAAGGTCCCTGCAAGTTATGAGAAAAAGAACGTCGAGTGTTAACCGATCCCACCAAGATTGCTTACTCCCCACAGCTTCCCGCTCTCTTTTTCTGATGACATCTTCTTCACTTCCTCATTGACACCTTCATCCATCTCTTTCCGTCTTGTCACGACCCTTTCCTCTTCCACCCATCCAACGAAAGTTCCTTGATCTAGATCCTGGAGAAGCTCACGCTTGCGACGCGTTGCATAATCTTCTGAAGATGAACCTTGCGACGACATCTGAACAGAAACAGGTCAAAACAAAACACGACGAGAAAACGATATACGGATCTCGGAGGGTCCGAGGGATTATATAGCAAAAAAATTCACGACAAAAGGAAGGTACTAGGTCGAAAACGAGTGGAAAAGGGACTCCGAGGGGCCCCATAGGGCGGCGCGGCCAGGGTGGGGCCCGCGCCCCCACGTGGGGACGTGCCCTCGTGCACCTCCTCCACTCCGATTCGATCTCGTAATTTTTCATATTTTCCAAAAATAGCAGAAATATTGTTCGGAAAGTTAAACGCGGACTTTTTACTACTAAAACTGTTACCTATTCAAAGTCGAACTCTGCAGAACTATCAATTTGATCTTTGATGAAGGTTTCCGGAGTCACCACTTGAATAACATCAACATCTTCATTATAAGAATCTCCAGAAATATAATGTTTGAGTCTTTGTCCATTCACCACTTGTGTGGCATCACCTTTCAGAGAACTAATTTTTATTGCTCCTGAACGATACACCTCCACAATGACATATGGTCCTTCCCATTTTGAGAGTAATTTCCCTGCAAAAAATCTGAGACGAGACCGATACAATAGGACTTTATCTCCAACATTAAATTCTCTTTTAATAATTCTTCTATCATGCCATTTTTTAACTTTCTCCTTAAAAAGTTTAGCATTTTCATAAGCTTCACTTCTCCACTCATCTAAAGAACTCAATTGTAGCAACCTTTTCTTACCGGCAAGTTTAAAATCTTTATTAAGTTCTCTTACAGCCCAATAAGCTTTGTGCTCTAATTCTAAAGGTAAATGACAAGCTTTTCCATAAACCATTTTATAAGGAAACATACCCATAGGATTTTTATAAGCAGTTCTATAAGCCCACAATGCTTCCTTCAACTTACTAGCCCAATTTTTCTAGATTTATTAACAGTCTTTCCCAAGATAGATTTAATTTCTCTATTTGATAATTCTACTTGCCCACTAGTTTGAGGATGATAAGCTGAAGCAATTCTATGATTAATACCATATTTAGCAAGAGTTTTTCTAAAACCACCATGAATAAAGTGAGAACCTCCATCAGTCATAATATATCTAGGTACTCCAAATCTAGGAAAAATAACATCTAAAAGCATTTTTAGAGAGGTCTCACCATCAACACTTTTTGTGGGTATGGCTTCCACCCATTTAGTAACATAATCAACAGCAACAAGTATATGAGTGTTACCTTCAGAAGAAGGGAAAGGACCCATGAAGTCAAATCCCCAACAATCAAATGGTTCAATAATGCTAGCGTGTAGAAGCTTCCTTGTGACGGTACATCACACGTCCGTTGGGAACCCCAAGAGGAAGGTATGATGAGCACATCAGTAAGTTTTCCCTCAGTAAGAAACCAAGGTTTATCGAACCGTAGGAGATGAAGGCCACGTGAAGGTTGTTGGTGGAGGAGTGTAGTGCGGCGCAACACCAGTGATTCTGGCGCCAACATGGAACCTGCACAACACAATGAAAATACTTTGCCCCAACTTAACAGTGAGGTTGTCAATCTCACCGGCTTGCTGAAAACAAAGGATTAAACATATGGTGTGGAGAATGATATTTGTTTGCGAAGAACAACAGAGAACAATGATTGCAGTAGATTGTATTTCAGATGTAAAAGAATGGACCGGGGTCCACAGTTCACTAGTGGTGTCTCTCCAATAAGATAAATAGCATGCTGGGTGAACAAATTACAGGTGGGCAATTGACAAATAAAGATTCATATACATATCATGATGATCACTATGAGATTTAATCAGGGCATTACGACAAAGAATATAGACCGCCATCCAACATGCATCTGTGCCTAAAAAGTCCACCTTCGGGTTAGCATCCGCACCCTCCAGTATTAAGTTGCAAACAACAGACAATTGCATTAAGTATGGTGCGTAATGTAATCAACACAAATATCCTTAGACAAAGCATCGATGTTTTATCCCTAGTGGCAACAACACATCCACAACCTTAGAACTTTCTGTCACTGTCCCAGATTCAATGGAGGCATGAACCCACTATCAAGCATAAATACTCCCTCTTGGAGTTACAAGTATCAACTTGGCCAGAGCCTCTACTAGCAACGAGAGCATGCAAGAACATAAACAACACATATATGATAGATCAATAATCAACTTGACATAGTATTCCATATTCATCGGATCCACAAACACAACATGTAGCATTACAAATAGATGATCTGATCATGATAGGCAGCTCACAAGATCTAAACATGATAGCACAAGAGGAGAAGACAACCATCTAGCTACTGCTATGGACCCAAGGATTAACTACTCACGCATCGTCCGGAGGCGGGCATGGTGATGTAGAGCCCTCCGGTGATGATTCCCTCTCCGGCAGGGTGCCGGAGGCGATCTCCTGAATCCCCGAGATGGGATTGGCGGTGGCGGCGTCTGGAACTTTTTCATTATCGTGGCTCTCGGTACTAGGGTTTCGCGACGGAGATATTATATAGGCGAAAGAGGCGAGTCGGAGGCGCTTGAGGGGCCCACCCACGGGGCGCGCCCTGCCCGGCCCGCACCACCTTGTGGGGTGGGCCCCCTTAACCCCTCTTCGTCTCTCCTTCGGTGCTCTGGAACCTTCCGCGGAAAATAAGACCGTGGGCTTTTGTTTCGTCCAATTCCGAGATATTTCCTGTGTAGGATTTCTGAAACCAAAAACAGCAGAAAAGAACTGGCGCTTCAGCATCTTGTTAATAGGTTAGTGCCGGAAAATGCATCAAAACATCATATAGTGTGAACAAAACATGTAGGTATTGTCATAAAACTAGCATGGAACATAAGAAATTATAGATACGTTGGAGACGTATCAAGCATCCCCAAGCTTAGTTCCTACTCGCCCGAGTAGGTAAACGATAAAAACAATAATTTCTGAAGTGACATGCTACCATCATAATATTGATCAACATTATTGTAAAGCATATGAGATGAATGAAGTGATTCGAAGCAATAGATTGCTAACAAAAAGATAATGACTAAACAACTGAATCATATAGCAAAAAATTTTCATGAATAGTACTTTCAAGACAAGCATCAAAAAGACTTGCATAAGAGCTAACTCATAAAGCAATATATTCAAAGTAAGAGGTTTCGAAGCAACACATAGGATGATTAAGTTTCAGCAATTGCTTTCAACTTGTAACATGTATATCTCATGGATAATTGTCAACATAAAGTAATATAACAAGTGCAATAAGTAAACATGTAAGAATCAATGCACACAGTTAACAAGTGTTTGCTTCTAGGATAGAAAGAAGTAGGTAAACTGACTTAACATAAAGTAAAAGAAAGGCCCTTCGCAGAGGGAAGCATGGATTACTCATGTGCTAGAGCTTTTTATTTTGAAAACATAGAAACAATTTTGTCAACGGTAGTAATAATTCATATGTATGCATAAAACTTCCTACAAGTTGCAAGCCTCGTGCATCGAATACCAATAGTGTTTGCACCTTGTCCCAATTAGCTCGGATTTCCATGGATTATCATTGCATTACATATGTTTCAACCAAGTGTCACAAAGGGGTACCTCTATGCCACTGTACAAAGGTCCAAGGAGATAGATCGCATTTGATTTCTCGTTTTTGATAAATCTCAACTTGTGGACATCCATACCGGGACAACATAGAAAACAGATAATGGACTCCTCTTTAATGCTTAAGCATTCAACAACAGATAATATTCTCATAAGAGATTGAGGATTAATGTCCAAACTGAAAACTTCCACCATGATACATGGCTTTGGTTGGCGGCCCAATGTTCTTCTCTAACAATATGCATACTCAAACCATTTAATCATGATAAATCACCCTTACTTCAGACAAGACGAACATGCATAGCAACTCACATGATATTCAACAAAGGTGTAAAAAGTTGATGGCGTCCCCAGAAACATGGTTACCGCTCAACAAGCAACTTATAAGAACTAAGATACATAGCAACATATTCATCATCACAATAGTTTTTAAGCTATTTTCCCATGAGCTATGTATTGTAAAGACAAAGGAATGAAATTTTAAAGGTAGCACGCAAGCAATTTACTTTGGAATGGCAGAAAAATACCACATATAGGTAGTTATGGTGGACACAAATGGCATGGGTTTTGGCTCAAGGTGTTTGGATGCACGAGAAGCATTTCCTCTCATTACAAGGCTTTGGCTAGCAAGGTTGTTTGAAGCAAACACAAGTATGAACATGTACATCAAAAACTTACACAAGAACATATTGCAAGCATTATAAGACTCTACATTGTCTTCCTTGTTGTTCAAACACTTTTACCAGAAAATATCTAGACCTTAGAGAGATCAATCATGCAAACCAAATTTCAACAAGCTCTACGGTAGTTCTCCACTAATAGATTTAAACTACATGATGCAAGAGCTTAAACATGATCTATGAGAGCTCAAAAAATTGCCAAGTATCAAATTATTCAAGACCATATGAAGCATTTTCTGATTCCAACCAAATAGCAATCAACGAAGCAGTTTTCAGCCTTCGCCATGAACATTAAAGCAAAACTAAGAACACAAGTGTTCAAATGAAAAAGTGGAGCGTGTCTATCTCCAATACAAGGATTGTTGGGATCCGAATTTATTCAAACATAAAAAATAAAAAAAACAACAGATGCTCCAAGCAAAGAACATAAGATGTGACGGAATAAAAATATAGTTTCACTTGAAGTGACCTGATAAGTTGTCGATGAAGAAGGGGATGCCTTGGGCATCCCCAAGCTTAGATGCTTGAGTCTTCTTGAAATATGCAGGTATGAACCACGGGGGCATCCCCAAGCTTACACTTTTCACTCTTCTTGATCATATTATATCATCCTCTTCTCTTGACCTTTGAAAACTTCCTCCACACCAAACTTAAAGCAAACTCATTAGAGGGTTAGTGCATAATCAAAATTCACATGTTCAGAGAGGACACAATCATTCTTAACACTTCTGGACATTACCCAAGGCTACTGAAAGTTAATGGAACAAAGAAATCCATCCAACACAGCAAAAGAGGCAATGTGAAATAAAAAGGCAGAATCTGTCAAAATAGAACAGTCCGTAAAGACGAATTTTTCTGAGGCACTTAACTTGCTCAGATGGAAAAACTCAAAACTAATGAAAGTTGCGTACATATCTGAGGATCACGCATGAATTTTCGCTGATTTTTTTGATTCTTCTACAGAGAGAAGGACGCGAATTTGTGACAGACAGCAAATCTGTTTCTGCGCAGAAATCCAAATCTAGCATCAACCTTCTATTAGAGACTTTAGTTGGCACAATAACATGATAAGGAGAGGTTGCTACAGTAGTAACAACTTCCAAGACTCAACAAAACAGTAGTAAAAATCACATGGGTTATATCCCAAGAAGTGATTTTCTTTAACGCCTTTCAGCTAGGCGCAGAAAGTGCAAATCAAGTAACATCCAAAGAAGAAGCATCAACATCATAATTTGTTCTAATAATAGAATCAAAAGGCAACTTCATTCTCTTTATAGGGAAGTGTTCCATACCTTTCTTGAGAGGGAATTGATACTTAATATTTCCTTCTTTCATATCAATAATAGCTCCAACAGTTCGAAGAAAGGGTCTTCCCAAAACAATAGGACAAGATGCATTGCATTCAATATCCAAGACAACAAAATCAACGGGGACAAGGTTATTGTTAACCGTAATGTGAACATTATCAATTCTCCCCAAAGGTTTCTTTATAGAATTATCAGCAAGATTAACATCCAAATAACAATTTTCCAATGGTGGCAAGTCAAGCATATCATAAATTTCTTAGGCATAACAGAAATACTTGCACCAAGATCACATAAAGCATTACAATCAAAATCATTGACTTTCATCTTAATGATGGGCTCCCAACCATCTTCCAACTTCCTAGGAATAGAAGCTTCAAGTTTTAATTTCTCTTCTCTAGCTTTAATGAGAGCATTTGTAATATGTTTTGTAAAGGCTAAATTTATAGCACTAGCATTAGGACTTCTAGCAAGTTTTTGTAAGAACTTAATAACTTCAGAAATATGACAACTATCAAAATCTAAACCATTATGATCTACAGCATTCTGAAAAATTTCAGCACTATTATCACAAACAGTTTCAGCAGTTTCAGGCAATTTTGCACGCTTTGCATTAGGAGTAGAAACATTGCTAACACCAATTATTTTACCATTGATAGTAGGAGGTTTAGCAACATGTGAAGCATCAACATTACTAGTGGTGGTAATAGTCCAAACTTTAGCTACATTATTCTCTTTAGCAAGTTTTTCTTTTTCTTCTCTATCCCACCAAGCATGCAATTCAGCCAGCATTCTAATATTGTCATTAATTCGAACTTGGATAGCATTTGTTTTAGCAAACTTAGTATCTTTAACTTCATCAGGCATAACTTTCAATTTTAAAAGATCAACATCAAGAGCAAGACTATCAACCTTAGAAGCAAGAACATCAATTTTACCAAGCTTTTCTTCAACAGATTTATTAAAAGCAGTTTGTGTACTAATAAATTCTTTAAGCATGACTTCAAGACCAGAGGGTACACTCTTATTATTATTGTAAGAATTACCATAACCATAACCACTACCATTATTAGAAGGATATGGCCTATAGTTGTTGTTACCATAATTATTCCTATAAGCATTGTTGTTGAAATTATTATTCTTAATGAAATTCACATCAACATGCTCTTCTTGAGCAACCAATGAAGCTAAAGGAACATTATTAGGATCAACATGAGATCTACCATTAACAAGCATAGACATAATAACATCAATCTTATCACTCAAAGAAGAGGTTTCTTCAACAGAATTTACCTTCTTACCTTGAGGAGTTCTTTCAGTGTGCCATTCAGAGTAATTGATCATCATATCATCAAGAAGCTTTGTTGCAACACCCAAAGTGATGGACATAAAAGTACCTCCAGCAGCTGAATCCAATAGGTTTCTTGAAGAAAAATTCAATCCTGCATAAAAGGTTTGGATGATCATCCAAGTAGTCAGTCCATGGGTAGGGCAATTTTTTACCAAAGATTTCATTCTCTCCCATGCTTGAGAAACATGTTCATTATCTAATTGCTTAAAATTCATAATGCTACTTCTCAAAGATATAATCTTAGCAGGAGGATAATATTTACCAATAAAAGCATCTTTACATTTAGTCCATGAATCAATACTATTTTTAGGCAAAGACAGCAACCAATCTTTAGCTCTTCCTCTTAAGGAGAAAGGAAACAATTTCAGTTTTATAATATCACCATCCATATCCTTATACTTTTGCATTTCACAAAGTTCAACAAAATTATTAAGATGGGCAGCAGCATCATCAGTACTAACACCAGAAAATTGCTCTCTCATAACAAGATTCAGTAAAGCAGGTTTAATTTCATAAAATTCTGCTGTAGTAGCAGGTGGAGCAATAGGAGTACTTATAAAATCATTATTATTTGTGCTAGTGAAATCACACAACTTAGTATTTTCAGGAGTATTCATTTTAGCAGTAATAAAAGTAAACTAAGCAAACAGAATAAAATAAAGTAAAAACAAGTAACTAATTTTTTTGTGTTTTTGATATAAAGCAAACAAGACAAGAAAATAAAATAAAGTAAAGCAAGACAATAAACAAAGTAAAGAGATTGGATGTGAAAGACTCCCCTTGCAGCGTGTCTTGATCTCCCCGCAACGGCGCCAGAAAAAGTAGCTGCTAGCGTGTAGAAGCTTCCTTGTGACGGTACAACACACGTCCGTTGGGAACCCCAAGAGGAAGGTATGATGAGCACAACAGTAAGTTTTCCCTCAGTAAGAAACCAAGGTTTATCGAACCAGTAGGAGATGAAGGCCACGTGAAGGTTGTTGGTGGAGGAGTGTAGTGCGGCGCAACACAAGTGATTCCGGCGCCAACGTGGAACCTGCACAACACAATCAAAATACTTTGCCCCAACATAACAGTGAGGTTGTCAATCTCACCGGCTTGCTGAAAACAAAGGATTAAACGTATGGTGTGGATAATGATGTTTTTGCGAAGAACAACAGAGAACAATGATTGCAGTAGATTGTATTTTAGATGTAAAAGAATGGACCGGGTCCACAGTTCACTAGTGGTGTCTCTCCAATAAGATAAATAGCATGCTGGGTGAACAAATTACAGGTGGGCAATTGACAAATAAAGATTCATATACATATCATGATGATCACTATGAGATTTAATCAGGGCATTACGACAAATAACATAGACCGCCATCCAGCATGCATCTATGCCTAAAAAGTCCACCTTCGGGTTAGCATCCGCACCCCCTCCAGTATTAAGTTGCAAACAACAGACAATTGCATTAAGTATGGTGCGTAATGTAATCAACACAAATATCCTTAGACAAAGCATCGATGTTTTATCCCTAGTGGCAACAACACATCCACAACCTTAGAACTTTCTGTCACTGTCCCAGATTCAATGGAGGCATGAACCCACTATCGAGCATAAATACTCCCTCTTGGAGTTACAAGTATCAACTTGGCCGAGCCTCTACTAGCAACGGAGAGCATGCAAGAACATAAACAACACATATATGATAGATCAATAATCAACTTGACATAGTATTCCATATTCATCGGATCTCACCAAACACAACATGTAGCATTACAAATAGATGATCCTGATCATGATAGGCAGCTCACAAGATCTAAACATGATAGCACAAGAGGAGAAGACAACCATCTAGCTACTGCTATGGACCCATAGTCCAAGGATGAACTACTCACGCATCGTCCGGAGGCGGGCATGGTGATGTAGAGCCCTCGGTGATGATTCCCCTCTCCGGCAGGTGTCGGAGGCGATCTCCTGAATCCTCCGAGATGGGATTGGCGGTGGCGGCGTCTCGGAACTCGTATCGTGGCTCTCTAGGGTTTTGCGACGGAGAGATTTTATAGGCGAAAGGGCGAGTCGGAGGGCGCTCGAGGGCCCACCCCATAGGGGCGCGCCCTTCCCCTTGGCCGTGCCGCCTTGTGGGGTGGGGCCCCCTTGGCCCCTCTCCGTCTCTCCTTCGGTGTTCTGGAACCTTCCGCGGAAAATAAGACCGTGGGCTTTTGTTTCGTCCAATTCCGAGAATATTTCCTGTGTAGTATTTCTGAAACCAAAAACAGAAAATAGGAACTGGCGCTTCGGCATCTTGTTAATAGGTTAGTGCGGAAAATGCATCAAAACATCATTAAGTGTGAACAAAACATGTAGGTATTGTCATAAAACTAGCATGGAACATAAGAAATTATAGATACGTTGGAGACGTATCAATAACAAGAGTATAATTCATAGGCATTTCATTGCGTCTAGAGATATTAACAACTCTTTGACATTCATCACAAGACAAAATAAACTTTCTTGCATCTTTAAAGAGAGTTGGCCAATAAAAACCTGTAGAACCTTTTGTGCGGTTCTATCTCCGGCGTGATGTCCTCCATAAGCACTACCATGACACTTACTCAATATCTCTTGTTGTTCATATTCAGGAACACATCTTCGCATAATACCATCCACTCCTTCTTTATATAAGTGTGGGTCATCCCAAAAATAATGTCTCAAGTCATAAAAGAATTTCCTCCTTTGTTGAGCTGAAAAGGTTGGAGGCAAGTACTTCGAAACGATAAAGTTAGCATAATCAGCATACCAAGGACTATCTCTCGAGCTCACCTTTATTACAGCCAATTGTTCATTTGGAAAACTATCATTAACAGGAACATGATCATAAGCAATATTTTCCAATCTAGATAAATTATCAGCAACAGGATTATCAGCACCTTTCCTATCTACAATATGCAAATCAAATTCTTGCAAAAGAAGCACCCATCTAATAAGTCTTGGCTTAGCATCTTTCTTTTCCATAAGGTACCTAATTGCAGCATGATCAGTATGAATTGTGACTTTTGAATCAACAATATAAGGTCTAAACTTGTCACAAGCAAAAACTACAGCTAATAACTCTTTTTCAGTTGTAGCATAATTTCTTTGAGCAGCATCTAGAGTCTTACTAGCATAATGAATAACATTCAATTTTTTATCTACTCGCTGTCCAAGAACAGCACCTACAGCAAAATCACTAGCATCACACATAATTTCAAAAGGTAAATTCCAATCAGGAGGTTCAACTACAGGAGCAGTTGTTAAGGCCTTCTTTAGAGTTTCAAAAGCTTCCTTACAATCATCATCAAAAACAAAAGGTACATCTTTTTGAAGAAGATTAGTAAGAGGCTTTGAAATTTTAGAGAAATCTTTAATAAATCTCCTATAAAAACCAGCATGACCAAGAATACTACGAATACCTTTAACATCCCTAGGATAGGGCATCTTCTCAATTGCTTCAACTTTAGCTCTATCAACTTCAATACCTCTCTCGGAAATTTTATGTCCCAATACAATTCCTTCATTAACCATAAAGTGGCATTTCTCCCAATTAAGAACAAGGTTAGTTTCTTCACATCTCTGCAAAACTTTATCAAGGTTTCGCAAGCAATTATCAAAAGAATTCCCATAGACAGAAAAATCATCCATGAATACCTCCACAATCTTTTCACAAAAGCCATGAAAAATAGCAGACATGCATCTTTGAAAAGTAGCAGGAGCATTACATAAACCAAAAGGCATACGCCTATAAGCATAAGTTCCATAGGGACAAGTGAAAGTTGTTTTCTCTTGATCTTTAGTTCTAACAGCAATTTGTGAAAACCCAGAATAACCATCAAGAAAGCAGAAATGAGTATTTTTAGATAACCTTTCTAGCATTTGATCAATAAAAGGTAAAGGGTAATGATCCTTCTTAGTAACTTTATTAACTTTTCGATAATCAATGCACATTCTATACCCTACAACTACTCTTTGAGGGATAAGCTCATCATTATCATTAGGTACAACAGTTATTCCTCCTTTCTTAGGAACACAATGTACATGACTAACCCATCTACTATCAGCAATAGGATATATAATACCAGCTTCAAGAAGTTTCAATACCTCATTCCTTACCACATCCTTCATCTTAGGAATTAGACGACGTTGATGTTCAACAACAGGTTTGCATCATCTTCCATGTTGATGGCATGTTGGCAAATAGAGGAGAAATCCCCTTCAAGTCATCAAGAGTGTAGCCAATAGCTCCTCGATGTTTCTTCAATATTTCCAATAATCTTTCTTCCTCAAAATCTGAAAGCTTAGCACTAATAATAACAGGATATGTTTTCTTATCATCAATATAAGCATACTTAAGATTATCAGGCAATGGTTTCAAATCAAAAACATGATCTTCCTTTGGTGGTGGTGTTGTACCTAGATCTTCGACCGGTAAATCATGCTTAAGAATGGGTTGACGAAGGAAGATTTCATCAAGCTCATTCCTTTCTTCCCTAAATACTTCACTCTCGTGATCCTCCAAATATTGCTGCAAAGGATTAGTAGGAGCAAGAGCAATAGATGCAAGTTGTTCAACTCTAAAGTCATCATTAGGCAATTCAGCTTCATAAGGAGCTTTTGCAAATTTAGAGAATAAACTCATAAGATTCACCAGCAAATTTAGTCAAAACTTTTTCTTTCTTGCATAATAGCTCCACAAGTATTTATAAAAGGTCTACCAAAAATGATAGGACAAGTCTTACTAGCAGCAGAACCAAGTACCAAAAAGTCAGCAGGATATTTAATCTTACCACATAAAACTTCAACATCTCGAACAATACCAATAGGAGAGATAGTTTCTCTATTAGCTAGCCGAATAACCACATCAATATCTTCGAGTTCACAAGAACCAATTTCATGCATGATTTCCTGTAAAGCTCATAAGGAATGGCACTAATACTTGCACCAATATCGCATAAACCATAATAATAATGATCACCAATTCTAACAGAGAGCATATGAACACTAGCTTTCCTAGACTTACTAGGATGTGAAACAATATTAGAAGCATCTTCACAGAAAATGATGTGACCATCTTCTACATTTTCAGTCACAAGATCTTTAACTATTGCAACAGCAGGTTCAACATTTATTTGCTCCTCAGGTTCTATAGGTTTCTTTGCACTTTTATTAACCACACTAGTTATAACAGAATACTCCTTCATTTTAGCAGGAAAAGGAATTTTTTCGATATAAGCTTCAGGAAGAATGTGATCAACAGTTTTAACTTCAATACATTTACCTATAGGTGAATCAGTTTTATCTTTGTAAGGTTCATGATACTTATTAAAATTCTTCCTAGGCAATTCAAAATGAGAGGCAAAAGCTTTATAAAAATTTGCAACAACTTGAGAGTCAAGACCATAAGTAGCACTCATATTACGAAATTTATCAGTATCCATAAAAGTTTCAATGCATTCATAATCATAATTTATACCTGACTCTCTACCTTTGTCGTTCTCCCATCCTTCAGTATTCTCTTGGATCCGATCAAGAAGGTCCCATTTAAACTCTTCTTTGTTGCGTGTGAATGATCCAGAACAAGTAGTATCCAACAAGGTTTTATCTTGAAAAGAAAGTCTTGCATAGAAATTATCAATGATGATATTACCAGGAAGCTCATGAATGGGGCATTTGAGCATTAAAGACTTCAATCTCCCCCATGCTTGGGCAATACTCTCTCCATCATGAGGCCAGAAATTATATATGCGGTTTCGGTCTTTGTGAATTTCACTTGGAGGATAGAATTTAGAATAAAATAAAGGCACAATATCCTTCCAATCAAGAGAATGCCCATCCTTCAGCAGTTTATACCAATGCGCCGCTTTACCAGACAGCGACTTAGAGAACAATTTCTTCCTAACTTCGTCCATTGAAATACCTGCACACTTGAATAACCCGCATAATTCATGTAAGGGATTTCTATTTTCGTGCCCCTGCTTCGTTAGTTGTACTCAGTTTTCCCCAGCTTGTTAGTTTTTCCTCAGTTTTCCCTCCCTTTAGTTTGAAACCCCTCGAAGACGCGGTTGTCGTCAGGTCAGAGGCCTTACCGTTACCGTCAGGGCAGTTCCTCTCTGACCGTCTCGTGCTGACGGGTAGCCATCCATCTATCGCTGACGCGTGGGCCGTTTTATTTCCTGATTCTATACACGGTGCTGCCAATGACATATGGGGCCGCTCTATGGGGCTGCCGCAGCCAATGACCAGTGGGTCGTCTATTTATTTATAGAAAATTATATATTGCCGCTCTGTGGGGCCTCCGCAGCCAATGACCGCTGGGGTCGTCTATTTATTTAGAGAATATAATATAGAGCCGCTCTGTGGGGCCGCCTCAGCCCATGGCAGGTGACTATTTTCGCAGCTTAATCTAAAGTGACTCTTATGCTAAACATTGTGCATCCCGACGTTGACCTAGCAGTGGCGGCGAGCATAGCCGTTCTGACCATGCCGATATCGGCATCGGCATCGTTTGGAGGATGTGGTGCTCGAATAATAGTGGAAATGCGATATTATTTTTTACATGCATAATATATAGAAAATAGCTAGATCTCTAAATCGATGCATATGAAGCTACATATATATTCTTGGTCATAATCCCCTTATCTAAAGGGGATGGATGCATGGCTTCACGTCGTCGTCGCTTTCATCGTCAGTATCTTCGTCGTCTGAGTAGTAGTACCTCCTGCACATTGTTCCGTCGAACACCTTCACTGTGAGCACATCATCGCCTTCATATTTGAAGTGTACGTAGCAGCCGAAATCCACACCGTGCGCGATGGCGAATTTCTCCCAGCCCTTGTCGAGGTACATCCGGCCTTGTCCGTCAAATAGGACCTCCACGGTCCAGAGACGAGGACCGCAGTCAGCTGCTCGCAGATACACCTTAGCTGGCTCCTGGCCGTCAAGATAGTCCGCAAATTTTTTTGGGAGTTCCTGCAAAGAGATCGAGCGCCGATCGTTTGAAATTAAAGGTTTTTTAGAACATGCCCATAATTAATCACATGCATCATATATGTGGGAACGCGTACGTACCTTCTTGACCAAAGGGTTGATGACCCACAAGTATAGGGGGTGTATCGTAGTACTTTCGATAAATAAGAGTGTCGAACCCAACGAGGAGCAGAAGGTGTTGACAAGCAGTTTCGATGAAGGATTCACTGTAAATGCTCACAGACAAGTTTTCAGGGGGTTTTGATATAGCAGATAAATAAAGTACAAGTAAATAAAATGCGAGAGTAATAATTGCAGCGAGTGGCCCAATCCTTTTTAGCACAAAGGACAAGCCGGTTTGTTTACTTATAATGACCAAACGTTCTTGAGAACACACGGGGATTTTAGTCTAGTGCTTTCGCTTCATATAGTTGATTAATCTTCATTGTTTTGATAAGTGTTGTGTGGGTGAACCTATGCTAATGCACCGCCTTCCTAGGACTAATACATACTTGTGATTATACCCCTTGCAAGCATCCGCAAATACAAGAAAGTAATTAAGATAAATCTAACCACAGCCTTAAACTCTGAGATCCTGCTATCCCTCCTGCATCGATATACCAACGGGGTTCAGGTTCTGTCACTCCGGCAACCCCAATTAGCAAACGAATACAAGTTGTACTCCCTAGGCCCATAAAGGTGAAGTATCATGTAGTCGACGTTCACATGACACCACTAGAAGAATAACACCACAACTTAAATATCAAACCATTAAATATTACTCAACATAGTTCACTACTAACATTTAGACTTCACCCATGTCCTCAAGAACTAAACGAACTACTCACGAGACATCATATGGAACATAATCAGAGGTGATATGATGATGGATAACAATCTGAACATAAACCTTGATCCAATGGTTTCACTCAATAGCATCAATAACAAGTAGTAATCAATACCGGGAGAGTTTCCCCTATGAAATACCCAAGATTCAACCCTAGATGTTACAGCGGAGATGAGGTGCAGTGGTGGAGATGGTGGTGTCGATGGTGGATATGATGATGATGATCCCAATGAAGTCCAGGTCGATGACGGTGACGATGTCAACGATTTCCCCCTCCGGGAGGGAATTTCCCCGGCGGATTCCTGCCCGCCGGAGAGCTCTTGTCACTCTGGTGTTTCTCCGCCCTCAGAGGCGGCTGTGTGTCTTCTCGCCTATTCCCCGTGCCTTAGGTTTTCGGGTAGATGAAGTACGCGAAAGAAAGGAGGCCGAGAGGGGCTGTGGGCCCCCTCCCCACAAGGCGGCGCGGCTAGGGCTGGGCCCGCGCCGGCCTATGGGGGGGCCATGGCGGCCCTCCTCGGTTCCTCCTTTTGGCTGGCTCATTCTTCTGGAAAAATAAGATCTTCGGTGTAATTTCCGTCAATTGTTGATCTTCAGAAATATGGTATCCTGACGGTGCTTTTTCCAGCAGAATCCTAACTCCGGTGAATAATTCTCCAATAATCATGAAACATGCAAAATAGGTGAAATAACATAAGTATCATCTCTAAATATGAAATATATCAATGAATAACAGTAAATTATGGTATAAAATAGTGATGCAAAATGGACGTATCAACTCCCCCAAGCTTAGACTTCGCTTGTCCCCAAGCGAAACTGAGCTCAATAAACAAGACCACATGTTTATGGAGTGAAGAGTCGATAAATAAAATACGGACAAGAAGCATCATATTAATTCACACAAGACATTCTAGTAAACATCCTCCTCATATAACTCAACTTGAAATAAGTAAAGAGAAATCACAAATAGAGGTGCATAGGAAATCATAAACGGTTATGGCAAACTTTGTTCTTGGTCAGAGAACTATTAATAGATTGTACTTATCTTCCGAGCAAAGCCTTTATATCAGAACTTTTATGGCCAAGCTTACATCCTTAATCATAACAATCTCCTCATAATCATTGATAACCTTCAAAGTCATATTCATTCAGATAAAATTTGTACTAAACAAGGAAGAGTAAAAGGCACGATTAAATAGATCATAATATAAATGGTTGGATCACAACAACTCAATTGCTTGCATGAGATGGAGGGAAATAGGTTTACTGACTCAACATAAAAGTAAAAGATAGGCCCTTCGCAGAGGGAAGCAGGGATTAAATCATGTGCTAGAGCTTTTTAAGTTTGAAATCATATAAAGAGCATAAAAGTAAGATTTTGAGAGGTGTTTGTTGTTGTCAACGAATGGTAGTGGGCACTCTAACCCCCTTGCCAAACAGACCTTCCAAGAGCGGCTGACACTCCCCCAACCTTTGCTTTCTCAATCCATGGCTAACCGAATCCTCGGGTGCCTTCCAACATTTCTCATACCATGGAGGAGTGTCTATTGCAAAATTAAGTTGCTTACTGATAAATCAGGGCAAAACATGTGAAGAGAATTATTAATGAAAGTTATTAATTGGGGCTGGGAACCCCGTTGCCAGCTCTTTTTGCAAATTATTGGATAAGCGGATATGCCACTAGTCCATTGGTGAAAATCCGCCCAACAAGATCGAAAGATAAAACACCACATACTTCCTCATGAGCTATAAAACATTGACACAATTAAGGAGTAATATAGTTTGAATTGTTTAAAGGTAGCACATGAAGTATTTACTTGGAGTGGCGCAAAATACCACATAGTAGGTAGTTATGGTGGACACAAATGGCATGGGTTTGGTTTAAGGTTTTGGATGTATGAGAAGCATTCCCTCTCATACAGGTCTTTGGCTAGCAAGGTTGGGTAGCAAGCATAAGAGTTGAGGGAAACAAACAAATATACATGTGATAGAAACAATCATGCATCTTCCTTGTAAGCACAAGCAATTTTAACTTCAGAATACTAAACTCATTAGCTAACAAGAAAGAAAGATAATAAAGTAATATATCTACATGTATTTCCTCTTTTCTATTTAAACTCAAAGTGTTGTTGCTATTGACCAATGCTAAGTTTGCCAAAACCAAATAGATTTACTTGATGCTCCCAAAGTGATATCAATACTAATGTCAAGAGTAATCATATAACAGAAATTGCAAACTAAAATAAGGTGTGCAAAAAGTAAATGATAAGACTTCTCATTAATATTCCATAACGATAACTCACACCAACGGATACATAGATAACCAACTAAGAGAGAGATACTTCCACACTGCAAACCATCTTATATGATAACTTCCCTACTCATGATATGACACTACTTGATAGTAAAAAGATAAAGATAGTGATGATGTGATACCGCGGCACTCCCCCAAGCTTGGAACAAACCAAGGGGATGCCAATACCAGTGATGAATTACTCCTTCGGTGGTGATGGTGGAACGACCCTGATGGGAGTGAGGAACCGCTCTAGCATTCTGCGAAGTCGATTGTTCTCATCCTGAAGAATCTCCACTTCCCTTCTCAGAACACGGTATTGATCACAAAACTCATCGGTCACCCGAAGAGCTTCTTCCGCAGCAGGGAAAGAGTTGAGGTCAGGTGCAGGTGGTAGAGGTCCCTGCAAGTTATGAGAAAAAGAACGTCGCGTGTTAACCGATCCCACCAAGATTGGCTTACTCCCCACAGCTTTCCGCTCTCTTTTTGCTGATGACATCTTCTTCACTTCCTCATTGACACCTTCATCCATCTCTTCCCGTCTTGTCACGACCCTTTCCTCTTCCGCCCATCCAACGAAAGTTCCTTGATCTAGATCCTGGAGGAGCTCACGTTGGCGACGCGTTGCATAGTCTTCTGAGGATGATCCTTGCGACGACATCTGAACAGAAACAGGTCGAAACAAAACAAGACGAGAAAACGATATACGGACCTCTGGGGATCCGGGGGATTATATAGCAAATATTTTCACGACAAAAGGAAGGTACCAGGCCGAAAACGAGTGGAAACGGGACGCCGAGGGGCTGTCCCCAGGGCGGCGCGGCCAGGGTGGGGCCCGCGCCGGCCTATGGGGGCACGCCCTCGTGCGTCTCCTCCACTCCGTTTCGATCTCGTAATTTTTCATATTTTCCAAAAATAGCAGAAATATTGTTCGGAAAGTTAAACGCGGACTTTTTATTACTAAAATTGTTACCTATTTAAAGTCGAACTCTGCAGAACTGTCAATTTGGTTTTTAATGAAAGCTTCCGGAGTCACAACTTGAATAACATCAATATCTTCATTATAAGAATCTCCAGAAATATAATGCTTGAGTCTTTGTCCATTCACCACTTGTGTAGTATCATCTTTCAGCGAGGCAATTTTTATTGCTCCTGAACGATACACCTCCTCAATGACATATGGTCCTTCCCATTTTGAGAGTAATTTCCCTGCAAAAAATCTGAGACGAGACCGATACAATAGAACTTTATCTCCAACATTAAATTCTCTTTTAATAATTCTTCTATCATGCCATTTCTTAACTTTCTCCTTAAAAAGTTTAGCATTTTCATAAGCTTCACTTCTCCATTCATCTAAAGAACTCAATTGTAGCAACCTCTTCTTACCGGCAAGTTTAAAGTCTTTATTAAGTTCTCTTACAGCCCAATAAGCTTTGTGCTCTAGTTCTAAAGGTAAATGACAAGCTTTTCCATAAACCATTTTATAAGGAGACATTCCCATAGGATTTTTATAAGCAGTTCTATAAGCCCACAATGCTTCCTTTAACTTACTAGTCCAATTTTTTCTAGATTTATTAACAGTCTTTTGCAAGATAGATTTAATTTCTCTATTTGATAATTCTACTTGCCCACTAGTTTGAGGATGATAAGCTGAAGCAATTCTATGATTAATACCATATCTAGCAAGAGTTTTTCTAAAACCACCATGAATAAAGTGAGAACCTCCATCAGTCATAATATATCTAGGTACTCCAAATCTAGGAAAAATAACATCTAAAAGCATTTTTAAAGAGGTCTCACCATCAGCACTTTTTGTAGGTATGGCTTCTACCCATTTAGTAACATAATCAACAGCGACAAGTATATGAGTGTTACCTTCTGAAGAAGGGAAAGGACCCATGAAGTCAAATCCCCAACAATCAAATGGTTCAATAACAAGAGTATAATTCATAGGCATTTCATTGCGTCTAGAGATATTACCAACTCTTTGACATTCATCGCAAGATAAGATAAACTTCCTTGCATCTTTAAAAAGTGTTGGCCAATAAAAACCTGATTGTAGAACCTTTTGTGCGGTTCTATCTCCGGCATGATGTCCTCCATAAACACTACCATGACACTTACTCAATATCTCTTGTTGTTCATATTCTGGGACACATCTTCGCATAATACCATCCACTCCTTCTTTATATAAGTGTGAGTCATCCCAAAAATAATGCCTCAAATCATAAAAGAATTTCCTCCTTTGCTGAGCTGAAAAGGTTGGAGGCAAGTATTTTGAAACAATAAAGTTAGCATAATCAGCATACCAAGGACTATCTCGCGAGCTCACCTTTATTACAGCCAATTGTTCATTTGGAAAACTATCATTAACAGGAACAGGATCATAAGCAATATTTTCCAATCTAGATAAATTATCAGCAACAGGATTATCAGCACCTTTCCTATCTACAATATGTAAATCAAATTCTTGCAAAAGAAGCACCCATCTAATAAGCCTTGGCTTAGCATCTTTCTTTTCCATAAGGTACCTAATTGCAGCATGATCAGTATGAACTGTGACTTTTGAATCAACAATATAGGATCTAAACTTGTCACATGCAAAAACTACGGCTAATAACTCTTTCTCAGTTGTAGCATAATTTCTTTGAGCAGCATCTAGAGTTTTACTAGCATAATGAATAACATTCAATTTTTTATCTACTCGCTGTCCAAGGACAACACCTACAGCAAAATCACTAGCATCACACATAATTTCAAAAGGTAGATTCCAATCAGGAGGTTCAACTACAAGAGCAGTTGTTAAGGCTTTCTTTAGAGTTTCAAAGGCTTCCTTACAATCATCATCAAAAACAGAAGGTACATCTTTTTGAAGAAGATTAGTAAGAGGCTTTGAAATTTTAGAGAAATCTTTAATAAATCTCCTATAAAAACCAGCATGACCAAGAATACTATGAATACCTTTAACATCCCTAGGATAGGGCATCTTCTCAATTGCTTCAACTTTAGCTCTATCAACTTCAATACCTCTCTCAGAAATTTTATGTCCCAATACAATTCCTTCATTAACCATAAAGTGGCATTTCTCCCAATTAAGAACAAGGTTAGTTTCTTCACATCTCTGCAAAACTTTATCAAGGTTTCGCAAGCAATTATCAAAAGAATTCCCATAGACAGAAAAATCATCCATGAATACCTCAACAATCTTTTCACAAAAGCCATGAAAAATAGCAGACATGCATCTTTGAAAAGTAGCAGGACATAAACCAAAAGGCATACGCCTATAAGCATAAGTTCCATAGGGACAAGTGAAAGTGGTTTTCTCTTGATCTTTAGCTCTAACAGCAATTTGTGAAAACCCAGAATAACCATCAAGAAAGCAGAAATGAGTATTTTTAGACAACCTTTCTAACATTTGATCAATAAAAGGTAAAGGGTAATGGTCTTTCTTAGTAACTTTATTAACTTTTCGATAATCAATGCACATTCTATACCCTACAACTACTCTTTGGGGGATGAGCTCATCATTATCATTAGGTACAACAGTTATTCCTCCTTTCTTAGGAACACAATGTACAGGACTAACCCATCTACTATCAGCAATAGGATATATAATACCAGCTTCAAGAAGTTTTAATACCTCATTCCTTACCACATCCTTCATCTTAGGAATTAGACGACGCTGATGTTCAACAACAGGTTTTGCATCATCTTCCATGTTGATGGCATGTTGGCAAATAGCGGGAGAAATCCCCTTCAAGTCATCAAGAGTGTAGCCAATAGCTCCTCGGTGTTTCTTCAATATTTCCAATAACCTTTCTTCTTCAAAATCTGAAAGCTTAGCACTAATAATAACAGGATATGTTTTCTTATCATCAATATAAGCATACTTAAGATTATCAGGTAATGGTTTCAAATCAAACACAGGATCTTCCTTTGGTGGTGGTGTTACACCTAGATCTTCAACCGGTAAATCATGTTTAAGAATAGGTTGACGAAGGAAAATTTCATCAAGCTCATCCCTTTCTTCCCTAAAGACTTCACTCTCACTATCCTCCAAATGTTGCTGCAAAGGATTATTAGGAGCAAGAGCAATAGATGCACACTGTTCAACTCTAAAATCATCATTAGGCAAATCAGCTTTATAAGGAGTTTTGGCAAATTTAGAGAAGTTAAACTCATAAGATTCACCAGCAAATTTAGTAACAATTTTCTCTTTCTTGCAATCTATAACAACTCCACAAGTATTTAGAAAATGTCTACCAAAAATAATAGGACAAGACTTACTAGCAGCAGAACCAAGTACCAAAAAGTCAGCAGGATATTTAATCTTACCACATAGAACTTCCACATCTCGAACAATACCAATAGGAGAGATAGTTTCTCTATTAGCTAGCCGAATAACCACATCAATATCTTCAAGCTCACAAGAACCAATTTCATGCATGATTTCCATGTAGAGCTCATAAGGAATGGCACTAATACTTGCACCAATGTTGCATAAACCATAATAACAATGATCACCAATTCTAACAGAGAGCACAGGAACACTGGCTTTCCTAGACTTATTAGGATGCGAAACAATATTAGAAGCATCTTCACAGAAAATGATATGACCATCTTCTACATTTTCAGTCACAAGATCTTTAACTATTGCAACAGCAGGTTCAACCTTTATTTGCTCCTCAGGTTCTATAGGTTTCTTTGCACTTTTATTAACTACACTAGTTATAACAGAATATTCCTTCATTTTAGCAGGGAAAGGAGTTTTTCAATATAAGCTTCAGGAAGAACATGATCAACAGTTTTAATTTCAATACATTTACCTATAGGTGAATCAGTTTTATCTTTATAAGGTTCATGATACTTATCAAAATTCTTCCTAGGCAATTCAAAATGAGAGGCAAAAGCTTTATAAATATTTGCAACAACTTGAGAGTCAAGACCATATGTAGCACTCATATTACGAAATTTATCAGTATCCATAAAAGTTTCAATGCATTCATAATCATAATTTATACCTGACACTCTACCTTTGTCATTCTCCCATCCTTCAGTATTTTCTTGGATCCGATCAAGAAGGTCCCATTTAAACTCTTCTTTATTGCGTGTGAATGATCCCGAACAAGTAGTATCCAACAAGGTTTTATCTTGAAAATAAAGTCTTGCATAGAAATTATCAATGATGATATTACCAGGAAGCTCATGAATGGGGCATTTGAGCATTAAAGACTTCAATCTCCCCCATGCTTGGGCAATACTCTCTCCATCATGAGGCCAGAAATTATATATGCGGTTTCGGTCTTTGTGAATTTCACTTGGAGGATAGAATTTAGAGTAAAATAGAGGCACAATATCCTTCCAATCAAGAGAATGCCCATCCTTCAGCAGTTTATACCAATGCGCCGCTTTACCAGACAACGACATAGCAAATAATTTCTTCCTAACTTCATCCATTGAAATACCTGCACACTTGAATAACCCGCATAATTCATGTAAAAACAGTAAATGATCTCCAGGATGAACAGTTCCATCCCCTTCATAGCGGTTATCCACAACGTTCAATAATCTTCATAGGTATTTTATACGGAATTACTTCCTCACCTGGCACATCCACTACCGTTGCAGTAGTAGTAGATTTCCCAAATAGAAATTCAAGAGCGGATCTCTCCATAATGAATTATAGTAGCAGGCAGAAACAAAATCAGCACGCACAGTAAAAGTTTTCCTTACGAATTCCACTTACCAATAGCGCTTCACTCCCCGGCAACGGCACCAGAAAATAGTCTTGATGACCCACAAGTATAGGTATCGTAGTACTTTCGATAAATAAGAGTGTCGAAGGAGCAGAAGGTGTTGACAAGCAGTTTCGATGAAGGATTCACTGTAAATGCTCACAGACAAGTTTTTAGGGGGTTTTGATATAATAGATAAATAAAGTACAAGTAAATAAAATGCGAGAGTAATAATTGCAGCGAGTGGCCCAATCCTTTTAGCACAAAGGACAAGCCAGTTTGTTTACTTACAATGACCAAACGTTCTTGAGGACACACGGGGATTTTGTCTAGTGCTTTCGCTTCATATAGTTGATTAATCTTCATTGTTTTGATAAGTGTTGTGTGGGTGAACCTATGCTAATGAACCGCCCTTCCTAGGACTAATACATACTTGTGATTATACCCCTTGCAAGCATCCGCAAATATAAGAAAGTAATTAAGATAAATCTAACCACAGCCTTAAACTCTGAGATCCTGCTATCCCTCCTGCATCGATATACCAACGGGGTTCAGGTTGCTGTCACTCCGGCAACCCCACAATTAGCAAACGAATACAAGATGTACTCCCCTAGGCCCATAAAGGTGAAGTATCATGTAGTCGACGTTCACATGACACCACTAGAAGAATAACACCACAACTTAAATATCAAACCATTAAATATTACTCAACATAGTTCACTACTAACATTTAGACTTCACCCATGTCCTCAAGAACTAAACGAACTACTCACGAGACATCATATGGAACATAATCAGAGGTGATATGATGATGGATAACAATCTGAACATAAACCTTGATCCAATGGTTTCACTCAATAGCATCAATAACAAGTAGTAATCAATACCGGGAGAGTTTCCCCTATGAAATACTCAAGATTCAACCCTAGATGTTACAGCGGAGATGAGGTGCAGCGGTGGAGATGGCGGTGTCGATGGTGGAGATGATGATGATGATGATCCCAATGAAGTCCAGCTCAATGACGGTGACGATGGCGACGATTTCCCCCTCCGGAAGGGAATTTCCCCGGCGGATTCCTGCCCGCCGGAGAGCTCTTTTCTCTCTGGTGTTTCTCCGCCCCGCAGAGGCGGTTGTGTCTCTTCTCGCCTATTCCCCGTGCCTTAGGTTTTCGGGTAGATGAAGTACGCAAAAGAGAGGAGGCCGAGAGGGGTTGTGCGTCCCCTCCCCACAAGGCGGCGCAGCCAGGGCTGGGCCCGCGCCGGCCTATGGAGGGGGCCCATGGTGGCCCTCCTCGGTTCCTCCTTTTGGCTGGCTCATTCTTCTGGAAAAATAAGATCTTCGGTGTAATTTCCGTCAATTTTTTATCTTCAGAAATATGGTATCCTGACGGTGCTTTTTCCAGCAGAATCCTGACTCCGGTGAATAATTCTCCAATAATCATGAAACATGCAAAATAGGTGAAATAACATAAGTATCATCTCTAAATATGAAATATATCAATGAATAACAGTAAATTATGGTATAAAATAGTGATGCAAAATGGACGTATGGGTCTTCATAGACGACGATGAAGAACTCCTCTATGATCAATGGCAGTGTTGACGGTGGTGGTGGCAATGATGATGATCCACTTCCCCTTCCCCTTCCCCTTCCGTCCGAGACGTGGAAGCCATGGCAATGGATCAAGTGTATGTGAATGAAGAAGAGAGAGGCAGAACCTATTGACACAAGGGATGGCCGTGTGGGTGTTTATAAGGGAGAGATGACCGTTGTAGGGGTTTACACAATAAAATAAGGAGGAGATGAACGTTGGTGGGGGTTTACACAATAAATTAAGGAGGAGATGACCGTTGTGGGGGTTTACACAATAAATTAAGGAGGAGATGACCGTTGTGGGGGTATATATCTCAACAAAAAAGTAATGCGGACTATCTTGACGGAAATGGAACTTCGTGATATAGTTTATCATTTTACCGTGAAAAGTAATGCCTAAAAGAAATGGTAATTCGTGATAGTTTATCATTTTACCGTAATGGCTACAACAAATCGTTGATGGTTTATCATTTTTTGCGTGAAAAGTAATGGCTACAAGAAATGGGTGATGGTGTATCATTTTTTGCGTGAAAAGTAATGGCTACAACAAAATCGGTGATGGTTATCATTTTTTGCGTGAAAAGTAATGGCTACAAGAAATGGGTGATGGTGTATCATTTTTTGCGTGAAAAGTAATGGCTACAACAAAATCGGTGATGGTTATCATTTTTTGCATGAAAAGTAATGGCTACAAGAAATGGGTGATGGTGTGTCTTTTTTTGCGTGAAAAGTAATGGCTACAACAAAATCGGTGATGGTTATCATTTTTTGCTTGAAAAGTAATGGCTACAAGAAATGGGTGATGGTGTATCATTTTTTGCGTGAAAAGTAATGGCTACAACAAAATCGGTGATGGTTATCATTTTTTGCGTGAAAAGTAATGGCTACAAGAAATGGGTGATGGTGTATCATTTCTTGCGTGAAAACTAATGGCTACAACAAATCGGTGATGGTTTATCATTTTTTGCGTGAAAAGTAATGCCTAAAAGAGTTTATAATTTAGCTCGTGAAAAATAATGCAGAAAACCAAACTTTAGCGTACTGGGTAACCGCCCTTTCACATACATAGAGTGTGGAAGCTAACCGACGACAGAGAGAGAGGGTGGTGGCCCCGACCAGAGAGAGAGATAGGGGTTATCCTGCCCGTTAGATCATACGATCAACGGTCGGCGGGCACGATCCGCGTGACATGGGCTAGACCAATCAGGGCAAGTGAGTAGTAAACAGACTAAGGGATTCAAATATGAGATTTAAAAATGGAAAATGCGTGTTTTGTACAATGAAACCCATCTTGGCCTACCTCAAACTATTTGCAATACCAATATACATCAGTGTGAGAATTGTGGCCTCATTTAGACAAAGTATGTTTTGGGGAAAGCTGTTTTGGGTAGGGCTTATTATGGAAAACCATGCACCTTCATAGCTACTAGGTGATTTGAGAAGTGGCAATTTGTGGTAAAACTTGATTTATCTATGATTTGAGAAGTGGCAATTTGTGGTAAAGACTCCATGAGTAAGTGCCACTCTTTTTCGGAATTTTTTGCACATTAAATAACTCATTTAACTAGTTAATCTCATTTGTTGACTCTCTGTTGACCAGCCACTTGAGGGTAAAACTGAGTATATTGCACTAGCCAGTATTAGCACTCAAGGCGAAAACTGAGCACACAAAAAATGCTAGTATATGACTCGAGGGTATACCTGAGTATATCTAAATTTCCAGGGTTAGACTCGAGGATGCGTGTTGCGGTGCAGAAGTGGAAGACGTGCCATTGTTGACGCGTGTCGCGGTGCAGACGTGCAATAGTGGACGCGTAGGACGCGGGTCGCATTTAGGACGCGTAAGCCCCTCCCTCCCTCTGCACACAGTCGTCTCATTCTCGCTCACGCACGAAACCACCCCTCTCACGTCCCATCAACTTCTCCAAATCGAAAAAACCCCAACCGCCGTACGCACGCTACCCTGCCGGCGATGGAGAAGAAGAATGCGCCGGCGGCCGTCGCCTCCGAGCCCGTCGCCGCCGAGCCCGTCGCCACCGAGCCCGTTGCCACCGAGCCCGTCGCCACCGAGCCAGTCGCCGCCGAGCCCGTGGCCGCCGAGCGCGTCGCCTCCGAGGGCAGCGCATCCAAGCGCGGCGCATCCAAGCGCGGCGCCTCCATGAACTGGGCCTCTCTCTCGGCTGATGGACCACTTCACAAGATCGGCGAATGCTTACTGGCGAACGAGGAGTACGCGGACACCTACTCTGCTATGAGGCAAGTCTGTAGAAATTGGCGCTCAGGTTTGCCTGAGCCCGACGTGCACCTGGACGAATGGATCATGCTAGACCACGCCCTTCCACGCGTCGCTGAGTTCACCTTCCTCCAACTCGGCACATCACGCTACGTCACCATAGATCTATCGGAAGTTCATACAAGGTTCAAATTCCTCCATATCTACCTTTTTATTTTCAATCTTAAACATCTTAGTGCTGAATGTTATCTTCATCAATATATTTTAGATACTACTTCGTCGGATTTGCCGTGGCGTCATCGTGCTTGCCCAGAAGAACCCGCCGCACAAGATACGGCTTCTGAACCCACTCACAAAGAAATCGAACACTATGTTTGAGGCGCAGATGCCATCTGTTTTTCTGGATTCAGTCGCTGTAATCAAATCCCCGACTATGGTCTTCGTTGGCGCACATTACCCGCCGGAAATTGGTTGGGTCGATGAGAGCACTCCAACTAAGGATATACATGAACATTGGGGAGAAGAAAGATTTTCAATCAAGAACCATTGTCTGCGTTGCATTACCCCGTTCAATGGTGAACTGTATGCAGTAGCTGCGGACAATTTTGAGTCCGGAAGAATAGTGTGCACCAATGTACAGTTGCAGCAGCGCGCGAGCACTGTCAAGATGGAGACACTAATTTCATTTCCAGAACTTGGACATCAGAAGTTCTACCTTGTGAAGTCGGATGGTGATCTGCTGCTTGTGTTGTTGATCAGCCAGGCTTTGGCGGGCAAACCATTGGTGTACCGTGTGGACACTCAGAGCCGCTCTCTCCATCCGGTCAGTAACATTGGCAGTAATGCCTTCTTCATGAATTATATCCGGTGTATCTCCGTCGACACCAGAGTGCACCCGACACTTCGACCTGGCTGCATCTACTACACGGATTTGGGTTATATCAGAGAGTACTCTCATGATACAAAGGCCTGGGATGAGTGGCCACTACGTGTGGATAGAATAGGAAACTACAATATGAGAAATGAACACAAGCCATACCGTTTGGAGGATGTATTGGCCGCACACTGCAGACGGAAGGAGTTCAATGAATATTTCCTTGGGGTAATGCACGAATGGAGCGACGAAGAAATATATGAGGAGGAATGAAGAACAAATTCATTCATCCTGGGGTATCCTAATCTTCTTGTTGTCCATACATTGCGTGCGTCTTGTATATTTTTCAGCTTAGTTTGTCGTGAACATTAACAACGTTATTGGCTGCTGTATGCAGTTTATGTATTATACTTAGTTTTCTGATTATGCTGTTGTGAATTTATCATATACTAGCTTCTAGATTTGCTACTAGATTTGCTGCCATATTCGGCAAAAAACGAGGGCCAAAAGGCATAAATAATTGAAGAAAGACAGAAATAGAAGCTTCTCTAGATTTGATACTAATTTGGTGAAAAAGACAGAGAGAGAGAGAAAGGGGAAAAGGTGCTCTTAAAAATGCCAATTTGGGCCGAGAGAGACAAAACCCAGCTCCTGCTCACGTGCAACCAAACGCTTCTCGTCCTGTCGCACGCGGTCCCTTTCTACCAGCCCCACGCGATGCGGCCCCACACGACGCGACCCCGCAGACGACGCGGCGCAACACGTCAGCACAGAACGTCCAAATAAACATATTCCTTCCGTCTGAGCTCCTTCTGCGGGTTTCAGACATAGGCTTGGGGAAAACTGAGGAAAAACTAAGGGGATGGGGAAAACTGAGTACAACTAAGGACCCGAGGGCACGAAAATAGAAATCCCTTCATGTAAAAACAGTGAATGATCTCCAGGATAGACAGTTCCATCCCCTTCATAGCGGTTATCCACAACACGTTCAACAATTTTCATAGGTATTTTATATGGAATCACTTCCTCACCTGGCGCCTCATCCACTACCTTTGCAGTAGTAGTAGATTTCCCGAATAGAAATTCAAGAGAAGATCTCTCCATAATGAATTATAGCAGCAGGCAGAAATAAAAACAACACATACAATAAAAGTTTTCCTTACCAATTCCACTTACCAATAGCGCTTCACTCCCCGGCAATGAGAAAATAGTCTTGATGACCCACAAGTATAGGGGGTGTATCGTAGTACTTTTGATAAATAAGAGTGTCGAACCCAACGAGGAGCGGAAGGTGTTGACAAGCAGTTTCGATGAAGGATTCACTGTAAATGCTCGCAGACAAGTTTTCAGGGGGTTTTGATATAGCAGATAAATAAAATACAAGTAAGTAAAATGCGAGAGTAATAATTGCAGCGAGTGGCCCAATCCTTTTTAGCACAAAGGACAAGCCGGTTTGTTTACTTATAATGACCAAACGTTCTTGAGGACACACGGGAATTTAGTCTAGTGCTTTCGTTTCATATAGTTGATTAATCTTCATTGTTTTGATAAGTGTTGTGTGGGTGAACCTGCTAATGCACCGCCCTTCCTAGGACTAATACATACTTGTGATTAAACCCCTTGCAAGCATCCGCAAATACAAGAAAGTAATTAAGATAAATCTAACCACAGCCTTAAACTCTGAGATCCTGCTATCCCTCCTGCATCGATATACCAACGGGGGTTCAGGTTGCTGTCACTCCGACAACCCCACAATTAGCAAATGAATACAAGATGTATTCCCCTAGGCCCATAAAGGTGAAGTATCATGTAGTCGACGTTCACATGACACCACAACTTAAATATCAAACCATTAAATATTACTCAACATAGTTCACTACTAACATTTAGACTTCACCCATGTCCTCAAGAACTAAACGAACTACTCACGAGACATCATATGGAACATGATCAGAGGTGATATGATGATGGATAACAATCTGAACATAAACCTTGATCCAATGGTTTCACTCAATAGCATCAATAACAAGTATTAATCAACCGGGACCCCTATGAAATACTCAAGATTCAACCCTAGATGTTACAGCGGAGACGAGGTGCAGCGGTGGAGATGACGATGTCGATGGTGGAGATGATGATGATGATCCCAATGAAGTCCAGCTCGATGACGGTGACGATGGCGACGATTTCCCCCTCCGGGAGGGATTTCCCCGGATTTCTGCCCGCCGGAGAGCTCTTTCTCTCTGGTGTTTTTCCGCCCCGCAGCGGCTGTGTCTATCCTCGATGCCCCCAGCACCTTAGGGTTCTCGGGAGATGAAGTACGCGAAAGGGAGATGGCCGAGGGGGGTCGTGGGCCCCCTCCCCACATGGCGGCGCGGCCAGGGTAGGGCCCGCGCCGGCCTATGGGGGCCCATGGCTGCTCTCCTCGGCCTCCCCTTTTGGCTGGCTCCGTCATCTGGGAAAATAGGAGCTTCGGTGTATTTCCGTCAATTGTTGATCTTCGAAAATATTGTATCCTGACGGTGTTTTTCCAGCAGAATTCTGACTCCGGTGAACAATTCTCCAATAATCATGAAACATGCAAAATAGGTGAAATACCATAAGTATCATCTCTAAATATGAAATATATCAATGAATAATAGTAAATTATGATATAAAATATTGATGCAAAATGGACGTATCAGTTCATGATAACCTTTGAAGTTAAACCTTGTCCTCGATCTCTTTAATGCCATCTCACGTGCCGTTTAAAAGCATGTCTAGTTCTTGGCGCGGGTCTTAGCAAATAAAAGAAAAGAAAAGAAGGAAGAAGGGAAAAGAAGTCAAAAGAATGAAAAGAGAACAAGAGAAAAGTGCCATGAATAAATAGACATATTTACGAGTGAAAGAGACTGAACGAACGTTCATGTTCCAAATTCAAGAAAGTCATGTGTTATTTCAAAAAGGTTTGGTGCCCCCTCATCATGCTTACTTAATTGAACTTTATGGACCATACTACAATTTTATCCAATATAAAAGTCTCCTATGAAAATATGTGGAAGCCTCTTAAACCATTTTATTTATATATGTTAGGTAGAACCCAAGATTAGTCTGATGTTTTGTAAAGTAATTACTTGTTCTTTCTCCCTCATTTATTTTATCAACTCGCATCTCATGAACAAGTTGACCCTGTTCACTTAAGTTGCTACCTTCCTGAGCGATGAGCAATAGTCTAAGCTTGAGGATGTTGATGAGCATAAAAAGCAGAATGTTTTAAATCACCTAAATGCCTAAGTAATGTTAGGATTTTCGTATTTTACCGCATCGGCACACACATATTATGTTCATTTGAGGTAACCTTGGAAATAAAGAGGAGGCTTCACAACCAATGTAAAAGGGATCAAATCTGGGCTAACTAATGATGATTTGAAGCAATAAAGACCTTCCAAAACCAAACCGAGTCAAGGAAAAACTTCACGAAGAGACGTCTCTAGATGCTTTAATGACTAGTGGTATGGTCAGGCCTTCCCGTACCGCCTAACCATACCACCCGTCATTAGCATCGCCTCGTCAAATATAATCACCCCCGTGAAGACGGATCTAAGAAGTTAAACACAGAGCCACCCGAAAACCACGAAACCTGATCTCCGGGAGGGATTCAGAGGGGAACTCACAAGAAGGGATCCATCATCGCCGCTACTAGATCATAGGAGGCCAAGGCACCGATCTTCATCATCATGATCATCACCATCATCATCATTGGGCATCTCTTTGTAATCCTTAACCTTGAGTTGGATTCGTATTTTTTCTATCCATTCGATCTTCCATTTTTCATCCATAGATTCATGATGATGTTATTTGCCTCCATGTGTGAGTAGATTCATTTGTTCTTGACGAGATGAAAAAACCCTTGACATGGGTATACCATATCGGGTACTCATTATTACCATCCCTGGTGCAAAGTCTAGGAAGGAATAGGCGAAGGCCCATGAAGAAACCGACATGGAGTCGAATCCCAATACATATGTAAATAGGAAAAAAAAAATGGCCCATATCGGGTAGTCGACTTGTAATCTAACTATTCCTCGAGGTGGATTCTGAGACCTAGCCTAGTATATAAAAGCTTAGGAGGAGCCACCGAGGGGACACAGATTAAACTACACGCGACACCATGTAACCCTAGATCTTGAATAATACAATCTCGGTGATTCACCCTTGATCATACTTTTCGTCGGCTACCTAGTTTGGTTGACCGGTTTGTTGATTTTGCTTGTGTTCTCCTTCCTAGAAACCCAAGTCCATCATTATGGGCATTGACAAAGTTAACCCTTCATCAACCCTAGCCAAATTATGAAATGAAATAAAGTTTGTTGATTGTCTAATAGTTATGAAGTGTGTTGGCTCTTATCAACGATGTTGTGTGTTGTCGACCACATAATATTTTCCCAATGGATGTTTAAAAGAATCGCCGTTGCATATGGTTGGCAGTACGTGGGCGTACAAGTGACATCAATCCGCCGTCTCTGTCAATCATGTGTATACGAGGATAATAAGGAACATTACCTATGATCATGACCATGGAGAGACCTTTAATTATTGGACCTAGTGTGGCATGCGAATTGGGAAGGTAGTGCTTGTGAGGGACGTGAAACAGTGCTTTTAGGAGCATCCATACGAGGAACCTTGCTACACACAGACACATATAAAATACAATATCAATATTTCTAATCACCATACCTAGGCTAGAGGTGGATCCTCAATTTCCCGAGAAGGCTTTACCTTTATTAGGTTTCATTTACCATTCTAGCATTCGCACACTCTCGTTTGCGTTAATCGTTTCTTTACTTTATTCGTAAACTCTCAAAAATAACTATTATTACTTTGCTTTGGATTTAAGGATAACTTGTAGGTACATCTAAGTGAAGGTAAACTTTTAACAATCAAGTTTTACCATGAATATTTAGATAAAAGTTTTATCCATATATTTGCAAATCTGAAATATACATCATCACGGGTGGTGATGTAAAATATCACCACGGTGAAGCATGTGGATTCTGAAAAAAAAATTATGTAAAAACAGGAAAAAGAATAAAGCCAGGTGATATATAGTTGTTGAGGTGATGTAAAACTACGACATTTGTTAAAGATGCTTCTACGGCCTAATGGGCTGCAGACTGCAGGGAGAAAGCCCCAAAATACACTTGCATCGATCGTCGTGGCACCGCACCGTCGCAAATCGCGTTGCTGCGGTTATTCAGCCACCCTGGCGCGTCGGATACAAACCCGCCACTGATCGGACGGCCGCGCAGCACCCTCGCTTCCTCCTAATACAACCGCCCGTTCTCCCCTCCTCCGTCCGTCTCGCCGAGGTGCCAACCCCCCGCGTCGTCGCTTCGTCCGACGCCCTGCGCGCTGCGCGTGTCTCCGTCGAAGATCCCGAGCGATGGCGGCCGAAGCAGAGAGCCAAGCGCATCAGAATCCATCCGTAAGCGAGATGATCATACCATGCGTCAGGATCGCGCGCGAGTGATCACGCGTACGTGTGCGATCTCACTTTCTATTTCTTTGATTTAACAAGGAGCCGTCGCGCGAGGAGGAGGAGGATGATAAGCCGAAGGCGGTGCCGAGGCCGAGGCTGAGGCGCCTGGAGCTCGTGCGGATCGCGGCGGCGCGCGCGGTGGTGTGCCTCGTGGCGCTCTACGGCCTCGCCAAGAGCCGCGCCGGCACTCACCGCCCCAAGGTCGACACCGTCGAGTCGGTCGTGGGACGCGTCGTCGGGCCCGTCTACGCCCGCTTCCGCGGTACCCCACTCGTCCTCCTCGTTTTCCTGGATCGCAAGGTGCGTTGCCGATCGATCCCCTATCTTTTTTCCCCGTATAAAGATCGTGTTGTTCTGGCTGTTAATTCTGTCGGAACCTACAGCCATATATATTTTGACATGGGAGAATTGATACAATTAGTCACGACAGATTCCCTTAATCTGGGTGCAATTAGCGTCTGGCGGAGTGCCCGATGTTGTGGCGAATTGCTAGCTCTAGATCAATGTTCAGAGGTGAAAGGTTGTCACCTGCAGGCTGCAGTTGGAAGATCCGCAATTGGCTTGTTCGGCATTAGAATTTCGTTCTTGTCATTGGCTTAACATTCTGGCAAATCACTGCTCTGCTCTAGATAATATAGGAATTTTAGATATATGCATGCATGTCCTGTTTGATCATTTAGACTCTTTGTTTGTGAGCAAATGCCATGGTAGAGTCTGGCAGCTGTTTATGGACTCTGGCCACCGGATGCTCTGATCAATCGAATAATGTCTGCTCATTCTTGTCAATGGATACACCTCAATTCAATGGTGACAGGTCGATGAAATGGTGCTCAAACTGGACCGGAAGCTTCGGTCGAGCCTGAAGGCCGCCTCGTCCCGAGCCTACGCCGCAGCACAAGCCGCGCCCGGGGTGGCGAAGGAGCTCCTCGCCACTGGCGCCGACCACGCCAGCCGCTCGGCGTACGTGAAGAAGGTGGAGCCAATGGCCAAGAACCTCTACCTGCGCTTTGGGCCGGCGGTGGGTCGCCTCGCTCTATCCACCTGGAGGTCCTTTAACATGCATGCTTCCGTTGTTCCCGCAGGTGGCGCAGGTCGCCGTCCCGGCCGCCGTGCACTGGGCCGAGAAGTACAACAGGGCGGTCGCCGGTTCGCGGTGCATCCCGCGCGTCCCGACCAAGCTCATCGCCAAGTTCTTCACCGACCGCGGCGTGGAGGTGGAGGTGAACGATGCCAGGTGAAGCGCGAATTGAGCCATTCAACGTACGGTTACTGTGATACTGTCAGAGCGTCCGAGACATGAGAAATTGCTTCTGAACCTAGAGAAACACAGATCGTCTTAACTTGATATAGACGATGTACTCCGGTGGCTCACTGCGGTGACGCCGGCGCCAATGTTGGTCTTGGACAATGCCAAATTGCCAATATACAAACCTTTTCGTGGTCCTGCTATTGTATAAAATTGGTTAAATTTTTATAAGTTTGACTGAGAATAAAAGCTAGAAGTAAATTTATTTGTGGAGAGAGAACATAGTTTCCCTACGCCCGTCAGTGATGAGAAACGGCGACGAGAAACACAAGCCGCATGTGGTGATGAGGTGAGAGATGTGTGTGCGTCCATGGATATGTCGTGCAATATCCAAGCCTGGCATCGGAAGTAGACCGATCGATTGCACTGAGAGTTGGGATGGCCGGCTATCATTTCGACCTTTATGACATGAATCGTCGCTGCCTTAGTTAGGTTTCTCTCCGCATGTGCTTGAAACTTATGATGCTGCATTATATGATTCGTCCTCCGCTAAAATCGGCCAAGGGATTAAGTTACTGTTAGAATTACCTGAATTTGGCGCTTGGTTAGGCGGAACCATTTGATCTCTTCAGGGATCCGGGAAAATTTCCAGGTACTTAACGAGGTTCCTGCGAGGAAGTAATCCGGAGAACAATTTTAAAATTTGGTCGATGGATGAAGTCCCGCGGGATGAAGAACTTTCCGGCATATCAGCTGAAAAGAAGTTTCATGAAGTCGGAGTTCTTCAAAATTTCCTAGGCTTCCGGGAAGTTTGCCGGAGACATCGATGGCTCGCGCAAGACGGAAGACATGGTGAACCTCGGAGAACTCTGAAGGCTACTGTTGTGGGTATACTTCATGGGTGTACCATCGACAGTGCCTAGATCCGGTAAGTCCGGGTGGCCCACAGACGGTGATGGTGGCATACGACCCACCGCACGACCCAATTGATGTTGATCAGGATGGAGGAAGTCCAGCCCAGGAACAAGGAGCTGGATCCCAACCGACGATGGGAGTCGGATCCGGCCTGGCCCATCAGGGATAGCCGGATCCAGTACGGGATATTAGGTAGTAGGCGGATCCTTGACGTCCACGGCAATGTAATATTCCATAGTTAGGCAAGATTGTATTTCGGCTAGGACTCTCCGTAGAAACCCTAGATCCTGCGCCTTTATAAGCCGGATCCCGGAGTCCTAAAGGCACAACCACAACTCATTGTAACAACGTAAAAGCGCCAGGATAATTTCAGACAAGTAGCAGTAGGCCCTGCCTCCGAGCAGCGTGTTCCGAAGCTAGGTAAACCGCGTACCACCGTCCCAATGGCTCTCCGCCCTATGGCTCTCCGCCTTCCCCCCCTGTGAGGATCCCCTCCGTACGCAACGACAAGGGGGTTGGAATTGAGGTTCTTGACATTAAGAATAGGTACTCCCTCCATTCTGATTTAGTCTACATTCTAGAGAAAATGAGAAAACTAGTATTGCATTTACTAGTACTACTTAGATATATAAACAACCAATCGAAGCAACATTGGAAACAACAATGCCAATAAAGAGAGGAAAACCACTTCGTTTTCAGTGTTGTTGTTGACTAAAGCTAGAATGTAGAGTATTTCGAAACAAATTTGGGACTAGAATGTAGACTATTTCAGAATGGAGGGAGTATTTGTTAAGCAAATGGCTTTACAAACAACTTATCGAAGAAGGTGTATGTCAAGAACTATTTTTTTTTAAAAGGATTATGTATTAATCAAGATGAAGAAACATGCTTACATTCGCGCATAGCCAGTTCCGACACGCAGGAAGGAACTTGACCCTGCAACAAACCACTACATAACTCCCTACTCGCAAATTTAGCAATCTCATGAGCTAAGATATTAGCATTTCTATTCTTATAAGCTAGAATGACAATTTTTCCTTCTGGTATCAGGCGGTTGAAATCCTCTGCGATAAATCTGGCATCTGATCTATCTTCGCTGTCAGGCTTGAAGATGGGCAGCAAGGATTGACAGTCCGTTTCAATAATTATCCGGTTACTAGTGTCATTGATGGTAAGCTTCAGGCCTTCGTAACAGGATATTGCCTCACATACTTGTGCACTTCTGCAGTGTTCAATTCTACCCCAAGCAGATGCTATGACTCTGCCATCATGGTCTCTTGCTACATCTCCACATGATCCAGATGATTGTTCTGTCGAGAAACTAGCATCGACATTGACTTTTGTCCAGCCAACATCAGGTTTCTCCCAACTTCCCACTTGGTCTTCTTTAACTGTCTTTTCCTGTGCTGCAGTAGTATACATCACAGGTTTTTTACCTTTTCTATCCCCTTCAGCTCCTCCATTTTTTATCAACTGCATCGAGTCATGGTAGTTTTTCACAAAAATTGCAGAATGTGATATGCTTGCATCTCCTTTACCAAAGATACAGTCATTTCGGTGATGCCAGGCACGCCACCATAAGAACATAACTTTCGCTTTCATATCTTCATTCAGGCTGTCCAGAAGGACGAGTACCCAGTCTTTGCCTGTATATCTCATTGCATAATCAGAAGGTAGAGACCAGACTTTCCTGAGCTCTTGTCGGAGGGCTTTCGCAACTGTACAATCCATGACTGCATGATGACCAGTTTCAACATCCATACCACAAATATGGCATGTTGGGACTATATTAGGGATACACCGACTGCGGTTTTCTTGCACAGCAAGGGAGTTAGTCGCTAGTTTCCAAGAAAACACCTTTACCTTCGGTGGTACATTCGCCTTCCAAATGCTTTTCCACATGTTGCGATCACCATTTGTGTTGGCTGTTGCTTGCCTTTATACCCATTTTCTCATTGAGAGCTAGCTTGTATGCACTTCGAACAGAGAACTGTCCTGATTTCTCAAACTGCCATGAGATGAAGTCCTCGCTATCACTCTGTGGTAGTCTTATTTTTAAAACCTCCTCTACATCATGAGCCATGAAGATTTGCTTCACCACATCTTCCTTCCATTCTCTGTTATCCTGGTCAATGATATCTTTAACTTTCCTAAGGCGAGACTTTGACAGATTTTTTGTAATCTTAAACTCCCCTCTAGGAATCCAGTTATCCCGCCAGATCCTAACTTTCTTTCCATTACCAATTTTCCACACAATTCCTTTTTTTAATAATTCAAGACCATGGGTGATTCCCTGCCAACAAGGTGATGGATTTTGAATAAAAGCTGTGTCTGTGAGCTCACCATTAGGGTAGTACTTTGCCTTCATCAGCCTTGCACAGAGGCTGTCAGGGAAGGCAATTAGGCGCCAGGCTTGTCTGGCCAACAATGCTTGGTTGAAAAGCTCGAGATCCTTGAACCCCATTCCTCCTTGGTATTTGCTCTTTGTGAGATTTTCCCAGCTTGTCCAGTGGATATTCCTTCGGTCATGCTTATCCCCCCACCAGAATTGTCTTATCAATTGCATCAGTTCATCACATAGCCCTACAGAGAATTTGAAGACACTCATGGTATATGTCGTTATAGCTTGCATAACTGCCTTAATTTGTACCTCCTTCGCTGCACCTGACAGATATTTTTCCGACCAGTCAGACATTTTCTTCTTATAAGTCTCTTTTATTGGAACAAACTTGTCATTTTTCATACGTCCTTCTGGTACAGGTAAGCCCAGGTATTTCTCCTCAAAGCTAGTGTTTTGAACATTTAAAATCTCCATGACCTTTTTCCCCTTTACTTCAGTGACATTTTTTCCTAGAAGTAAGGAGCATTTTCCTAGACTGAGGAGCTGACTGTGGCCTGTTCGTGCGATTTAAAATATTCTTCACTTCAGTAGCTTGGTGTTCTTCCGCTCGAAAGAAAAGTAGACTATCATCTGCGAAGAGCAGATGAGTAGACCCTGGACTATGGCGGCAAATCTTCAGTTCTTGAGTCTTCCTACGGCAATACTATTCTGGATTAATTGGTAAACCTTCTGCAACAATAAAAAAAGGTACGGGGATAAAGGGTCCCCTTGCCTAAGGCCTCTGGTTGGGTTGAATCTCCTTAGATAATTTCCATTTAGTCTGACCCTATATGTGACTGATTTTACACAAGCCATTATCCATTGAATCCATTTGCCATCAAAACCCAATTTTACTAAACGCGCCTTCCAGGTAATTCCAATCCACTCTATCGTATGCTTTTGCTAGGTCCAATTTATAAGCACAAAACTCTCCTTTTTTATCTTTTTGGACTTGGAGAGCATGTATGCACTCGAAAGCGATTAGAGCATTATCAGTAATTAATCTCCCCGGTATGAAGGCGCTCTGGGTTGGAGAGATTATTTCTTGCAGCAGTGGTCTTAACCTGTTCACTAGGCATTTTGAGACAACCTTGTAAATTACATTACACAGGCTTATTGGTCGAAGTCTCGAAGAGATTCCGGATCGTTCTTTTTGGTATTAGTACAATCACTGTGTCGTTGACTCCATCAGGCATACAACCTGTCTTGAAAATTCTTTTACCCCTTTGATCACATCTTCCTTTAGAGTGCCCCAGTGTCTCTGATAAAAACGTGCTGAAAAACCATCTGCTCCAGGTGCTTTTAAAGGGCCAATTTGGAAGAGTGCAGTACTGATTTCGTCATCTGAGAATTCCTTACAAAGGTCTTCATTTATTCTATCTGAAATTCTGGGTTCAATTAGGTTGAGAATGTCCTCTGGTACCACACTTTGGTCAGCTGTGAATAGGTTTTGAAAGAAACTTGTTGCCATATCTCCCATTTCCTCAGAATTATCCACTATCGTACCATCATCTTTCTTCAGTTTTGTAATATTATTTTTCCTTTTTCTCCATGTAGATTTCCTGTGGAAAAATTTGGTATTCCTGTCCCCCTCTTTCAACCATTCTATTCTTGATCTCTGTTTCCAGTATATTTCCTCTCTCTCGAGAAGGCCATCCATTTCCTTTTCTATTTCTCTTGTCCTTCTCTGACTATGAATATCTCTTGACGTGCTTGTTCTGTTCAGTTCCTTCCTCAGTTTTTCAATTCTTGCCGACACGGAACCAACAGTTTGCTTACTCCATGATTGGAGAGATTCCATGACCCCTGACAGGTTTGTGGCAACATCTCCTAAATTGGTAGGTTTTCTATACAGAGCCCAAGTCTGTTCAATATGATCGGCCAGACTAGCTTCTTTCTCCCAGTGAGCTTCATATCTGTTTATGCGGTGGGTTGGCTTCCAATTATTTTTCTTAAACAGAGAAATTAGTAAAGGACAGTGATCTGAGTGAGGGGATGTGAGGTGCTGTACATGGTAGTCTTGGAAGCAATCCATCCAGCCTTGGCATGCCACTGCACTATCAAGACGCACCCTGACATTCCTTGCTCCCAGTTGTTTATTATCATAGGTCCACGGTTTTCCTACAAATCCCAGGTCATGGAGATTACAGAAAGATAGTGTTTCTCTAAAATCTCTCATTTGCTTCTCTCCTCTTTTCCTAGCAGAGAAGTGTTCATCTTGCCACATTGCTTCGTTGAAGTCACCAACCATTAACCAAGGAATGTTTAACATTGGTTTCAGATTTCTCAACAGGTCCCAGAAGAGGTGTCTCAGATGGGTGCGAGGCTCTCCGTAAACAAAGGTGCACCTCCATTTTATTCCTTTAGGCATATCATGAACTATTACATCAATAATTCTATCGCCTATCTTATTCAACTCAACCTCAATGCTCTCGTCCCAGAAGAGGGCTAGACCTCCCCCCTTCCTGGGCTCATGGTGAGCAACACAATGTTTAAGACCTAGTCTCCATCTTAATCTCTCAACTATTACATTATTTCTACGGGTTTCACACAGAAAGACAAGTTTTGGTCGGTGAGTGTGCACTAGGCGATCCAGTTCTTGAACTGTCCGGTGGTCGCCCGCCGCCGGCAGTTCCATCTAGTATCGTCATGGCTCCTGACGGGTGCGCTCCTTCGCACCTATCAGGGTACCAGCGGCCCCAAGGCTGGTTGCCTCCACTTCAACATCCCTATCTTCCTCTTCCAGCACCTCTTGTGCACCATGATCCTCCTCTCTGAGCTTCTTGTCGCTTTCCTGTCCCGGCGTCCACGAGACTCCCTTCGTATCCTGCATCAGCACCTCATTGCATCCTGGCCTCTTTCCAGCTGTTCCTTCTTCTTCAGGAATGTTGATGTGTACGCGCTACACCAGCACGCATTTCTGCAGACAAACTACTGTCGGACCGAGGCAAGACTCAATTGGTGGCACCCTCATTGGAGAGTTAACATTGCCCCCAATTGCTTCCAGGCCAGGAAATCTTCGATGCCCTCCGTGCCACCGCCATTTTCTTTTGGTTAGTCTGGTGGAGTCTGGTCCATTTCTTCTTCTTGAGTATATTGTCCACACTACGTGACACGATCGGCAGAGATAACCAGATTTTTATCAGTACTCTTACCCTCTACCACTTGCAGGTTTTCCACAGCAGCAACCATTTGGAGAACAGCAGCAGGGTTGGCGGTGACCGTGCGTTCCTCTGACTCCTCAATGTCCTGCTCCATTCTTCCCCGGTGGTACTCCTGTGATCCCGTGCCATCCGAGATTTTCCAATCAACAACCGACCTGGATTGAAACTGCAGTTGTCTTTTCACATTAGCTGGTTCAGCAGGAAGATAATAACTACGATGGTCAGAGCCTCTATATGGAGAAGCCTTTTGTTCTATACAGAATCTCACTCTTTTCTCCTCTTCAGGGAGCAAGCAGTTCTTATCAGCATGTCCAATTAAACCACAAAAGTAGCAGAAAGTAGGCATCCTCTCATATTTAACATCATACCTTAGCGTCTCTCTTGTTTTCATGTCCTGGAACTTGACCCAACGCTTGATGGGGTTGGTGACATCCAACTCCACTCTGATGCGGTAGAAGTCGTCCCACAGGTTCCTCTTGCCACTCTTGGGTATCTCCAGGAAAGTTCCAAGTTGATCCCCCATCTTGTGTGCCCATTCTTCTGTCATCATACCCAATGGCAGCTCCATGACCTTCACCCAGATCTTCATGTTGTTCACCGGGACATCAGCGATCGATGACTTGCCATCATACTCCGTAACCAGCATTGGGAAATCCTGGTACAACCATGGCCCTCCCTTGAGGACGTGGTCGAAGTCACCTTTGTGCTCAAACCGAGATCAAAAACTTGTTGTCATCCAACTCCTTTTCCTCCATCCCTCCTCTAAGTGCCAAATCTGTCTCATCCTCGAGAGCAGATTCAGACACTATATATCTGAGTGGTCGGTATCTTCCAATGGCAAGCATATGCGGTTTCATATTCTTTTTACCTCATCAAAGTCGACGCGATGGCGATGACCCACAAGTATAGGGGATCGCAACAGTCTTCGAGGAAGTATTACCCAATTTATTGATTCGACACAAGGGAGACAAAGAATACTTGTAAGCCTTAACAGCGAGTTGTCAATTCAGTGCACCTGGAAACAGACTTGCTCGCAAGAGTTTATCGGTAGTAACAGTTTTATGGCAGTGGGAATAGTGAAATAACAGCGGTGAAATAAAGACAGCGGTAATGATTATAGTAAACAGCAGGTTAAAATACTGTAGGCACAGGGACGGATTTAACGGGCGTTGCATGGATGAGAGAAACTCATATAACAATCAAAGCAGGGGCATTTGCAGATAATAATAAAACGGTATCAAGTACTAATCAATCAATAGGCATGTGTTCCATATATAGTCGTACGTGCACAATGAGAAACTTGCAAACATCTTTTGTCCTACCAGCCGGTGGCGGCCGACCTCTAGGGAAACTACTGGATATTAAGGTACTCCTTTTAATAGAGTGCCGGAGCAAAGCATTAACACTCCGTGAACACATGATCCTCACATCACTACCATCCCCTCCGGTTGTCCCGATTCTTGTCACTTCGGGGCCATTGGTTCCGGACAGCGACATGTGTATACAACTTGCAGGTAAGATCATAAACAACGAATATCTTCATGAATCAATAACATGTTCAGATCTGAGATCATGGCACTCGGGCCCTAGTGACAAGCATTAAGCATAACAAGTTGCAACAATATCATAAAAGTGACATCTACGGATACTAGGCACTATGCCCTAACAATCTTATGACTATTACATGACCAATCTCATCCAATCCCTACCATCCCCTTCAGCGTACAGCGGGGAATTACTCACACATGGATGGGGGAAACATGGCTCGATGGAGAGGCGTTGCGGTGATGGCGGTGAAGATCTCCTCCAATTCCCGTCCGGAGTGCCAGAACGGAGACTTCGGCTCCCGACGGAGTTTGTGATGTGGCTCTCTGGAGGGTTTGGCGACCGACTTCTCTGCGTGCGTTTTTAGTCGAACCCGATAAGTAGTCCAAAGGGGGCGTCGGAGGCCGGCCGAGGCCACACCACATGGCGCGCGGGCCCCCTGGGCCGCGCCGCCATATGGTGTGGGGCCCTGGCCTCACCTCTCTTGCCCTTACAGCTCCATCGGTATTCTGGTAAAATAGGGCCTTGCATAAATTCCGAGGATTTTCCCGAAAGTTGGATTCTGCACAAAAACGAGACACCGAGCAGTTCTGCTGAAAACAGCGTTAGTCAGGTGTTAGTTGTATCCAAAATACACAATTAGAGGCAAAACAATAGCAAAAGTGTTCGGGAAAGTAGATACGTTTTGGACGTATCAACTCCCCCAAGCTTAGCTTATTGCTTGTCCTCAAGCAATTCAGTTAACAACTGAGCGATAAAAGAACTTTCACGAACAGATTTGCTCATATGATGTATATATTCTCATGCTATGGCTAATACTTAAGCAGTTCATAATAAGATACATGCAAATAAGATCATCCAACAGCTATGTCAATCATGAAGAGGTACCAACAATTAATAATAAGCACCATGAATCATGTATATAAGCAGGATTGCAATGTTCATAAGAGAATATGATAAAGTGGTATCTCGCTTGCCTGTATTTGATCGGCAAAACATAAATGCCGAGGCACCTCTGGTTCATAGAAAGACTAGAAGTAGTGATTGTCAAAGATAAAAGCATCAAAGTTATACCACAATCAATCATATTTTGAGACAAGCATATTATACTAAGAATGACAGTTGTGCTCTCAAGATAGTGCTCAAAGAAAGAATGGAGACACAACATAAAAGTAAAAGATTGACCCTTCGCAGAGGAAGCAGGGATTAACATGCGCTAGAGCTTTTCATTTGTAAAGCAGGAGTAAAATTATTTTGAGAGGTGTTTGTTGTTGTCAACGAATGGTAATGGGTACACTAACTACCTCATCAACCGGACTCACAAGAGCGGCTCCCATTTTATTTATTTTTGGTGGCACTCCTTCCAACCTTTCTTTCACAAACCATGGCTAACCGAATCCTCGGGTGCCCGCCAACAATCACATACCATGAAGGAGTGCCTTTTTATTTAAGTTTTATTATGATGATGACACTCCCCCAACCTTTGCTCACACAAGCCATGGCTAACCGAATCCTTCGGGTGCCGTCCAACAATCACAAACCATGGAGGAGTGTCTATTTAAGTTAATTAATTCGGGACTGGGAATCCCATTGCCGCTCTTTTTGCAAAATTATTGATAAGCGGATGTGCCACTAGTCCATATGAGAGTCCGTCAAAAGTAAATGACAAGGTTGAAAGCTAAACACCACATACTTCCTCATGAGCTATGAAACATTAACACAAATTGAGAAGCATTTTGAAAGTTTTAAAGGTAGCGCATGAGAATTTACTTGGAATGGTTTGAAATGCCATGCATAGGTATTTATGGTGGACACTTTTGGAACAACTTGGTTTTCAGGTGTTTGGAAGCACGAGCGTTCCCGCTCAGTACAAGTGAAGGCTAGCAAAAGACTAGGAAGCGACAAATCAAGAGAGCAGATAACTGTCATAATCATGCTTGCGGCAAAATAAATTAACGGAGGCATAAAAGTGATACAAGAACTCTGAAGCAATATAAATCATCGAGGCTTAATTGACTTTTGTTCAGTCATATGCATGCGTGAGCATGTGCCAAGTCGATATAAATGAATTATTCAGAGGAGGATACCACAATGCCATACTTACTTATGAATAAAACAATGCAAGCAAACATCCATGACATGCTACTCATATTAATAAATTGGAACTAAACATGAGAGATCATGAACTACTAGACTTTCTCAAATAACATATACCTCACATGAACCAACTAAGCATGCTCATATGGATGAGTATATGTACAAAAATGAAAACAAATAGAGTTCATACCAGCCTCTCACCACAATCAGTTGTCGTAGATCGTCATTATTGCCTTTCACTTGTGTAGCTTGGATAATATGAAATGAAAACCACGCTCCAGCCACCGAAGACCATTGAACTCATGATGAACTTTACAAAAGAAGAACAGCAAATATTTTTGGTGTTTTCGAATTAGAAACAAGAACAAAAGAAACAAGAAAACAAAGCAAAATCTTTTTGGGTTTTCTCATAGCAAACCAACGATAGCAAATAAAGTAAACTAAGAGCAAGGAACCAAATAAACAAATGGTGAAGAAACAACAGAAATATTTTGGTCTTTTTGTGTTTTAGGAAAAAACAAAGTGAAAACAAAGAATGCAAACTAACGAAACACAGAAAAGCGGGATGACAATCTGCCAAATCCTGACAGCAGTACAGAAATCGAAATTAACAAAAATCTTCCATTGCTCAGACCAAAAAGTGTTCAACTAATGATTAGATAACAACCTGGGGCACATGCTCAAAAATTGGCAACTCAAAATAACGTTCTGGCTGTGCGTACGAATTTTTTTGGTAACAGCACAGAATCTGTTTTTGGACAGCACTTCCCCAAATATCATCTCCCTCTCATTAGAAAACCACTCTAGAGACTAAACAAGTATGTACAAGTATCCAGCAACCATAATATGCAAATAATGAGTGATGCCGGTATACCTCCCCCAAGCTTAGGCTTTTGGCCTAAGTGGAGTTCATTCCCATGGTCCCCATGAAGTGGTGTCTCCGTAATATGACGAAGAACGACCCGGTTCCATGTATGTGCTGGAGGAAACGTCGGGGTACGTGACGGTGTAGTCGTAGGAGGGCTCGGCGTTCTCGGAGTCATGTTGCTGGTGGAATTCTTGTATCTTCATATGTTCCTCCACCTCCTTAGTGAGCGACCATGATTGCCTGTCAATATTGAACAAACCTGGCTGGGGAAGAGGGATTTCCTTCTCATTCCCATCAGCAAACAACATTCTATAGACCATATTATCTATAGTGGAGTCAGTAGTAACAAAATGATGGCTCTTCATAGCAGCAATATCTAGTTTCCTAGGGGTTAATGGTACATCATTAGAATCAAGAGGAATCTCTAGATGTGTTAAAATGCGCAGTGCAATAGTTCCTCCAAAAATAGGCCCCCTGCTAGACAGGCGGCGAGCAATAAGAGAACCAAGATGATAAGATGTCTCTCCAGTAAGTGCAACATTCAAGAAAGCAAGATGGTAGCTAGAGATGTTGCTAGTATTTTCTCTACCCAAAATGCTAGTAGCAACGTAATATGCGAAATATTTAATAGCGGGGAGTTGAATGTTTCTTATCTTCCCTCGCTGGATGGTGCGGCAATCATCCCCGGTGATCCCTCGGTAGAGCTCCAACAAGTCCCGGGGGTTGTCATCAATCCTCCTTGCTGTACCTACAGGGGCAATACCCAATGCACGACAAAATTCTTCCAATTTCATGGTAACAGGAATATCATAGATCTTGAATGCAACTGTCGGCTCATATTCCGTGTTGTGGAACTTGAAGCTCTCAACGAAAACTTTGGTGAGCCTGTAGTATTGTCCCCTTTCATCTCCCACGTAGGTGGCTAAGCCCGCCCTATTGACAAGGGTGAAGAAATCATCCAATATCCCTGCATTTGTCAGAAACTCATAACATGGGAAGGATGAAGCATTAGGAGCCCCATGGTCCTCCTCGGGCGCGAAGCTAGGCGCGATGACATCCTCATTGTAGGATCGCCTAATCTGAGTAGACGCCCTTGAGGGCCTACCAGTGCTGGTTGTTGCTTTCTTGAACAATTCTCCAAATTTGAATTTCTTCATCTTCCCCTTCTGAAATTTTCAACAATCATTATAAAATTTGATTTCAAGGTATGTAATTGAAGGGAACTACTATAGGAACTTGCTAGAGTACTAAACATGCATCAAAACTAATTTCTTCCACTTAGAACAAGCATGCAAGCTCACTAAACATGTTATCTACAGCAGCAAAATATCCAAGATATACTCAACCAAATGAAATTCTAATTGGACAATCAAAGGAGTCACATACCAAGGAGTAAATGTGCCAAATTTCAGCAGAAATCTGGGCTGAGCAAGGAGATCGAAAAATCGCGAGTTCTTGAGCAGAAACACGAGTGAGAGAAACTTGGTACGAGCTTTTCGGGAGAGAGATGTTGGGAGGAAGAGATGATGTAGTGGGGCAAGGGGTGGCCCACACCACAAGGTGGCGCGGCCCCCTTGCTGGCCGCGCCGGCCCATGGTGTGGCACCCCCTGTGCCCCGGGTCATCCTCTGGTGCTCCCGGTGCCTCGTCGAAAAATAGGACCAACGATGTAATTTTTGTAATTTTTAGAGAACTTGAAAAATGCACATTCTGGGTATTAAATTAATGATTCTGCGCAGGAAAATGATTTCCAAATCTTAAATGACTAAATCATATTGCAAAACAAAAGTGCTACAGCAAGTAAAATAAGTGGAGGGAGAAAGAAAGAAAGAAATGTTGTTTAGCTCTTTTATGCAATAAAATATACTTGTTAACAAGGTTGATCAAGTCTTGCTACCAAATAAATTTTATATGACATAAGAAGAAATAAACCTCAAATCAATCATGTTACCTTGTATTGAATTGATATGGATCCAATCACAAGAGTTTGATATTCTTCTTTAGGCTCATATATAGGACAATCAATGGATCCCACTTTGATTTTTCACATTAAAAATTGTATTAACTCCACATACTTTATCAATCCTCTTGGGAAAATAGACAGTGTGTTCCTTATCATCAACATTGAAAGTAACCATGCCTTTATTGCAATCAATAACAGCCCCTGCAGTATTAAGAAAGGGTCTTCCAAGAATAATGGACATATTATCATCTTCAGGCATTTCCAACACAACAAAATCAGTTAATATCAAGCAATGCTGAGTAACTTGAACAGGAACATTTTCACATAAACCAACAAGAATAGCGGTAGATTTATCAGCCATTTGCAAAGATATATCGATTGGTATTAACTTATCTAAATCAAGTCTCTTATAAAGAGAAAAGGCATCACACTCACACCTGCTCCCAAATCACATAGAGCAGTTCTAACATAATTATTCTTGATGGAACAAGGAATAGTCGGTATACCTGGGTCTCCAAGCTTCTTTGGAATCTTACCATTGAAGGAGTAATTAGCGAGCATAGTAGAAATTTCCTCATTTGGGACTTTCCTTTTCTAGTAACAATATCTTTCATATACTTTGAATAAGGAGGCAATTTAATAGCATCAGTCAAAGGGATTTGCAAAAATAAAGGTTTCATCCAATCACAAAATTTATTATAATGTTCCTCCTCCTTTGATTTTAGTTTCTTAGCAGGAAAAAGGCATTTGCTTTTGAACCCAAGGTTCTCTTTCATTACCATGTTTCTCGAATAAAATCTTCTTTAGTGTACTTTTTATTTTTAGTAGGCTTTTCAGGTTCTTTTTCAATTTCTTCTTTATCAGGAGTATCATTCTTATCATTATCTTCCTCATGTTCATTACCACTTTCAGTTTCAGCATCAGAAATAGAAATACTATTAGGATCATTAACAGGTTCAGAGGATTCTACAACATTCTTATGTTTCTTTTTCTTTTTCTTAGATGGAGCACTAGTTTTAGTTAGTTGAGAATCTTGTTCAACTCTTTTGGGATGCCCTTCAGGATATAGAGGATCCTGGGTAGAAACACCACCTCTAGTTGTTACTTCATAAGCATGTTTTTCTTTAGAATTATTTCCCAACAAGTCATTTTGCACTTTAGTAAGTTGATCAATTTGAGTTTGAACCATTTGAAAATGTTTAACAAGTATTTTAACATCATTGGAGGTTCTCTCCACAATACCATGCAATTCACTAATAGCTCGGGAATTTTCCATTAAATGATTCTCTACTCTCATATTAAAGTTTTCTTGCTTAACAATATAATTATCAAACTCATCTAAGCATTGAGCGGGAGATTTTGAATACAGAATATCTTCCCTAGTAAAGTGTTGAAGAGAGTGTACCTCAATCATGGATGAAGGGGGAATCGTCTCACATATATCTTCTATAGGAGGTAAATTCTTCACATCTTCAGGTTTAATACCCTTCTCTTTAAGAGACTTCTTGGCTTCCCTCATATCTTCATCATTTAATTTAATCATACCCCTCTTCTTCACTATCGGTGTCGGGGTTGGTTCAGGTGTAGACCAATCATCATGATTCCGGCCTATTTTAGCCAATAATTCTTCAGCGTCGTCTGGAGTTCTTTTCCTGAAAACACAACCAGCACAACTATCCAGGTATGCCCTAGACTCAATGGTTAGTCCACTATAAAATATATCAAATAAATCATGCTTTTCCAAATCATGGTCAGGCTGAGCTCTAATAAGAGAGCAAAATCTACCCAAGCCTCAGGCAATTTCTCTCCATCTTCTGGTCAAAATTATAAATTCTCTGCAAAGCAGCATGTTGAGCACTAGCAGGAAAGTATTTGCGGAAGAAAACATCAAGCAATTCTTTTGGACTTTTAATAGAACCAGGAGGCAAATTATTATACCAAGTTTTAGCATCATCCTTTAATGAAAAAGGAAAAATTTTAGCGACAAAATAAGTACGCATCTTAATATCATCAGAAAACAAGCCACTAAGAGTAGATAACTCAGTCATGTGTTCAACAACACTTTCTTTTTCAGTACCACAAAAGGGTGTTTTCTCAACAATAGCTATATGAGATAGATCAAGAGAAAAATCATAATCTTTATCCCTAATGTTTATAGGAGATGTGGCAAATTTAGGATCGGGAGATAGTTTATATCTAACAGCATGTTCTGCAAGCAACTTTTTAATTTTTCTTGCATCAGTAGTAGCATTGCATTTTCAATAAAATCATCATCAAGCTCTACATAATCTTCATCAAGATCATCACTAGAATATTCAATAGACTCAGGTGAATTAACAGGTGTAGCAGCATTTTCATTAGGAGTTTCAGTATTTTCAATTTGTCTAGACTTAGCAATTGTAGCATCTAGAAAAGATCTAACGAACCATCATTATCAAGCACAGCAGAAGCATCATCACAATTATGAGAGGAATTTTCAGATTCAGTAGAAGTACCAGCATTTGAAGTTTGTGGTGGTGAAACAAGTTTACTTATCACAGATGGTGAATCAAGAGCAGAGAGGTACTAAGAGTTGTACCTTTTCTTGTAGTGGATGGTAATATGGCGATCTTAGTATCATGAGGTTTACCCATGATGGAGAATTTGCAGCGAACAATATCAATCCAAGTGAACTTCCAAATAAAGCTATGCTCCCCGGCAACGGCGCCAGAAAATAGTCTTGATGACCCACAAGTATAGGGATCAACAGTCTTCGAGGGAAGTATTACCCAATTTATTGATTCGACACAAGGGGAGACAAAGAATACTTGTAAGCCTTAACGCGGAGTTGTCAATTCAGCTGCACCTGGGAACAGACTTGCTCGCAAGAGTTTATCGGTAACAGTTTTATGGCAGTGGGAATAGTGAAATAACAGCAGCGGTGAAATAAAGACAGCAGTAATGATTATAGTAAACAGCAGGATTAAATACTGTAGGCACGGGGACGGATTTAACGGGCGTTGCATGGATGAGAGAAACTCATATAACAATCAAAGCGGGGGCATTTGCAGATAATAATAAACGGTATCCAAGTACTAATCAATCAATAGCATGTGTTCCATATATAGTCGTACGTGCTCGCAATGAGAAACTTGCACAACATCTTTTGTCCTACCAGCCGGTGGCAGCCGGGCGGGAAACTATTGGATATTAAGGTACTCCTTTTAATAGAGTACCGGAGCAAAGCATTAACACTCCGTGAACACATGTGATCCTCACATCACTACCATCCCCTCCGGTTGTCCCGATTCTTGTCACTTCGGGGCCATTGGTTCCGGACAGCGACATGTGTATACAACTTGCAGGTAAGATCATAAACAACGAATATCTTCATGAATCAATAACATGTTCAGATCTGAGATCATGGCACTCGGGCCCTAGTGACAAGCATTAAGCATAACAAGTTGCAACAATATCATAAAAGTGACATCTACGGATACTAGGCACTATGCCCTAACAATCTTATGACTATTACATGACCAATCTCATCCAATCACTACCATCCCCTTCAGCCTACAGCGGGAGAATTACTCACACATGGATGGGGGAAACATGGCTGGTCGATGGGGAGGCGTTGGCGGTGATGGCGGTGAAGATCTCCTCCAATTCCCCGTCGGAGTGCCAAAACGGAGACTTCGGCTCCCGCGACGGAGTTTCGCGATGTGGCGGCTCTGGAGGGTTGGCGACTTCGACTTCTCTACGTGCGTTTTTAGGTCGAACCCGATAAGTAGTCCAAGGGCGTCGGAGGCCGGCCGAGGGGCCACCACATGGCCGCGCGGGCCCCTGGGCCGCGCCGCCATATGGTGTGGGGCCTCGAGCCTCCACCTCTTGCCCTCCGTCGGTATTACAGTAAAATAGGGCCTTCTGCATAAATTCCGAGATTTTCCCGAAAGTTGGATTTCTGCACAAAAACGAGACACCAGAGCGTTCTACTGAAAACAGCGTTAGTCCGTGTTAGTTGTATCCAAAATACACAAATTAGAGGCAAAACAATAGCAAAAGTGTTCAGGAAAGTAGATACGTTTTGGACGTATCAATGGTCGTCATCTACCTGCTCAACAGCTAGGAGTGCCCTGGACAGCGTCCCCGGATCAATCCTTGGCTTGTGCTTTTGCAGCACAATCTTCTGGACAGGGGGCTTTGAAGCTCCCTGTTGGCTTGCTCATCGGTGTGGAGTTATCGGCAACTGCTCTCCCCTTCTCGGTCATGTGCTTCTTTCCTGCTAATCTCTCAGCTTGTCAGACTCCATGGTATCGAAATTGTGTGTTCTTGATTCTTGTTGTTTTTGTGGAGATGATGGCCTGTTCCAGATATATAAATACCAAATGGTCCTCTGTCACCCTCCAAATCACGACGAATCACAGGGAATATTGGTTTTAAAATGTAGGATTCCCTAGAAATCTCACTCTCCATATTGCTCACTATCATTTGAAAATCTGGAGTGATACATGGGATTATACTTGATTCTCTGATCCATTCATTCCATTGCTCTGCTCTATTTCCTACAGATTGCCTTGAAATTTCCTTATGGACAATCATACCCAAACACGTCTGATTACAGACACTAATTGTTTTAAGTTTTTCGTTATTCCATTCTATCTGGTTCGGTGTTTCAGAAACAGCACTGATCTCCTCCCTTATCAGGCACCACCTGGTACCCGCTCCCCGAAGATCTGGTATACACGGATTTGTTTCTGGGAATTTGGTGATGTTAGGATCAGGAAGAGAGGTTACCTTGTCAATCTCAGGATTCTTCTTCCCTTTGGAAGCCAGGATCTGCAGTGATCTCTTCTTGAATTCCTTTATCTCCGGCAACAGCTGACAGTCGTCATCACGTCGTCCGATTCATGCCACGATCTTCTTCCCCGCTGCCTTGCGGGCAATCACCCGGACACGCCGCCGGAATTCATCTCCATCCCAAAGGCCTTCGGTGTATGTGGATACCCCAGCGGGGGCTCCTGCTTTCGTGGATGTATCGGAGATATCCTCCGATTCTCCGGTGATCACCGGTGCTTTCCGTGGCGGAGCGCCCAGATCGCCCCGATCCGTCAAGAACTAATTCATAATAAATACCTCAACTCAAAAGCTTTATCCCAAGTTAAGGCAAAGGCCACAGACTCACCCTTTTTGAAAGGACTTATGAAAGTTAAGGATGATTTCTTTCGTATAGGATCTTTCAAAATCGACAATGTGGTAAGCACACGTTTTTTGGAAGATACATGGCTCGGCGACACACCTTTATCTCATCAATATGCATCCTTATATAACATAGTACAACGAAAAAATGTTTCGGTGGCTGATGTTTTATCTCATAGCCCGCTTAATATACTACCTCCATTCTAAGGCTTAAGGCCTATTTTTTTTTCAGAAAGTCAAACTATGTTAAGTTTGACTAACTTTTTATCAAAAATCATTAACATGCAAAGTATAAAATCAATATCATTAGATAGATAATAAAATACATTTTCATATGGTACCTAAAAAATATCATATTTGTCCATAAAATTTTCTAAAAGTTTGGTCAAACTTTACTTTGTTTAACTTTCTGGAAAAAAAAAATATAGGCCTTAAGCCTTGGGATGGAGTAGTAGAATTTAGACGAGCTTTTCTAGATAATAGATGGGCAATGGCTGCACTTGGTGCGCCGACTCATGGATGTCCAACTAACAGAACATAAGGATGTGTTTGTTTGGAAGCTAAGTACCTCGGGTGTGGTGTCCTATTGACTACTATCTATATTTGTTTCGCATCCAGGGCGGCATCTATATAAATTTTCGAAGAAGATGTTTGACTCCTTGTTACCAATATGTGATTGAAGCTTAGCTGGAGTGTGTCTTGGGAGTTAGTGATGTTAGCACGGTTGCAAAATGAACGACTAAACTTTGTCTAGACACAACGCTAAAATGCTCTAGCAATTACGCACATGAATAACGGAACAAGGGTGAAAGACAACTCTTCGTCTATATTAATTATTAAGAAGTACTCCCCTTTTCAAAATGAGTGACTCAACTTTATTTAGATACAAACTAAAATACATTTAGATGCATTCATATCTAAAAAAATATGTGTCACTTATTTTGGGACAGATGTAGTATTCCCGGATAATTTGTGATCAATTGAACACTAAAAAGTATTTTCGCATAATAATCTGCAGAAAGACAACTACAGTTAAATAATTACAGTTGGAAGTACCTCTTCTAGAACCTACGTATATGGAACACTTCAAGCACAATCAGCCATCAATTATTGCACCTGTTACACGTTCTTACACTCTGCACTTCTACATTCAACGAGTTACATCATTTACAGTTCCAAGGCAAGGATGCCTGGTCTATTTTCTAGCATTTACATGGATCCATCAAATGTGCTTTCTCCCACATCGCCAGTGGGATTCTAAGTACGTTGTCCTCCTTGGGTGTCGCTCGGGTGACGAACTTGATAAGCGGCACCTTCTTCGTCGTCGTAGCTGGAGCTGGAGGGACGATGTTTCTGATCCGCTTCACTTTCTTCATTTTTTGTGTCTTGATCCGTCCCAGATTCTTCTTCTTCTTCTTCGGTGTCGCCGGCAGAGAGAGCTTTATCCGCACCACGATCTTCCCGGGCACTGGTAAGTTGTCGATCTCGGGCAAAAACCAGGGGAGTTGGAGCGCGGCGGCTGCCGTCAACCGCTTATCAGGGTTGCACTCAAGAAGCCCTTTCAAGACTTCGAACCCGTCGTTGGACAGCATCTCTTCGTGGAACAGCTCCCCCAGCCTGTCGTGCTGCGGGAACCATCGCATCGGCAGAAACGTGGCGGCGAGCGGTAGCGACGCGAACTCCGGCCACGCCCTCTCATCTGGCAAGCAAAGCAGGCTGAAGATCTCCCAGAGCTGGCTCATCTTGGCAGCGTGCCTGCTTCCGCCCTTGAAGCTGAACAGCATCTTCCCTCCCGCGAGCATCTCGGCCATGACACATCCCAGAGACCATGTGTCCACCCGCGCGTCGTAGTCCGGCTTCCCCAGGAGCATCTCCGGCGCCATGTAGGGTGGCGTGCCGGCATCGTAGTACGGCGTCCTCTCCGTCGCGAGGGACATGGCCAGCCCGAGGTCGCAGAGCTTGACGATCTTCCCTCCTTCCCCGACGAGGATGTTGGCCGGCTTGATGTCGCGGTGGACGATGCCGCGCCGGTGCATCTCCTCGGCGCCAGTGAGGAGCTGCCACATGTAGCGGCGCACGATGGCCTCCGTGAGCGGAGGCCTATTGGAGAAGGAGGCGTGGAGGCTCGGACCGACGTACTCCATGGCGAGGGAGAGCTTGCTGCTGTTCGGATCACGGACGAAGCCGTGCGAACCGACGACGTAAGGGTTTCCGGCGCAGGCCTCGAGGAAGTGCCCCTCTTCTTGGAGCTCGCTGGCGTCGGTGTCGGGGCGGAGGAACTTGATGGCCACGGTCTTGCCGGTGACGCAGTGGCGGGCCTTCTTGACGATGCCGAAGGCGCCCTCGCCGAGGACGTCCGTCGGCTCGTACTCCTCCATGCTGCCGACGCGGACGCGCCTCCTTTTGGTGTAGTAATCGTCTGATCCTTGTTCCGTCACGTGGCCGGCGTCGAGGACGGCAGCATGTCGCTTGCCGACGGCCATGGTGGGTTTGTTGGTTGCTGTGGTGGAGGGAGGAGATGAGGGGATATCGGTGGTGCGATGGAGAAGTGGAGGAGAGACGGCGGCCGTGGATCCGGAGGAAGCATTTGGCGGTGGATTCGCGCGCGGCATATATACACCAGTGGAGCCGAACGCGCAATGGCCTCGATCGACAGAGAACTGGCCTCGACTTCGACTCGGATTCAAGTTGAACGCGCAGTGGTCGTCGCTAGGGTTAGCTCGGAAATGGTTGAAGTAATTGAATAGGAGGATCACTATGACTATAGCCCTTGGTAGAGTTCCTAAAGAAGAAAATGATCTATTTGATACTATGGATGACTGGTTACGAAGGGACCGTTTCGTTTTTTAGGATGGTCTGGCCTATTGCTCTTTCCTTGTGCTTATTTCGCTTTAGGGGGTTGGTTTACAGGGACAACTTTTGTAACTTCTTGGTATACCCATGGACTGGCTAGCTGTTTCGAGTTTCGAGTTTCGACTGGTTTTGCGTCACCAGCTTGCCACCGGCTTCGGGATTCCTCCATCGCGAGGTGAATCCGACTCCAGTTCGTTTGCTTGGCGCCTGCGTCATCAATGGTTCACACCTATTCGCGGTTGCGTGTGTCTTCCTTACCCTGTCTACTTCCTCTATGGCGGTGGCTGGCGCATAGCTGGGCACGGTGTGCACATCCAGCGTGTATGCATGCGTGCCGATGCTTTTTATTCATCTCGGCAGAATTTTTGAACTGACAGGTCATATATGGCTGATTGTGAGGAGTTTGTTCTGTTGGACAAAAACATAAAACACTACGGGAAAAACAGTCACTGCCGTGCAGCCACTCTTTGCCGTGCGCACTCAGAAAAACGCACAGCAAAGAAATGATAAATGGCAAAAGACAAACACCAACGCACGGCAAAGAAGTCATGCACAACAATGGTCGAAGACAGCGCACGGCAAAGAACATTGCACGGCAATGGCCGAAGACAGCGCACGGCAATGATTTGAAGCACGCCAACGGCGCTGGGCATTGTCGTGCCTTACCCTTTGCCGTGCGCGCGGCTGGGACGCACGGCAAGGCCACCTTTGCCGTGCGTTCTTTCCTTTGCCGTGCGCTATATGGCACTTTCCTCTGTTTTCCTTTCTATTTTATTTCATTTAATACTTATATTTATTTTTTCAATTAATTTTACTTTTCGTTAACTATTTATTAGTGTTACTTAAGACAATGTATATATACCCATACTATTTACAATACAATAAGTACTGTTTTATTTCATTGAAGACAGCTTTGCTCTCGAAGGCACTGCCGTGTGGCCTTTGCCCTGCAGCTTCACACGGCAAAACCTTTGCCGTGCGTACAAGGCCATTTGCCGTGTAAATCGTTGCACAGCAACAACATGCTTTCCCGTAGTGAAAGCCGTTGCTTCCTTTGCTCGATACCTGCTAATGGTCATAATCAAGTGTATGAACTTGTCACTTGTGTCCTGCGTTTTGTAGCTTGCCCTTATTATTGTAGTAGTTTGTAATGCATGAGATCTTAATTTTATCCTGCCATTATTACTCGAGAAAACGATTATTTAGCTTTACATGCATGTGATCAAAGGGTTGATAAAGTTTCTCCCATGGAAGGAAAAAAAAAAGTATGTTGTTGTGGTTACACTTCCCATAGAAAATAATCAAAATAGCAGCAAGGGGTAGTAGTCGCGAGTGCGTTTGCGGATACCGGGGTGAGACCACCCCTTTTTGGTTCGGTGAGGCATGGCAAGGCAATCTGAACAATCTCACGCATCACGGCAAACACACGGTGATTTTACCTAGGTTAGCAAACTCTAGCAACCTTACGTCATGCTTGTCTGATCTTATATGCGGTGTTCTTGCTGGATTACAATGGCTAACTTGCTTTCCATGGTGTCTACGTGTGGTGAAACCTAGGCGGCGGCTAAGGTTGGGCAGGAGAGCTTCCTTTCAGACCGCAATTTCTTTCAAATTTCTCCATTTTATCACCCTAATGGCAACTATTTTGGAAGGGGTTTAGATATGGTGCGTTTGGGTTTTTGACAGAAACCGAAAGGATTGTGAAAGAACATTAAACGAACAATAAGATTAAACGATTAGATGCTGAGGTGGAAGGCTACTAGAAAAGGGATGACGTGGAACTAAAACTAACGGAAGTGATTGTTGTTCTCGTCGCTCGTTGTTCGCCGAGAATTCAGAGAGATTCGTGTTGAGCCCCCGTGCTCGTCATCTAGAGTTTTGTGAGACACCGCCTGTTCCTTATGGGACACAAATCTCCGACAATACGAACAAATGATTTGGCCACTTGTCTATTTGTGTATTGATACCGTAAATTCTCGTGTTCGAATGTATGTGTTTCTATACTGTATGTGTACTGGACCTGTATAAATATTGTATGTGTAATAGGTCTGAATAAATATTGTAATATACGCTGAAAAGTATGAAAAAAATAAAACAAAACATATCGCCGGCACACCTGTGCGTATACCTTTGGCGAATAAGCCACCACCACTGGAACAAGCTAGTATCACCGGTGCACCAGCCTGGTGCGCCAGTGGTAGACTTATCGCCGGCGCACCGGGCTGATGCGCCCGTAGTGAGTGAGCTACCGCTGGTACACAAACCTGGTGTGCCAGCGATAAGTCAATACCACCGGCGTGTTTTCCCTGGCGGGCACATGTGTGCTGGCGATAGGGAATTAGGTGCGCCAGCGATGAGGTTTTTCCTAGTAGTGCTCCTCAATATGTCCATGTTCATTTAAACTTGACAATCTATCTGATATAACTCACAAGGACAGTTTTGTAAAATTTGACTGTTAGTTGAACACCGACACAACTTTAAAAGCTTGTCAATAACAAGTGATGATGGGAGACCAAAACAATCAAGAGCTAATTCCACATCATTCTCCGCATATGTTGCCTGCCTTAAATCACCTACGCTTTTAAAGAAATCTTTGGCACATGTATTCGTTGAACCTAGCAACAACGGTGGCTCACTTAGCGTTGATGAAGGCATTGCCTATAATTTACCTAGACACATATCTTTAGGTGAAAACTTATGATCTAACATGGTTGGATCCAACGACAATGGTATTGTGTGTCTCTTTTTGAAGGTGTCGTGGTTAGAGCACCTCACATGTTACCCTCGAGTTGCTATCAGGGGGGATTGATGCTATCATTTGTTGTAGCTGTTTTGTTGATAGTCTTTTTACATGTTGTTTAACATCGTGTTGGCGCACAAGCCATATGTAACCGGTATCAACTTGATATTAATATATTAATTTTGTAATAAATTGCTAAAAGGGATAAATGCGGAAAAGCTTTTGGAATTACTTGATTCTTGTATTGTTATATCATCGATGACGTGTCGATATTGTAACAGAAAAAGGCGCCACAATTTAGTTTCAGTTTGCCACTTCCAGTCAAAAACTACGGAGTAGCTAATGGAAAAGAATGACCAAAGAATAACATAGTAGACACATATTGGAAGAATAGAAGAGCACACGTTAAGTATATGTACTAGCACTCGAAAATAAAATAAATTGAAACCACACATTAAGTTTGAAGTTCACCGACCACTAGTGAAATCTTAAAAAAAAAAAAGGCTTATAAGTTAGAATTGACGATTCAGAATGGATGGAGTATTTGGTGATGGAACTGGAAAATATATAAATTGAGACCACGCATTAACTTCAAAGTTCACCGATACTAGTGATTTTTTTTAAAAAAAAGCCTTATAAATAGTATAACGGATTGGAGTATTTTGGTAGTGCTTCTAGGATTGGTCGTAAGGAGTGTGGACTTTTGCCTCCCGGGCACCATTACGTCCAGAATTTTCAAAAAGGGGTCATATTAATTAGTTATTTTTATTGGCAGACAAGTATTTCAGTAGAATATGGTAGCAGAAAAGGAAATCCCGAAGGATGGCTCCCACCCCTCCGTTGGCTCCCTCTCCACCGTAACCCTCGCCACCGGCGATCTCTCACCTATTCTAGGGATCTGAGTGATCGGCTCCCACCATTCTCTCCGGCATCTCTCCCTCTCCAAGATGGTACCCTCCTCATCCGCAACACTCTCTCAGATCCAGGGAGATCTCAGGCGGTATCAGTGGAAGGTAACTTTCTTTGTTCTTCTCTCCAAAAAGCAGAATAGGCTCTACCATGGTGTTGTTAAGATCGATGCATCGGGACGTGGCATTGAACTCCTCTGTACTGATGGATCGGTAATTGATTCTAGGGATCTACAATCTCATGAAATTATAAACCCTAGTGTTGTTATATTTTTCCCGTGTCATCAAGCAAAGGTGCTGGCTAAGTTTAGATCTGAGTTGGATGTGTCTAATTTTCTGGCGGCAAATCAACACTCATATCTAGGGGAGGTTCTCCCACCTGTGGATGAATCTAGGATGGCAGTCCAGACATCTATTGCACTAGGGTTGGATTTTGGTCCGAGCATGTCTTTTGCAAAGGAATTTTGGAATCTGTTTGGTACTCCAGTTCACCCACTAGTTACTCTGGTCACTTCATGATGGTTGTGTCTTTTGGGAGAGCCACTTTCATATTGTCTGAAGATTCAGTGGGTTTAGCAATTGAGGGTGCTCTTGGAGGTTATTGTGGGGAGTTAAAAGTTTATTTGTTAAAGGACAGGGTTTTCTCCTTCACAGTTTAGAGTAAATTGGTTGGTTTTCATATTCTTTCGAGAAGGTTGCTGCTTGTGTGGGAGGCAGCTCCTTGTGACGGTAAAGCACACGTCCGTTGGGAACCCCAAGAGGAAGGTATGATGAGTACAGCAGCGAGTTTTCTCTCAGTAAGAAATCAAGGTGTAGGAGATGAAGGCCACGTGAAGATTGTTGGTGAAGGAGTGTAGTGCGGCGCAACACCAGTGATTCGGCGCCAACGTGGAACCTGCACAACACAATCAAACTACTTTGCCCCAACTTAACGGTGAGGTTGTCAATCTCACTTGCTGAAAACAAAGGATTAAACGTATGGAGAGGAGAGATGTTTGCTTGCAGAAAACAACAAAGAACAATGATTGCAGTAGGTTGTATTTCAGATGTAAAAGAATGGACCGGGGTCCACAGTTCACTAGTGGTGTCTCTCAATAAGATAAATAGCATGTTGGGTGAACAAATTACAGTTGGGAAATTGACAGATAGAGAAGCATATACATATCATGATGACTACTATGAGATTTACTTAGGGCATTATGCTTGTGACGGTAAAGCACACGTCCGTTGGGAACCCCAAGAGGAAGGTGTGATGCGTACAACAAGTTTTCCTCGAAGAAACCAAGGTTATCGAACCGAGTAGGAGATGAAGGCCACGTGAAGGTTGTTGGTGAAGGAGTGTAGTGCGGCGCAACACCGTGGAAACGCCAACGTGGAACCTGCACAACACAATCAAAATACTTTGCCCCAACTTAACAGTGAGGTTGTCAATCTGACCGGCTTGCTGAAAACAACGGATTAAACGTATGGTGTGGAGAATGATGTTTGCTTGTAGAAAACAACAGAGAACAGTGATTGCAGTAGATTGTATTTCAGATGTAAAGAATGGACCGGGGTCCACAGTTCACTAGTGGTGTCTCTCCAATAAGATAAATAGCATGTTGGGTGAACAAATTACAGTTGGGCAATTGACAAATAGAGATGCACATACATATCATGATGACTACTATGAGATTTACTTAGGGCATTACGACAAATAACATAGACCGCCATCCAGCATGCATCTATGCCTAAAAGTCCACCTTCGGGTTAGCATCCGCACCCCTCCGGTATTAAGTTGCAAACAAAGACAATTGCATTAAGTATGGTGTGTAATGTAATCAACACAAATATCCTTAGACAAAGCATTGATGTTTTATCCCTAGTGCCAACAGCACATCCACAAGAACTTTCTGTCACTGTCCCAGATTCAATGGAGGCATGAACCCACTATCGAGCATAAATACTCCCTCTTGGAGTCACAAGTATCAACTTGGCAGAGCCTCTACTAGCAACGGAGAGCATGCAAGAACATAAATAACACATATATGATAGATCAATAATCAACTTGACATAGTATTCAATATTCATCGGATCCCAACAATCACAACATGTAGCATTGCAAATAGATGATCCTGATCATGATAGGCAGCTCACAAGATCTAAACATGATAGCACAAGAGGAGAAGACAACCATCTAGCTGCTATGGACCCATAGTCAAGGATGAACTACTCACGCATCAGTCCGGAGCGGGCATGGTGATGTAGAGCCCTCCGTGATGATTCCCGTCTCCGGCGAGTGCGGAAGCAATCTCCGAAATCCCCGAGATGGGATTGTGCGGCGGCGTCTCGGTAACTTTCTCGTATCGTGGCTCTCGGTACTAGGGTTTTCGCGACGGAGAGAATAAATAGGCGAAGGGGCAGAGTCGGGGGACGCCCGAGGGGCCCACCCCATATGGCGGCGCGGCCAGGGGTGGGGCCGCGCCCCCCTATGGTGTGGGCGTGTGGCCGCCTCGCGTCCCCTCTTCGTCTCCTCTTCAGTGTTCTGGAAGACTCCGTGGAAAATAAGACCGTGGGCTTTTGTTTCGTCCAATTCCGAGAATATTTCATGTGTAGGATTTCTGAAACAAAAAACAGCAGAAAACAGGAACTGGCGCTTCGGCATCTTGTTAATAGGTTAGTACGGAAAATGCATAAAAACATTATAAAGTATGACTAAAACATGTTGGTATTGTCATAAAACTAGCATGGAACATAAGAAATTATAGATACGTTGGAGACGTATCAAGCATCCCCAAGCTTAGTTCCTACTCGCCCTCGGTAGGTAAACGATAAAAACAATAATTTCTGAGTGACATGCTACCAACATAATCTTGATCAACATTATTGTAAAGCATATGAGATGAATGAAGTGATTCAAAGCAATGATTTGCTAACAAAAGATAATTACTAAACAACTGAATCATATAGCAAAAACTTTTCATGAATAGTACTTTCAAGACAAGCATCAAAAGACTTGCATAAGAGCTAACTCATAAAGCAATAGATTCAAAGTAAGAGGTTGAAGCAACACAAAGGATGATTAAGTTTCAGCAATTGCTTTCAACTTGTAACATGTATATCTCATGGATAATTGTCAACACAAAGTAATATAATAAGTGCAATAAGTAAACATGTAAGAATCAACGCACACAGTTGACACAAGTGTTTGCTTCTAAGATAGAAAGAAGTAGGTAAACTGACTCAACATAAAGTAAAAGAAAGGCCCTTCGCAGAGGGAAGGAGGGATTACTCATGTGCTAGAGCTTTTTATTTTGAAAACATGGAAACAATTTTGTCAACGGTAGTAATAATTAATGTGTTATGCATAAAACTTCCTATAAGTTGCAAGCCTCATGCATCGAATACCAATAGTGCCTGCACCTTGTCCTAATTAGCTCGATTTCCATGGATTATCATTGCATTACATATGTTTCAACCAAGTGTCACAAAGGGGTACCTCTATGCCACCTGTACAAAGGTCCAAGGAGATAAATCGCATTTGATTTCTCGATTTTGATATATCTCAACTTGAGGACATCCATACGGGACAACATAGAAAACGGATAATGGACTCCTCTTTTTAATGCTTAAAGCATTCAACAACAAATAATATTCTCATAAGAGATTATGAGGATTAATGTCCAGTGAAACTTCCACCATGAGACATGGCTTTGGTTGGCGGCCCAATGTTCTTCGCTAACAATATGCATACTCAAACCATTTAATCATGAGAAATCTCCCTTACTTCAGACAAGACGAACATGCATAGCAACTCACATGATATTCAACAGAGTAAAAGTTGATGGCGTCCCGAGAAACATGGTTACCGCTCAACAAGCAACTTATAAGAACTAAGATACATAGCAACATATTCATTACCACAATAGTTTTTTAGGCTACTTTCCCATGAGCTATAGTAAAGACAAGGAATGAGAATTTTAAAGGTAGCACGCAAGCAATTTACTTTGGAATGGCAGAAAAATACCACATATAGGTAGTTATGGTGGACACAAATGGCACGGGTTTTGGCTCAAGGTTTTTGGATGCACGAGAAGCATTTCCTCTCAGTACAAGGCTTTGGCTAGCAAGGTTGTTTGAAGCAAACACAAGTATGAACCGGTACAGCAAAATCTTACACAAGAACATATTGCAAACATTATAAGACTCTACACTGTCTTCCTTGTTGTTCAAACACTTTTACCAGAAATATCTAGACCTTAGAGAGACCAATCATGCAAACCAAATTTCAACAAGCTCTACGGTAGTTCTCCACTAATAGATTTAAACTACATGATGCAAGAGCTTAAACATGATCTACTTGAGAGCTCAAAACAATTGCCAAGTATCAAATTATTCAAGATAATCCCCCGCAAAAAAAATTATTCAAGATAATATACCATTTACCACATGATTTCTGTTTCAACCAAACTAGCAACAGTTTTCAATCTTCGCCATGAACATTAAAGTAAAGCTAAGAACACCAGTGTTCATATGAAAAAGCGGAGCGTGTCTCTCTCAACAAGGATTGCTGGGATCCGAATTTATTCAAACATAAACAAAAATAAAAACAAACAGGCGCTCCAAGTAAAGAACATAAGATGTGACGGAATAAAAATAGTTTCACTAGAAGTGACCTGATAAGTTGTTGATGAAGAAGGATGCCTTGGGCATCCCCAAGCAGACGCTTGAGTATTCTTGAAATATGCAGGGATGAACCACGGGGGCTTCCCCAAGCTTAGTGTTTTCACTCTTCTTGATCATATCATATCATCCTCCTCTCTTGATCCTTGAAAACTTCCTCCACACCAAACTTAAAGCAATCTCATTAGAGGTTAGTGCATAATCAAAAATTCACATGTTCAGAGAGGACACAATCATTCTTAACACTTTTGGACATTACCCAAGGCTACCGAAATTTAATGGAGCAAAGAAATCTAATCAAACACAGTAAAAGAATAATGCAAACAAAAGCAGAATCTGTCAAAACAGAACAGTTAAAGTAAGAATTTTATGAGGCATAGCTTGCTCAGATGGAAAAACTCAAAACTAATGAAAGTTGCGTACATATCTGAGTATCACGCATGAATTTGCAGATTTTTTTGATTCTTCTAGAGAGAGAAACGCGAATTCGTGACAGATAAGAAATTTTTCATGAAAATCAAATCTATATCCCTTCTATTAGAGACTTTACTTGGCACAACAATGCATGAAAATAAAGATAAAAAGGTACTGCTACAGTAGTAACAAGCACCTTGACTCAAATATAAAACAAAAATTGCAGAAATAAAATAATGGGTTGTCTCCCATAAGCGCTTTTCTTTAATGCCTTTCAGCTAGGCGCAGAAAGTGCAAATCAAGTAATATCAAGAGATGAAGCATCAACATCATAATTCGTTCTAATAATAGAATCAAAAGGCATCTTCATTCTCTTTCTAGGGAAGTGTTCCATACCTTTCTTAAGAGGGAATTGATACTTAATATTTCCTTCTTTCATATCAATAAAAGTTCATGGGAATTGTAACATCCCAAGTTTCAACAATAATAAATGAAGAAGAGGGACATCTCAATTACTCAATTTTCACAACAAACAAAAAAAAACTTTTCTCAGTCATATAGTGCTACATATAGATTCATGCATAAGAGTGATTCTTCTATTGTGCAATTGCCATGATGAGTGCTTAGTAGTGATCAAATGTGCTTAAACCCTAACACAAGATCACCTAACCCTAATTTGAGAAGAATAAAAGAAAATGCAATTAACTCAATATTCACTCACATACAACATTACTCAATTATGCAAACCATCACACAAGGCCACCATTGCTTGATCCCTTGCTTCTAAAACTCATATATATCAAAAACAAACACAAATATAGAAGAAACCAAATTAAATCAAAGAAAATTTCAAATTCAACATACATATGATAATGGTCATTTGACACATTTATAAAATCTTCACCACTTTGCACCTCTGCCATTCAATATTCTTAAACCAAACTTGGTCAACCCTTGACACCTCATCCAAGACCAAGTCAAGGTGAACAACTTCTCTGTTGACCATCACTGCTGAAGTTGACTAGGTTGACCAGAAATGATTGGACAAGTGGAGACTTTGAAACAAAGAGAAGATGAACCACATTTTGAATTTTTGTAAACAATCACCAAAATGAACACCACCACCACCATTCCATTACTTTGAATATAAGAATGAAGTGCACCAAAAAGATTGCCAAAATTCAAATAATTTGTTCTTGCGGCCATTGTGTCGAACACTTGGCAGGCAGCATCTAACTTTAGTGTTACACTCAATTGTCCAGTGGTTCTTGGCCTAAAACCCTTTTAACTTGTGATGATCATCACGCTCTGCAACCCATGCATCAATCCTTGTACCTGCCTTGGTCAATTAAAGTGGAGAAACGGCTGCCAAAGCACCATGCCGTGCACCATGTCGGCCACCCATGCCACTCATGTCCCTGGCCCTTCCTTCTCACTTTCACCATGTCACAGGGCATCCCCAGCACACAAGGACACTACTAAGCCCCAGCCCATCCATGCACGGCATTGGCCAGAACGCGCGCGCCCAGACCATGCCAGTGCACGCCCGTGCACGCGGTGACCGCGCTCTGGACGCGCCAGAGCGTCAAGTGCTCGAGCACCCTCGCGCACCCCTGCACCAGCTACCACTGCGTCGAGCATCGCCGCAGCACCCTCTAGCTACTAGACATCCTCAAATGCCCACGCCCACGCCGTCGCCGCCGTGCTCATCATCTCTCTGCCGCGCATGCCGTGGCAGACACTGCAAGCGCCCGAGCCCTCCCGTCACCTTTTCTCTGCACTCGCTGCACCTTGAGCATCGCCAGGACGTCGCCTACACCTAGCCGTCCTCGCCTTGCCCCTTCGATCACCGTAGACGCCGCGCCATGGCCGCCCCTTCTCAGCACCACGGCACCCCCTTCATCCGCTATAAATAGAGGAGCTCTGAGCTCCATTTCTTCACACCACTTGCTCCCCTCTCACTACTGATCCTTCTCCACCCCTCAATTTCACCCCACCTCGCCGGAGCCGCCCCAGTGCAAGACCGCCTTGCTTAGAGCCAGGGCTCGCCGCCGGCCGATTGACGCCACGGGCCTTGCCACTTCCCGCACCGGGAGCTCCAGCTTTCATAACGTCGACCAGCACCCCGACAGAACCCCGCGGGAACCTCAAGTCACGCCCTCAGGCCCTGAGCATCGCCGTGAGTTCGTCGGGTTCTCGCGACGATGACAGAGATGTGAACCGTTGATGTGGTCTGATCAACGGATCACCTGCCTTGTCTGGTTGCATGACTCGCATCTCGCCCGACGGAGTGGCCCCACTCGTCGGGCAGCCACTCGCACCAGATCGTGTTGGGCGCGCAGTGTGTGTTTATTTTGTTTCGGCCCGTTAGGTTTTTCATGGGCTTTAAAATTTCAAATATGATTAATTCATGTAGTTCAAATCAATACTGTTGCCCACTTCCAAATTTGAATAGTTTAAAATCTACTACACCAAATTTAACAAATTTTATAGAATCCAGAAAGCTCATGAAATTATCTAAACAATGCCACTGGCCTCAGGTCCAAATTCGTAATTAAATTTAAATGATAAAAATAACAAAGCAGGGCCTTTTCCTTTAAATAGTATTAAAAATGATCTACAAATGATTTTGAGTTGATTCCAACTCTATAAATCACATTTGACATACTCTTCTAATTGATTATGCAAAAATATCAAAGGTATAGTTGATTTGATGATCATGAACTAGAACCAAATAATGGCTATGGAGACATTTATAGTCCATTACACATCAATAAATTATTTAAATAGTATGAGAGTTACTCTCTCATTTAAATCTTGATCTTAAGTAATTCAATAAGAGGTAATGACCTTAGTTTAATGAACCTCCTATTTTATTACTTAGGATATTAAATCATTACTATGCTAGAATTAACATGCATGAGGTGTAGCACCTCATTTAAATTTCACTCTCAAATAATAGATGAAGGGTTGACCTTGGTCAAACCACTATTCATACCTTATTATTATTTGAAGAGATTAAATTTTAATAAGATTCAATGAGAGGAAATTATTCCCTCCAACACATTAAGGTACTATATTATTAAATTATAATGAGAGGAAATTATTTTCCTTAACATAAACAAAGTAAATCACCATGTTAATAAGATGTGATGCTAGCCTAGGCTTGTGTGCATCTTTGGTGTGTTTAGCTTAGCACTTAAGATTGTGTGGTGATTGTATACCTCGTATTCGTATATAGACGCTAGTAATGAGGAGTATCAAGAGGAGGAAGGCTACTCTCAAGAGGAGGAGGAAAACTTTGATTCCTATCCCAACCAAGGCAAGCTAACACTCTTGCAAGCCACTCCAATGCAAAGCTCTTCATGAGCAAGGCACCCTTACATTCTACTTATGCTTAAATAATCCTATCCTATGCTTTTATCTTGCAATTTATTTTGCGTTATCTTTCAAAGCTTACTTTTTGAATTATGATTTACTTGGTCTAGAATAGCACAAGAGTATCAAAGTTAGTCTAAGCAAATAAAACTAGCTAGCACCCCCTCATGACTAGTGGCTATTGCTAAATAAATAAAAATTGAATACTCTAGATGGGAACAAGGTGAAATGAAATGACTTTGGAAGATTGTGACGGTGAATGCGACTTGAATGACTAGGTGAAAGTTTGAGAAAACTGATGATTGGGTTCGGATGCGATACCCTTCCAATTATATAAGTACCCCCACAATACCTGATTATGGGTAGGGCGTAACTAGAAACTTATGTAGTTTAGTATGGGTTCCCTCTAAACAAGCATCATAGGGGTTATGCCGAGGCTGAATGATGTGATATGATGTGAATGAGGTGAATGTCCGGCCAAGCCCTGTGCAGTTCCCGGGTTGACAGTTGGTCTTCACTGGGAAGCCAAGCTCATGGGGAGAGGTGCTTACTATACTAGGTTATTTAAGTGAAAGGTTATGGTTGATGATCTGCGTACTGAGTACGATGATTCGGGGTATTCCCGACGGATGTAATCAAAAGTTGTGGCACAAGAGTACAACCTCTGCAGAGTGTTAAACCTATTCGAATAGCCGTGTCCACGGTTACGGATGATTGGAAAGGCCATACTGTTCCGTTGTCAGAACTTGTCTTAAAAAGGAATGGTGAACTTTGAATGGTAACTTGAATTCTGAAAACACAACTGAGGTTGTGGGAATGACACTAATGTTCCCACTTGAGTTAGTCTAGCGATTCAAGCATCTTTACTAAATATTTATGAATTAAAATTGGCTTTACGCAAATAAACCTAGAGCCTAGCAAACCATTAAAATTGGTAATTACTTACATTAGTATTAGTTGGGTACTTTAAAGTACTCATGGCTGTGTCACTGGCTATTCCAATGCCAGACTATGAAGAAGAACAACACTTTGAAGATGACGGTCAGCAGGACGTCTATCAGAACTAGGATGCTTCTAACGTCAAGCGTTGGCCTGTGGATAGATAGTTCCACCTACTACGACGCTTCCGCTATTTATTTATGTGTGTTGATCATGTAGATCAACTATTTGTGTAATATTGGATCATGTGATCCATGGATGTAAGACTCTATGTGGTGTAATAAATGATGACTCTATGATATTCAACTATTATGTCTACTTAACCAACATTATTCACATGATTGCAGTGCGACCTGTGGGCATACGGACTTAAAAATCCGGGTGTTGACAAGTTGGTATCAGAGCCATTATTTTGACCTTAGGAGCCCCTAGTTTAGAATGGACGTTTGAAACCTTTAGATTTAAAAGAAATAAAAGAAATAGTTATAAAAATATATATTCACACTCTTACCCTTGAGATCCTTTGCAAAAATAATAAGTTCATGTTTTCTCCTTACAATTAAATTAAAATTTTGAACACTCACACTTCTCTAACTTACTCATCCATTCTACAGATGGAGCATTACGCCCATACGGAGTCTTACCAGCTGGGGAACGGGGGGAGTTTGGTTTTCGAGCGAGACTTGGACTTGGTGTCCGAGAAGCTTGAACGCCCACCTCCCGAGTTTCACGGAGTCCGGATCCACAACCAGCCCGGAGGGGAACCGCAGTGGATGATCACCGCGGACTTGAAGGGAAGTACGGAGCCTCCCGTGTCGGAGAGGATCCTTTTCTCCTTCAAGGCAAGCAACTGGATGGACGGACTTGCTCATGCCCTTCAGGAGGGACTTGCTCGTGTGTGCGGACAGAACATCGCTGCACTGGGAACCCGCTTCGCCCACTTCGCAAGGCATGACACCATGGGAGAGCCCATGGCACTCTCTTCGCACCCGGTGCTCAAGCATCATGTGGAGCATTTGGACTTTATGCTTCACGATACCCGGAAGGATCTGGAGAATATGCGTGTCCACGCCCACCGTGCTCAGATGGCTTTGGCTCATCATGCCGATGCCATCAGGCTACTCGCCAAGGATCGCAAGTCACTCCGCCTGCAGCGCGCCAAGAAGGACGCTACTATCACGCGTCTTCGCGCGAAGATACACACTTTGGAGGCCACTGTCCGGTCCCAAGAGGACCAGCTGCAGGAGATGGAGGATAACGGAGAGGACATCCAGGGAGGCGAGGCCTTCCTGAGTGACGACAACGACTTCGAGGAGGACGAGTTCACTGAGGAGGAGGAGGACTACGAGTTTTGGAGTCCGGAGAGGATGGGATCATTCCCATCGATGTGGATGAAGATGATGAGTAGTAGCTGCATGGTCACTTGTGGAGGTGTGAGTTGTATCCCCGCACGTTGTAGATGGTTGAAAGGGTTCTTCAAACCCTCCGGTGTGTTACCTTGTAATGTGTGCATCATGAATAAAATAAAAGTATGTTTAGCTTTAACATGTCAAGAACTCAAGTTTTAAATCTTGAACTTACCCCCAAAATAAGCCCTAGCAATTTCCCTCTCATCTCATGATCTATCTCAATGTTCAGATGGCACCTCCCGGCCGTGCATCGCAGGATGCTATGATGCAACTGCTGCAGACCCTTATGGCAGATAGAGAGGCTGAACGCGCTGAAAGGCAAGCCAACATCTGCTGCTGCAGCAGATTGCAAGAACAACCAGAGACCCCACGGAAACCATGACCACCAGGCTCCTGGCCAGAGAACTGGGAAACCACCAACCCAGTGTTGTAAGACAGAGGAACCACTCGATGCAGACGATTGGGCTCCATACCATGGAGAACAATCTGGAAGTGGCCGGATGAGAATGGCAAACAAGGTTCATTAGCCACCTGCTTGGAGACCGATCACACAGTGGACCAGTGCCGATGGTAATCAAGAACAATGAAGTGACTTGAGCTGACTTCAGCTCAATTCAGCCAATCTGCTGTGCCCCAGACCCTAATCAAGAAAGATGAGGATGAGTTCAGTGAACAAACGAGAACAGAGAATGACGCGTAGTGGAGTATCGCGACAAGTTTCTTACCTTGTCAAGGTACGCCACGATGAGACGGATACCGAGAAGAGGAAGGAGGAGTTCTGAAACAGGCTTACAATGAGATGCGGCCCCATGATGGTCAACCTCCCTTTGTGACCTTGAAGCCCTTGTAGACTCTGCCATCCAGATGGAAGGTAAACTGCACCAGGCCAATGAGAACCGCAAGCGCAGAATGATGAATCAGTGGGCCAAACAGCCAACCCCAGAGTTAAGCCCCACCCTAGCTCAAGCGGAGGATTTCCCCCCGAAACAACAGGCCACCGGCACCGATCATCCATGATTTATCGGAAATAGGAGTGGAGGGAAAACCCGGGCAGGGAGGCCACCACACCAACCCGGCCACAACCAACTCCGTCCACCTAACATGGCTTCAGGCTGTGCTCCCAGCCCAGAGCCCAGCCAACAATAGCAACCCCAACAACTTGCTCCAGGTGAACTGGCATTTGTCCCTGTCGCTACCAAGGACAGGCCACCATCACTGCTCACGAAGTGGCTGGCATAGTGGGAGACTATTCCAATGAGGTGCCCCAAGAGACTCGCCAAGCTCGCCGCCAACACCACCACTTTGCTCGGCGGCAACACCGTGTCACCAGGCAGAATTCTTCTCTTGCAGCCGCCTCTTTCATGATCACGGAAGAAGCCCGAGGAAAAGCGCCAGATACCTTAGTGCTGGTATGTTCTCTGATGATCTGATACCCAGCCCAAGAGTGTTGTTTGATTAGACATATTCATTTTATCTGAAGATTTGCATACACTAGTAAGATTCAACCCAGCAGTTTGAAGCATTATGATAGTTCAAATACCTGGATCAACAACTAAAGCTAGAAAAATTTGCAAAGATGTACCCATAGAATTCATGAAATAGAGTTTTATGCAAATTTGATTGTTCTAGGAACAAAAGGTTTAGGCTAGTACTGGGTATAGGTACGGATGTCCAAGCATCATGGATTGATTGATTGTGCCAGAAGGCCATCACCATGACAAATGCTTACGGAATATTAGTGAATATATCTCGAGAAAGACTGCCGGAAAGTTTACCTGCAACCCAGTGTAGCCAAACCACTTGGATCAAATCGGGGTCATCATGATTACTGATGTGTTTTTCACGATGATCTCACCTGGTATGCCCCCGGATCGGGATATCGAGTTTATCATTGTTGATCCCTGGAACAGGACCCATCGCCCAGAAGGCTTACGGTATGAACCCATAGGGTATGGAGGCTGAAGAAACGGTTGGATGAACTCCTATTAGGGTCTGATCCAGGCCAAGTCATGTGCAGAGTCCCTCGGTTCTGTTTGTGGATAAGAAGGGTGGTGCAGGTGGATTTATCTATACGGATTACAGCAAGCAGATAATCACCATCAGGCAAATATCCTTTTGCCAAGATGAAGACTTGTTCGGCAGTTCCCGGGTACACGGTGTTTCGTTGATCTTAGGACAGGTTACCACCAACTGAAGATCCGTGCAACGGATATCCCAAAAACTGCCTTTACCACTAGATATGGGTTGTATGAGTACAATGTCATGTCATTTGGACTGACCCTGCTTACTTCATGAACATCATGAATAAGATCTTCATGAACTTCTGGACAAGTTTGTCATCATTTTCATTGATGACATCTAATCTACTCCAAGTCAGGGGAAGAACATAGGCAACACCTAGAGATTGTCTAGAAACCCTTAAATGACACAAGTTGTATGCCAAGTTCAGCAAGAATGCGAGTTTTTGGTTGAAGAGTAGGATTCCTAGGACACATCTTGTCCGCAGGAGGAATTGCTGTTGACCCCACCAAGATTAAGACCGTTGCAGAATGGAAGACCCCGACCACCCAGACTGAAGTTCGTGCTTTCCTCGGATTGGCGGGATACTATCGTCGATTCGTTGAAGGATTTCTCGAGCATAGCGAGACCTATGACTCAATTGTTGAAGAAGGACAAGAAGTTTGAATGGACCATTAAATGTGAAGAGAGCTTCCAGAAGCTCAAGACCAAGTTGACCACAGCCCCAATACTAATCATGCCGGACATCACCAAGCCGTTTGATGTGTACTGTGACGCCTCCAAGATTGGTCTTGGATGTGTGTTGATGCAAGGAGGGAAAGTGATATCATATCTGTCTAGGCAACTGAAGCAACATGAGCAGAATTACCCAACCCATGACTTAGAACTAGCAGCAGTGGTTTTAGCCTTGAAAGTTTGGCATCATTACCTCATGGGTAATCGATGCGAGATCTATTCGGATCACAAGAGCTAATATATCTTCACTCAGAAGGAGCTGAACATGAGGCAGAGAAGATGGATTGAGTTAATCAAGGATTACGACTTCTTGAAATCCCTATCACCCAGTGAGAATAACGTGGTATGAGATGCTTTAGGTAGTGCGTGTCGGTTAGCATTTCATGATCGCTGAAGAGCAACCTAGTCTTGCACCAAGAGTTTGAGCAGTTTGGATGAACTGGTTAGCGAAAAGTTTCTATGGCATTGAACTCCAGCCTGCCTTGATTAGTCGGATCAAGGAAGCCCAAAAGCAGCTAGTATTGACGAAATCAAGAAGCAAATGTTCTGGGAAAGGCACCGGGATTCGTAGTAGATGAAGAAGAGTACTTTGGTACAACGGACGCTTGTGTGTGCCGTCAGATTCTGAGTTGAAACAAGTTATCCTGAAGGGAAGCCCATGACACCTTGTATTCTATTCTTGGAGGTACAAGATGTGCCGGGATTTGAAGGAACGATTCTGGTGGCATAGAGGAATGAAAGCTGAGAAAATCGGGAGCTACATCGCCAAGTGTGACATCTGGTCAGAGAGTCAAGGCCGAGCATCAACGACCCGCGGGACTGCTACAGCCCCCAGATTCCCGAATGGAAGTGGGATTCGGTGGGAATGGATTTCATTCATCACCGGACTGCCCAAGTCTAGCAAAGGAAGCAATTCTATCCAGACAGTGGTTGATAGATTATTGAGTTGCCATTTTCATACTGTCAGACCACCTATCAAGGACCAAGACTGGCTGAGTTGTATATCTCACGGATAGTCAGCACACGGAACCCAAGTCAATCGTGTCGAGATAGAGGTTCGCAATTCACCTCAAGATTCCAGAAAGTACATGAAGGACTAGGAACTGTCTAAATTTAAACCCATGACCCTACCACATGACGGATGAATGATTGAAAGAGTAAATCAAATCTGGAAGATATGTTGAGGAAGCGTGTGTGCTAGAATATGAGTCAAACAGGAAGACTGTCTACCGTCACCAGAATTCTCGTACAGCTACAAGCCAGTTTTGCAAATGGCCCCCTTAGGCTTGTTGTACGGAAGGAAGTGGTACCCCCGTGAACTGGTCGAAGTCGGAGAGAGTCAAGTGTTTGGACCAGATGTTCTCCGAGAAGCTGAAGAGAAGGTACACAAGATTCGAGAGTACCTCAAGACAGCCCAGTCAAGACAAAAGAGCTACGCCGACAAAAGACGCCGAGAGATGACCTTCGAGATCGGAGACTTTGTGTATCTCAAAGTGTCCCCTCTTAAAGGAATGCAGAGGTTTCAGCTGAAAGGAAAGCTCGCACCTCGCTAACCATTCAAAGTCCTGAGTCGCCGAGGAGAAGTGTCTTATCAACTGGAATTACCGGAAGAAATGGCAGCGGTACACAATGTGTTTCACATCTCTCTACTCCGCAAATGCTTGGAAGTACCGGAAAAGACGAAGTCTTCAAGAACATTGATCGCAGATCTGTCGACCTCAACTCAGACTTGACCTATCGCGAAGTTCCGATTCGCATCCTAGAAGAAGCTTTCAGAACCACTCGCACCAGGAGTATCAAGTTTCTGAAGGTTCAATGGAGTAATCACACCGAAGAGGAAGCCACCTGGGAAAGAGAAGATCTTATGAAGACGGATGCCCCAGTCTCTTTAGGTCCTAGTTTTCTTTAAAGATCTGGAATGAGATATTTTGTAAGGGGAAAGGGTTTGTAACATCCCAGTTTCAACAATAATAAATGAAGAAGAGGGACATCTCAATTACTCAATTTTCACAACAAACAAAAAAAAACTTTCTCATTCATATAGTGCTACATATAGATTCATGCATAAGAGTGATTCTTCTATTTGTGCAATTGCCATGATGAGTGCTTAGTAGTGATCAAATGTGCTTAAACCCTAACACAAGATCACCTAACCCTAATTTGAGAAGAATAAAAGAAAATGCAATTAACTCAATATTCACTCACATACAACATTACTCAATTATGCAAACCATCACACAAGGCCACCATTGCTGGATCCTTGCTTCTAAAACTCATATATATCAAAAACAAACACAAATGCATAGAAGAAACCAAATTCAAATCAAAGAAAATTTCAAATTCAACATACATATGATAATGGTCATTTGACACATTTATAAAATCTTCACCACTTTGCACCTCTGCCATTCAATATTCTTAAACCAAACTTGGTCAACCCTTGACACCTCATCCAAGACCAAGTCAAGGTGAACAACTTCTCTGTTGACCATCACTGCTGAAGTTGACTAGGTTGACTAGAAATGATTGGACAAGTGGAGACTTTGAAACAAAGAGAAGATGAACCACATTTTGAATTTTTGCAAACAATCACCAAAATGAACACCACCACCATTCCATTACTTTGAATATAAGAATGAAGTGCACCAAAAAGATTGCCAAAATTCAAATAATTTGTTCTTGCGGCCATTGTGTCGAACACTTGGCAGGCAGCATCTAACTTTAGTGTTACACTCAATTGTCCAGTGGTTCTTGGCCTAAACCCCTTTTAACTTGTGATGATCATCACCCTCTGCAACCCCTGCATCAATCCTTGTACCTGCCTTGGTCGATTAAAGTGGAGAAACGGCAGCCAAAGCAGCATGCCGTGCACCATGCCGGCCACCCATGCCACTCATCTCTCTGGCCACCTCCTCTCACTTTCACCATGTCACAGAGCATCCCCAACACACAAGGACGACGCCAGTACCAAGCCCTGGCTCACCCATGCACGGCATTGGCCAGGCGAGGCACGCCCAGACCATGCCAGTGCACGCTGATACTCGCGGTGACCGCGCTCTGGACGCGCCAGAGCGTCAAGTGCTCGAGCACCCTCGCGCACCCCTGCACCAGCTACCACTGCGTCGAGCATCGCCGCAGCACCCTCTAGCTACTAGACATCCTCAAATGCCCACGCCCACGCCGTCGCCGCCGTGCTCATCATCTCTCTGCCGCGCATGCCGTGGCAGACACTGCAAGCGCCCGAGCCCTCCCGTCACCTTTTCTCTGCACTCGCTGCACCTTGAGCATCGCCAGGACGTCGCCTACACCTAGCCGTCCTCGCCTTGCCCCTTCAATCGCCATAGACGCCGCGCCATGGCCGCCCCTTCTCAGCACCTTACGGCCACCTCCCTTCGCTATAAATAGAGGAGCTTTGAGCTCCATTTCTTCACACCACTTGCTCCCCTCTCACCACTGATCCTTCTCCACCCATCAATTTCACCCCACCTCGCCGGAGCCGCCCCAATTGCAAGACCGTAGCCGCCGGAGCCAGGAGCTCGCCGCCGACGATTGACGCCACCCCAGGCCTCGCCACTGCTACCAGGAGCTCCAGCACCCTCGCCAACGTCGACCAGCACCCAGCAGAACCCCGCGGGAACCTCGGTACGCCCTCCGACCCCCTAGGCTCGCCGTGAGTTCGTCGGGTTCTCGCCGGAGACGACGACAGATGTGAGCCGTTGATCGCTGGTCTGATCCAACGGATCACCTTGCGCGTACCGTTTCGCGCGGCTAAGCGCCACTGACGGGTGGCCCCCACCTCGTCAGGCAGCCCACTCGCACCAGATGCGTGTTGGGCCGCGCAGTGTTCGTTTATTTTGTTTCGGCCCGTTAGGTTTTCCCGCGCGGCCCAAAATTTCAAATATGAATTAATTCATGTAGTTCAAATCCAATACTGTTGCCCACTTCAAATTTGAATAATTTAAAATCTACTACACCAAATTTAACAAATTTTATAGATTCAGAAAGCTCATGAAATTATCTAAACAATGCCACTGGCCTCAGTTCCAAATTCGTAATTAAATTTAAATGATAAAAATAACAAGGCGGGGCCTTTTCTAACTAAATAATTATTAAAAATAACCTACAAATGATTTTGAGTTGATTCCAACTCTCATAAATCACATTTGACATACTCTAATTGATTATGCAAAAATATGGTATAGTTGTTTTGCATGATCATGAACTAGAACCAAATAATGGCTATGGAGACATTTATAGTCCATTACACACATATCAATAAATTATTTAAATAGTATGAGAGTTACTCTCTCATTTAAATCTTGATCCTAAGTAATTCAATAAGAGGTAATGACCTTAGTTTAATGAACCTCCTATTTTATTACTTAGGATATTAAATCATTACTATGCTAGAATTAACATGCATGAGGTGTAGCACCTCATTTAAATTTCACTCTCAAATAATAGATATGAAGGGTTGACCTTGGTCAAACCACTATTCATACCTTATTATTATTTGAAGAGATTAAATTTTAATAAGATTCAAGAGGAAATTATTCCCTCCAACACCTTAAGGTACTATATTATTAAATTATAATGAGAGGAAATTATTTTTCCTTAACATAAACAAAGTAAATCACCATGTTAATAAGATGTGATGCTAGCCTAGGTTTGTGTGCATCTTTGGTGTGTTTAGATTAGCACTTAAGATTGTGTGGTAATGGTATACCTCGTATTCGTGTATAGACGCTAGTAACGAGGAGTATCAAGAGAGGAAGGCTACTCTCAAGAGGAGGAGGAAAACTTTGATTCCTATCCCAACCAAGGCAAGCTAACACTCTTGCAAGCCACTCCAATGCAAAGCTCTTCATGAGCAAGGCACCCTTACATTCTACTTATGCTTAAATAATCCTATCCTATGCTTTTATCTTGCAATTTATTTTGCTTTATATTTCAAAGCTTACTTTTTGATTTATGATTTACTTGGTCTAGAATAGCACAAGAGTATCAAAGTTAGTCTAAGCAAATAAAGCTAGCTAGCACCCCCTCATGACTAGTGGCTAGTGCTAAATAAAACTAAAATTGAATACTCTAGATGGGAACAAGGTGAAATGAAATGACTTTGGAAGATTGTGTCGGTGAATGCGACTTGAATGGCTGGGTGAAAGTTTGAGAAAGCGATGATTGGGTTAGGATCGATATACTTCAGTATATAAGTACCCCCACAATACCTGATTGTGGTAGGGCGTAACTAGAAACTTGTGTATTTTAGTATGGGTATAAACAAGCATCATAGGGGTTATGCCAAGGCTGCCTCCGTTACAGTTGATATGATGTGAATATGAGGTGAAATACGACCCAAGCCACATGCGGTTCCGGGTTGACGGTTTGGTTTTCACGGAGGCCAAGCTCATGGGGGGAGAGGTGCCTATCTCAGGTTATTTAGTGAAGGGTTGTGAACTGATGATCTGCAGCATCTTGAGATCCCAGATCAGATCCAGAGATATTGGATTGTAAATCAAGTTCATGACATGAAAGTGCAACCTTGAGTGTGACTATTCGAATAGCGTGTCACAGTTCACAGGACAATTGGAAAAGCCATACTGTTCCGTTGTCAGGTGTTTTCTTAAAAAGGAATGATGAATTGAAATGGTGACTTGACTTGAATCACAACTGAGTTGTGGGAATGACACTAATGTTCCCACTTGAGTTAGTCTAGCGATTCAAGCATCTTTACTTAATATTTATGAATTAAAATTGGCTTTACGCAAATAAACCTAGAGCCTAGCAAACCATTAAAATTGGTAATTACTTACATTAGTATTAGTTTGCTCATGGCTGTGTCCCTGGCTATTCCAATGCCAGACTATGAAGAGGAGCAGCACTATGAAGATGACGGTCAGCAGGACGTCTATCAGAACTAGGATGCTTCTAACGTCAAGCGTTGGCTTGTGGATAGATAGTTCCACCTACTACGACGCTTCCGCTACTTATTTATGTTCGTTGATCATGTAGATCAACTATTTGTGTAATATTGGATCATGTGATCCATGGATGTAAGACTCTATGTGTTGTAATAAATGATGACACTATGATATTAACTATTATGTCTACATATAACATATTCCTGAAGTTCGAAAATTACGACATAATGAGCATACGGTTTCAAAAATCCGGGTGTTGGCACTTCCCAAAACAATAGGACAAGATGCATTGCATTCATTATCCAAGACAACAAAATCAACGGGACAAGGTTATTGTTAACCGTAATGTGAATATTATCAATTCTCCCCAAAGGTCTCTTTGTAGAATTATCAGCAAGATTAACATCCAAATAACAATTTTCCAATGGTGGCAAGTCAAGCATATCATAAAGTTTCTTAGGCATAACATAAATACTTGCACCAAGATCACATAAAACATTAAATCAAAATCATTGACTTTCATCTTAATGATGGGCTCCCAACCATCTTCCAGCTTCCTAGGAATAGAAGCTTTAAGTTTTAATTTCTCTTCCTAGCTTTAATGAGAGCATTGGTAATATGTTTTGTGAAGGCTAAATTTATGGCACTAGCATTAGGACTTTTAGCAGAATTTAATAACTTCAGAAATATGACAACTATCAAAATCTGACCATTATGATCTCTGACATTCTGAAAAAATTTGACACTTTTATTCACAAACAGTTTGAGCTGGTTAGGCAATTTTTGCCAGCACACACATTAGAATTAAACATTACCAACTAATTATTTACCATTGAAGTAAATGGGGTTTATAACTTGTGACATCAACATTACTAGTGGTGTTGTCCAAACTTTAACTACATTCTTCTCTTTAGCAGTTTCTTCTCTTTTTATTCTACTCCCACTATGCAATTCAGCCATCTTCTAATATTGTATTCAATTAGACTTGAATTGTTTGCAGCAACAAATGACTTAATATCTTCATCTTATTAGGCATGCTTTCAGATTTCAGCCTCTTCAATATTGAACTATCAACATAGAAGTAAAACTTCATCAATTACAAGCTTTCTTTAATAGTTTAATAAAAGCGAGTTGTTTGTCTCAGTTCTTGGCGACTTCATAGGATAGAGGGTTTCTATATTGTATAAAGAGTCTTCATAAGAATTATTATAAAGGATTGTATTATTGAATGATTAGCTCATGACATTACAAAATTGTTATATATAGCGTGTAGCAGAGATTAATATTAGTGATTATCATTAATTATAAACTATTAATGATAAGGGGACATTAGGATAACAGAGATCTGTTCATGACATGTTATCATTGTCTCTAAAGGAACATTATTGGGATCAACATGAGATCTACCATTAACAAACATAAACATAATAACATCAATCTTATCACTCAAGAAGGGGTTTCTTCAAACGAAATTTGCCTTACCTTGAGAGTTCTTTAGGTATGCCATTAGAATGGTTGATCCATCATATCATGAGAAGCTTTGTTTGAGCACCCAAAGTGATGGACATAAATGTACCTCCAGCAGCTGAATCAATAGGTTCCTTGAAGAAAAATTCAATCCTGCATAAAAGGTTTGGATGATGTCAAGTAGTTAGTCCATGGGTAGAGCAATTCTTTACCAAAGATTTCATTCTCTCTGTCTTGGGCAACATGTTATTATCGATTAATAAAATTCATAATGCTACTTCTCAAAGATATAATCTTGGCAGGAGGATAATATAATAATAAAAGCATCTTTACATTTAGTCCATGAATCGATACTATTCTTAGGCAGAGATGACCAATCTTTAGCTCTTTCTCTTAAGGAGAAAGGAAATAGTTTCAGTTTTATAATATCACCATCTATGTCCTTATACTTTTGCATTTCACAAAGTTCAACAAAATTATTAAGATGGGCGGCAGCATCATCAGTACTAACACCAGAAATGCTCTCATAACAAGATTCAGTAAAGCGGGTTTAATTTCATAAAATTCTGTTGTAGTAGCGGTGGAGCAATAGGAGTGCATATAAAATCATTATTATTTGTGCTGGTAAATCACACAACTAGTATTTTAGGAGTATTCCTTTTAGCAGGTAATAAAAAATAAACTATAGAAATAGAATTAATAAAGTAAAAACAAGTAACTAATTTTTTTGTGTTTTGATATAAGAAAGCAAACAAGACAGAAAAATAAAATAAAGCAAACAAGGCAGTAAATAAAGTAAAAGAGATTGGATGTGAGAGACTCCTTACTGTGATGTCTTGATCTCCCAAATAACCCGACGCCTAGAAAAGAGTTGCTTATGGCCATTGGCTTGCAAATCAGGTTGGAACCCCAAGAGGGAAGGATGTGATGTGCAGCGGCAATTTTCCTGATGAAAACCAGGTTATTAGACAGTAGGAGATGAAGGCCATGTGAATGTTGTTGGTGAAGGAGTGTGATGTGTGGTAGCAGCACCGGGGATTCCGGCGCCAACGTGGAAACTGCACAACACAATCAAAATACTGCCCCAACAACGGTGAGATTGTCAATCTCAGCAGCTTCTTAGTAACGGATTAGCATTATGTTGTAGACGGAGAATGATGTTCGCTTGTAGAAAACATGAGAAAAGTAAGTTAGGTAGATTGTATTTAGGATGTAAGAGACCAGGCCAAGGGTCCAGAGTTCACTAGTAATTGTCTCTCGATAAGATAAATAGCATGTTGGGTGAACAAATTACGGTTGGGCAATTGATAGAATAGAGATGCACATACATATCATGATGACTACTATGAGATTTACTTAGGGCATTACGACAAAGAACATGGACCGCTATCCAGCATGCATCTATGCCTAAAAAGTCCACCTTCGGGTTAGCATCCGCAGCACCCCCTCAGTGCTAAATTTGCAAACAGACAGTTGCAGGCATTAGTGTGGTGTAATGTAATCAACACAAATATCCTTAGACAAAGCATTGATGTTTTATCCTAGTGGCAACAGCATCACAACCTTAGAACTTTGTGTCACTGTCCCAGATTAACTAGAGGCATGAAACTACTATCGAGCATAAATACTCCCCTCTTGAGTCCCCAAGTATCAACTTGCTTAGAGCCTCTACTATGTGGAGAGCATGGAAGAAAATATATAACACATATATGATAGATCAATAATCAACTTGACACATGGTATTCAATATTCATCGGATGCCAACAAACACAACATGTAGCATTACAAATAGATGATCTGATCATGATAGGCAGCTCATAGTCTAAACATGATAGCACAAGAGGAGAAGACAACCATCTAGCCACTGTATGGACCAGTAGTCCAAGGATGAACTACTCCCGCATCAGTCCGGAGGCGGACATGGTGATGTAGAGCCCTCAGGTGATGATTCCCCTCTCCAGCAGGGTGCCATCTCCTGAATCTCCCGAGATGGGATTGACGGCGGCGGCGTCTCGGGAGCTTTTCTCGTATCGTGGCTCTCGGTACTAGGGTTTTAGCGATAGAGAGAATAAATATACGAAGGGCGGTGCGAGGGGGTGCCCGGGGGGCCCACCCCATATGGCGGCGGCCGGGGGTGGGGGCCGCCCACATGGTGTGGCGTCTCGCGTCCCCTCTCTTCGTCTCCTCTTGGTGTTAGAACCTCAAATGGAAAAATATGAATAGTGGGCTTTTGTTTCGTCCAATTAAAGAATATTTCATATGTAGGATTTATTAAACAGGTGAAAGCAAGGCCCAGTAACCCCGGCATCTTGTTATTAGGTTAGTGCCGGAAAATGTATAAAAACATTATAAAGTATGACTAAAACATGTTGGTATTGTCATAAAACTAGCATGGAACACAAGAAATTATAGATACGTTGGAGACGTATCACATACTTGTGATTAAACCCCTTGCAAGCATCCGCATCTATGCCTACAAAGTCCACCTTCAGGTTAGCATCCGCACCCCTTTCAGAGTATTAAGTTGCAAATAACAGACAACAATTGCATTAAGTAATGTGCGTAATGTAAACAATACAAATATCCTTAGACAAAGCATTGATGTTTTATCCTTAGTGGCAACAGCACATCCACAACCTTAGGGGTTGCTGTCACTCCCCCAGATTCAATGCATGCAATATCATAAACAACACATATATGATAGATCAATAATCAACTTGACATAGTATTCCATATTCCTCGGATCCCAACAAACACAACATAGCATTACAAATAGATGATTCTGATCATGATAGGCAGCTCACAAGATCTAAACACTGATAGCACAAGCGGAGAAGAACTATCTAGCTCTTTGCGTGGACGTAGTCCAAGGATGAACTACTCACTCCCGCAGGCGGGCATGGTGATGTAGAGCCCTCAGGTGATGATTCCCCTCTGCGGCAGGGTGCCGGAGGCGATCTTCTGAACCCCTCGAGATGGGGTTGACGGCGGCGGCGTCTGTGGATTTCTCGTATCGTGGCTCTCGGCACTAGGGTTTTCGCGACGGAAAGAATAAATAGGCGAAGGGAGACGCGTCGAGGGCGCCAGGGCCCACCCATGGTAGGCGCGGCCGGGAGGTGAGTCGCGCCGCCCTATGGTGTGGCCACCTCGCGTCTCCTCTTCGTCTCCTCTTCGATGTTCTGGACCTGGAAAAATAAGAACGTGGCCTTTTGTTTCGTCCAATTCCGAGAATATTTGTAAACTAACTTTTCTGAAATCAAAAACAGCAGAAAACAGGAACTGGCACTGCGGCATCTTGTTAATAGGTTAGTCTCGGAAAATGCATAAAACATTATAAAGTATGACTAAAACATGTTGGTATTGTCATAAAACTAGCATGGAACATAAGAAATATAGATACGTTGGAGACTTATCAAAGGTTCCATGAATTCTTTCCTTCAAGTGTCACTTTCATCTTTAGGTCATGGTGGTTGAATTGGCAAAGGAATTTTTTGTTCTATGGCAAAAAGAATGTGATGAGGAGTGTACTTTGGTTTCCAAAACTTCTAAACCTGCTCTTGGTTTTAAAGGCAGTGCTGCTAATAAACAGTTGAGGTTTGCTAAGAATGTCCAGTACAAAGTGTGTAAGGTTATGCTCCTCCTTGGGTTTTCTGCGGGATCTACATTATGAGGTTTAACATCTAATGCGAGAAGGATCTAAGGAGATTTTTTCATCGAACGGCCTATTAAGGTTTCAATCGGAAATAAGCGGGATACGAGTTAAATCTTTTGGGCTGCATCGGCGATTTCTCCTACACCTCTTGGGCGGTCTCTCCTAATTCCTTTGTTGTTGAGGATCCATACGGGCTTAATGGGCTTGAGAGGTAGTTAATGATATCGCTTTCAGAATACGGGAATGTTCTCTTTGTCTTAGCACTGGGCCATAATTCGGCCAGTTGCGTTAATGACATCAGTGCGGGAGTGCTTTAATTATGGACATATTGGGAAAATTTGTATTGCTTCTTTTGCTAAAAAAATCGATGAAGTGAATCACAGAAACGGCAAGATAATAAGGGAAAACCCTGGGCTACAGGGCAACTCGCCCGGTATCGGCCTGTGGTTCATCTCCTCCAAACGGTCTCCCTCCGCCGTTATGCTTGTCCCTCTCGCCATTTCGAGTCCACACTCACCACTGCACGAGACCACATGTCCATGGCCAACCGAGCTTGATCCTACTCCCGGCTCCACATTGGGGTCACCACATCAGTGACGGCGGCCCCACAGGCTGCCGCCTCCCAACATCGGTGCATTTGCATAGCGGTGGTGGAGCCGTGCGGAACCACAGAGCGGGGAGGATGACCCAGGCGAAACGGTGCGCGGTTTCTTGGAAAGGGCCCACAGAATCGACATGTAGTGAAGTGTCGGTAGAGTTTGTTTGGTGTTGGTTTGTTCTCCGACTCAATGGTCCCAATTCCAGCATAATCTAGTTCAGCACGGCCACTATCGGCTGCGAGGCAAATGTTTTGTTACGCTTATTGATCTTGATAACACGAGAGGAACCATAGGGCAGCTCGGGGTTTTACTTAGTGGATGGTTGATGTTCCTGGGGTTAAAGCGGTCTCCATAGCATTTGGATATCACTAATGTTGTCTCGCGTTTGGTCGGTATCACTTTTGGAATAGTAGACCTATTAGGTAAGGATATTGGTATACGCATCCTTCCTTGATTGCTCTTGTGCCTAGAGATGTTGTTTTAGCAAGTTTGGCCTTTGTAGGGGTTCCGTGAATCTGGACATGGTATATATCTTATCGCGAGTTTGGCGAGCAATTGCCACAAGATGAATATCAAATGCCGGCCTATTAGCAGCCTCACCCCATGCTGGTCAAATACGGCTAGAATCTGAATAATTTTGTCCTGCCACCTTTTCCTGAGATTTGGATGGAATGATCATCGAGGTGGAGAACAATGGAAGTGGTGATACGTCTCCAACGTATCCACAATTTATGATGTTCCATGCTTGTTTTGTTATCCCTACATGTTTTGTTCACACTTTATATCGTTTTGATGCATTTTACGGAACTAACCTATTGACGAATGCAGAAGTGCCGATTCTTGTTTCTGCAGTTTTTGGTTTCAGAAATCCTAGTAAACTCGGAATCGGGGCAAATCAACGCCCGATGCCATATTTTCATAGGAAGCTAGAACGCAGAGAGCACGAGAGGGGGGCCACAGGCCCACCACACATGTGAGTGGCGCGCGGCCTTGAGGCGCCCCTATTGTCTGGCCTTCCCAGGAGCCTCGAAACTCCTTTGGCCTATATAAGCTCACTGACCTAAAACCCCGAGACAAATAAGCCACGGTACAAGAAAAGTCCCGAGCCGCCGCCATCGCGAAGCAGATGCGGGGACGGGAGTCTGTTTCGAAGCCGCCCGGCGGGACCCAGGGGAAGTGCCGGAAGGAGGCTCCTCCATTGACACAACCGCCATCTTCATCAACCGCTGTTGTCTCCCATGAGGAGGAGTAGTTCTCCATCGAGGCTCGGGACTGTACCGGCAGTAGCTATGTGGTTCATCTCTCCTATGTACTTATAATAATCTCATGAGCTGCCTTACATGATTGAGATTCTGTAGTGATGCTTATAATCTAGATGTCATTATACTAATCAAGTGGGTTTTACTTATGTGATTGATACGTCTCCAACGTATGGAAGTAATTTCTTATGTTCCATGCTACTTTATTGATGATACCTACATGTTTTATGCACATTATATGTCATATTTATGCATTTTAAGAACTAACCTATTAACAAGATGCGACAGTGCCAGTTCTGTTTTCTGCCATTTTTGGTTTCAGAAATCCTAGTAAGGGAATATTCTCGGAAATTGGACGAAATCAACGCCCGGGGTCCCTATTTTTGCACGGAGCTTCGAGAAGACCGAAGAGATAACGGAGTGTGGAGCGACGAGGCGCCGCCACCATAGGGCCGCGCGGCCAGAGGGGCCGCGCCGCCCCATGGTGTGGGCCCTGCGTCCAGCCCCCACCGGCCTACCCTTTCGCCTATAGCCTCGTCGCGAAAACCCCCGTCTGAGAGCCACGATACGGAAAACCATCCAGAGACGCCGCCGCCGATCCCATCTCGGGGGATTCGGGAGATCGCCTCCGGCACCTGCCCCCGGAGAGGGGATTCATCTCCTGGAGGACTCTTCATCAGCCATGATCGCCTCCGGAGTGATGGGTGAGTAGTTCACCCACCTGGACTATGGGTCTACTTGAGTAGCTAGATAGTGGAAGTCTTCTCTAGTATGCTTCATTTGATGGATCTTGTGAGCTGCCTAACATGATCAAGATCATCTATACGTAATACTATATGTTGTGTTTGTCGGGATCCGATGGATAGAAAATACTATGTTATGGTGATTATCAATCTATTGTTTATGTGTTGTTTATGATCTTGCATGCTCCCCGTTATTGTAGAGGCTCCGGCCAAGTTTTTGCTCTTAACTCCAGAGGGAGTATTTATGCTCGATAATTGGGTTCATGCCTTCATTGACACCTGGGACGGTGATAGAAAGTTCCTAAGGTTGTGATGTACTGTTGCCACTAGGGCTAAAACATTGATTCTATGTCTAAGGATGTAGTTGTCGATTACATTACGCACCATACTTAATGCAATTATCTGTTGCTTTGCAACTTAATACTGAATGGGGTTCGGATGATAACCTGAAGGTGGACTTTTTAGGCATAGATGCGGTTGGATGGCGGTCTATGTACTTTGTCGTAATGCCGGATTAAATCTCACTATATTTATCATATCATGTATATGCATTGTTATGCCTTTCTCTATTTGTCAATTGCCCATTGTAATTTGTTCACCCAACATGCTTTTATCTTATGGGAGAGACACCTACAGTGGACTGTAGTTTAGGTCTATTCTTTATAGCATACAATCTGTGATATTTGTTTTATTGTTTTCTTCGCAAACAATCATCTTCGACACAATACGGTTAATCCTTTGTTACAGAAAACGGTGAGATTGACAACCTCACTGTTCGTTGGGGCAAAGTACTTTGGTTTTGTTGTGCGGATTCCACGTTGGGCCGGAATCCTTGTTGTTGCGCCGCATCACATTTCGCCACCATCCATTTAACGTGCTTCTTGGCTCCTCTTGATTCGATTAAACCTTGGTTTCCTTCTGAGGGAAAACTTGCCTTTGTCACGCATCAACACCTTCCTCTTGGGGTTCCCAACGGACGTGTACATTTACGCGCATCAAGCACATTTTTAAGCGCTGGATTCTTGGGGAGATCAAGACACGCTGCAAGGGGAATCTCCACTTCTCAATCTCTTTACTTTGTTTTTGTCTTGCTTTATTTTATTTACTACCTTGTTTGCTGCACCTAAACAAAAAAACACAAAAAAATTAGTTGCTAGTTTTACTTTATTTCTTGTCTTGCTCTCTATATCAAAAACACACAAAAAATTAGTTACTTGCATTTACTTTATCTAGTTTGTTTACCGTTGCTAAAATGAATACCCCTGAAAATACTAAGTTGTGTGACTTCACAAATGCAAATAATAATGATTTCCTATGCACACCTATTGCTCCATCTGCTACTACAGCAGAATTCTTTGAAATTAAACATGTTTTACTAAATCTTGTCATGAGAGATCAATTTTCCGGTGTTAGTTCTGATGATGCTGTTGCCCATCTCAATAATTTTGTTGAACTTTGTGAAATGCAAAGGTATAAGATGTAGATGATGATATTATTAAATTGAAAGTGTTTCCTTTCTCAGGAGGAAGAGCTAAATATTGGTTGCTATCTTTGCCTAAGAATAGTACGATTCATGGACTAAATGCAAGGATGCTTTTTATTGGTAGATATTATCCTCCCAGCTAAAATTATATCTTTGAGAAGTAGCATAATGAATTTTAAGCAATTAGATACTGAACATGTTGCTCAAGCATGGGAGAGAATGAAAACTTTGGTAAAGAATTGCCCAACCCATGGTGACTACTTGGATGATCATCCAAACCTTCTGTGCAGGACTAAATTTTTCTTAGCGGAATTTATTGGATTCAGCTGTTGGAGGTACCTTTATGTCCATCACTTTGGGAGCGCTACAAAACTTCTTGATGATATGATGATAAATTACTCTTAAGCACATGGAAAGAGCTCCACAAGGTAAGAAGGTAAATTATGTTGAAGAAACCTCTTCTGCTTGAGTGATAAGATTGATGGTATTATGTCTATGCTTGTGAATGGTAGATCTAATTTGATCCAAATAATGTTCCTTTAGCTTCATTGGTTGCTCAAGAAGAAAATGTTGATGTGAATTTCATTAAAAATAATAATTTCAACAACAATGCTTATAGGAACAACTCAGTAATAACTATAGGCCATATCCTTCTGCTAATGGTAATGGTTATGGTAATTCTTATAATTCTTACAACAATAATAGGAGTGTACCCTCTGGTCTTGAAGCCATACTTAAAGAATTTATTAGTACACAAACTGCTTTTAACAAATCTGTTGAGGAAAAGCTTGATAAAATTGATACTATTGCTTCTAGAGTTGATAGACTTGCCTCTGATGTTAATTTTTTAAAATTGAAAGTTATGCCTAATAATGATATTGATAATAAGATTACTACTACAGCAAATGCCATCAAGTTAGAATTAATGAGAATATAAGATTAATGGCTGAATTGCGTGCTAGGTGGGATAGAGAAGAAAATGAAAAACTAGCTAAAGATAATGTAGCTAAAGTTTGGACTATCACCACCACTAGTAATGTTAATTCTTCACATGTTGCTGCACCTCCTACTATCAATGGTAAAATAATTGGTGTTGGCAATGTTTCTACTCCTAGTGCAAGGCGTACAAAACTGCCTGAAATTGCTAAAACTGCTGAAACTGCTTGTGATAAACTGCTGAAATTTTTTCCAACCTTGGGAACAATGATCCCATTGCTGTAGCTCATAATGATTTAGATTTTGATGATTGCCACATCTCTGAAGTTATAAAGTTCTTACAAAAACTTGCTAAAAGTCCTAATGCTAGTGCTATAAATTTAGCCTTTACAAAACATATTACAAATGCTCTCATAAAAGCTAGAGAAGAGAAACTAAAACTTGAAACTTCTATTCCTAGAAAGTTAGAAGATGGTTGGGAGCCCATCATTAAAATGAAATTCAATGACTTTGAATGTAATGCTTTATGTGATCTTGGTGCAAGTATTTCTGTTATGCCTAAAAAGATTTATGATATGCTTGACTTGCCACCATTGAAGAATTGTTATTTGGATGTTAATCTTGCCGATAATGTTAAAAAGAAACCTTTGGGGAGGATTGATAATGTGTGCATTACGGTTAGCAATAACCTTGTCCCCGTTGATTTTGTTGTCTTGGATATCGAATGCAATGCATCTTGTCCTATTGTATTGGGAAGACCTTTTCTTCGAACCGTTGGTATTGATATGAGGGAAGGTAATATTAAATATCAATTTCCTCTCAAGAAAGGTATGGAACACTTCCCTAGAAAGAGAATGAAGTTGCCTTTTGATTCTATTATTAGAACAAGTTATGATGTTGATGCTTCTACTCTCGATGTTACTTGATTTGCACTTTCTGCGCCTAGCTGAAAGGCGTTAAAGCGCTTAGACAACCCGTGTTTACTACAGCAATTTTTTGTTTTGTTGAGTCTTGTAAGTTGTTTACTACTGTAGCAACCTCTCCTTATCATGTTTTTGTGCCAAGTAAAGTTTCTATGTCAAAGTTGATGTTATATTTGGGATCGCTGCGCGAAACAGCATTGCTGTCTGTCACGAATCTGGGCACAGGTCTGTAGAAAATTCAAAAAATCTGCCAATTTGAGCGTGATCATCAGATATGTACATAACTTTCATTAGTTTTGAGTTTCCGTTTGAGCAAGTCTGGTGCCATCTTTAAATTCGTCTTTACGGACTGTTCTTTTTGACAGATTCTGCCTTTTATTTCGCATTGCCTCTTTTGCTATTTTGGATTCATTTCTTTGATCCATTAATGTCCAGTAGCATGCAATGTCCAGAAGTGGTAAGAATGATTGTGTCACCTCTGAATATGTGAATTATTAATTGTGCACTAACCCTCTAATGAGTTTGAAGTTTGGTGTGAAGGAAGTTTTCAAGGGTCAAGAGAGTATGATATACTATGATCAAGAGGAGTGAAAGCTCTAAGCTTGGGGATGCCCGTGGTTCACCCACATATTTAAGAAGACTCAAGCGTCTAAGCAGGGATGCCAAAGCATCCCCTTCTTCATCGACAACATCATCAGGTTCCTCCCCTGAAACTATATTTTTATTCGGTCACATCTTGTGTTCTTTACTTGGAGCGTCGGTTTGTTTGTTTTGTTTTTGTTTGAATAAAATGGATCCTAGCATTCACTTTGTGGGAGAGAGACACGCTCCGCTGTTGCATATGGACAAATATGTCCTTAGGCTTTACTCATAATGTTCAAGGCGAAGTTTCTTCTTCGTTAAATTGTTATATGATTGGAATTGGAAAATGCTACATGTAGTAATTCTAAAATGTCTTGGATAATGTGATACTTGGCAATTGTTGTGCTCATGTAAGCTCTTGCATCATATGCTTTGCACCCATTAATGAAGAAATACATAGAGCTTGCTAAAATTTGATTTGCATATTTGGTCTCTCTAAGGTCTAGATAATATCTAGTATTGAGTTTTGAACAACAAGGAAGGCGGTGTAGAGTCTTATAATGTTTACAATATGTCTTTTATGTGATTTTTGCTGCACGGTTTATCCTTGAGTTTGCTTCAAAAACCTTGCTAGCTAAACCTTGTATCGAGAGAGAATACTTCTCATGCATCCAAAATCTTTGAGCCAACCACTATGCCATTTGTGTCCACCATACCTACCTACTACATGGTATTTCTGCCCATTCAAAGTAAATTGCTTGAGTGCTACCTTTAAAATTCCATCATTCACCTTTGCAATATATAGCTCATGGGACAAAATAGCCTTAAAACTATCGTAGTATTGAATATGTACTTATGCACTTTATCTTTTATTAAGTTGCTTGTTGTGCGATAACCATGCTTCTGGGGAATGCATCAACTATTGTTGAATATCGTGTGAGTTGCTATGCATGTCCGTCTTGTCTGAAGGATCTATCACCTTAATGATTGGAGCATGCAAATTGTTAGAGAAGAACATTGGGCCGCTAACTAAAGCCATGAATCATGGTTGAAGTTTCAGTTTTGGACATATATCCTCAATCTCATATGAGAATAATAATTGTTGCTACATGCTTATGCATTTAAGAGGAGTCCATTATCTATTGTCCATGTTGTCCCGGTATGGATGTCTAAGTTGAGAATAATCAAAAGCGAGAAATCCAAAATGCGAGCTTTCTCCTTAGACCTTTGTACAGGCGGCATGGAGGTACCCCTTTGTGACACTTGGTTGAAACATGGCATGCAAAGATCCGGTAGTCCAAGCTAAGTAGGACAAGGTGCGGGCACTATTAGTATACTATGCATGAGCTTGCAACTTGTAAGATATAATTTACATAACTCATATGCTTTATTACTACCGTTGACAAAATTGTTTCATGTTTTCAAAATAAAAGCTCTAGCACAAATACAGCAATCGATGCTTTCCTCTTTGAAGGACCTTTCTTTTACTTTTATTGTTGAGTCAGTTTACCTATCTCCCTCCACCTCAAGAAGCAAACACTTGTGTGAACTGTGCATTGATTCCTACATACTTGCATATTGCACTTGTTATATTACTTTATGTTGACAATATCCATGAGATATACATGTTATAAGTTGAAAGCAACCGCTGAAACTTAATCTTCCTTGTGTTGCTTCAACACCTTTACTTTGATTTATTGCTTTATGAGTTAACTCTTATGCAAGACTTATTGATGCTTGTCTTGAAGTACTATTCATGAAAAGTCTTTGCTATATGATTCAGTTGTTTACTCATGTCATTACCATTGTTTTGATCGCTGCATTCATTACATATGTTTACAAATAGTATGATCAAGATTATGATGGCATGTCACTTCAGAAATTATCTTTGTTATCGTTTTACCTGCTCGGGACGAGCAGAACTAAGCTTGGGGATGCTGATACGTCTCCAACGTATCGATAATTTCTTATGTTCCATGCTACTTTATTGATGATACCTACATGTTTTATGCACATTATATGTCATATTTATGCATTTTCTGGAACTAACCTATTAACAAGATGCCGAAGAGCCAGTTCTTTTCCTGCTTTTGGTTTTAGAAATCCTAGTAGAAATATTCTCGGAATTGGACGAAATCAGCCCGGGGTCCTATTTTTGCACGGAGCTTCGAGAAGACCGAAGAGATAACGAAGTGGGGCGACGAGGCGCCGCCACCATGGGGCAGCGCGGCAGAGGGGCCGCGCCGCCCTATGGTGTGGGCCTCGTCGGCCCCTTTCCTTTCGCCTACTTAAAGCCTCGTCGCGAAAACCCGATCGAGAGCCACGATCGGAAAACCTTCCAGAGGCGCGCCTTATGAGTCATCTCGGGGGATTAGGAGATCGCCTCCGGCACCCTACCGGAGAGGGGATTCATCTCAGGAGGACTCTTCATCGCCATGATCGCCTGGAGTGTGTGAGAGTCACCCCCTGGACTATGGGTCCATAGCAGTAGCTAGATGGTCGTCTTCTCCTAATTGTGCTTCATTGTTGGATCTTGTGAGCTGCCTAACATGATCAAGATCATCTATCTGTAATACTATATGTTGTGTTTGTCGGGATCCGATGGATAGAGAATACTATGTTATGGTGATTATCAATCTATTGTTTATGTGTTGTTTATGATCTTGCATGCTCTCGTTATTAGTAGAGGCTCTGGCCAAGTTTTTGCTCTTAACTCCAAGAGGGAGTATTTATGCTCGATAGTGGGTTCATGCCTTCATTGACACCTGGGACAGTGACAGAAAGTTCTAAGGTTGTGATGTGCTGTTGCCACTAGGGATAAAACATTGATTCTATGTCTAAGGATGTAGTTGTCGATTACATTACGCACCATACTTAATGCAATTGTCTGTTGCTTTGCAACTTAATACTGAATGGGGTTCGGATGATAACCTGAAGGTGGACTTTTTAGGCATAGATGCAGTTGGATGGCGGTCTATGTACTTTGTCGTAATGCCCGGATTAAATCTCACTATATTTATCATATCATGTATATGCATTGTTATGCCTTTCTCTATTTGTCAATTGCCCGACTGTAATTTGTTCACCCAACATGCTTTTATCTTATGGGAGAGACACCTCTAGTGAACTGTGGACCCCGGTCCTATTCTTTACATAGCATACAATCTACTGCAATATTTTTTTTACTGTTTTCTTTGCAAACAATCATCTTCCACACAATACGGTTAATCCTTTGTTACAGCAAGCCGGTGAGATTGACAACCTCACTGTTTCGTTGGGGCAAAGTACTTTGGTTTTGTTGTGCAGGTTCCACGTTGGCGCCGGAATCCCTGTTGTTGCGCCGCATCACATTTCGCCACCATCAACCTTCAACGTGCTTCTTGGCTCCTCCTGGTTCGATTAAACCTTGGTTTCTTTCTGAGGGAAAACTTGCCACTGTGCGCATCATACCTTCCTCTTGGGGTTCCCAACGGACGTGTACATTTACGCGCATGTGATCTCCGGAGACTCCTTGTCCCACGTGTGTAAAGGTGACAGTGTGTGCACCGTGTGGGTCTCTTAGGCTATATTTCACAGAATACTTATTCACTGTTATGAATGGCATAGTGAAGTGCTTATTTATATCCCTTTATGATTGCAATGTGCTTTGTATCGCTACTAGTCTATGTGCTACTCATGTGATGTTATTAAAGTAGTCTATTCCTCCTGCATGGTGTAATGGTGACAGTGTGTGCATCGTGTAGTTCTTGTCGTAGATTATGATCATAATCTCTTGTAGGTTATGGAGTTGATTATCGCTATGATAGTATTGATGTGATTTATTCCCCCTTCATAGTGTAAAGGTGACAGTGTGTATGCTATGTTAGTACTCGGTCTATTTTGCAAAGATCTATTATGCTCTAAGGTTACTTAAACATGAATATCGAATGTTGTGGAGCTTGTTAACTCCGGCATTGAGGGTTCGTGTAATCCTACGCAACGAATGGTGTTCATTATCAAACAAGAGTATATGTAGCACAAATGAGAGAAGTTATTATTTATTATGCGATCAATGTTGAGAGTGTCCACTAGTGAAAGTATGATCCCTAGGCCTTGTTTCCAATACTGCAAACCCGCTTACTTCTGTTCTATTGCATGTTTACTCGCTGCCATATTTTATTCAGATTGCTATTACCACTCATATACATCCATACTACTTGTATTTCACTATCTCTTCGCCGAACTAGTGCACCTATACATCTGACAAGTGTATTAGGTGTGTTGGGGACACAAGAGACTTCTTGCTTTGTGGTTGCAGGGTTGCTTGAGAGGGATATCTTTGACCTCTTCCTCCCTGAGTTCGATAAACCTTGGGTGATCCACTTGAGGGAAAACTTGCTGCTGTTCTACAAACCTCTGCTCTTGGAGGCCCAACACTGTCTACAGGAAAAGAAGCGTGAGTAGACATCAAGCTATTTTCTGGCGCCGTTGCCGGGGAGGAAAGGTAAAAGGTACTCACACTCCGGATCTCGGCTACTAAGCTATTTTCCGGCGCCGTTGTAAGTACTCGAAGCTATTTCCTTTAGACTCTGCAATTGCGACATTTGGTTTCTTGTTTACACTAGTTAGGCATAATGGAAAGTAACAATGATCTTCTTATTCTATTTCCTGAGTTAAGACATGGATTGTTTGTTGCGAAAATTAAAAAACCTATGGAATCTTATTGGCATGCTAGTAGGTGATACGTCTCCAACGTATCGATAATTTCTTATGTTCCATGCTACATTATTGATGATATCTACATGTTTTATGCACACTTTATGTCATATTCGTGCATTTTAGGAACTAACCTATTAACAAGATGCCGAAGTGCCAGTTCTGTTTTCTGCTGTTTTTGGTTTCAGAAATCCTAGTAACGAAATATTCTCGGAATTGGACGAAATCAACGCCCGGTTTCTATTTTGCCCGGAAGCATCCAGAACACCCGAGAGCCGCCAGGGGGGCCTGTGGGCCCAGAGATGATAGGGTGGCGCGGCCAGGGCTTGGGCCGCGCCCTATGGTGTCGGCGCCCCTTCGACCCTCCGAGGCTGCCCTTCGCCTATATAAAGCCCCACGCCGAAAACCCTTACGACGAGAAAAAAGCCACGGTGCGAAACCTTCCAGGCCGCCGCCATCGCGAAGCCAAGATGCAGGGACAGAGTCTCTGTAGGCACCCTGCGGGACGGGGAAGTGCCGGAAGGCTTCTCCATCGACACCGCTGCCATCTCCACCGCCATCTTCATCACCGCTGCTGCTCCCATGAAGAGGGTAGTTCTCCATCGAGGCTCGGGGCTGTACCGGTAGCTATGTGGTTAATCTCTCTCTATGTACCTCAATACAATGATCTCATGAGCTGCTTTACATGATTGAGATTCATATGAGTTTTGTATCACTACTATCTATGTGCTACTCTAGCAAAGTTATTAAAGTAGTTCTATTCCTCCTGCACGTGTGTAAAGGTGACAGTGTGTGCACCGTGTTAGTACTTGGTTTATGCTATGATCATGATCTCTTGTAGATTGCGAAGTTAACTATTGCTATGATAATATTGATGTGATCTATTCCTCCTACATATGCATGAAGGTGACAGTGTGCATGCTATGCTAGTACTTGGTTTAGTCTTTTGATCTATCTTACACTAAAGGTTACTAAAATATGAGCATTATTGTGGAGCTTGTTAACTCCGGCATTGAGGGTTCGTGTAATCCTACGCAATGTGTTCATCATCCAACAAAAGTGTAGAGTATGCATTTATCTATTCTGTTATGTGATCAATGTTGAGAGTGTCCACTAGTGAAAGTGTAATCCCTAGGCCTTGTTCCTAAATACTGCTATCGCTGCTTGTTTACTGTTTTACTGCGTTACTACTGCTGCAATACTACCACCATCAACTACACGCCAGCAAGCTATTTTCTGGCACCGTTGCTACTGCTCATATATATTCATACCACCTGTATTTCACTATCTCTTCGCCGAACTAGTGCACCTATTAGGTGTGTTGGGGACACAAGAGACTTCTTGCTTTGTGGTTGCAGGGTTGCATGAGAGGGATATCTTTGACCTCTTCCTCCCTGAGTTCGATAAACCTTGGGTAATCCACTTAGGGAAACTTGCTGTTGTTCTACAAACCTCTGCTCTTGGAGGCCCAACACTGTCTACAAGAATAAAGCACCCGTAGACATCAAGCACTTTTCTGGCGCCGTTGCCGGGGAGGAAAGGTAAACGGCACTCACACATTGGCAAGCCCGGCAACTAAGCACTTTTCCTCCCTCGTCAACTACGCGTCAAGCACTTTTCTGGCGCCGTTGCCGGGGAGGAAAGGTAAAAGGCACTCATACTCCGGTTCCAGGTAACAGTACTTTTCCGGCGCCATTGTGTGTGTGCTCGAAGCTATTTCCTTTAGACTCTGCAATTGCGACATTTGGTTTCTTGTTTACACTAGTTAGGCATAATGGACAACAATGACCTTTTTATTCTATTTCCTGATTTAAGACATGGATGGTTTGATGCGAAAATTAAAAAACCCATGGAACATATTAATATGAATGCTTTGAACACTATTGTTGCTAATGCTATGGAAAATTCTAAGCTTGGGGAAGCTGGTTTTGATGAGCATGATATTTTTAGTCCCCCAAGCATTGAGGAGAAAATTTACTTTGATGATACTTTGCCTCCCATTTATGATGATTATAATGATAGTAGTCTTTTGTTACCACCTGTTATGGAGGATAAATTTGATTATGATTACAATATACCTCCTATATTTGATAGCTACTTTGTTGAATTTGCTCCCACTACAATTAATAAAATGACTATGCTTATGTTGGGAGTAGTAATTATTTTATGCATGAGACTCATGATAAGAATGCTTTATGTGATAGTTATATTGTTGAGTTTGCTCATGTTGCTACTGAAAGTTATTATGAGAGAGGAAAATATGGTTGTAGAAATTTTCATGTTACTAAAATGCCTCTCTATGTGCTGAAATTTTTGAAGCTACACTTGTTTTATCTTCATATGCTTGTTACTTTGCTCTTCATGAACTTGTTTATTTACAAGATTCCTATGCATAGGAAGCATGTTAGACTTAAATGTGTTTTGAATTTGCCTCTTGATGCTCTCTTTTGCTTCAACTTCTATTTCTTGCAAGTGCATCATTAAAACTGCTGAGCCCAGCTTAATGGCGTTAAAGAAAAGCGCTTATGGAGAGACAACCCATGTTTTTACTACAGCAATTTTTTGTTTTGTTGAGTCTTGGAAGTTGTTTACTACTGTAGCAACCTCTCCTTATCATGTTTTTGTGCCAAGTAAAGTTTCTATGTCAAAGTTGATGTTATATTTGGGATCGCTGCGCAGAAACAGCATTGCTGTCTGTCACGAATCTGGGCACAGTTCTCTGTAGAAAATTCGAAAAAATCTGCCAATTTACGAGCGTGATCCTCAGATATGTACGCAACTTTCATTAGTTTTGAGTTTTTCCATTTGAGCAAGTCTGGTGCCAGCTTTAAATTCGTCTTTACGGACTGTTCTGTTTTTGACAGATTCTGCCTTTTATTTCGCATTGCCTCTTTTGCTATGTTGGATTTATTTCTTTGATCCATTAATGTCCAGTAGCTTTATGCAATGTCCAGAAGTGTAAAGAATGTTTGTGTCACCTCTGAATGTGTGAATTATTAATTGTGCACTAACCCTCTAATGAGTTTGCTTGAAGTTTGGTGTGAAGGAAGTTTTCAAGGGTCAAGAGAGGTGAATGATATACTATGATCAAGAGGAGTGAAAGCTCTAAGCTTGGGGATGCCCCCGTGGTTCACCCCTGCATATTCTAAGAAGACTCAAGCGTCTAAGCTTGGGGATGCCCAAGGCATCCCCTTCTTCATCGACAAAGTATCGGGTTCCTTCTCTTGAAACTATATTTTTATTCGGTCACATCTTATGTACTTTACTTGGAGCGTCTGTGTGTGCTTTTATTTTTGTTTTGTTATCTTAGTTCTCTGAATAAGTTCATCATTGTGTGGGAGAGAGACACGCTCCGCTGGTTCGTATGAACACATGTGTTCTTAGCTCATAATATTCATGGCGAAGTTTCCTCTTCGTTAAATTGTTATATGGTTGGAATTGGAAAATGCTACATGTAGTAATTGGTAAAATGTCTTGGATAATGTGATACTTGGCAATTGTTGTGCTCATGTTTAAGCTCTTGCATCATATACTTTGCACCTATTAGTGAAGAAATACATAGAGCATGCTAAAATTTGGTTTGCATAATTGGTCTCTCTAAAGTCTAGATAATTTCTAGTATTGAGTTTTGAACAACAAGGAAGACGGTGTAAAGTCTTATAATGTTTACAATATGTCTTTTATGTGAGTTTTGCTGCACCGGTTCATCCTTGAGTTTGCTTCAAATAACCTTGCTAGCCTAAACCTTGTATCGAGAGGGAATACTTCTCATGCATCCAAAATCCTTGAGCCAACTACTATGCCATTTGTGTCCACCATACCTACCTACTACATGGTATTTCTCCGCCATTCCAAAGTAAATTGCTTGAGTGCTACCTTTAAAATTCCATCATCCACCTTTGCAATATATAGCTCATGGGACAAAATAGCCTTAAAAATTATCGTAGTATTGAATATGTACTTATGCACTTTATATTTTATTAAGTTGCTGTTGTGCGATAACCATGCTTCTGGGGAACGCCATCAACTATTGTTGAATATCATGTGAGTTGCTATGCATGTCCGTCTTGTCTGAAGGATCTATCATTTTAGTGGTTGGAGCATGCAAAATTGTTAGAGAAGAACATTGGGCCGCTAACTAAAGCCATGAATCATGGTTGAAGTTTCAGTTTTGGACATATATCCTCAATCTCATATGAGAATAATAATCATTGCTACATGCTTATGCATTTAAGAGGAGTCCATTATCTGTTGTCCATGTTGTCCCGGTATGGATGTCTAAGTTGAGAATAATCAAAAGCGAGAAATCCAAAATGCGAGCATTCTCCTTAGACCTTTGTACAGGCGGCATGGAGGTACCCCTTTGTGACACTTGGTTGAAACATGGCATGCAAAGATCCGGTAGTCCAAGCTAAGTAGGACGAGGTGCGGGCACTATTAGTACACTATGCATGAGGCTTGCAACTTGTAAGATATAATTTACATAACTCATATGCTTTATTACTACCGTTGACAAAATTGTTTCATGTTTTCAAAATAAAAGCTCTAGCACAAATATAGCAATCGATGCTTTCCTCTTGAAGGACCTTTCTTTTACTTTTATTGTTGAGTCAGTTTACCTATCTCCTTCCACCTTAAGAAGCAAACACTTGTGTGAACTGTGCATTGATTCCTACATATTTGCATATTGCACTTGTTATATTACTCTATGTTGACAATATCCATGAGATATACATGTTATAAGTTGAAAGCAACCGCTGAAACTTAATCTTCCTATGTGTTGCTTCAACACCTTTACTTTGATTTATTGCTTTATGAGTTAACTCTTATGCAAGACTTATTGATGCTTGTCTTGAAGTACTATTCATGAAAAGTCTTTGCTTTATGATTCATTGTTTACTCATGTCATTACCATTGTTTTGATCGCTGCATTCATTACATATGTTTACAAATAGTATGATCAAGATTATGATGGCATGTCACTTCAGAAATTATCTTTGTTATCGTTTTACCTGCTCGGGACGAGCAGAACTAAGCTTGGGGATGCTGATACGTCTCCAACGTATCGATAATTTCTTATGTTCCATGCTACATTATTGATGATATCTACATGTTTTATGCACACTTTATGTCATATTCGTGCATTTTCTGGACTAACCTATTAACAAGATGCAGAAGTGCCAGTTCTGTTTTCTGCTGTTTTTGGTTTCAGAAATCCTAGTAAAGAAATATTCTCGGAATTGGACGAAATCAACGCCCGGGTTCCTATTTTGCCCGGAAGCATCCAGAACACCCGAGCCGCCGGAGGGGGCCTGTGGGCCCCAGATGATAGGAGTGGCGCGGGGCTGGCGCGCCCCTATGGTGTCGGCGCCCCTTCGACCCTCCGAGGCTGCCCTTCGCCTATATAAAGCCCCTGCATCGAAAACCCTTACGAGAAAAAAGCCACGATCGCGAAACCTTCGGAGCGCCGCCATCGCGAAGCCAAGATGCGGGGGACGAAGTCTCTGTTCGGCACCACTGCGGGACAGGAAAATGCCCGGAAAGCTTCTCCATCGACACGCTGCCATGTCCACCGCCATCTTCATCACATTCTTTGCTCCCATGAAGAGGAGTAGTTCTCCATCGAGGCTCGGGGCTGTGCCGGTAGCTATGTGGTTAATCTCTCTCCTATGTACCTCAATACAATGATCTCATGAGCTGCTTTACATGATTGAGATTCATATGAGTTTTGTATCACTACTATCTATGTGCTACTCTAGCAAAGTTATTAAAGTAGTTCTATTCCTCCTGCACGTGTGTAAAGGTGACAGTGTGTGCACCGTGTTAGTACTTGGTTTATGCTATGATCATGATCTCTTGTAGATTGCGAAGTTAACTATTGCTATGATAATATTGATGTGATCTATTCCTCCTACATATGCATGAAGGTGACAGTGTGCATGCTATGCTAGTACTTGGTTTAGTCTTTTGATCTATCTTACACTAAAGGTTACTAAAATATGAGCATTATTGTGGAGCTTGTTAACTCCGGCATTGAGGGTTCGTGTAATCCTACGCAATGTGTTCATCATCCAACAAAAGTGTAGAGTATGCATTTATCTATTCTGTTATGTGATCAATGTTGAGAGTGTCCACTAGTGAAAGTGTAATCCCTAGGCCTTGTTCCTAAATACTGCTATCGCTGCTTGTTTACTGTTTTACTGCGTTACTACTGCTGCAATACTACCACCATCAACTACACGCCAGCAAGCTATTTTCTGGCACCGTTGCTACTGCTCATATATATTCATACCACCTGTTTCACTATCTCTTCGCCGAACTAGTGCACCTATTAGGTGTGTTGGGGACACAAGAGACTTCTTGCTTTGTGGTTGCAGGGTTGCATGAGAGGATATCTTTGACCTCTTCCTCCCTGAGTTCGATAAACCTTGGGTAATCCACTTAAGGGAAACTTGCTGCTGTTCTACAAACCTCTGCTCTTGGAGGCCCAACACTGTCTACAAGAATAGAAGCACCCGTAGACATCAAGCAATGATATTAGTATGAACGCTTTGAACACCATTGTTGCTAATGATATGGAAAATTCTAAGCTTGGGGAAGCTGGTTTTGATGAGCATGACATTTTTAGTCCCCCAAGCATTGAGGAGAAAATTTTCTTTGATGATACTTTGCCTCCTATTTATGATGATTATAATGATAGTGGTCTTTTGGTGCCGCCTACTATGGAGAGTAAATTTTATTATGATTATACTATGCCTCCTACACTTGATGAGAATAATAATGATAGCTACTTTGTTGAATTTGCTCCCACTACATCTAATAAAATTGATTATGCTTATGTGGAGAGTAATAATTTTATGCATGTGGCTCATGACAAGAATGTTTTATGTGATAGTTATATTGTTGAGTTTGTTCATGATGCTACTGAAAGTTATTATGAGAGAGGGAAACATGGTTATATGCATCTTAATAATATTAAGTTTCCCCTCTTTATGTTGAGAATCTTGAAATTGCGTTTGTGTTGCTTTTCTATGCTTACCACTTTGTTCTTCATGAATCTATTTGTGTACAAGATTCCTTTTCATAGGAAGTGGGTTAGGCTTAAATGTGTTTTGAATTTGCTTCTTGATGTTCTCTTTTGCTTCAACTCTTATTTCTCGCGAGAGCATCATTAAAATTACTGAGCCCATCTTAATGGCTATAAAGAAAGAACTTCTTGGGAGATAACCCATGTGTTTATTTTACTACAGAAATTTTTGTTTTGTTGAGTCTTGGAAATTGTTTACTACTGTAGCAACCTCTCCTTATCATGTTTTTGTGCCAAGTAAAGTTTCTATGGTAAAGTTGATGCTAGATTTGGATTCTGCGAAACAGATTTCTGTCTGTCACGAATTGGCAGAAGTCTCTATAGGTAACTCATAAAAATCTGCAAATTTACGTGCGTGATCCTCATATATGTACACAACTTTCATTAGTTTTGAGTTTTCCATTTGAGCAAGTTAAGTGCCCTGCCAAATTCGTCTTTACGGACTGTTCTGTTTTTGATAGATTCTGCCTTTTATTTCGCATTGCCGCTTTTGCTATGTTGAATGAGTTTCTTTGTTCCATTAACTTTCAGAAGCTTTGTGCAATGTCCAGAAGTGTTAAGAATGATTGTGTCACCTCTGAACATGTGAATTTTTATGCACTAACCCTCTAATGAGTTTGCTTGAAGTTTGGTGTGGAGGAAGTTTTCAAGGGTCAATAGAAGAGGATGATATACTATGATCAAGAAGAGTGAAAGGTCTAAGCTTGGGGATGCCCCGGTGGTTCATCCCTGCATATTTTAAGAAGACTCAAGCATCTAAGCTTGGGGATGCCCAAGGCATCCCCTTCTTCATCGACAACTTATCAGGTCACTTCTAGTGAAACTATATTTTTATTCCATCACATCTTATGTACTTTACTTGGAACGTCTGTGTGCTTTTATTTTCGTTTTGTTATTTTCATTCTCTGAATAAGTTCATCCTTGTGTGGGAGAGAGACACGCTCCGCTTTTTCATATGAACACAAGTGTTCTTCGTTTATGCTTTTAATGTTCAAGGGCGAAAGTTGATCGCTTCACTTGTTGCTATTTGGTTGGAATCAGAAAATGCTTCATATGGTTTTGAATAATTTGATACTTGGCAATTGTTTTGAGCTCTCATAAATCATGTTTAAGCTCTTGCATCATGTAGTTTAAATCTAGTAGTGGAGAACTACATAGAGCTTGTTAAAATTTGGTTTGCATGATTGGTCTCTCTAAGTCTAGATATTTTCTGGTAAAGTGTTTGAGCAACAAGGAAGACAGTGTAGAGTCTTATAATGCTTGCAATATGTTCTTATGTAAGTTTTGCTGTACCGGTTCATACTTGTGTTTGCTTCAAACAACCTTGCTAGCCAAAGCCTTGTATTGAGAGGGAATACTTCTCGTGCATCCAAAACCTTGAGCCAAAACTCATGCCATTTGTGTCCACCATATCTACCTACTATGTGGTATTTTTCTGCCATTCCAAGTAAATACTTCATGTGCTACCTTTAAACAATTCAAAGTTATTATCTCTTATTTGTGTCAATGTTTTATTGCTCATGAGGAAGTATGTGGTGTTTTATCTTTCGATCTTGTCATTTACTTTTGACACTTTCACAATGGACTAGTGGCTCATCGCTTATCCAATAATTTTGCAAAAAGAGCTGGCAATGGGGTTCCCAGCCCCAATTAATTAACTTGCATTAATAATTCTCTTCACATGTTTTGCTCTGATCTATCAGTAAGCAACTTAATTTGCAAATAGACACTCCTCCATGGTATGTGAATGTTGGAAGGCACCCGAGGATTCGGTTAGCCATGGCTTGTGAAAGCAAAGGTTGGGGGGAGTCATCTAATAAATAAAACTAAAGTACATGTGTAAACAAAAGATAAGAGGGATGATCTACCTTGCTGGTAGAGATAACGTCCTTCATGGGAGCCGCTCTTGAAAGTCTGGTTGATAAGGTAGTTAGAGTACCCATTACCATTCGTTGACAACAACAAACACCTCTCAAAATTTTACTTTTATGCTCTCTATATGATTTCAAAACTTGAAAAGCTCTAGCACATGATTTAATCCCTGCTTCCCTCTGCGAAGGGCCTATCTTTTACTTTATGTTGAGGCAGTTTACCTACTTCCTTCCATCTTAGAAGCAAACACTTGTGTCAATTGTGCATTGATTCTTACATACTTGCTTATTTGCATTCATCATATTACTCTGTATTGACAATTATCCATGAGATATGCATGTTGAAAGTTGAAAGCAACTGCTGAAACTTATATCTTCCTTTGTGTTGCTTCGATGCCTTTACTAAGAATTTATTGCTTTATGAGTCAACTCTTATGCAAGACTTTTTGATGCTTGTCTTGAAAGTACTATTCATGAAAAGTTTTGCTATATGTCATCTATTTGTCAAACTATAGATCATTGCTTTGAATCACTCCATTCATGTCATATGCTTTACAATAATGTTGATCAAGATTATGATGGTAGCATGTCACCTCAGAAATTATTTGTGTTATCGTTTACCTACTCGAGGACGAGTAGGAACTAAGCTTGGGGATGCTGATACGTCTCTATAATTTTTGATGTTCCATGCTTGTTTTATGACAATACCTACATGTTTTGTTCACACTTTATATCGTTTTGATGCATTTTCCGGAACTAACCTATGAGATGCCGAAGTGCCAGTTCTGTTTTCTACTGTTTTTGGTTTCAGAAATCCTAGTAAGGAAATATTCTCGGAATCGGACGAAATCAACGCCCAGTACCCTATTTTCACCGGAAGCTTCCAGAACAGAGAGCCGCCGGAGGGGGGCCACAGGCCCACCACACATGGTGGCGGCGCGGCCAGGGGGCCCACATTGTCTGGCCCCACCGGGCCCCTCCGAGGCTCCCCTTTCGCCTATATAAGCTCCCTGACCTAAAACCCCGAGACAAATAAGCCACGGTACGAGAAAAGTTCCAAAGCCGCCGCCATCGCGAAGCCAAGATCTGGGGACGAGTCTCTGTTCCGGCACGCCAGGGACGGGAAGTGCCCCGGAAGGCTCCTCCATCGACACCACCGCCATCTTCATCACCTATTGTCTCCCATGAGGAGGAGTAGTTCTCCATCGAGGCTCGGGGCTGTACCGGTAGCTATGTGGTTCATCTCTCTCCTATGTACTTCAATACAATAATCTCATGAGCTGCCTTACATGATTGAGATTCATATGATGATGCTTGTAATCTAGATGTCATTATGCTAGTCAAGTGGGTTTTACTTATGTGATCTCCGGAGACTCCTTGTCCCACGTGTGTAAAGGTGACAGTGTGTGCACCGTGTGGGTCTCTTAGGCTATATTTCACAGAATACTTATTCACTGTTATGAATGGCATAGTGAAGTGCTTATTTATATCCCTTTATGATTGCAATGTGCTTTGTATCGCTACTAGTCTATGTGCTACTCATGTGATGTTATTAAAGTAGTCTATTCCTCCTGCATGGTGTAATGGTGACAGTGTGTGCATCGTGTAGTTCTTGTCGTAGATTATGATCATAATCTCTTGTAGGTTATGGAGTTGATTATCGCTATGATAGTATTGATGTGATTTATTCCCCCTTCATAGTGTAAAGGTGACAGTGTGTATGCTATGTTAGTACTCGGTCTATTTTGCAAAGATCTATTATGCTCTAAGGTTACTTAAACATGAATATCGAATGTTGTGGAGCTTGTTAACTCCGGCATTGAGGGTTCGTGTAATCCTACGCAACGAATGGTGTTCATTATCAAACAAGAGTATATGTAGCACAAATGAGAGAAGTTATTATTTATTATGCGATCAATGTTGAGAGTGTCCACTAGTGAAAGTATGATCCCTAGGCCTTGTTTCCAATACTACAAACACCGCTTACTTACTGTTCTGTTGCATGTTTATTCGCTGCCATATTTTATTCAGATTGCTATTACCACTCATATACATCCATACTACTTGTATTTCACTATCTCTTCGCCGAACTAGTGCACCTATACATCTGACAAGTGTATTAGGTGTGTTGGGGACACAAGAGACTTCTTGCTTTGTGGTTGCAGGGTTTCTTGAGAGGGATATCTTTGACCTCTTCCTCCCTGAGTTCGATAAACCTTGGGTGATCCACTTAAGGGAAAACTTGCTGCTGTTCTACAAACCTCTGCTCTTGGAGGCCCAACACTGTCTAGAGGAAAAGAAGCGTGAGTAGACATCAGTAATGTTCAGCATAATATGGGAGAGCATGATGACATGGAGCAGGAGGCTATACCTGATGCGCAGGAATCCATGGTCATACATCCTTCAGGGGGCTCTCTGTTTCTTCAGTTAACAGCAATGATAATGTGGTAGAGCAGCCATGAAATGTTAACCTTGATCTTGCACTTGGTTTGGTAGCAAATCCTCTACATAATGTTCAGGGGAATAATCAGATATTACAAGTTGTTATGATGGTTCATGGACCAAGTATTCCACCTGTCATGCAATGGGATAATGTGTTCAAGATTATGCTGCCAAACATTGTTGCTGAATATTTGCCTGTGTATCCTTTGTGCAACGCATATGGCTATCTGAAATCAGTGTCTATTCATAAAAGATCATGGTCTGTTGCTTTTGATGAGGGCAGGAAATTTTTGATCTTTTTTGCAAGAGCCAGTGCAACAACATTCTGTCAAGGATCGTCGGAGGAGGGTGGCCAGGGAACTGAAGTTTGATCTGTTAGATGACAGTCCTATTGACCCTGTTTCTTTCTCTGCTACTCCAGATTCAGTGGGGAAAAATCTGTCAGGAAATGCAGGGGTAAGAAGAATGTCCATCTGGTGCAGCCGTCAGAAAAGAGGTTCACCAGAAGCTCCTTGAAGCTGGATGGTTACAAAGCACAACCGGTGGATGCTCTCAAGCAGACGCCGAGGAAGAGACAAAGGGAAAAGATGTTGCTGGTCTCTGTTATCACCGGATTTTGGCCAAATCAGGAGATGGGCCGTAAGTGAAGATGGGCTTGAAGGATATACCGTGGAGCATCTTTGAAGCGGCCTTGCACGAGTTTGGGCTTAATTGCCTATGTATCGTAATATAGTAGATCGCATTGTAGTTTAGATTAAAAGATAGAGTTTAACTCGTGCACGGTTAGGTGCACGTCCAAATTAGAAAGTCCCTTGGACTATAAATATGTATCTAGGGTTATCGGAAAAGAGGACAATCACGTTCACAACAAACACAAATCAGGCGCATCGCCACCCCTTCTTTCGAGGGTTTCTCCCGGGTAAGCATCATGTTGCCTAGATCGCATCTTGCGATCTAGGCAGCACAACGTTTATTCGTTTACCTTGTGTTGCTCGTACTGAAGCGTTGTTGATGGCGAGTAGCACTATTTACCATAGGTGTTTTGGGGCTTGCGTAGATGCTTTTCTTGCATATATCTGCTTAGCTATGCCGTCCCTCAACATCTAGCTGCCCTTACACCGGGTAGCATCTTGCTTGTTCGTTACTTAGTAGATCCGATCTGTTATAGTTGCTCCTTGTTCATCAAGGATTAGTTTAATATCCGTATGGTTAGGCCTTGCAAACGGGTTGAACGATCCGGTAGTGCGTTAGGTATGGTTTGCTAGTCCTAAGAGGGATGTTCCGGGAATTAACGTAATGTTGGTTTTTAGGCCTCTTTTAGGGTTAGTTTTCCGTTATCTTTCGTGTCTATTAGGCTCAACTACGCGTAGGATGTTCCGATCATACGGTGAAAACCCTAAACCGTCGTAGATTGGTTTAGCTTTGTTGTGATCAAGCAGGATCCCCATGTCATTGAAAATCCAACATGAACCATGGGGCGATCGGCTCTTTGAGCGATCCACAGGGCAACCTGAGAGCCGATAGGGCTCGTATTTAATGTTTACGTGTACGCCATGCAGGGAACTAATCGAAGCAATCCACACCTTCCTGGCGAGGTATAGGTGGGTGGCACGCCCTTGCAGCCGCCGGGTCGTGTGCCGGGAGCATTTGCGGGACGACGTCGAGGACCAGGGCCCGGCGCCGCCTTGGAAGCCTCTCGGCTCTTCGTGTTGCTTAACCACTGCTCGCCGGTGGGCTTTGGCAGCAACACATTCTGGCACGCCCGGTGGGACATCGGGACAATCTTCCGCAACAACCATGTCGTCATCTGCACCTCAGATTGCGGGAGAACCAGTCAAGTATGAGGATCTGCCTCCTGAGCATAAGAAGAGATATGATGAGCTCAAGGTCATCCTGGAAGCCGATCTCATCGGCGCTTTCGAGAAAACCCGTTCGCACGGGATCAAGTTCAAAGGGTTCCAACCCGAAGGCGCGCTAGATGGACTAGATCTATCTCTCCCTTCGGACGAACGTACCAGAGCCCTGCGACAGGAAGTCAACTATGCTGTTGCTCACTCTCTTCATCGGCATGCTGAGAGCTTGGTGAATACTCTGGAGCGTGTCGCGCTCAATGTGGTGCAAGAAGTCACGAAGCACAAGTACTCTCCGTCAGTCCTGCTCTAGGAACTCACCAAGGGGAGGTACCGCTCTACACAAGGCCACCAGCACAACACACGTTTGCAGCTCCACAGACAAGGTTCACCGGCGTACGTTGTCTACAAGACTGGAGGTGATCCTGGCGACTACCAATTCTGTATGAGCCGCCCAAGGAGATTCCACATGGATACGTGTGCACATACGTGCCCGACTGCAACAACTGGATGACCCGATTCAGCAGGAAGGATTCCACGCAGGAGGAGTCGCCGGAGCAGGAAGCAGTTCTGGAGCGAGATGCTGAAAAACAGCGTGGCTAACTAAATATGCCACCGGTACAAGTCATGAACGATCGGCTTCTGCAGCTCCTACGGTGGATGAGATCACCGCCATCATGAGAGACAAGTTCGGCATATTGCCGAAGAAGAGGATCGGCTATCCCAAGCCGTATCCCAACGACTACGACCTGATCCCGCTGCCACCTAAGTATCGGCTCCCTGACTTCACAAAATTCAGTGGATCAGAAGGAACCAGCTCGATCGAGCACGTGAGCCGATACTTGGCACAGTTGGGCATGGTCTCAGCTTCGGATGAGCTACGCGTGAGGTTCTTCTCGCAGTCTCTCACGGGTCCAGCCTTTGGTGGTACACCTCGTTGCTACCAAACTCGGTTCGGACGTGGAAGCAGCTGGAAGTGCAATTCCATGAACAATACCATTCAGAAACCACGGAAGCTAGCCTTGCCGATCTGACTCAAGTTCGGCAGAGACGAGGAGAGACGGTATCGAGTACATCCAGAGGTTCAGGACCGTCAGGAACCGATGTTATTCGGTTCGCCTATCTGAGAAGGAAGCATCGGCTGCGATAGCAGATTATCAGCGCCGCTCAAGGATGTGACCTTCAAGCGAGTACAATTCACTGCGCACATGGTTCAGAAGTTGACAGCATATGAACAGCGCCATCCAGAATGTACCAGGACAAATACAAGCGCGTCGCCCTGATCGAGACAGACGAAGATGAAGATTTCGAAGGAGATCGGGAGGTCGCCGTAGCTGAGTGGACTCGGGGGCAAAACCCGTGTCCTGCAAGTGGGTGAAACAACCAGGGCCTGCAAAGGGGTTCGACTTCGATTTGAGCAAAACGGAGCAGATTTTTGATTTGTTGAAGGAGAAACAGCTGAAGTTACCCGAAGGTCACAAAATCCCCACGCCACAAGAGATGAACGGCAAGCCATACTGCAAGTGGCATCACACGTTCACCCATGCCACCAACGACTGCAAAGTCCTTCGCGGACAGATTCAGATGGCGATAGAGCAAGGCCGATTCCTTCGGTCAGTTTGCCATGAGAGTTGACACGCAGCCGTTCCGGAGGTCAACATGGTCGATCTCGGCCATTGCATAAGACGCGAGCCAGGTTTCTCGTTTGATATTAATATGGCAGGGCTTGCAGATCACCATGGCAAGGATAAGCCAGAGGCAGTCGCTCTCGCGGCAAAGACAAAGAGGAGGCCGATCCACGCGACCGGCCCCAGCTGATGACAGACGGTATTTAACTGAGAAGAGGTGATAAGCGTCCGGTATCAACGACCACTCTCCGCACATCTCCTCAACAAGTATGAGCAGCAGTACGACCGACGTCGGCGCTACGACGAAGATGATGATAGATATCGTCGGTCTGATGCAGCAGACAACAGGAAATACCGTCGACACGAAGGGTATGAGCGTCACGCTAGAGGGAGGTCAAGAGAGCGAGAGGACGTGGATAGGCACTGGAACTGTCCTTTCTTCAAACATTGTTGGGACTCAGGAATGAGCCGATTGCCTACAATCGAGAACTGCCCAGACAGAAGAGGAGGGGAACAAATGAAGTTTCAGTGTTCGAGCGGCTAGGACCTCTCCCACCTCAGAACAAACGAGCTGAGTCATCTCAAGATGAAGACTTTGATGAGTCAGAAGAAGAAGATAGATATCACCGACCAAGGTGGTGTCCTGATGGGCTCAGCCACTCCCAAAAGCGCAGTAGTGGCTAAGGAACTTGGAAGAAGCCGCGGTAATTACACGTTGAGGAAAGCACGGCCCGATCTGGCCGTGAAAATTCAGCAAACGCTGGAGACAGAGGCTCGCCCACCAAAGAAAGTGTGGCGACCCAAGCAGACAAAAGCCGATGCAGGGACATCGGCTGATACAAACATGGTGTTCGTTCTCCCGTCCAGTTTTGTGCTCCGAGAGATGAAGAGGTATCAGTGGCGCAGTTTGATTGCGGTCCACGACCAGTTATCTTCGAGAAGCCAAAAGAAAAGAGCTACAGGCATCTCAAGGCCCTATACCTAAAGGGTTATATCAATGGGCAGCCTATTAGCAAGATGTTGGTTGACACGGGAGCAGCAGTCAACATAATGCCGTACTCCATGTTACGACGTTTGGGACGTTCTACTGAAGATCTGATCAAGACCAACGTCACGCTAAGCGACTTCAACGGCCAACCGTCAGAAGCCAAGGGTGTTCTGAACGTGGACTTAACTGTCGGCCGAAAGACCATCCCCACGTCCTTCTTCATCGTCGACAGCAAGAGCACTTATGCTGTGCTGCTAGGAAGGGATTGGATCCATGCTAATTGCTGCATCCGTCCACAATGCATCAGTGCATCATACAATGGGATGGAGATGAAGTGGAGGTTGTTCATGCAGATGATTCGATCGATATCTCTTTGGCTGCCATGAACATCTGGGAAGCAAACGACCAAGAGCCGCTCTCTGGAATCAATTTGGACGACTGCGAGCGCATCGAAGCTACAAAAAACGGGGTAAGGCTGGTCTTATCCACTGGCCTGACAGAGTAGCAAGATCCGAGTCTACGGACGTACGTGGCAAGGCCGATCCCTGCGATCGGCCCCAAAAAATAGGAAACAAGGGTCTCACTTCAAACAGGCCACGTTGTCATAGCAGGGAGCCAAGAAGTTGTAAACCCACGTTCAACATTGCAATGGAAAAGGAGGCCGATTCTAGCAATCGGCCACAATTAGACTCAACCTACCTTATGCCTGTGTTCATCAGCGATTTGGCAGGCAATGGAAGGCTGAGATTTGGGTTTACAGCAGCTGATGGACTAGAAGAGATCGAAATTGGTCCTGGGGATAAGCCATGGCCAACATTTATCAGCAAATAGTCGGATCAACAACTGCAAGGGAAGCCGATTCCAGCAATCGGCTAAAATCAGTCTCACCACATTTGCTAGTTGCCATGTTTTTAACATGGTGATTTGTGAGACAAGCTTGAATTGGCTAAAAAGCCGATATCTTCAATCACTTGAAGGATTCGGCTCGGGGGGCATACACACGGAGAAGGTACAAGGCCACGAAGTATGTACCCAGGGGAAGCCGATTCATGAAACGATCGGCCAATAAAAAATCGAAAATACAAAAAATTTCAGCACAGCCGATGCTTGGACATCGACTCTAGAATTACAGAGTGTAAGCTGCCACTTGATCAGGCCTCACGATTGGCCAGGGCTTCAACTGCAGAGTCATCGTCAAGGATGGAGAACTGATCTAAGCAGCAGAATTGAGCCAGGAGGAGTTAAAGAGCCATGGCATGAGAAGCTTCTTGGTTCAGAGAAGGGATTTGCTGGTCCTGCTGAACCCTCGTGGTACATCGACTCCTAGTGCATAAGCTTTCCTATCTTGTTTTGATGGGAGTGAAGGGCTGACCCTTTTCGTGGAAGCCGATGGTGACATATCTGGCTAGCTCTACATGATGGTGTACCCGGAGGTGTCCAAGTTGGAGCTCCATCAGCTGGATTGCATGTCCTTGATGATGTCATCTTCTGGGGAAGTCTACAAGAGCAGGATTACTGGACTTAATAGGATAACTAAAGCCTAGAGGGGCGTTTGCCCTTCAAAGTTTTCCTGGCAGCCACCTTCTTTGCTATTATTCTCGCCTTGACTGAGGCTCGGGGGGCAGCTGCCCCTGAAGATTCTTCGTTCTGAAGAGCCGATGGTGTTGAAATCGGCTGTCTCTGCATCGTAACCATGTTGAAAGGTGGCGAGCTCTTGCAGAAGAAGACCACTAGGGTTGATGGGAGGAGTTTGAAGAAGGAGCCATCATCATTGATTAGGCTCTAGACCAGTTTGTTGCTGCAAAGAAACAGAACATCACAAGGGAAGTTGTGAGCAAATGGCACCTGTTTTACAGGAGTATCAGCTTCAACATCAAGGTTGTCAGCAACGGGCTAAGAAGCTTTCCTGGAAGCATTAATCCAGGAGTTTTGCCGTCAGGACAAACATCACGATCGGATGATTTTGAAGTCCAAAGATCTAGGGGTCTCAAGGCTGTGTGCTGGACCTGTTCGATTGGAAGTCCGGATCTGAATTTCAAGGATTGCAAGTTACCATCTGAGGAGGCGACTAGATTGATCTGTCTTGCAATTCATTATAAAAAACTGATGCATTGCCATCGGCTCATTGAGCATCGACCAAAGTGACAATCGGCGAAATCAAGATAGGGGAGGATCGGCTAAATCAATATGGAAGAGATCGACAAAGTCAAATTGGGGAATTTCTTCATTAATAACCAGATTTCTTACATGGAAGGAGCTGATTGCTCTCAAAAGAAATTGCTAGAGGGTACATTGCCCCATCTACTGCTACTGATCCTATTCTAGGGATCCTATCTATGGGCCGTCGCTGCCCTCGTCGTCGCCGTCACTGCCGCTGTCAGTGCTACCCTCGGCGGACTCTTCGTCGCTGCTGCCGCGGCCGCCGGCAGGGCCCTCGTTGTCCTCGTCTTCCTCGGCAGCGTCGTCGTCATCGCTGTCGAAGTCACTGAGGTTGCCCGGCCAGGGGCAGGAGCGCTTGGCGGCGGCTCGTCGGAGGAGGTGTCGTCCTCCTCCTCTTCTTCATCCTTCACCTCCTCGGAGGAGGTGAAGTCACCCCAGGAGAGGCGGTCATCCTCGCTCTCCTCCTCCGACTTCCCGGCGAGGAAGCGGAGGTCGCTCTCCCCGTCCGTCAAGGACTTGTCGTCCTCAGACCAGACGGAGAAATCGTGGCTAGACTCGTCCCCGTCTTCGATGGCGCGGCGGATGTTGGCCGTGTGGGCCCCCTGTGGATCCCACTCCGGTGTCGGCTCGCGGAAGGGGGAGGACTGGGTGGAAAGACCCGATGAGGAGGAAGAAGAAGAAGACATGGTGGCAGAGGAGGGTTTTTGGGAGTGCTAGTGCGAAGGGGATGAAGAAGGGAACTGCAAGAAGTGGCTAAATAAAAGGGGATATAGCAGAGATTTAATGCTTAAGCAGTTTCGGATGTGGTGCCAAAACCGTCAAATCGTGAAGAGAAGTTGAGAAGGCAAGGCGTCATGATAAAGAATACTGCGACGGTTCTGCTCTGCCACGACATGACCCCTCGAAGGAAAAACAGATGGTTTTGAAATTATCATTGCCAAACCAGGGGGCATGTGTTATCACCGGATTTTGGCCAAATGGGAGATGGGCCGTAAGTGAAGATGGGCTTGAAGGATATACACGTGGAGCATCTTTGAAGCGGCCTTGCACGAAGAGTTTGGGCTTAATTGCCTATGTATCTGTAATATAGTAGATCGCATTGTAGTTTAGATTAAAAGATAGAGTTTAACTCGTGCACGGTTAGGTGCACGTCCAAATTAGAAAGTCCCTTGGACTATAAATATGTATCTAGGGTTATCGGAAAAGGAGGACAATCACGTTCACAACAAACACAAATCAGGCGCATCGCCACCCCTTCTTTCGAGGGTTTCTCTGGGTAAGCATCATGCTGCCTAGATCGCATCTTGCGATCTAGGCAGCACAACGTTTATTCGTTTACCTTGTGTTGCTCGTACTGAAGCGTTGTTGATGGCGAGTAGCACTATTTACCATAGGTGTTTTGGGGCTTGCGTAGATGCTTTTCTTGCATATATCTGCTTAGCTATGTCGTCCCTCAACATCTAGCTGCCCTTACACCTATCTAGGTGTAAGGGCAGCATCTTGCTTGTTCGTTACTTAGTAGATCCGATCTGTTATAGTTGCTCCTTGTTCATCAAGGATTAGTTTAATATCCGTATGGTTAGGCCTTGCAAACGGGTTGAACGATCCGGTAGTGCGTTAGGTATGGTTTGCTAGTCCTAAGAGGGATGTTCCGGGAATTAACGTAATGTTGGTTTTTAGGCCTCTTTTAGGGTTAGTTTTCCGTTATCTTTCGTGTCTATTAGGCTCAACTACGCGTAGGATGTTCCGATCATACGGTGAAAATCCTAAACTGTCGTAGATTGGTTTAGCTTTGTTGTGATCAAGCAGGATCCCCATGTCATTGAAAATCCAACATGAACCATGGGGCGATCGGCTCTTTGAGCCGATCCACAGGGCAACCTGAGAGCCGATAGGGCTCGTATTTAATGTTTACGTGTCTGCCATGCAGGGAACTAATCGAAGCAATCCACACCTTCCTGGCCAGGTATAGGTCAGGTGGCACGCCCTTGCAGCCGCCAGGTCGTGTGCCGGAGCATTTGCGGGACGACGTCGAGGGACCAGGGCCCGCTGCCGCCTTGGAAGCCTCCCGGCTCTTCGTGTTGCTTAACCCCTGCTCGCCGGTGGGCTTTGGCAGGCAACAGTCTCTCCACCAGGGAAAGATGAATCTGCAAATGAGCAACATCAGCAGGACCAGAATACCTCTACAGATGATGTGCAGATACCTGCTACATCGATAAATGTGGCGCGAGAGGGTTGGAATTCGGTTGGGGATTGATCACCAAGATCACCAAGGAGAAGCTTGAGGCTAATCCTAAGACCAAGACACCAGATGCTAATGATGATTAGTTGTCCTATGCTGCTTTTGGGAGTGCAGACCTGTGTGTGTTGCTGGTCTTTGTCTAGTGTCAGTCTGAACATTGTCAGGGTGTGTTTGTGTTATGGTGTATGGGGTTTGGAAGTGCAAGATTCTTTTCTATTTGGTGTAATGTCGTATTTGGTATTATGGTGTCCATGTTATCTTATGTGGTGTTATGCATGGTCCATTTTGCTTGCTACTATTTGTTATTATGTGTAATATAACTAGAAGGAAATGGAGGATTTTATGTTGGAATGTGCGTGGCTTGAATGGAGATAATAGACAGAGGGAGTTTCGTTCAAAAATTGATGAGAGTGATTGTGATAAATATGCTTGCAAGAAACTAAATGTGAGGATTTTGATTGGCGCCTGATCAAAAAATTATGTCCTAGAAATTTTGATAGGTTTGCTTTTCTCCCTCCTCTGGTGCTTCAGGAGGAATTATTGTATTGTGGAAATCCTCTATTTTTGAGGGGCATTGGTTGAAATAAAAATTGTTGTGGTTATTAAATTCACCTTTGTACATAATCATGTCTGTTGGCATTTGGTATCGGTATATGGGCCATGCACTGGGCCAGATAGAGATCATTTTGTTTCTTGGTTGTTCAACCTGCAAATTCCCCTCAGTGATAATTGGCTCCTGCTAGGTGATTTTAATTTTATTAGATCACAAAAGAATCGTAATAGGTCGGGAGGTGACACAAATGACATGTTTCTCTTTAATGAAATTATTGGACACCTTGGTCTTTTGGAATTGCCTTTGAAAGGAAGGAGATATACATGGTCAAATATGCAGAATAACCCTCTCCTTGAACAGTTAGATTGGTTCTTTACTAGCACAAATTGGATCTCTGATTATCCAAATTCTATGGTCCTGCCTCTTGCAAAGACTGGCTCGGATCATGTTCCCTGTGTGGTAGTGGTAGATACCACAATTCCAAAAACTAAATTATTTCGCTTTGAAAATTAATGGGTTGACATGCCTGGCTTCAAGGAATGTGTCACTGAATCTTGGAGCAACATCTCACACAAATCTTCTAGTGCAGCTATTATTACAGATAAATTGAAGAATTTGAGATATGCCCTTAAGAAGTGGTATGTAAGTCTTGTCTCAATTAAATTGATGATTGAAAATTGCAACAAAGCAATCTCATTTTGGATAACCTGGAAGAGAATAGGCCCCTATATAGGGAGAATTTAATTTCAGAAATATTGTGAAGGTACATCTTAAAAAGTTACTGGCTACAGTCAACATATTGGAAGAATAGATGTACAATTAGATGGATTAAACTTGGAGGAGAAAATACAAAAAAATTTCATGCCATGGCTACTGAAAGATATAGGAGATAATGTATTCAGTGTTAAGGATGAAGAGGGAATATGGTGGATCATAATCAGAATGGCAAGGCTTTTATGGGTTAATTACAAAGATAGAATGGGAAGTTCAGAAGGAATCTCAATGCAATATGATCTTAATTCTTTGTTAGCTACAGTGGAAGGTTTGGATGAGTTAACAGTTCCTTTTACGAAGGAGGAGATGGATGATGTAATTAAACATATGCCTACTGATAGAGCACCTGGGCCTGATGGGCTTAATGGGCTCTTTGTTAAGAAATGTTGGCCCATTATACAGGAAGAGTTTTATTGTTTGGTGGCAGATTTTCATGAGGGGAATTTAAATTTGCAAAGTATCAATGAATCATATATAAGTTTGGTGCCTAAGAAGGCAGTGCAAGAAGATGTCAATGATTTTAGGCCCATATCTCTCACTAATGTTTGTCTCAAATTCTTGACCAAGTTGGTTGCAAACAGATTACAAGGAACAATCTTGGAGTGTATTCACAAGAACCAATATGGTTTCCTTAGAAATAGATCAATACAAGATTGCTTGGCTTGGGCATTTGAGTATCTTTATCTATGCCACCTTTCTAAGAAACCAATAATAATTGTGAAGTTTGATTTTGCTAAAGCATTTGACACTATAGAACATGAGGCTCTAATCCAAGTGATGAAACATAAGGGCTTTAATGGGAAATGGATTGGTTGGGCTCAATCCATTCTTTCCTCTGGAACTTCCTCCATACTTTTGAATGGTATTCCTGGAAAGCAGTTTGTCTGTAAAAGGGGAGTTAGGCAAGGAGACCCACTATCACCACTGTATTATTTATTTGGCTCTGATTTATTACAGTCAGTCATTAATCAATTGGCCAATCAGGGGGAAATTAGCAAACCAATTGAGACTTATGATCCAGATTTTCCTACTATTCAATATGCGGATGATACTCTATTGATAATGCCTACGGATAGAAGACGGATTATTGCTCTAAGAGAGGAGTTACATAAGTTCTCTATGTCCACAGGGCTAAAAATCAATTATAGTAAATCTCCAATGGTGCCAATAAATGTCCCGCATGATCTTATGACTGAGCTAGCAACAGAGTTTGGATGTCAGGTGGGCTCAATGCCTTTTACTTATCTTGGTCTACCTCTGGGTACTACCAAACCAAGGATAATTGATTTGATGCCTCTGGCTTGTCGTATGGAAAGAACGTTGGCCTCCAGTTCTAGTTTCCTATCACAGGGGGCAAGATTGCAGCTTATCAATTCAGCCCTTGCTTCTATGCCTCTACATTTTCTTACTACACTGCAATTGCCAGTAGGATTTAATGGGCAGCTAGACAGAATCTTGAGGCAGTGTCTTTGGAGAGATAAGGATACTCCTAAACCCTCCCTAGCTGCATGGGAGATGGTTTGTAAACCAAAAATAGTTGGTGGGTTGGGAGTGGTGAATTTCTAGAAATAAAATGGCTCATTAAACATCTTGACAAGTTCTATAAGCATATACATGTGCCATGGGTGAATCTCATATGAAATGCATATAATAATAATAAGATACCACATGTTGAAAATGTTGTGGGGTCTTTCTAGTGGAAGGATATTATTAAATTAGTGGATAATTTTAGAGGGGTTGCAAGGGTCAAGATGGGGAAAGGAAATATATTTTATTCTGGCAGGATAATTGGCAAATAAATGGAAATCACTTACCCCTGGAGACTAGATTTCCCAGGATTTTTTCCTTTGCTATTAATCCTCACACTTCAGCTGAACAAGTATATGCAAGTGATAATATTGCTGCTCTCTTTCATCTCCCATTGTCTCAGAGGCCTTTTGAGGAGCTAGGGGAGATTCAGAGTTTAATTCAAGATAATCATGTAAGTACACATGAGGATGTTTGGGTATATTGTTGGGGAGATGAATATGCATCAGCAAAGTTCTATCAGCACATTCACAAGAATTTATCAGTACCACCAGTTTACAGATGGATATGGAGGTCTAGCTGCATCATGAAGACTAAGACATTTGCTTGGCTGCTCTTATCTGATCGGTTAAATACAAGAGATTTATCGCAGAGTAGACACTGGCATGTGTCAGATGAGACTCATTGTGTTTTATGCCCTCTGAGGTGCTATGAAGATAGGATACATCTGTTCTTTCAATGCAATTTCAGCTCTCGAATTTGGAATTATCTACAGATCAGTTGGAATGGGAATGGAGATTCTGATCTACATGAGTTTATTGTTGATGCTAGAAGGAGTTTTGGGCGTCCTTTTTTCATGGAAGTTCTGATTACTGCATGCTGGCATATTTGGCTCATTAGAAATGCAGCTGTTTTTAACAATGAAAGACCTTTTTTGAGAAGGTGGAAGGCTGGCTTCACTCATGATATTTTCTTATTACAGCACAGAATAAAAAGGAAACATAGAGATAGTTTGCTAGCTTGGCTTGCTGCTCTTCCTTAGTTTGTATATATTTAGGTAGGTTGTAGGTGGCTTCTTGCCACCTTCTTTTCTTCTTCTTGTTTTTTGTTGAACTTTTTCTTGTTATGTGGAGTTTGAAGTTTAATAAAATGATGGGGGGCTTTTTTGCCCCACAGTCACCATTCAAAAAAAAAGTATTTCAGTGGAATAATAAGTATAGGGGAAGCCCAGCCCGTCTAAGAATTTGAAAACGAACCTAGCTAAGCCCAGCTCAAGTCGATTTTTTTTTTGAATTCTCCAGCTCAAGTCGATTTAGTTGTCCCGCTGAAAGAGAAAGGGATCAAATCGTACCTCCACCTCCGCCCCCCTTACGGCCTTACCACTCGCCGGTACTGCCAGCGCCCCAACCTGGACTCGTGGTTGTGTAGTTCCTTTCGAAAATCGCATATCGATGTAACCGCTGATTTGCATGTGAGAATTTTTGGCACGTGAGAATTGAGTTACTCCCTCCGTTCATAAGAAGATGTTAAAATTTTATTTAAATTTAGATCTATATATACACTTAAAGAGTGTCTAGATACATCGAAATTTGGACGAACTTGTGGCATCCATTTGGTAGTATATATTTCATAGACCTGCGTATGTCTAGATTCTCATAATTTGACCATTACATATATTTCATGGAGTGGTCAAATTATGAGAATTTAGACAAATCTATGATAAATTTAAGAGGTAAATATGACTGTATTTACCTTTTTACGTATATAAATGTCTTAGATTTGTTTAAATCTAATGTATCTATTTGTCTAAATTTGGATAGACAAATATAAGACATCTATCTATGGATGGATGGAGTATTTAAAAAAACTCTGTTTTTTTTGTACACATAGGTGAAGATGATTTGGGAAAATCTTGTTGAGAAATACAATGTACTTTAGGCTACACAAAATCCACAAAAATGTAACTTTGCACTAGAAAATTGTTTTTGGCCTTTACATTTGTCTTCTCATGCACGTGACAGATGAAAACATAATTTAACAAAATGTTATACGTACATACTTGACATCCATATATAGTTGCATATATGTTTTCAAAAAAAAATTGCAAATTCTAAAACTGCGCAATAAAATGGTTGTGTGTATTATTGATGCAGGTGCGCGGTATGCTCCCTATTTCGAAAAGAAAAACTGGTCTAAATAGTGTGATCCACAAGTAGAAAACAGATTTTTCGTTCGAAGCTATCCAGAGCATTAGTCCCGGTCATGTTTCCATCCGGGACTAATGTAAGCATTAGTTTCGGTTCGAACGGTTAGGACATCGAATTTTTTTCGGTTCCTAACGTGACTTTTAGTCCCGGTTAGAAACACCAACTAGAACTAAAGGGGTTGCGGCGGGCTACCTCTAGTGCGAAAACATTTAGTCCCGGTTGGTATTACAAACTGGGACTAATGGTCTACCCTTTAATCCCGGTTTATAACATCAACCCAGACTAAAAGTTTCTGGTTTTTTTTCGCACCACCCCACCCCTGGATCGTCTTTTTTATGTTTGTAAAATACAAAATAAAATGGTAGAAAATTCAAAATTCAAAATCTTTTTAGATGTATGTAGCTTAGGTGATCTAGTTATTATGTGAAATAATAAACATGAGTTTGGAATTTTTATTTGCAAAAACACTGTATCGTTCGCATAGGAACTCGAAAAAAGTTTAATATATGAAAATGTATCTACAGAAAAAGTTGCATCCGAATTCACCGGGTTTTACCCGGTTAACCAATTTTTAGATTCTCAAATTGCCAAATGGAAGTATGAAATTTCTCATGTTTTAGTTGTTGCAAAAAAATATTATTACTTTTATTCAAGATCATTATTACATCATTACTTTGGTTTGTTCAAATAATTATTTGGAATTTAAATAATAATAAAGTATGATATCGTGACCAACATGTTAATAGGATTGATATGTTAATAGGATTGGGGAGTGGTGTTTTGGAACATGGGAGCATATGCTCCCTTTATTTTGAAATTCATCTTACACAAATTTTGAATTTCAAAAAAATTGGAACGAAAAATTCGCACGTACATCTTCACGTGCTACACGCTCACAAAGTTGTTTCATAAAAAATAGACTTGTCATGTGACGTGTGTAAAAAAGACAAAACTCAGTGCTAAAAATAATGTTTTTTACAAGATAAATTTTCTCTTTTTTACATAGACCACAAAAAATATTAATTTTTCATGAAACTTGACGAATGCTCATATATTATGGAGATGTACACATAGAATTTTTTGTCAAAATTTTTCGACAACTCAAAATATAATTTTTTGGTATAGGGAGCATACGCACCCGGGAGCCGAATTGAATTTCCGGATTGATATGATACTAGTATCAATAACATGTGCGCAGAGCACTTGGAAGCGGTACAAAAGAAACTGAGAAGTTAAATGTAGTGGTGGAGCAGTGTGAGGATGGGTGACCGAGCAGAAAGTTTGACCAAAAGTGAGCAATTTGACCTGAGATTAAGTGTAGTTACAGACTAAACTAGTAAAACAAGTGAAATACTAGAAATTCTGAAGAAAAAAATAGAAAAAATGAGGAAGTGGGAACTTTTAAATAAAAGGCATCATGGTCTTTTCCGGTTGGTGTTACAAACCGGGACTAAAAGTTTTTCGCCCTGGCGCGCCCCCGCAACCCACTTGAAGGGGGCTTTAGAGAATCTCCGGCCGCGTCCCCCAAAGGTTTTGTGGCGCGCCGAACATTTTTTCGCTCCCAACCACGTGCCTCAAAGACCATTTCCGTCCGACGCGGTCCAACACGGTGTCCGACACGCCGAGCCTGTCCCCGATCCACAGGAGACGCTCCGGGCGCGCCGGACACTGTGAGAAGCGAGGCGGGGAGTGGCGGTCCTAACACGTCAGCGACACATGAACGAAGCGTCGTAGCTTTGCCTTAATGGCGACGGAGGGGCAGGCGAGACGTCTCGTCGGCGCTGTGCAACCTCCACCCGTCGCCGGCGTTCGCACGCCCCCACGCGTTCCCGCTCTTTCTTCCCGCTGCTTTTGGCCTCTTCCCGCGCTTTCTTCCCGCCTTTTCTAGTGACGCCGACGTCTATAAAAGGCCTCCCCTGCTCAATGGTAGCCACCACAGCCGCCGGCATCCCTTTCTCCGCCGCAAGCACATGCCTCGTCACATACAAACTACCTACGCAATGATGCACCGCGCCGGCGCCGACGCCGGCCAGTTCCCTCCACCACCATCTCCACCTCCACCTTCACCGCCGCAGGAGTTCGACGTCGACCCAGAAGCTGCGGAGAATGAAGCGTGGGAGGAGGCGGCGCTGGCTTACACTATAGCGGTGTTCGACGCCGCCACGATGGAAGAGGCGCGGCGGAGGATATGGGTGAGCAGTGGCGTGCAGAGTGGGAATGCCTACGCATGGAGCGGGAGCTCCATCACCATCAGCGGCAGGAGGCGCTGGAGCAGCAGCTGCGGGAGGAGGCGGCTGCAGCGGAGACGGCGGCCTAGGCGGCAGAGGCGAATGCGTTGCAGCGGTTGCGGTGGCGCAAATGGAGGAGGAGGACGAGGCGGAGGTGGAGGCGGAGGACGACGACGACGACTTCGACTAGTCCGACGATGACATGCCGGACCTGGAGGAGGCGGCGGCGCAGCAACTAGCACTCGTCGAGTCGTTCGAGTCGCAGAAGAAGCTGCAAGTCGACACCCGTCGAACTCTCCCTCCAGGCGGCGCAGGAGGGAAGGGAAGGCGACGACGCGCTGAACGAGCACCGGCGTCTTCTCACCGCCCTACGCAGGAGAGGCGGCACGCGGTGCAGGAGCTGCGGCGGAGGGGAGGCGACGATGGGGCGAGGCCGTCAAACGCACTGCCGGGGAGCCAGTAGGCCACTAGCCATTTTCATTCAAACTTGTAAAATATAATCAAATTTGAATGAAAACCATTATATGCGTGCACTTTTATTTATTTTATTTATTTGGAGGCGTGTTTGGGGGACGCGGCTGGGGAGCGACGTCCCCCAAACGCTCGATCCGGCGCTGTTTTGAGATCGCTTTGGGGACGTAGCTGGAGATTCTCTTAGTCTCGATTCACAACACAATCGAGACTAAAGATGAGACCTTTAGCCCCGTGGTCCCGATGCCCTAACCAACCGGGACGGATCCCCTTTTTCTACTAGTGATCATTGCAAAGGGACTCCAACCTATTGCAAAGGGATTCCAACCTAGTCCTCTGGGTATCTAATTTCCTGCCATGTGAAATGCATGTAAGTTCTCATTGGTTACTTCTGAAATCTTGTTTCGTGGGAGATAATCCAGAATCTAGATATAATGCAGCCAATAAGCTAGACTATTATTTATATTCTTCTGAGTTAGACTCACATGTTCATAACATAATCGTCACATAAGGTTTGGTCAAAGTGAAGCTTTGAATATTTGACCAACTATCCAAGATAAATATCAATATATACATGGTCAAATGTAAGTGATATAATAGTACATTGCATTACAGTACTAATAATATTATTTTATTTTCTAAATATTATTAGTTAATTTTGGAAAACTTTGACTTTAACAAACCTTATATGCGGAGTAAAATGAAATAAAGGAAGTAGTATTTAGCTAGGGACAAAGCACACCAAATCTCATTACCTCGAATATACTAGCTTATTGGTGGTTACTTTTGAAAACCCTTTTGAACCTCCTGAAAACTGAAACAAAACCAAAAAATATCTTGAACCGCTTGAGGAATGAACATCAATAAAAGATGAAAAAGGAATCTGCAAAAAGTTGTTGATAAGGGGATTCTAGGTGATACTCTTGGATGTTTGCCCGATCTTTCACAGCGAGAACCCGGGTAGATAGATACTCTTAATAACGTTACTTGGAGAAGAGGGACGAATCCAGCAAGCAACGGATCGATGAACGATACGCCTCAAACCTGAGCTAGACAATCCTTGATGAACACAAGAACCTTCACAGCGGATATTATAATAGATAAACGGCATCGCCATACCCCGGAGGGATGCAACACGTGAACACACGTAATAGTTTTAACCTAAACTTGTCTACCTCTAACTCTAGCCGCAGCAGCCCTTGTATGAGGGGGTGGTGGTCCGCCAGCCCTTAGTGGGCCCCTCTAACTTGGTTTGGACAGGCCCAAACCAAAACTACTCAAACTTGTTAAAAACCCTATTTGGCTCACATATAACCATAGATATAAAATACATTAAATAAGATAAATAGCTAGGCGGAGTCGTGAAATTGGGCTTCACCTCGGCATTCATTCCCGTATCATCCTCCCCCCTTCAAGAAGCGTTGTCCCCAACGCGTGAGGGTCTTCTGGAAAAGGTGACGTGATATGAACATCACACGTCCGCGCCGTCTTCAAGTCTTGCCTGCCTACCACACCACATCCTCCCTCTCGGCGTGCTTGACTTGATACAACACTTGGCGCCTCCTTTCTTCTCCACATGAGCTTGGACTTCGGCACCAATACCTTCTTCTTGTGAGGTCTTGATGGAACCCTGTGTTGCTGAATATGAACTTTCTTTGTGCAAGAAACGAGTAATGTCTGGGCCACAAAGTTGTCGAACATGACCATCATTGCCTATATGCATATGTGGTGTCGCGGAAAACTGGACTGCAATACTCCTAACATGGTAGTGTCGCCGCCTGATACGTCTCAAACGTATCTATAATTTTTTATGTTCCATGGTACTTTTATGACAATACTTGAATGTTTTATACATACTTTACAGCATTATTATACATTTTCCGGCACTAACCTATTAAAAGGATGCCGAGCGTCCTGCTGCTGCTGTTTTTGGTCAAAATAAGGAAATATTCTCGGAATTGGACGAAATCAACGCCCAGGGTCCTATTTTTACATGAAGCTTCCAGAAGAAGGAGGGGAAAGGAAGTGGGGCCACGAGGTGGCCACACAACAAGCGGCGCGGCCCAAGCCCTGGCTGCGCCGGCCTGTTGTGTGGGGCCTCGTGTGGCCCCCTGCGTTGCCCTTCCGCCTACTTAAAGCCTTCGTCGCGAATACCCCAGTACCGAGAGCCACGATACGGAAAACCTTCCGGAGACGCCGCCGCCGCGTCCCATCTCGGGGGATTCGGGAGATCGCCTCCGGCACCTGCCGGAGAGGGGAATCATCACCGGAGGGGCTCTACATCATCATACCCGCCTCCGGATTGATGCGTGAGTAGTTCATCCTTGGACTATGGGTCCATAGCGGTAGCTAGATGGTTGTCTTCTCCGCTTGTGCTATCATTGTTATAGATCTTGTGAGCTGCCTAACATGATCAAGATCATCTATTTGTAATGCTACATGTTGTGTTTGGTGGGATCCGATGAATCTAGAATACTATGTTAAGTTGATTATCAATCTATCATATATGTGTTGTTTATGTTCTTGCATGCTCTACGTTGCTAGTAGAGGCTCTGGCCAAGTTGATACTTGTAACTCCAAGAGGGGGTAATTATGCTCGATAGTGGGTTCATGCCTCCATTGAATCTGGGATCGTGACAGTAGGTTCTAAGGTTGTGGATGTGCTGTTGTTGCTACTAGGGATAAAGCATTGATGCTTTGTCTAAAGATATTTGTGTTGATTACATTACGCACCATACTTAATGCAATTATCTGTTGTTTACAACTTAATACTGGAGGGGTTCGGATGATAACCTGAAGGTGGATTATTTAGGCATAGATGCATGCTGGATAGCGGTCTATGTACTTTGTCGTAATGCCCTGATTAAATCACATAGTAATCATCGTTGAATCTTGATTTGTCAATTGCCCACCTGTAATTTGTTCACCCAGCATGTTAGTTATCTTATTGGAGAGACACCACTAGTGAATTGTGGACCCCGATCCATTCTTTTACATCTGAATGCATTCTACTGCAATCATTGTTCTTTACTGTTCTTTGCAAACAAACACCATTTTCCACTCGATACGCTTAATCCTTTGTTTCAGCAAGCCGGTGAGATTGCAACCTCACTGTTACGTTGGGGCAAAGTATCTTGATTGTGTTGTGCAGGTTCCACGTTGGCGCCGGTTTCACTGGTGTTGCGCCGCACTACACTCCTCCACCAACAACCTTCACGTGCTTCTTGGCTCCTACTGGTTCGATAACCTTGGTTTCTTTCTGAGGGAAAACTTGTTGCTGTGCGCATCATACCTTCCTCTTGGGGTTCCCAATGGATGTGTACATCTACGCGCATCAAGCACTTTTTCTGGCGCCGTTGCCGGGGAGATTGATGACCCACAAGTATAGGGGATCGCAACAGTCTTCGAGGGAAGTATTACCCAATTTATTGATTCGACACAAGGGGAGACAAAGAATACTTGTAAGCCTTAACAGCGGAATTGTCAATTCAGCTGCACCTGAAAACAGACTTGCTCGCAAGAGTTTATCGTAGTAACAGTTTTTAGCAGTAGGAATAGTAAAATAACGGTGAAATAAAGACAGCAGTAGTGATTATAGTAAACAGCAGGATTAAAATACTGTAGGCACAGGACGGATTAACGTGCGTTGCATGGATGAGAGAAACTCATATAACAATCAAAGCAGGGGCATTTGCAGATAATAATAAAACGGTATCCAAGTACTAATCAATCAATAGGCATGTGTCCCATATTTAGTCGTACATGCTCGCAATGAGAAACTTGCACAACATCTTTTGTCCTACCAGCCGGTGGCAGCCGGGCCTCTAGGGAAACTACTGGAAATTAAGGTACTCCTTTTAATAGAGTACCGGAGCAAAGCATTAACACTCCGTGAACACATGTGATCCTCACATCACTACCATTCCCTCCGGTTGTCCCGATTTCTGTCACTTCGGGGCCATTGGTTCCGGACAGCGACATGTGTATACAACTTGCAGGTAAGATCATAAACAACGAATATCTTCATGAATCAATAACATGTTCAGATCTGAGATCATGGCACTCGGGCCCTAGTGACAAGCATTAAGCATAACAAGTTGCAACAATATCATAAAAGTGACATCTACGGATACTAGGCACTATGCCCTAACAATCTTATGACTATTACATGACCAATCTCATCCAATCCCTACCATCCCCTTCAGCCTACAGCGGGGGAATTACTCACACATGGATGGGGGAAACATGGCTGGTCGATGGAGAGGCGTTGGTGGTGATGGCGGTGAAGATCTCCTCAAATTCCCCGTCCCGGCGGAACGGAGACTTCGGCTCCCGAGACGGAGTTTCGCGATGTGGCGGCTCTCGGAGGGTTTCTGGCGACTTCCACTTCTCTCCGTGCATTTTTAGGTCGAGGGCGATAAGTAGTCCGAAGGAGGGCGTCGGGGGCCAGCCGAGGCCGCCACACACTAGGGCCACGCGGGCCCCTCCTGGGCCGCGCCGGCCTAGTGTGTGGGGCCCTCGTGCCCCCACCGGCTTGCCCTTCTGGCTCCGCCAATCTTCGGGAAAATAGGGCCTTCTGTATAAATTTCGAGGTTTTTCCTGAAAGTTGGATTTCTGCACAAAAACGAGACACCAGAGCAATTCTGGCAAAACAGCGTTAGTCCGTGTTAGTTGTATCCAAAATACACAAATTAGAGGCAAAACAATAGCAAAAGTGTTCGGGAAAGTAGATACGTTTTGGACGTATCAACTCCCCCAAGCTTAGCTTATTGCTTGTCCTCAAGCAATTCAGTTAACAACTGAGCGATAAAAGAACTTTCACGAACACATTTGCTCATATGATGTATATATTCTCATGCTATGGCTAATACTTAAGCAGTTCATAATGAGACACATGCAAATAAGATCATCCAACAGCTATGTCAATCATGGAGAGGTACCAACAATTAATAATAAGCATCATGAATTATGTATATAAGCAGGATTGCAATGTTCATAAGAGAATATGATAAAGTGGTATCTCGCTTGCCCGTATTTGATCGGCAAAACATAAATGCCGAGGCACCTCTGGAGTTCATAGAAAGACTAGAAGTAGTGATTGTCAAAGATAAAAGCATCAAAGTTATACCACAATCAATCATATTTTGAGACAAGCATATTATACTAAGAATGACAGTTGTGCTCTCAAGATAGTGCTCAAAGAAAGAATGGAGACACAACATAAAAGTAAAAGATTGACCCTTCGCAGAGGGAAGCAGGGATTAACATGCGCTAGAGCTTTTCATTTTTAAAACAGGAGTAAAATTATTTTGAGAGGTGCTTGTTGTTGTCAACGAATGGTAATGGGTACACTAACTACCTCATCAACCGGACTCCCAAGAGCGGCTCCCATGAATTATTTATATGTTTATGTGGCACTCCTTCCAACCTTTCTTACACAAACCATGGCTAACCGAATCCTCGGGTGCCTGCCAACAATCACATACCATGAAGGAGTGCCTTTTTATTTAAGTTTTATTATGATGATGATGACACTCCCCCCAACCTTTGCTTACACAAGCCATGGCTAACCGAATCCTTCGGGTGCCGTCCAACAATCACAAACCATGGAGGAGTGTCTATTTAAGTTAATTAATTTGGGACTGGGAATCCCATTGCCAGCTCTTTTTGCAAAATTATTGGATAAGCGGATGTGCCACTAGTCCATATGAAAGTCCGTCAAAAGTAAATGACAAGGTTGAAAGCTAAACACCACATACTTCCTCATGAGCTACGAAACATTAACACAAATTGAGAAGCATTTTGAAAGTTTTAAAGGTAGCGCATGAGAATTTACTTGGAATGGTTTGAAATGCCATGCATAGGTATTTATGGTGGACACTTTGGAACAACTTGGTTTTCAGGTGTTTGGAAGCACGAGCGGCGTTCCCGCTCAGTACAAGTGAAGGCTAGCAAAAGACTAGGGAGCGACAAATCAAGAGAGCAATAACTGTCATAATCATGCTTGCGGCAAAATAAATTAACGGAGGCATAAAAGTGATACAAGAACTCTGAAGCAATATAAATCATCGAGGCTTAATTGACTTTTGTTCAGTCATATGCATGCGTGAGCATGTGCCAAGTCGATATAAATGAATTATTCAGAGGAGGATACCACAATGCCATACTTACTTATGAATAAAACAATGCAAGCGAACATCCATGACATGCTACTCATATTAATAAATTGGAGCTAAACATGAGAGATCATGAACTACTAGACTTTCTCAAATAACATATACCTCACATGAACCAACTAAGCATGCTCACATGGATGAGTATATGTACAAAAATGAAAACAAATAGAGTTCATACCAGCCTCTCACCACAATCCAATTGTTGTAGATCGTCATTATTGCTTTTCACTTGTGTAGCTTGGATAATATGAAATGAAAACCATGCTCCAGCCACCGAAGACCATTGAACTCATGATGAACTTTACAAACCAAAGAAGAACAGCAAATATTTTTGGTGTTTTCGAATTGGAAACAAGAACAAAAGAAACAAGCAAACAAAGCAAAATCTTTTTGGGTTTTCTCATAGCAAACCAACGATAGCAAATAAAGTAAACTAAGAGCAAAGAACCAAATAAACAAATGGTGAAGAGAAACAACAGAAATATTTTTGTTCTTTTTGTGTTTTAGGAAAGAAACAAAGCGAAAACAAAAGAATGCAAACTAACAGAAACACAGAAAAGCAGGATGACAGAAATCTGCCAAAACCTGACAGCAGTACAGAAATCGAAATTAACAAAAATCTTCCATTGCTCAGCTCAAAAAGTGTTCAACTAATGAAAGTTATATAACAACCTGGGGCACATGCTCAAAAATTGGCAACTCAAAATAACGTTCTGGCTGTGCGTACGATTTTTTTGGTAACAGCCCAGAATCTGTTTTTGGACAGCACTTCCCCAAATATCATCTCCCTCTCATTAGAAAACCACTCTAAGAAACTAAACAAGTATGTACAAGTATCCAGCAACCATAATATGCAAAGAATGAGTGATGCCGGTATACCTCCCCCCAAGCTTAGGCTTTTGGCCTAAGTGGAGTTCATTCCCAACGAGGGTCGGAGTTCCACGCCGGTGGATCATACATGGAGTGATAATAGGGCCCCTGCGCAGAAGAATGTCGTGGAGGTTCCACATGACCATAATGTTGATATGAGGAGCTCGCTGCATCGGATGGAGAGTCGGGGTGCTCCTCGGCCTCCTCCGTGCCTTCCCTTGCACGATGGCCTTCCCTTTCTATGTATGCGTCTTCGAGGGAATAAAACCCAAATTTATTGATTCGACACAAGGGGAGGTAAAGAATACTTATAAGCCTTAACAACTGAGTTGTCAATTCAGCTGCACCTGGAAAAGCACTAGTAACAGGGGTGATGTGAAAGTAGCAGTAATATGAGAATAGTAACAGTAACACAGCAGCAGTAATAGCAATATGAGAGCAATGGTACCAGAAAATAGTTGACATGTAGAACGAGTATATGATGATGAAATATGGACCGGGGTTCCCAGCTATCTACACTAGTGGTAACTCTCCAATAACAAGCGTTGGGTGAACAAATTACAGTTGGGCAATTGATAGGATTGATAAGGCATTAAGAAAGAACATCAATTCATTAATCATGTAGGCATGTTTTCCATATTTAGTCGTACGTGCTCGCAATGAGAAACTTGCACAACATCTATTGTCCTACCAGCCGGTGGCAGCCGGGCCTCAAGGGAATCTACTGGATATTAAGGTACTCCTTTTAATAGAGCACCGGAGCAAAGCATTAACACTCCGTGAAAACATGTGTCCCTCACATCACCGCCATCCCCTCCGGTTGTCCCGATTTCTGTCACTTCGGGGCCTTTGGTTCCGGACAGTGACATGTGCATACAACTTGTAGATACAATCTAAGCAATAATTATAAAGCTCAAATCTAAGATCATGCCACTCGGGCCCTAGTGACAAGCATTAAGCATAACAAGATTGCAGCAACAATAACTTCACAAACTTTATAGATAGACTAATCATAATGTATCATCCATCGGATCCCAACAAACACAACACCGATTACATCAGATGGATCTCAATCATGTAAGGCAGCTCATGAGATCATTGTATTGAAGTACATGGGGGAGAGAATACCAACTAGCTACAGCTAGAACCCGTAGTCCATGGGGGAACTACTCACGGAGCATGATGGAGGCGATGGCGTTGATGGAGATGGCTTCGGGGGCACTTCCCCGTCCGGCGAGTGCCGGGACAGAGACTCTGTCCCCGAATTGGAGTTTCGCGATGGCGGCGGCGCCCTGGAGTCTTTCTGGAGTTTCGTCAAGTGGTACGGTGTTTTTAGGTCGAAAGGGGTTTTATAGGCGAAGAGGCGGCGCAGGGGGGCACCTGGGGCGCCACACCCTAGGCCGGCGCGGCCAGGGTCTGGCCCGCGCCGCCATGTGGTGTGGTGGCCCCCTGGCCCCTCTCCGACTCTTCTTCGGGAGCCTTCCGGGAAAAATAGGAGGTTTGGCGTTGATTTCGTCCAATTCCGAGAATATTGCCCGAACAGCCTTTCTGGAACCAAAAACAGCAGAAAACAGGAACTGGCACTGTGGCATCTTGTTAATAGGTTAGTTACGGAAAACGCATAAAAACATCATAAAGTGCAAGCAAAACATGTAAGTATTGTCATAAAACAAGCATGGAACATCAGAAATTATCGATACGTTCAGCATCCCCAAGCTTAGTTCTGCTCGTCCCGAGCAGGTAAAACGATAACAAAGATAATTTCTGAAGTGACATGCTACTTACATAACCTTGATCATACTATTACAAAGCATATGAAATGAATGAAGTGACTCAAGGCAATGATCTATAGTTGCTAACAAATAGGTAACATATAGCAAAACTTTTCATGGAGAGTACTTTCAAGACAAGCATCAAAAGTCTTGCACAAGAGTTAACTCATAAAGCAATAAGTTCATAGTAAAGGCATCGAAGCAACACAAAGGAGGATATAAGTTTCAGCGGTTGCTTTCAACTTTCAACATGTATATCTCATGGATATTGTCAACATAGAGTAATATGATGAATGCAAATATGCAAGTATGTAAGAATCAATGCACAGTTGACACAAGTGTTTGCTTCTAAGGTGGAAGGAATTAGGTAACTGACTCAACATAAAAGTAAAAGAATGGCCCTTCTACGAGGGAAGCATCGATTGCTATATTTGTGCTAGAGCTTTGGTTTTGAAAACATATAGAGAGCATAAAAGTAAAATTTTGAGAGGTGTTTGTTGTTGTCAACGAATGGTAGTGGGCACACTAACTACCTCATCAACCGGACTCCCAAGAGCGGCTCCCATTTTATTTATTTTTGGGTGGCACTCCTTCCAACCTTTCTTTCACAAACCATGGCTAACCGAATCCTCGGGTGCCTTCCAACATTCACATACCATGGAGGAGTGTCTATTTGCAAAATTAAGTTGCTTACTGATGAATCAGAGCAAAACATGTGAAGAGAATTATTAATGAAAGTTAATTAATTGGGGCTGGGAACCCCATTGCCAGCTCTTTTTGCAAAATTATTGGATAAGCGGATGTGCCACTAGTCCATATGAGAGTCCGTCAAAAGTAAATGACAAGGTTGAAAGCTAAACACCACATACTTCCTCATGAGCTATGAAACATTAACACAAATTGAGAAGCATTTTGAATTATTTAAAGGTAGCACTCAAGCAATTTACTTTGGAATGGCAGGAAATACCACATAGTAGGTAGGTATGGTGGACACAAATGGCATAGGTTTTGGCTCAAGGTTTTTGGATGCATGAGAAGTATTCCCTCTCGATACAAGGCTTAGGCTAGCAAGGTTATTTGAAGCAAACACAAGTATGAACCGGTACAGCAAAACTTACATAAGAACATATTGCAAGCATTATAATACTCTACACTGTCTTCCTTGTTGCTCAAACACTTTTACCAGAAAATATCTAGACCTTAAGAGAGATCAATTATGCAAACCAATTTTAACAAGCTTTACGGTAGTTCTCCACTAATAGGTTTAAACTACATGCAAAAACTTATGATCTACTTGAGAGCTCAAAACAATTGCCAAGTATCAAATTATCCAAGACATATGAGGCATTTTCTTTTCCCAACCAAATAAAGATAAATATTGTAGCTTCCAACTTTTATTCATTGAACATTAAAAGTAAAACGAAGAACAAGTGTTCATATGAAAAAGCGGAGCGTGTCTCTCTCCCAAACATGGATTGCTAGGATCCGAATTTATTCAAACATAAACAAAACGAAAAATAAACACACAGACGCTCCAAGTAAAGCACATATGATGTGACTGAATAAAAATATAGTTTCAGGGGAGGAACCTGATAAGTTGATGAAGAAGGGGATGCCTTGGGCATCCCCAAGCTTAGACGCTTGAGTCTTCTTGAAATATGCAGGGATGAACCACGGGGGCATCCCCAAGCTTAGACTTTTCACTCTTCTTGATCATATATCATCCTCCTCTCTTGACCCTTGAAAACTTCCTTCACACCAAACTTCTCATAAACTTCATTAGAGGGGTTAGTACTCAAAAAATTTGAATCCACCTTGGTCCTGTAGTGGCACATTGCAAGAACTCAATAAAACATTAGCTACAGCTCTCCACGTCTAGAAAGCCTCACATAAAGTCCACAAGAGACAATGCAAAAAACAGAGACAGAATCTGCCAAAACAGAACAGCCAGTAAACACGAATTTTTACGGGGTACTTCCGTTGCTCAAATCAGAAAACTCAAAACTAATGAAAGTTGCGTACATATCTGAGGATCACGCACGTAAATTGACAGATTTTTCTGAGTTTCCTACAGAGAAATTTGCCCAGATTCGTGACAGATAGAAATCTGTTTCTGCGCAGGAATCCAAATCTAGTATCAACCTTCGATTAGAGGCTTCACTTGGCACAACAAAACACAAAACTAAGATAAGGAGAGGTTGCTACAGTAGTAAACAACTTCCAAGACACAAATATAAAACAAAGTACTGTAGCAAAATAACACATGGGTTATCTCCCAAGAAGTTCTTTTCTTTATAGCCATTAAGATGGGCTCAGCAGTTTTAAATGATGCACTCGCAAGAAACAAGAGTAGAGGTAAAAGAGAGCATCAAAAAGCAAATCCAAAACACATTTAAGTCTAACATGCTTCCTATGTAAAGGAATCTTGTAAATAAACAAGTTCATGAAAAGCAAAGTAACAAGCATAGGAAGATAAAACAAGTGTAACTTCAAAATTTTAAGCATATAGAGAGGTGTTTTAGTACCATGCAAATTTCTACAACCATATTTTCCTCTCTCATAATAATTTTCAGTAGCTTCATGGATAAACTCAACAATATAACTATCACATGCAGCATACTTTTCATGATTTCCAAACACATAATTTTTATCAATCTCAAGAATAGTGGAATTAAAACTTTCAAACTTACTTTTATCAATAATATAACAAGGTAGTTGATCAATCTCAAGAGATATGGGACACATAGATAATGTCAAGAACTCTCGAATCCCATTTTCATTAGTAGTACAATTAATATTATCAAGTAACATAGGACCATCATCTAAAGCTTTATCATAAACATTTGCTAAGCAAAATTCTTTAGTACCATGCATTTCGACATCAGGCACAAACAAAGCATTATCATAAGATTTATCAAAGTAGCATGGATTATCATATATAACAATAGCATAATTATTCTCACAAGTTTTACTTATAGGTACTATTTCAAGAGAATCCACAGGAACATAACATTCAACCTCTTCCGGCAAGCATGGAGGACAATCAAATAGTGTAAGAGATGAAGAGTTACTCTCATTAGAAGGTTGGCATGGGTAGCTAATCCATTCTTCCTCCTTTTGTTCGTCGCTCTCCTCTTCTTTTTCATCCAATGAGCTTTCAGGTTCATCAATTTCCTCCTCCTTTTCATCCAATGAGCTTTCAGGTTCATCAATTTCTTCTTCCACCGGTTCCTGCAAATTGTGAGTGCATTCTTGTGCATTAATGTGTCTCTCTTTATAATCAAGGATATACGGATTCCTACTGTAGCATTCTATGCATGAATTAAGGATAGTAGAGACATAATCTTTAAGGTCCTTACAAATAGCACAAGTTTCATAATTCTCAACCATGAAGGATTCTATCTCGGAGGCTCCCATAAATAAGACAAATTGTTCTACCTCTTCGAACCCATAATGAATATAGCAATTCCGATTATAGTTCTTAATTAAAAATTCCTCACTAAAGCCACATTGAAATTTAAGATGTTTAGTATCATGTTCAGAGCAACAGTTTATATCATGGCGTTTAAGCAAGATTTTAGCAATTGTATTTAATTTTTCTATCATAGCACTCATTATTTTACCAGTTCTTGATTCTCTATAATTATTATAACATTCTATAAGCTCCAAGTAGGTTGTAGGTTCTCCCATAACAGCAGTTTTTAATTTTTAGATTTTTCAAATTTTTATGGATTTTTGGGTATATGAGGAAAATAAAACAAGACAAAAAGAAACTAAGCAAAAGTAAACTACGCAAAATAATACTAGACAGAAATAAACTAAGCACAAATAAACTAAACAAAAGTAAACTAGCAAGACAAAATAAAATAAATGCAGAGAGAGATGTAGAGTGTACTCCCCAGGTGAACTTATGAGTAGAGCTATGCCTCCCCGGCAACGGCGCCAGAAAATAGTCTTGATGACCCACAAGTATAGGGGATCGCAACAGTCTTCGAGGGAAGTAAAACCCAAATTTATTGATTCGACACAAGGGGAGGTAAAGAATACTTATAAGCCTTAACAACTGAGTTGTCAATTCAGCTGCACCTGGAAAAGCACTAGTAACAGGGGTGATGTGAAAGTAGCAGTAATATGAGAGCAGTAGTAACAGTAACACAGCAGCAGTAATAGCAATATGAGAGCAATGGTACCAGAAAATAGTTGACATGTAGAACGAGTATATGATGATGAAATATGGACCGGGGTTCCCAGCTATCTACACTAGTGGTAACTCTCCAATAACAAGTGTTGGGTGAACAAATTACAGTTGGGCAATTGATAGGATTGATAAGGCATTAAGAAAGAACATCAATTCATTAATCATGTAGGCATGTTTTCCATATTTAGTCGTACGTGCTCAATGAGAAACTTGCACAACATCTATTGTCCTACCAGCCGGTGGCAGCCGGGCCTCAAGGGAATCTACTGGATATTAAGGTACTCCTTTTAATAGAGCACCGGAGCAAAGCATTAACACTCCGTGAAAACATGTGTCCCTCACATCACCGCCATCCCCTCCGGTTGTCCCGATTTCTGTCACTTCGGGGCCTTTGGTTCCGGACAGTGACATGTGCATACAACTTGTAGATACAATCTAAGCAATAATTATAAAGCTCAAATCTAAGATCATGCCACTCGGGCCCTAGTGACAAGCATTAAGCATAACAAGATTGCAGCAACAATAACTTCACAAACTTTATAGATAGACTAATCATAATGTATCATCCATCGGATCCCAACAAACACAACACCGATTACATCAGATGGATCTCAATCATGTAAGGCAGCTCATGAGATCATTGTATTGAAGTACATGGGGAGAGAATACCAACTAGCTACAGCTAGAACCCGTAGTCCATGGGGAACTACTCACGGAGCATGATGGAGGCGATGGCGTTGATGGAGATGGCTTCCGGGGCACTTCCCCGTCCCGGCAGTGCCGGGACAGAGACTTCTGTCCCCGAATTGGAGTTTCGCGATGGCGGCGGCGCCCTGGAGTCTTTCTGGAGTTTCGTCAAGTGGTACGGTGTTTTTAGGTCGAAAGGGGTTTTATAGGCGAAGAGGCGGCGCGGGGGGCACCTGGGCGCCACACCCTAGGCCGGCGCGGCCAGGGTCTGCCCGCGCCGCCATGTGGTGTGGTGGCCCCCTGGCCCCTCTCCGACTCTTCTTCTGGAGCCTTCCGGGAAAAATAGGAGGTTTGGCGTTGATTTCGTCCAATTCCGAGAATATTGCCCGAACAGCCTTTCTGGAACCAAAAACAGCAGAAAACAGGAACTGGCACTGTGGCATCTTGTTAATAGGTTAGTTCCGGAAAACGCATAAAAACATCATAAAGTGCAAGCAAAACATGTAAGTATTGTCATAAAACAAGCATGGAACATCAGAAATTATCGATACGTTGGAGACGTATCAATGGCCTTCCCTTTCTATGTATGCATTTAGCTCATTTTCTGTGATCGACCACCCTTTCCTGGCATCAAGGTTAAGCAGAGCAGGTGCAGGCAATCGTACTAGTTTTTCAATTTTCTTAGTTATTCTCCAATTTTTCTTATACAAAGTTATCCTATAATACAGGTTGTTCAAATTAGATGCATCTGAAATAAACTCATGTTTAATCATGGAAACAACATCAAGTTTCTCTATGGAAAGCGGAATATCTAGATGGTGAGGTTCTACACCATGCATAGCTAACAAGCGAGAGGCGATAAGACCTCCACAAATTCCTCCTTTCTCACGGTTAGTGGCAAGTCTACAAGCTATTAAAGCACCCAAATTATAAGTCCTATCCTGTTGCAAAGCGGCAGCTAAGAAAGCCATATCTTGGACAGACAATTTACTTGCATTCTTTCTAGCAAGAACGCACTTTGTAACGAAATAAGCAAAGTAGCGGATAGCTGGTTGTTGAATGCTACTAATCTTACCACCATCATCGGAGAAACTCCTCCCATTACAAATCATTGTATAAAGATTCGAGAGCTCCCGCGGCGTTCCCCTGACCTTCTCGCAGGATCCCCACTGCGGCACTCTAATTGCTGCACAAAAATCACTGAAAGGCAAGTTGATAGTTTTGTTATAAATCTTGTACCGGACCATGGGGTTAGTTTGAGACCGATGAAATTCGAAATCCTGCACAACCGACACCGTTAGTTTAGCATATTGGTAAGGTTCACCAACAGTAAAACCTTCCAACCCTGCATTGGAAATCAGTGTTTGAACATCTTGCAGGATTCCTGCATTCCGCATAAAATCCGTGCATGGGTAATAAGAGGGGTATACTCCCTCTTCGCGATGAACTCTCATGACTTGTTGTACCTCCAATTCTTGTTGATTTAGTTGGTGCCTACTCCCTTCCATTTTCTGAAATTTTTCAACAACCATTATAAAATTTGATTTCAAGGTATATAATTGAGGGGAACTACTATAGGAACTTGCTAGAGTACTACACATGCATCAAAACTAGTTTCTACCACTTAGAACAAGCATGCAAGCTCACTAAACATGTTATCTACAGCAGCAAAATATTCAAGATATACTCAACCAAACAAAATTCTAATTGGACAATCAAAGGAGTCACATACCAAGGAGCAAATGTGCCAAATTTCAGACAGAAATCTAGGCTGAGCAAAGAGATCGAAAAATCGCGAGTTCTTGAGCAGAAACGCGAGTGAGAGAAGTGAGTACGAGTTTTTCGGGAGAGAGAAGAGAATGGGAGGAAGAGATGCTGAAATGGGGCAAAGGGGGGCCCACACACCAGGGTGGCGCGCCCCCCTTGCTGGCCGCGCCGGCCTGTGGGGTGCCACCCTGGGGTGCCCCACTGGTCAGCCCCAGTGCTCCCAGTGCCTCTTCGAAAAATAGGACTACCAGTATAATTTTTGTAAATTTTTTAGAACTTCGAAAAATGCACATTTCTGGGTGTTAAATTAATTATTACTGCGCAGGAAAATGATTTCCAAAATCTTAAACAACTAAAGCATATTGCAAAACAAAAAGTGCTACAGCAAGTAAAACAAATGGAGGGAGAAAGAAAGAAAGAAATGTTGTTTAGCTCTCTTATGCATTAAAATATACTTGTTAACAAGGTTGATCAAGTCTTGCTACCAAATAAATTTTATATGACATAAGAAGAAATAAACCTCAAATCAATCATGTTACCTTATATTGAATTGATATGGATCCAATCACAAGAGTTTGATATTCTTATTTAGGCTCATATATAGGACAATCAATGGATCCCACTTTGATAGTTTTCACATTAAAAATTGTATTAACTCCATATACTTTATCAATCCTCTTGGGAAAATAGACGGTATGTTCCTTGTCATCAACATTGAAAGTAACCTTGCCTTTATTGCAATCAATAACAGCCCCTGCAGTATTAAGAAAGGGTCTTCCAAGAATAATGGACATATTATCATCTTCAGGCATTTCCAACACAACAAAATCAGTTAATATCAAGCAATGTTGAGTAACTTGAACAGGAACATTTTCACATACACCAACAAGAATAGCAGTAGATTTATCAGCCATTTGCAAAGATATATCAGTTGGTATCAACTTATCTAAATCAAGTCTCTTATAGAGAGAAAAGGGCATTACACTAACTCCTGCTCCCAAATCACATAGAGCAGTTCTAACATAATTATTCTTGATGGAACAAGGAATAGTCGGTATACCTGGGTCTCCAAGCTTCTTTGGAACCTTACCATTGAAGGAGTAATTAGCGAGCATAGTGGAAATCTCCTCATTGGGAATTTTCCTTTTGTTAGAGACAATATCTTTCATATACTTTGAATAAGGAGGCAATTTAATAGCATCAGTCAAAGGGATTTGCAAAAATAAAGGTTTCATCCAATCACAAAATTTATTATAATGTTCCTCCTCCTTTGATTTTAGTTTCTTAGCAGGAAAAGGCATTTGCTTTTGAACCCAAGGTTCTCTTTCATTACCATGTTTCTCAGCAATAAAATCTTCTTTAGTGTACTTTTTATTTTTAGCATGCTTTTCAGGTTCTTTTTCAACCTCTTCTTTATCAGGAGTATCATCCTTATCATTATCTTTATCATGTTCATTACCACTTTCAGTTTCAGCATCAGAAATAGAAATACTATTAGGATCATTAACAGGTTTAGAGGATTCTACAACATTCTTATGTTTCTTTTTCTTTTTCTTAGATGGAGCACTAGTTTTAGTTAGTTGAGAATCTTGTTCAACTCTTTTGGGATGCCCTTCAGGATATAGAGGATCCTGGGTAGAAACACCACCTCTAGTTGTTACTTCATAAGCATGTTTTTCTTTAGAATTATTTCCCAACAAGTCATTTTGCACTTTAGTGAGTTGATCAATTTGAGTTTGAACCATATGAAAATGTTTAACAAGTATCTTAACATCATTGGAGGTTCTCTCCACAATATCATGCAATTCACTAATAGCTCGAGAATTTTCCATTAAATGATTCTCTACTCTCATATTAAAGTTTTCTTGCTTAACAATATAATTATCAAACTCATCTAAGCATTGAGCAGGAGGTTTTGAATACGGAATATCTTCCCTAGTAAAGCGTTGAAGAGAGTGTACCTCAATCATGGATGAAGGGGGAGTTATCTTACATAAATCTTCTATAGGAGGTAAATTCTTCACATCTTCAGGTTTAATACCCTTCTCTTTAAGAGACTTCTTGGCTTCCCTCATATCTTCATCATTTAATTTAATCATACCCCTCTTCTTCAATATCGGTGTCGGGGTTGGTTCAGGTGTAGACCAATCATCATGATTCCGGCCTATTTTAGCCAATAATTCTTCAGCGTGGAGTTCTTTTCCTGAAAACACAACCAGCACAACTATCCAGGTATGCCCTAGACTCAATGGTTAGTCCACTATAAAATATATCAAGTAAATCATGCTTTTCCAAATCATGATCAGGCTGAGCTCTAATAAGAGAGCAAAATCTCGCCCAAGCCTCAGGCAATTTCTCTCCATCTTCCTGGTCAAAATTATAAATTCTCTGCAAAGCAATATGTTGAGCGCTAGCAGGAAAGTATTTTCGAAAGAAAACATCACGCAAGTCAATTGGACTTCTAATAGAACCAGGAGGCAAATTATTATACCAAGTTTTAGCATCATCCTTTAATGAGAAAGGAAAAAATTTAGCGACAAAATAAGTACGCATCTTGACATCATCAGAAAACAAGCTACTCAGAGTAGATAACTCAATCATGTGTTCAACAACACTTTCTTTTTCAGTACCACAAAAGGGTGTTTTCTCAACAATAGCTATATGAGATAGATCAAGAGAAAAATCATAATCTTTATCCTTAATGTTTATAGGAGATGTAGCAAATTTAGGATCAGGAGACAGTTTATATCTAACAGCATGTTCTGCAAGCAACTTTTTAATTTTTCTTGCATCAGTAGTAGCATTGCATTTTTCAATAAAATCATCATCAAGTTCCACATAATCTTCATCAAGATCATCACTAGAATATTCAACAGACTCAGGTGAATTAACAGGTGTAGCAGCATTTTCATTAGGAGTTTCAGTATTTTCAATTTGCCTAGACCTAGCAATTGTAGCATCTAGAAAAGATCCTAACGAACCATCATTATCAAGCACAGCAGAAGCATCATCACAATTATAAGAGGAATTTTCAGATTCAGCAGAAGTACCAGCATTTGAAGCTTGTGGTGGTGAAACAAGTTTACTTATCACAGATGGTGAATCAAGAGCAGCAGAGGTACTAAGAGTTGTACCTTTTCTTGTAGTGGATGGTAATATGGCGATCTTAGTATCGCGAGGTTTACCCATGATGGAGACTTTGCAGCGAACAATATCAATCCAAGTGAACTTCCAAATAAAGCTATGCTCCCCGGCAACGGCGCCAGAAAATAGTCTTGATGACCCACAAGTATAGGGGATCGAGGGAAGTATTACCCAATTTATTGATTCGACACAAGGGGAGACAAAGAATACTTGTAAGCCTTAACACGGAGTTGTCAATTCAGCTGCACTGGAAACAGACTTGCTCGCAAGAGTTTATCATAGTAACAGTTTTATAGCGTAGGAATAGTAAAATAACGGCGGTGAAATAAAGACAACAGTAGTGATTATAGTAAACAGCAGGATTAAAATACTGTAGGCACAGGACGGATTAACGGGCGTTGCATGGATGAGAGAAACTCATATAACAATCAAAGCAGGGGCATTTGCAGATAATAATAAAACGGTATCCAAGTACTAATCAATCAATAGGCATGTGTTCCATATTTAGTCGTACGTGCTCGCAATGAGAAACTTGCACAACATCTTTTGTCCTACCAGCCGGTGGCAGCCGGGCCTCTAGGGAAACTACTGGAAATTAAGGTACTCCTTTTAATAGAGTACCGGAGCATGAACACATGTGATCCTCACATCACTACCATTCCCTCCGGTTGTCCCGATTTGTCACTTCGGGGCCATTGGTTCCGGACATGACATGTGTATACAACTTGCAGGTAAGATCATAAACAACGAATATCTTCATGAATCAATAACATGTTCAGATCTGAGATCATGGCACTCGGGCCCTAGTGACAAGCATTAAGCATAACAAGTTGCAACAATATCATAAAAGTGACATCTACGGATACTAGGCACTATGCCCTAACAATCTTATGACTATTACATGACCAATCTCATCCAATCCCTACCATCCCCTTCAGCCTACAGCGGGGGAATTACTCACACATGGATGGGGGAAACATGGCTGGTCGATGGAGAGGCGTTGGTGGTGATGGCGGTGAAGATCTCCTCCAATTCCCCGTCCCGGCGGAGTGCCAGAACGGAGACTTCTGGCTCCCGTGTAAGGGTACATTGCCCCTATGTGTGGTTTTGGTAATTAATGACAACCCCTATGGACTAATGTTTTCATTAAGTTTATATGAAGGAATATTCCATAGGTACTACTTGTACTCCATGTGTTGGATTCAAGTATGGATGCCATGAAGATAAAGATATACCTTGTGTATTGGCATCAAGATCATCGGTTTGAAGATAAATATGTGATATGATCAACAAGAAGAAATGAAGATGGAGTTCTTATGTGGAACTCAATATTAGCCATGCTCTATCTTAAGTGAGTATGAGAAGATACAAGGTTGAGTCGTGCAAGTTCAAGATGAGCATCTCAAGTGGATCACATGCTTGAAGCTTGCCGTCCATTTGGTGACATTGGACATGTGAAGATGTGCATCAATGGAGCTTTCCCATCATGGTGTATGGGGGAGCATTTGCGAGTCTTCACGAAGCAACGATGATCAAGTAAGGCATTCCGGCTAGTGTAGAGCTTGAAGAGTTATCATCAAGATCAAGCGGGATGCACAAGGCAAAGGTATGACCTTGATAGGTTTTCCTTTTACCGGTCTCAAGGTGGTTGTTGGGAGACCGGATTATAGGATAGATAGCCGCACTATCAAGAGGGGCTTTCGGTTGGGTAACTTGATCACATCGTCTTAGAGAGCTCAACCCTTTGCATGCTTTGCATTCCATAAATCTATTGCTTCTTGGTGTTTCTTTGTGTAAGGTTCTTGAGCTTGTTGCTAGCTTTACAACAAGCCCAAGTTCATCGAAAACGGAATCCATATGCATCTTCTATTGCGTTTTCAAGCTTGGAGGTTTTACCGGTGTCTCTTTTATAGATAGGTCAAACATTCATCTTATGGTTTTTACTCCGTGGGTGGACAATGATGTTTCTATGCATAAAGTTGTAGGGCTTGTTGTCCTGATTCCAACAAGCCCAAGATCATCGAAATCGGAGTCCGGACGCAAAAGTTATCATGGTTTTTGTAAACCATGTTTTCATATTTGGCCCGGTGGCGCCGGCTGTCTGACCGGCTCGTCCGGCACAGACCGGCTCCCACACCGGTGCCATCCGGACGGTTGATACGTCTCCGACGTATCGATAATTTCTTATGTTCCATGCTACTTTATTGATGATACCTACATGTTTTATGCACACTTTATGTCATATTCATTTTCTGGAACTAACCTATTAACAAGATGCCGAAGTGCGTTCCTGTTTTCTGCTGTTTTTGGTTTCGAAATCCTAGTAACGAAATATTCTCGGAATTGGACGAAATCAACGCCCAGGTTCCTATTTTGCCCGGAAGCATCCAACACCAGAGCGCCGGAGGGCCTGTGGGCCCAGGATGATAGGGTGCGCGCGGGGCCCTGGCGCGCCAGCCTATGGTGTCGTCGCCCCTTCGACCCTCCGACGCTGCCCTTTCGCCTATATAAAGCCCCTGCATCGAAAACCCTTACGGAGGAAGCCACGGTACGCAAAACCTTCCAGAGCCGCCGCGCGAAGCCAAGATCGGGGACGAGTCTCTGTTCCGGCACCTGCCGGACGGGGAAGTGCCCCGGAAGGCTTCTCCATCGACACCGCTGCCATCTCCACCGCCATCTTCATCACCGCTGCTCCCATGAAGAGGGAGTAGTTCTCCATCGAGGCTCGGGGCTGTACCGGTAGCTATGTGGTTAATCTCTCTCCTATGTACTTCAATACAATGATCTCATGAGCTGCCTTACATGATTGAGATTCATATGAGTTTTGTATCACTATTCATCTATGTGCTACTCTAGTGATGTTATTAAAGTACTCTATTCCTCCTCCACGTGTGTAAAGGTGACAGTGTGTGCACCGTGTGAGTACTTGGCGTAGGCTATGATCATGATCTCTTGTAGATTGCGAAGTTAACTATTGCTATGATAATATTGATGTGATCTATTCCTCCTACATATGCATGAAGGTGACAGTGTGCATGCTATGCTAGTACTTGGTTTAGTCTTTTGATCTATCTTACACTAAAGGTTACTAAAATATGAGCATTATTGTGGAGCTTGTTAACTCCGGCATTGAGGGTTCGTGTAATCCTACGCAATGTGTTCATCATCCAACAAAAGTGTAGAGTATGCATTTATCTATTCTTATGTGATCAATGTTGAGAGTGTCCACTAGTGAAAGTCTAATCCCTAGGCCTTGTTCCTAAATACTGCTATCGCTGCTTGTTACTGTTTACTGCGTTACTACTGCTGAGTTACTACTGCTTGTTTACTTCCCGCAATATTACTACCATCAACTGCATGCCAGTAAGCTATTTTCTGGCGCCGTACTACTGCTCATATTCATTCATACCACTTGTATTTCACTATCTCTTCGCCGAACTAGTGCACCTATTAGGTGTGTTGGGGACACAAGAGACTTCTTGCTTTGTGGTTGCAGGGTTGCATGAGAGGGATATCTTTGACCTCTTCCTCCCGAGTTCGATAAACCTTGGGTAATCCACTTAAGGGAAACTTGCTGCTGTTCTACAAACCTCTGCTCTTGGAGGCCCAACACTGTCTACAAGAATAGAAGCACCCGTAGACATCAACGGTTTCCAGGGGGCTTTCAGGGGCGCCCGGTCCCTGGCCCGGTCGACCGGGTTTTCCGCCAGGCGGCCCGGTCCCTGGCCCGGTCTGACCGGGCTTTCCGCCAGGCTGCACGAAAAACTCCCAGATCTGCCCCAAACGGTCATATTTCATTTGGCTATAAAAGGGGCTTCTTCCCCAACAGTTTTCTAGGGTTCTTGAGCATGTTTTTGACCACCATTGTTGAACCTCTTGAGCTTGCTTCCTCTCCCTTCCCTCCCATGATTCTTGCTCATTCTTGAGGGATCTAAGAGAGGAGATCTAGATCTACAACCTCCACCAATCCATTTCTCCTCTAAGTGAGGGGAACTCTTGGGATCTAGATCTTGGAGTCTTTTGTTGACTTTCCCCATTGTTCTTCCTCTCCAATCTCATCTTAGCATTTGTTGCTTGGGTGGGATTTGAGTGTGAAGGACTTGAACACCTCTAGTGTTCTTGCTTTGCATCATTGCATAGTGTTGAGCTCTCCACCACGATTAGTTCGAGTGAGAGACCGTGAGCTTGTTACTCTTGGAGGGAGACCTCCTAGTTGGCTTGGCGGTTGGTGCTCCGGTGATCTCTTCAAGAAGATTGTGAAGAGGCCCGGGCTTCTCCTTCGTGGAGCTTGTGAAGTGGTTGTGGAGCTTGCCATCTCCGGAGCGGAGGAAAAGCTAACCATAAGGAAAGGGCCATTATCCTTCGTGGGTGTGGTTCGGAGAATAGGGTGAGCCTTCGTGGCGCGGGGAATCCTTCGTGGGACCTCCACTCCTCCAAACGTGACGTACCTTGTTGCAAAGCAAGGGAACACGGGAATACATCCTCGTCTCCGCGTGCCTCGGTTATTTCTATACCCGAGCTCTCTTTCCTTGTGATAGCCATCGTGCTTGAAGTACATATATCTTGCTATCACTTGTGCTACATATATCTTGTGCCTATCTTGCTTAGCTCTAGTTGCCATTGTTACACTTAGTTGAGCTTAGCATATTTAGGGTTTGTGCTTGTAAACTAAACATTAGTTTAATTCCGCATTCTTACAAGACAAATCCACAAGAGTTTGTAATTGCCTATTCACCCCCCTCTAGGCGACATCTCGATCTTTCAATTGGTATCAGAGCAAGGTCTCTCCTTGTTTAAGGCTTCACCGCCTTGAGAGTAAAGATGTCGGCTAGTAACTTAGTGCACAATGACACAATTATCTTTGTTGGCACAAATTATCTTTTGTGGCGAAATTGCTTGCTTTGCAAACTTCGGACCTTGTGTCCAAACATTGAGCAATTTCTAGATGTAGGTTTTTCTCCTCCGATGGACCCTCAAAATCTATCTTTAGAGGATGAGAAAAACTTACATCTTGAAGCTCAAGTATCTAATGAGCTTGTATTCTCTTTGAGACCAGATTTTCATAGGTTCTTGATATATATAAAGCGAAAATCGTCTCATGAGATGTGGATCAAGCTTAAGGAAATGTTTGGTGGATCCACTTCTCATTTGGTTGGTGGTGACTCCGAGGAGCTCTCTTCCCCTTCACATCATGAAGAGCTCCAAGTTGCTTCCACCTCCGGCCGTGATGAGTTCTCATCTTCTTCCACTTCACCAACGTGTAGCAAGACACGAGGTAATGATATGGTGAGTGGTGAGGAATATCGCAATGTTGATATTGTGCTCAATAGTGATGATTCTTCATCTCTATCTCATTGCAATGCTTCCTCTTTGGACTTAAACACATCTAGCATTAAAAATAATTTACATGCTTGTGTTGATAGTCCTTGCATATCATGTGTAAATTGCTTACATAAATCCCATGATGATATGCTTGCCTTGTCTTGCTCCCATAATCAAAATGCTTCTATTTCCTCTAGTTGTTTGTTGACTAACAATGTAGAGGAAACCGAACACTCTATGGATCAAGACATGTTTTCAAATGAGGATTCAAGAATTTCTTCATCTTCATCCTCCGGTATGCACATGTGCCTTATGGCAAATGGATCAAAGGTATCTCCTACTTTGACTCCTAACACTTCCTCTAATGATGAGAGTGATGATGATGATAATGATGAAGAATATAATATCTTGGTGCATAATATGGCAATGGTATATGCTTCTCTTCATGGTAATAAAGAAGCTCGTGCTAATCTCGAACACTCTATGGATACCTTGAGTAAATATAGGGAAACCATAGTGGAGTTGGAGTCCCATGTTGAAAATGGGGAAATGAGATTCACTCTCCTCAAGCATGAGCTAAAAGATGAGAAGCATACTAATTTTATGCTCACACAAAAATTTGAATCCTATAAGCATGAAAATGAGAAAACTATTGTTGATGCTTGTGCTACTAACTCTACTTCTTGTGAAGCATCTATCCTAAAGGAAAATGTTGAGTTGAGAGCTCAACTTGAGTTGCTAACTAGCAATTATAGGAAATTGGAAGAAAGTCATAAAAAGCTCTCGGGCTCTCATGATGACCTTCTAATTTCCTATGATGGGCTAAAGTTAGCTCATGAGGCTAGTATCACTAAGGTAACATCTTGTGAGCCTCATGTGGACATTAGCACAATCTCTACTACAAATGCTAAATTGCCATGTGCTAGTCCTTGTAATCCATCTAGTCAAACTAGTGATACACCTTGTGTTGGATTACTTGCCTTGCCTTGTTGCTCTAACAATGAAACTTCTACTTCCTCTAGTACTTGTATTTCTACTAACCATGTAGAGGAAATAAAAGAGCTCGAGGCCCAAGTCCTTTCTTTAAAGAAAGACTTGGAAAAGCGTCATGAAGGGAAATCCGCACTTGACAAGATGTTGAGTATGCAACAATCCCCCAATGACAAGAGTGGACTTGGATTCAATTCCAATAACAAGAACAAGTCCAAGAGCAAGAGCAACAAAAAGAAGGGCCAAGACAAAGTCAAGGATCCGGCCAAGTTGGTTTGTTTCAAGTGCAAGGTTGAAGGGCATCATGTTAGATCATGCCCATTGAAGAAGAAGAAGCACTTGAGTGAGAAACAACAAGGGAAACGGCCACAAGGTCAAGGTCAAGCTCATGCTCGACCTCAAGTTGAAGATAGGCCACTTCCCAAGAAGAATCAAGATATTGTTCCCCAAGAGAAGAAATCAATAAAGAAGAGAAAGGGGAACACTTGCTACTTATGTCGTGTGAAGGGGCACTTTGCTTCTTCATGTTTAGGTAGTACCTTATCTAACCCTATAATTGTTGATGATGATTATTCTCTAGGGAAGGATAAGGATGGCAATGTGTTTGCCAAGTTTGTTGGAACTCAAAGTGGTCTCAAGAAAAGGACCATTTGGGTTGCCAAGCCTATTGTGACTAACCTCTTAGGACCCAACTTGGTTGGGGACCAACAAGCTCAAACGTGATCAATAGGTACATATGGAGGTCATGGGAGACTTGGCTAATTCATGAAGAATTTAGGGATCTTCATATATTATATTTTGACCAAGCCAAGTCGTATGGATCATTATCTATATCTTATAACCAATGTTCCTCCTTGCGGTAACTTATACTTCAACTCTTCATATTCATTGTAAGTTACTTGCCCCTTTGCATGTTTGGTTTTGTATCAAATATGTGTTTGTATGTGTTGAGTCTTACTTGCCTATCTTGTGTATTCAAGTATGATTGTTTGACTCACCATATACTAGTGTATTGTTTTGAGCCTAATGCATCTTGATAATATCTTATTTGGCTCTCTTTGAGTGATTAATGGAACATCCCATTTTGGGGGAGTGATATGCATTATGCATCTCTCTTTCTTTAAAATGTGTGTACATGGGTACCACCACTTAGTATTGATATTGCAAGATTATCTAGTCACTATGTGGTGTGTCATACTCATGAGAAATTCAAATTCTAAATGTCCATTAATCATCTCTAGTCGAATTTTAGTTGCCTCTTGTTTAGAAGAAATGTTTTATCACATTATGGGGGAGTAATATGTTTTGTACATATCACAAACCTAAGAAAATGTGAACATATGAGGTTATGCCACTTGGAGTTGATACACGTAATTATCTTGTTCCTAGGTGGCATGTTTGCTCAAACAAGCTCCACTTCTATTAAAAAACTCTTATTGGCTCATCCTATGGATTCTTGTTTGAATAAGAAATTCTTGGTACGGTTTTCCTCAAATACATATCTCTATATCTTATTTGGGACACCGTTTGCTTCATGTTATTCTAATCATTGCCGTGCGTGATTGTTTGACTAATTGAAGCTATCAAGAATCTTCATCCATGCATAGTGCTTAATTCTATATACTTATCCTATGCCTTTTATTGTGAAGTTGATCCTTACTATCATTATCAATTCACCACCGGAAATTATTTCCAATATACTCATTGTCTTTGACAATTGATAACCTTGTATGTGGTTGAATTCATGGATCATCTTCACCTTGGATTGCTTCTTATTTTACTTATTTTATTTCCAAGAAATCTTTGTTGCTCCCACGTGTCTTCTTTGTCCCTTTGAAAAATCTTTTGATAAATTCTCTTGATTCATATCAAGTGTTTGTTTTGGAAGACAAATCTTTTCCTTACGGTACATTGTGCCATTGTGAAAAGTGTAGAGGGTTTGGTTTATTTGTTTGAACCTTGCTCTTTTGGGAGTTTGCTATCTCATTCCTTCTTACATGTTTTATTTGCTTGAATGAGATAAATCTTTGAGCATGTTTGCTTTATTTCATCCTTTATGCTCAATGGTTTCTTCTTAGTTCATTTGATTGAACTTTGTTGAACAAATCTTTTGTGATTTGTGTCTTTGATATATTTTGGACAACAAATTTGTTTGGTCACATCTTTATGCTTTCTTTAAATTCATTTGGTGTTTTGTCCAAAGTATATCTTTCTTGGATCTTTAAAGTCTTTATGCATGCTTATATGTAATTTGTTTACATTTGTAGCGTGCTTGCCTTCTTTGATCCATTATATAGGGTATACTCCATCAAATCCTAAACGGCTAAGATGTGCATGAAATTCAAATTTCATCTATAAATATGCACATATTTATATGGAGTGTGTCCTATGTATTGTGGTTATTCTAACCATTGTGGACCCAATAAGTTTGGGGACCAAGATGTACTTAAATAATGTTTTAGGTACATTGGAGATGCAATGGAGGCTTGTCTCATCTATAAGGAAGGTGTTGTCACCATATGGTAATTGGGGTCAAGCTAGGATGATGAATGAACTCTTATCTACTACATCAAGCCATTGCTATCTCGGTAACAAGTATCTTATTCGTGCATACTCCTATAGCATCCAACCTCTTGTAGGTTGCATCTTGGCATGAAATTATTTATTTCGAAAATATTGCGGTTCTTGAAAAATCCTTTGTAAAGAAAACTTCTTATTGAACATTTGAGCAATTTGAGAAGATGCATATGATAGGAATATATATATATATATAAATCATATTTATGATTCACCTATCCTAAATATGCCTTCTAGCAATTTATTGCATATCAATTCCTCAAGAGCTCTTATGTGCAATATTGATGAAATTGTGAAATAAATCCGTATTTGTGATACTTGTTGCCTTTCTCAAAACATTCCAACTAGCTTTACTTCCCTTATTGTTAGTTGTGATGTTTTTGAGATTTTCTTGGTTGAAGCTCATCCATATACCACAAGTGAATATTGGAGCCATAGGCTATATATGCTTTTTAAGCAAACATCCTTTGGTATATTTTATGACTTCATCTTGGATATCTTGTCTTATTTATTTTGTTAACCTCTTGTGTGTGCATGTTTCTTTATGGATCATTATGTCCACTTTAGAAACTTATATACATGCGAGTGTTAATCCATCACCTTGATATCCTTGTTCTTTGCCAACCATCTTTTACCCTTTTATTTCTAGTGGTGTTGGTAAAGAAGATTTATGAGTACTTGGTTTATTTGTGTTTCTTCATGCACTCATATCTCGTAATTATTGGACTCAAGTTGTTCTTGATAAGCATATTCTCTTTATCTTGGTTGTGTTCTAAATGATATAGAGGGAGTGAGGATTCCATGTTTATGCATATTGTATTCAAATGCAAACATTATAAATTATGCACGAACCTTGGGGAGCTTTCTTATTTTTATTTAGAGCACTATATCTCTCTTATCATGATATCTTTGTTTGTCCAATTGGATCTTTGATTGCTTGCTTTATTTGTTAAAACTTCCTTCACCATGTTATCCTTGTGCAATCTTTGATCCTCAATATAGTTTGACTTCCTTCAAGTATTCATCATTGGATATGTGCATTTGATTCCACTCAAATTATGAGAAGTGCACACCTTGGGGAGGAACTCACATTATATTGGCTTTCTAAATTTTTCACCCATTTTGGCACTCGATGCCAATGGGGGAGAAGTTTAGAGGGTTTAAGGGAATGGTTTTATACTTAAGTTTGGTTTGTGCTTAAGTGTTTTGCCTCTCATGCATTCCATATTTATATGTCTTGCATGGTTGTATATATATAGTGGAAATTGTCCCAAAGGTTAATCTTGACAATGTATGCAATGAATTCATGTTCATCACACGTGCATACATTGTGGGGGAGTTTGCTCTATATATATTGGTTCTACTCACATCCCTTGCATTAGTTGTAGTTGTGTGAGTAGAGTTGGTTTTGATATGGGATAGTACTTTGTGTTACTTGACCATATCAAATACAACCTCTTGTATACAACTTATTCTCGGATAAGTTGCGTACTTGTCTCTAATATTCATTATATAAACCCTCTTATTGTGGTTGTCATCAATTACCAAAATGGGGGAGATTGTAAGGGTACATTGCCCCTATGTGTGGTTTTGGTAATTAATGACAACCCCTATGGACTAATGTTTTCATTAAGTTTATATGAAGGAATATTCCATAGGTACTACTTGTACTCCATGTGTTGGATTCAAGTATGGATGCCATGAAGATAAAGATATACCTTGTGTATTGGCATCAAGATCATCGGTTTGAAGATAAATATGTGATATGATCAACAAGAAGAAATGAAGATGGAGTTCTTATGTGGAACTCAATATTAGCCATGCTCTATCTTAAGTGAGTATGAGAAGATACAAGGTTGAGTCGTGCAAGTTCAAGATGAGCATCTCAAGTGGATCACATGCTTGAAGCTTGCCGTCCATTTGGTGACATTGGACATGTGAAGATGTGCATCAATGGAGCTTTCCCATCATGGTGTATGGGGGAGCATTTGCGAGTCTTCACGAAGCAACGATGATCAAGTAAGGCATTCCGGCTAGTGTAGAGCTTGAAGAGTTATCATCAAGATCAAGCGGGATGCACAAGGCAAAGGTATGACCTTGATAGGTTTTCCTTTTACCGGTCTCAAGGTGGTTGTTGGGAGACCGGATTATAGGATAGATAGCCGCACTATCAAGAGGGGCTTTCGGTTGGGTAACTTGATCACATCGTCTTAGAGAGCTCAACCCTTTGCATGCTTTGCATTCCATAAATCTATTGCTTCTTGGTGTTTCTTTGTGTAAGGTTCTTGAGCTTGTTGCTAGCTTTACAACAAGCCCAAGTTCATCGAAAACGGAATCCATATGCATCTTCTATTGCGTTTTCAAGCTTGGAGGTTTTACCGGTGTCTCTTTTATAGATAGGTCAAACATTCATCTTATGGTTTTTACTCCGTGGGTGGACAATGATGTTTCTATGCATAAAGTTGTAGGGCTTGTTGTCCTGATTCCAACAAGCCCAAGATCATCGAAATCGGAGTCCGGACGCAAAAGTTATCATGGTTTTTGTAAACCATGTTTTCATATTTGGCCCGGTGGCGCCGGCTGTCTGACCGGCTCGTCCGGCACAGACCGGCTCCCACACCGGTGCCATCCGGACGGTTTCCAGGGGGCTTTCAGGGGCGCCCGGTCCCTGGCCCGGTCGACCGGGTTTTCCGCCAGGCGGCCCGGTCCCTGGCCCGGTCTGACCGGGCTTTCCGCCAGGCTGCACGAAAAACTCCCAGATCTGCCCCAAACGGTCATATTTCATTTGGCTATAAAAGGGGCTTCTTCCCCAACGGTTTTCTAGGGTTCTTGAGCATGTTTTTGACCACCATTGTTGAACCTCTTGAGCTTGCTTCCTCTCCCTTCCCTCCCATGATTCTTGCTCATTCTTGAGGGATCTAAGAGAGGAGATCTAGATCTACAACCTCCACCAATCCATTTCTCCTCTAAGTGAGGGGAACTCTTGGGATCTAGATCTTGGAGTCTTTTGTTGACTTTCCCCATTGTTCTTCCTCTCCAATCTCATCTTAGCATTTGTTGCTTGGGTGGGATTTGAGTGTGAAGGACTTGAACACCTCTAGTGTTCTTGCTTTGCATCATTGCATAGTGTTGAGCTCTCCACCACGATTAGTTCGAGTGAGAGACCGTGAGCTTGTTACTCTTGGAGGGAGACCTCCTAGTTGGCTTGGCGGTTGGTGCTCCGGTGATCTCTTCAAGAAGATTGTGAAGAGGCCCGGGCTTCTCCTTCGTGGAGCTTGTGAAGTGGTTGTGGAGCTTGCCATCTCCGGAGCGGAGGAAAAGCTAACCATAAGGAAAGGGCCATTATCCTTCGTGGGTGTGGTTCGGAGAATAGGGTGAGCCTTCGTGGCGCGGGGAATCCTTCGTGGGACCTCCACTCCTCCAAACGTGGCGTACCTTGTTGCAAAGCAAGGGAACACGGGAATACATCCTCGTCTCCGCGTGCCTCGGTTATTTCTATACCCGAGCTCTCTTTCCTTGTGATAGCCATCGTGCTTGAAGTACATATATCTTGCTATCACTTGTGCTACATATATCTTGTGCCTATCTTGCTTAGCTCTAGTTGCCATTGTTACACTTAGTTGAGCTTAGCATATTTAGGGTTTGTGCTTGTAAACTAAACATTAGTTTAATTCCGCATTCTTACAAGACAAATCCACAAGAGTTTGTAATTGCCTATTCACCCCCCCTCTAGGCGACATCTCGATCTTTCATCCCGAGACGGAGTTTCGCGATGTGGCGGCTCTCTGGAGGGTTTCTGGCGACTTCCACTTCTCTCCGTGCGTTTTTAGGTCGAGGGCGATAAGTAGTCCGAAGGAGGGCGTCGGGGGCAGCCGAGGCCGCCACACACTAGGGCCGCGGGCCCCTCTGGGCCGCGCCGCCTAGTGTGTGGGGCCCTCGTGCCCCACAGCTTGCCCTTCGCTCCGCCAATCTTAGGAAAATAGGGCCTTACATAATTCAGAGGTTTTCCTGAAAGTTGGATTTCTGCACAAAAACGAGACACCAGAGCAATTCTGGCAGCGTTAGTCCGTGTTAGTTGTGTCCAAAATACACAAATTAGAGGCAAAACAATAGCAAAAGTGTTCGGGAAAGTAGATACGTTTTGGACGTATCAGAGATCAAGACAGGCTGCAAGGGGAGTCTCCACATCCAATCTCTTTACTTTGTTTTTGTCTTGCTTTACTTTATTTTTATTTACTGTCTTGTTTGCTTCATACTCCCTCCGTTCCTTTCTATAGTGCCTATAGATTTTTGGCATTTGTTTCAGAATATAAGGTTGTAGCTTGGCTTTTTTTCAATTACCCCCTCCCCCGTTCAGCTCCCACACAATATGCGTGAGAAAAAATCCATACAAAATTGGAAACAATTAATTGAGATTCCTAATGCATGGCCCAACGATTCCTTAAAATTAGGCAGCAATGTTTTACTTTCCTTAATTGAACTTGGCTGCACATATATGGAGAATCAATAAGAGAGATTTGTGGGATTTGTTATGGTAAGTTAGGTTGATCTCAAATCGTTGATTCAAATCAGCTAGGGGTCTTGTGTAAAAAATACTATTGCGTTAATTTCCGTGCCAAAAAACTATAGGCACTATAGAAAGGAACGGAGGGAGTATCTAAAAACACAAAAAAATTAGTTGCTTGTCTTTACTTTATTTGTTTAGTTTACTTTATTACTGCTATAATGGGTACTCCTGAAAATACTAAGTTGTGTGATTTCACTAGCACAAATAATAATGATTTTATATGTACTCCTATTGCTCCACCTGCTACTACAGCAGAATTCTATGAAATTAAACCTGCTTTACTAAATCTTGTTATGAGAGAGCAATTTTCTGGTGTTAGTAATGATGATGCTGCTGCCCATCTTAATAATTTTGTTGAACTTTGTGAAATGCAAAAGTATAAGGATATAGATGGTGATATTATAAAACTGAAATTGTTTCCTTTCTCATTAAGAGGAAGAGCTAAAGATTGGTTGCTTTCTTTGCCTAAGAATAGTATTGATTCATGGACTAAATGTAAAGATGCTTTTATTAGTAAATATTATCCTCCTGCTAAGATTATATCTTTGAGAATTAGCATTATGAACTTTAAACAATTTGATAATGAACATGTTGCTCAAGCATGGGAGAGAATGAAATCTTTGGTAAAGAATTGCCCAACCCATGGACTGACTACTTGGATGATCATCCAAACCTTTTATGCAGGATTGAATTTTTCCTCGAGGAACCTATTGGATTCAGCTGCTGGAGGTACTTTTATGTCCATCACCCTGGGCGCCGCAACTAAACTACTTGATGATATGATGATCAATTACTCTGAATGGCACACTGAAAGAACTCCTCAAGGTAAGAAGGTAAATTCTGTTGAAGAAACCTCTTCTTTGGGTGATAAGATTGATGCTATTATGTCTATGCTTGCAAATGGTAGATCTCATATTGATCCTAATAATGTTCCTTTAGCTTGATTGGTTGCTCAAGAAGAAAATGTTGATGTGAATTTCATTAAGAATAATAATTTCAACAATAACTATAGGCCATATCCTTTTAATAATAGTAGTGGTTATGGTAATTCTTATGGTAGATCTGTTTTGCCTAATGAGGAAAAGATATTGGAAATTGAAAGAACTACTAAGAGCTTTATGCAATCGCAATATGAGCAAAATCAATTGTTTACTAAAACTATGAATGAACAATCTGCCTTGTTGAAAAATATAGGAAATCAACTTGAAAATTTGAATGTGAAAATTTCTGGTTTGCAAACTAAACTTACAAATGCTGAGAATCGAATCTCATATATGTCTGAATCACAATCTTCTTTAATTAATAAAATGGCTGCTAAACCTGAGGATAATGATACAAAATTTTCTGCTACAGCAAATGCCATCCAAGTTCGAATTAATGATAATATTAGAATGTTGGTTGAATTGCATGCTAGGTGGGATAGAGAAGAAAAAGAAAAACTTGCTAAAGAAAATAATGTAGCTAAAGTATGGACTATTACCACCACTAGTAATGTTGATTCTTCACATGTTGCTACACCTCCTACTATCAATGGTAAAATAATTGGTGTTGGCAATGTTTCTACTCCTAGTACAAAGCGCGCAAAATTGCCTGAAACTGCTGAAACTGCTCCTGATAAAACTGCTGAAATTTTTCGAAATATTGGTGACAATGATTCCATTGTTGTAGAACATAATGGTTTAGATTTTGATGATTGTCATATTACTGAAGTTATAAAGTTCTTACAAAAACTTGCTAGAAGTCCCAATGCTAGTGCTATAAATTTAGCCTTTACAAAACATATTACAAATGCTCTCATTAAAGCTAGGGAAGAGAAATTAAAACTTGAAGCTTCTATTCCTAGAAAGTTAGAAGATGGTTGGGAGCCCATCATTAAAATGAAATTCAATGATTTTGAATGTAATGCTTTATGTGATCTTGGTGCAAGTATTTCTGTTATGCCTAAGAAAATTTATGATATGCTTGACTTGCCACCATTGAAGAATTGTTATTTGGATGTTAATCTTGCTGATAATGTTAAAAATAAACCTTTGGGGAGGATTGATAATGTTCGTATTACGGTTAACAATAACCTTGTCCCCGTTGATTTTGTTGTCTTGGATATCGAATTCAATGCATCTTGTCCTATTGTGTTGGGAAGACCTTTTCTTCGAACCGTTTGGTGCTGTTATTGATATGAAGGAAGGTAATATTAAATATCAATTTCCTCTCAAGAAAGGTATGGAACACTTCCCTAGAAAGAGAATGAAGTTGCCTTTTGATTCTATTATTAGAACAAGTTATGATGTTGATGCTTCTTCTTTTGATGTTACTTGATTTGCACTTTCTGCGCCTAGCGAAGGCGTTAAAGAAAAGCACTTCTTGGGAGATAACCCAAGTTACATTTTATTTACTGTATTGTTGAGTCTTGGAAGTTGTTTACTACTGTAGCAACCTCTCCTTATCATGCTTTTGTGCCAAGTAAAGTTTCTATGCTAAAGTTGATACTAGATTTGGATCGCTGCGCAGAAACAGCATTCTGTTTCACAAATTCGTACAGATCTCCCTGTAGAAAAATAAAAAAATCTGCAAATTTACGAGCGTGATCCTCATATATGTACGCAACTTTCATTAGTTTTGAGTTTTTCCATTTGAGCAAGTTAAGTGCCCCTGCAAAATTCGTCTTCTGACTGTTCTGTTTTGACAGATTCTGCCTTTTATTTCGCATTGCCGCTTTTGCTATGTTGAATGAATTTCTTTGTTCCATTAACTTTCAGCTTTGTGCAATGTCCAGAAGTGTTAAGAATGATTGTGTCACCTCTGAATATGTGAATTTTCGATTATGCACTAACCCTCTAATGAGTTTGCTTGAAGTTTGGTGTGGAGGAAGTTTTCAAGGGTCAAGAGAAGAGGATGATATACTATGATCAAGAAGAGTGAAAGGTCTAAGCTTGGGGATGCCCCGTGGTTCATCCCTGCATATTTTAAGAAGACTCAAGCATCTAAGCTTGGGGATGCCCAAGGCATCCCCTTCTTCATCGACAACATTATCAGGTCACTTGTAGTGAAACTATATTTTTATTCCATCACATCTTATGTTCTTTACTTGGAGCGTCGGTTTGCTTTTATTTTTGTTTTGGTTTGAATAAAGTTGGATCCCATCATTCTTATATTGGAGATATTACGCTCCGCTTTTTAATATGGAACACTTGTGTTCTTAATTGTTCTTTAATGTTCATGGCAAAGGCTGAAATTGCTTCGTTAAATTGCTATTTGGTTGGAATCAGAAAATGTTGCATATGGTTTGGAATAACTTGGCAATTGTTTGAGCTCTCATAGATCATGTTTAAGCTCTTGCATCATGTAGTTTAATCTATTAATGAAGAACTGTTGTAGAGCTTGTTTAATTTGGTTTGCATGATTGGTCTCTCTAAGTCTAGATATTTTCGGGTAAAGTGTTTGAACAACAAGGAAAACAGTGTAGAGTCTTATAATGCTTGCAATATGTTCTTGTGTAAGTTTTGTTGTACCTGTTCATACTTGTGTTTGCTTCGAACAACCTTGCTAGCCCAAACCTTGTACTGAGAGGAAATGCTTCTCGTGCATCCAAACACCTTGAGCCAAACCCCATGCCATTTGTGTCCACCATATCTACCTACTATGTGGTATTTTTCTGCCATTCCAAAGTAAATTACTTGAGTGCTACCTTTAAAATTTCATTCCTTTATCTTTGCAATATATAGCTCATGGAACACTTGTGTTAACTGTGTGCATTGATTCTTACATGTTTACTTATTGCACTTGTTATATTACTCTATGTTGACAAATATCCATGAGATATACATGTTACAAGTTGAAAGCAATTGCTGAAACTTAATCATCCTTTGTGTTGCTTCAATGCATTCTACTTTGAATTTATTGCTTATGAGTTAGCTCTTATGCAAATCTTATTGATACTTGTCTTGAAAGTACTATTCATGAAAAGTTTTGCTATATGATTCATTTGTTTAGTCATTATCTTTGTTAGCAATCTTTTGTTCAGATCACTCCGTTCATCTCATATGCTTTACAATAATGTTGATCAAGATTATGTTGGTAGCATGTCACTTCAGAAATTATTTGTGTTATCGTTTACCTACTCGAGACGAGTAGGAACTAAGCTTGGGGATGCTTGATACGTCTCAAACGTATCTATAATTTCTTATGTTCCATGCTACTTTTATGACAATACTTGAATGTTTTATACATACTTTACAACATTATTATACATTTTCCGGCACTAACCTATTAACAAGATGCCGAAGCGCCAGTTGCTGTTTTCTGGTGTTTTTGGTTTCAGAAATCCTAGTAAGGAAATATTCTCGGAATTGGACGAAATCAACGCCCAGGGTCCTATTTTTACACGAAGCTTTCAGAAGACCGAGGGGAAAGGAAGTGGGGCCACGAGGCGGCCACACAACAAGGCGGCGCAGCCTGCCAGCCGCGCCGGCCTTTGTGTGGGGCCTCGTGTGGCCTCTGCGTTGCCCTTCCGCCTACTTAAAGCCTTCATCGCGAATACCACCGAGAGCCACGATACGGAAAACCTTCCAGAGACGCCGCCGCCGCAAATCCCATCTCGGGGGATTCGGGCGCCTCCGGCACCCTGGGAGGGGAATCATCACCGGAGGGGATCTACATCATCATGCCCGCCTCCGGATTGATGCGTGAGTAGTTCATCCTTGGACTATGGGTCCATAGCATAGCTAGATGGTTGTCTTCTCTGCTTGTGCTATCATTGTTTAGATCTTGTGAGCTGCCTAACATGATCAAGATCATCTATTTGTAATGCTACATGTTGTGTTTGGTGGGATCCGATGAATCTAGAATACTATGTTAAGTTGATTATCAATCTATCATATATGTGTTGTTTATGTTCTTGCATGCTCTCCGTTGCTAGTAGAGGCTCTGGCCAAGTTGATACTTGTAACTCCAAGAGGGGTAATTATGCTCGATAGTGGGTTCATGCCTCCATTGAATCTGGGACGTGACGGTAGGTTCTAAGGTTGTGGATGTGCTGTTGCTACTAGGGATAAAACATTGATGCTTTGTCTAAGAATATTTGTGTTGATTACATTACGCACCATAGTTAATGCAATTATCTGTTGTTTACAACTTAATACTGGAGGGGGTTCGGATGATAACCTGAAGGTGGATTATTTAGGCATAGATGCATGCTGGATAGCGGTCTATGTACTTTGTCGTAATGCCCTGATTAAATCACATAGTAATCATCGTTGATATGTATTGAATCTTGATTTGTCAATTGCCCACCTGTAATTTGTTCACCCAGCATGTTAGTTATCTTATTGGAGAGACACTACTAGTGAACTGTGGACCCCGGTCCATTCTTTTACATCTGAATACATTCTACGCAATCATTGTTCTTTCTGTTCTTTGCAAACAAACACCATTTTCCACTCGATACGCTTAATCCTTTGTTTTCAGCAAGCCGGTGAGATTGACAACCTCACTGTTACGTTGGGGCAAAGTATCTTGATTGTGTTGTGCAGGTTCCACGTTGGCGCCGGTTTCACTGGTGTTGCGCCGCACTACACTCCTCCACCAACAACCTTCACGTGCTTCTTGGCTCCTACGGTTCGATAACCTTGGTTTCTTTCGAGGGAAAACTTGCGCTATGCGCATCATACCTTCCTCCCTCCCAACGGACGTGTACATCTACGCGCCATCTTCTCTCTGCAAACCGCTCCGACGCGCTCGCCTCAACTCCGCCTCGCCGTGAGCAACCCAGAAATCTGATACAACTATCATGATAAGGGGATCCTATGTGATCCTCTTGGGTGTTGCCCGATCTTTCACAGCGAGAACCCGGGTAGATAGATACTCCCAATAACGCGATGAACGCCACCTGGAGAAGAGGGACGAATCCAGCAAGCAACGGATCGATGAACGATACGCCTCAAACCTGAGCTAGACAATCCTTGATGAACACAAGAACCTTCACAGCGGATCTTTATTATGAACTAGATAAACAGCATCGATACCCCGGAGGGATGCAACACGTGAACACACGCAATAGTTTTAACCTAAACTTGTCTACCTAAAACCCTAGGCCGCACCAGCCCTTATATGAGGAGGGGTGGCTGGCCAAGCCCCTAACTTGGTTTGGTTTGGCCCAAACCAAAACTAATCAAACTTATTAAAAACCCTATTTGGCCCACATATGACCATAGATATAAAATACATTAAATAAGATAACTAGCTAGGTGGAGTCCTGAAATTGGGCTTCACCTCGGCCTTCATGCCCGTATCATCCTCCCCCCTTCAAGAAGCGTTGTCCCCAACGCGTGAGGGTCTTCTGGAAAAGGTGACGTGATATGAACATCACACGTCCGCGCCATCCTCAAGTCTTGCCTGCCTACCACACCACATCCTCCCTCTCGGCGTGCTTGACTTGATATAGCACTTGGCGCCTCTTTTCTTCTCCATATGAGCTTGGACTTCGGCGCCAATACCTTCTTCTTGTGAGGTCTTGATGGAACCATGTGTTGCTGAATATGAACTTTCTTTGTGCTACCCTGCAAACTAGTAATGCCTGGGCCACAAAGTTGTCGAACACGACCATCATTGCCTCTATGCATCCGTGATACGTCTCAACCGTATCTATAATTTTTTATGCTCCACGCTTGTTTTACACCAATTCATATATGTTTTTCTTACACTTCGTTGCACTTTTACATGATTTCCGACGCTAACCTATTAACAAGATGCCACAGTGCCAGTTCCCTGTTTTCTGTTGTTTTTGTATTTTAGAAAATTTGTACAGGGAATATTCTTGGAATTGGACGAAACAAAAGCCGAAGTCAATTTTTTACCGAAACGAAGACGAAGTCCGAAGGGGTGGGTCGAAGAGGCGCAGCAGGGCGCCCAAACCACCCCTAGGCGCGGCCTAGACCTGGCCCGCGCCTAGGGTATGTGTGGAGCCACCAGGAACCCCACCGACCTAAATCTTCCGCCTATATAAAGCCTTCGACGAGAAAACCCTAAATATACAAGGTTCCATCAATGAAAAGTTCCGTTGCTGCCGTCATCATCCAGACGAGTTTTGGGGGTTAGAAGTTCCTGTTACGGCACCCTTCCGGGACGGGGTTTGACCCCCGGAGCCATCTCCATCGACTTCACCGCCTCCACTTCGACTCTATGATGGTTTGTGAGTAGTTCCCCCCTGGACTACGGGTTCTCGGCTGTAGCTAGTTGGTACTCTCTCTCCCATGTACTTCAATACAATGATCTCATGAGCAGCCTTACATGATTGAGATCCATATGATGTAATCGGTGTTGTGTTTGTTGGGATCCGATAAATTGTAGAATTGTGATCAGATTGTTCATCATATTATCATACTATTGTTATTTAAGATCTTGCATGCTCTCCGGTACTTGTAGTTACCTTGATCAAGTAGTTGCATGTATCTCCAAGAGGGGGTATTTATGCTCGATAGTAGGTTCATGCCTCTAGTTTTCTGGGAGAGTGACTTTATAACTTCTAAGATTGTAGATGTGTCGTTGCTATGTTTTATCCGAGGGTAATTCTATTGTTTACTTTACACACATTGCTTAATGCGATAGTCTGTTGTTTGCAACTTAATACTGAAAGGGGTTCGGATGATAACCTGAAGGTAGATTATTAGTCATAGACGCAGTTGGATTACGGTCTATGTACTATGTTGTAATGCCCAATTTAATACTATATTATCATAGCATGCATTGTCATGCCCCCACATTATTAATTGCCCAATTGTAATTTGTTCACCCAACACATGTTATTTGGAGAGTTACCACTAGTATAGATAGCTGGGAACCCCGGTCCTTCTGTCATCGTCATTGCTCTACAGTCAACTCTGCACTGGAATACTTTCTGGTGCCATCTCCTATATATGTGCTCTGTTGCTGTGTTACTATTGTCATTGCTCTCATATTATTGCTGCTTTCACGTCACCCCTGTTACTAGTGCTTTTCAGGTGCAACTGAATTGACAACTCCGCTGTTAAGGCTTATAAGTATCCATTACCTGCCCTTGTGTCGAATCAATAAATTTGGGTTTTACTTTCCTCGAAGACTGTTGCGATCCCCTATACTTGTGGGTCATCAATCCGCGGTGTCGCAGAAAACTGGATTGCAGTACTCCTAGCACGGTAGTGCCGCTGCCCACTGTCTCCTATGTCGCGCTCGCCTTCCACTCCTCCCACACGCATCTGCGCCATATGCACTGAAACACTATCAGCACAAACATCATCAGTCTGAATACTGGCATCAACACAAACTGGAACTGTATCACATGCTTCATCATCTTCACCAACAATAGGATTAGCTTCATCCGGCTTGTCACCAACAAGAACTGGTTTGTCATCTACAGGCATGGCTGAAACATCACCAACATTGACGCTTGGAACATCATGCACCTCATGCTGCACTTTAGGCTTGTGCAACTTCTCCTTGCGTACCACCAACTCCACATCGGACTTGATATGATCATCACCCATAGGCTTCAAAGTCCGTTGTTTGCCACCATGCATAAAAGAATATGTATTTGCTCTCCCAGCATGTGTCACATTACGATCATACTGCCATGGACGCCCAAGTAGCAATCCACACACCTCCAATGGCAACACATCGCACTCTATCTCATCAATATAATCATCAACTGTAAATGGCACACGCACCTTATGAGTAATCTTCAGCATACCACAGCTATTCAACCACTCAAGATGTTTAGGTTCAGGAAGACGCCATGTAGACAACCCCAATGCTGCCACCATCGCCTTGCTTATGCCATTAGTACAGCTACCACTATCAATCATCAACTTGCAAGCTTTGCCCTTTATAATGCACTGAGTCTGAAACAAACTCCACCGCTGACCCTTGTCAACTGTCTTGCAAGCATCATCTTGTACCTTCTTGAGTTGCATATTCAGCCCGCTCAATGGTACATCCTCCTCAACAGTCACAGTAGTGCTCTTGGTATCAGAGCCAGGTTCCTTCTCCACGGTAGTGTTAGAGCACATCGTGAACTTGACCACAAATCTAGCATGCAGAAACTGCTTGAAATCTGCCCAACTATATCTTACACCAATGATACCTTGACTGTCAGATTATCACGGTACCAACTAGCCACAACATCATCAACACGCCGATATGCAATACCAAATTCAGTTTGGCCACCAAATGTTCTATCAAACGCCTTGCATCGTGATACGTCGCAAACGTATCTATAATTTCTTATGTTCCATGCTATTTTTATTACAATACTTGAATGTTTTATACATACTTTACAACATTATTATACATTTTCCGGCACTAACCTATTAACAAGATGCCGAAGTGCCAGTTGTGTTTTCTGCTGGTTTTGTAAATCCTAGTAAGGAAATATTCTCGGAATTGGACGAAATCAACGCCCGGGGGCCTATTTTTACACGAAGCTTCCGAAGACCGAAAGGGAGGCGAAGTGGGGCCACGAGGTGGGGACACCAGGGCGGCGCGGCCCAAGCCCCGGCCGCGCCGGCCTGTGTGTGGCCCTCGTGACGCCCTTTGACCTTCCCTTCCGCCTACTTAAAGCCTCCTTCGTGAAACCCCCGTACCGAGAGCCACGATACGGAAAACCTTCCAGACGCGCCGTCGCGAATCCCATCTCGGGGGATTCAGGAGATCGCCTCCGGCACCCTGCCGGAGAGGGGAATCATCACCGGAGGGGCTCTACATCATCATGCCCGCCTCCGGATTGATGCGTGAGTAGTTCATCCTTGGACTATGGGTCCATACACTAGTGGAAAAAGAGCTATCTGTGGCGCACGAAAATCGAATTCTGTGGCGCATATCTAGGTCGCCACAGTTGCCACGCGACTAGTATTTGAAATTCTGTGGCGCATATGTACATGCGCCACGGGTTAGAAAACGTGGCGCACCTTGCCAATATGCGCCACAGAATTGTCTTCAAAACTTCGTGGCGCACCATGCCAATATGCGCCACAGAATTTTTTTTCGAATTTAAAAAAAGTGGCGCGATCTGATCTAGATCTAGATCTGGGCCGCCGGAATTTCGCCGTTTTTTTTGGAATATCGCCGGAAGGTGGGGTGGTTGTGGTGTTGGCCGGAGGAGATGGTGGTGTGGAGGTGGTGGTGGTGGCTGGCCGGAGGAGGTGGTGGTGGTGCTGGTGGTGGTGGTGGTGGCCGGAGGTGGTGGTGGTGGTGATGGTGGCCGGAGGTGGTGGTGGTGGTGGTGGCCGGAGGTGGTGGTGGTGGTGGTGGTGATGGTGATGGTGGTGGTGATGGTGGCCGGAGGTGGTGGTGGTGGTGGTGGTGGTGGTGGTGGTGGCCGGCCGGAGGAGGTGGAGGAGGAGGTGGTGGTGGTGATGGTGATGGTGGTGGCCGGAGGTGGTGGTGATGGTGGTCGCTGGAGGAGGTGGTGGTGGTCGCCAGAGGTGGTGGTGGTGGTCTCCGGAGGTGGTGGTGGTGGTGGTGGTGATGGTGATGGTGGTCGCCGGAGGAGGTGGTGGTCGCCGGAGTAGGTGGTGGTGGTCGCCGGAGGAGGAGGAGAAGGTGGTGGTGGTGGTGGAGAACAAGTGAGGAGGTGGTGGTGGTGGAGAACAAGTGGGAGGAGAAGTGAGGAAGATGGAGAAGTGGTGGAGGAGAAGTGGAGTAGTAGGAGATTTGGCGCCTCCGAATTTCAAAATTTCGGCCAAAACTTCTGTGGCGCATGGGGGACAAGATGCGCCACAGATTTTTTTTTCTTTTTTTGTATTTTGCAGGAAAAAATCTTTAACTGGCCGTAACTTTTTACTCTTTTCGAATTTGGCGATTCTAAAAATTGTCCAACCGGGCATGCCCGGGTGAATTCGAATGTAGAATTTTCGTGGGAACATTTTGATATATTGTGCGTTTTTTTTCGAGTTCGTATGCAACCACAAATCCAGTTTGATGATTTTCCCACGCAATTTTGCAAAAAAAGTCAAAATTCATGTTTGTTATTTTTTAGTGGTGCTAGAAGACAAAATATATGGGAATCTCGAAGAATTTTATTTTTTGAAATTTCTATCTATTTCTTTTATTTTGTACAAAGGTAAAAAAGGCGATCCACGGGGGGTGGAGTTGCGTGGGGAGAAAAAATCCTGCAGAATTCTGTGGCGCATATTTTTGGTGCGCCACAGAAATATGAACTTCTGTGGCGCACATGCCACCATGCGCCACAGAATTTTGAACTTCTGTGGCGCACATGCCACCATGCGCCACAGAATTCTCTTCGCCCATGTGCAGTGCTGGACCCCGCGTGGGCCCATGGAAATTCTGTGGCGCATCCAGCCACATGCGCCACAGAAAGTCGACATTCTGTGGCGCACCAGTCCATCCATGCGCCACAGAATTTCGACTTTCTGTGGCGCATATTTTTGGTGCGCCACAGAAATAATTTTTGTGGAGCACATTTTTTAGATGCGCCACAGATGTCATTTCTACCTATAATGGTTTTCCTACTAGTGATAACAGTAGCTAGATGGTTGTCTTCTCCGCTTGTGCTATCATTGTTATAGATCTTGTGAGCTGCCTAACATGATCAAGATCATCTATTTGTAATGCTACATGTTGTGTTTGGCGAGATCCGATGAATATAGAATATTATGTTAAGTTGATTATCAATCTATCATATATGTGTTGTTTATGTTCTTGCATGCTCTCTGTTGCTAGTAGAGGCTCTGGCCAAGTTGATACTTGTAACTCCAAGAGGGGGTAATTATGCTCGATAGTGGGTTCATGCCTCCATTTAATCTGGGACAGTGACAGAAAGTTCTAAGGTTGTGGATGTGCTGTTGCTACTAGGGATAAAACATTGATGTTTTGTCTAAGGATATTTGTGTTGATTACATTACGCGCCATACTTAATGCAATTATCTGTTGTTGCAACTTAATACCGGAAGGGGTTCGGATGATAACGAAGGTGGATTATTTAGGCATAGATGCATGCTGGATAGCGGTCTATGTACTTTGTCGTAATGCCCCGATTAAATCACATAGTAATCATCGTTGATATGTATTGAATCTTTATTTGTCAATTGCTCGCCTGTAATTTGTTCACCCAGCATGTTAGTTATCTTATTGGAGAGACACCACTAGTGAACTGTGGACCCCAGTCCATTCTTTTACATCTGAATACATTCTACTGTTTTACTTTGCAAACAAACACCATCTTCCACTCGATACGCTTAATCCTTTGTTTTCAGCAAGCCGGTGAGATTGACAACCTCACTGTTACGTTGGGACAAAGTACTTTGATTGTGTTGTGCAGGTTCCACGTTGGCGCCGGTTTCACTAGTGTTGCGCCGCACTACATTCCTCCACCAACAACCTTCACGTGCTTCTTGGCTCCTACTGGTTCGATAACCTTGGTTTCTTTCTGAGGGAAAACTTGTCACTGTGCGCATCATACCTTCCTCTTGGGGTTCCCAACGGACGTGTACATTTACGCGCATCACATCGCTCAAAACCACCGTCAATGTGGGATTCCCAAAGCTGAAATTCCGCCGGTATCGCGGAGCTAGCGAACCTCCACTTGATTGTAGATGCATCAAATTGCGAACACGTCACAATACCGAGGTAATCATGATAGACATCTTCCCTCCTATCTGCCACGCCACCAAAATGTTAAGAAACCATAGGCGCAAAATCAACAGCAGCAGCAGACAAAACTGCAGGAGGCAACACAACAGCAGTAGGGCCGGTCAGAGGCCCGGTTTGGCCGGCATGGGCACCTGCCTGGCCGGTCTGTGGCCCGGTCATGCCGGCTTGGGCGCTGGCCTGGCCGGTCTGGGGGCCGGTCACGCGGCCTGGGCACCGGGCTGGAGGGCAGAAGCCCCTGGATTTGCCCCGGTGGACACCGGCCTGAGAGCCGGTTTTGGCCGGGCTTGCCGGCCTAGGGCATGGTCTGTCTAGGTGTGGCACCGGCATGGCCAGTGCAGGAGCTGGTCGGCCGGTCTTGGCGCCGGATCCTGTCGCGAAATTGCTTCTTCTTCGCGACGCCAAACACCGAAATTCGCGATTTTTACACCTGCAACAGCCATAGACGGTAGAGAAATTGCACCACAACAACACAAACCTTCGTCCACGTCAACCTCCTTCAACCTTGAGCCAATCTCCTCCGATGCAAACCGATCCGATGAGATCGATCAACAAAACCTCGCCGTGAGCAACTCAGAAATCTGATACCACATGATAAGGGATCCGACCTGATCCTCTCGGGTGTTGCCCGATCTTTCATAGCAAGAACCTGGGTAGATAGATACTCCCAATACCGTGATGAACGCCACCTAAAGAAGAGGGAAGAATCCAGCAGGCAACGGATCGATGAACGATACGCCTCAAACCTGAGCTAGACAATCCTTGATGAACACAAGAACCTTCGCAGCGGATCTTATTACGATAAACGGCAGACCGGAGGGATGCAACACGTGAACTCACGTAATAGTTTTAACCTAAACTTGTCTACCTCTAACTCTAGCCGCACCAGCCCTTATATGAGGGGGTGGTAGCCAGCCAGCCCTTAGTGGGCCTCCCTATCTTGGTTTGGACAGGCCCAAACCAAAACTACTCAACTTGTTAAAACCCCTATTTGGCCCACATATGACCATAGATATAAAATACATTAAATAAGATAACTAGCTAGGTGGAGTCTTGAAATTGGGCTTCACCTCGGCCTTCATGCATGTATCAGTTGTGCAATGTTCCGAAATTTATTATACTATCCGCACATAACAAGCTCTGCTTCTATGTTTTTTCTTGCTTCCTTTTGTTTTTTGGCATATGTGATGTATTTTGGCCTTAGTTCTGTTTTTTCGGTTTAATCATCTTTATGTTAGAAGCTTTCCTCCTTCTATGTGTTTTGCCAGTCCATGTGGCATGGCAGTATATTGCTGCCTGGGTCTAGTCATTTTTAGTGGATGATAAGGAATAATAGCATCTCCTATTGGATCTTTAAAGGCCTCTCCAAAGCCTATGCGGAGCCCCAAGACCAAAAAACACGCGTACTCGCGACCCTCAAAGACTAATTGGGTTCAGCACGGTCCAAAAATTGTCTGGCATTTGGGGGCACGTCATAAAAGTTGCTGTTGGGTAACCGACATGAGGATGCCACCAGTCATTGACCTAGCCGCATTTGCCCCCGCCAAATCACCTCTCGCCCAACTGACATCTTCCACCCCCGCCAGGAACCGCTGGAGCCGCCACCATGACCTCTCTCATCGCGGATAGTCTAGCGTTGCCTACACCAACCCCAGCCGCTTTGGCTATCCTCCTCGCCGCACGCCTCGATTCGCGGAGACCTCGCATTGTAGCTTGCATGCAAGGTGCCCGACTCTTTGGCTAGGTAGGCTTCTTTGCTAGATCTTGTTGCTCTCGAGCGGCGGCCAATCGACTCATTGTATCCGTTATTTCATCCATAGGCCATGGATAGGGACAACGAGATTATGCATGTTGATCTCAAAAAGGAAGAAGTTGCCGCCATTGATCAAGAAGAGCTTTGACCATCCTTGCTTGTCTTCTACAATTTCAGGCACTGGAGCTGAACAATGTCGCTCCTATTTGTGGAGGTCCTAGGCTTCGGGGAAGGAAAAGCAAGCAAATGCGGAGGATGGAGGGGCCCGGAGAAGAGCAAGGTCTCGGCTGCAAAATATACCTGAAGAAGAGAGAGGAAACATAATTCAAAATCTCGACATGTCCTTCATGTCGATTGATACAAGGGGAAATATCATCCCGAAAACGCCGAAGCAGATACATGGCAACATAAGCTTACATCCTCGCGTCCAGACCACCCCCTGGAGACCCGAGAGAAGCATTGTTTAATATGGCGATGGCTGGAGTTGGAGTTATGGGAACAGCGTTTGCAGCCACGCCTCCCGAAGAAAATCCTAGGCAAAATAGTCCACGACCCACCGCAGCGGTGCAAGATCCACCAAGAACAAGTGGAGCAAGAGACACAGCAGCTCAAGTAAGGGTGGATAGAGCGCGACAAGAAAGAAGAGAACGTCAGCATTCACCAGAAGTTGCCGACGAAGATATGTGTGGGCTCCCGTGCTTTACGAGACGAGTTCGAAAGACTCGCGTCCCGAAAGGGTTTAAGTTGCCCGAAAATTTCAAGAAATTCGACGGCCTGCAGGATCCCGAGGATTGGCTCGTTGATTATCTCGAGATGGTAAAGCTAGTAGGAGGAACCAGAGCAACAGCCATGCAAAGTATCCAAGTTCATCTGAGTGGTGCCGCAAGATCTTGGATAAAAAAACTTCCCCCAGGTTCCATCGACAGCTGGGATAGTTTTGAGGACATCTTCGGGAGGAATTTCCGATCCACCTGCAAGAAACCTGCGTCATTGGAAGAGTTAAGGGCATGTCGACAAAAACACGACGAGTCGATGAGGAAATATATACAGAGGTGGAACATTATTAAAAACTCGGCAGAGGATATATCTGATGAAAGAGCAATAGACGCGTTCGTGGCAGGAATTCGACGAGGAGATTTCGTCGAGGACTTAGGAAGAACCAACCCTAAGACAATATCAGCACTGATGGAGATAGCAAACAAGTGGGCAGATGGAGAAGACGCGATATACAACAAGCGACATAGGTCGCCAGAAGAGGATCGCGGTCGAAATTTTCAAAATAGAAGGCGATTTTCTCGCCAGTTCTACAATAATGATGCGCCTGGCCACATATCGGCTGGTTTCCGAGGAAACTCTGGAGGAAATAGTCGAGAAGATTACCAAAGGAGCAATGAACAACAAGGTGACAATAGAGGTGATTTCCGCGGTAACAGGCAAAATAGTGGACCAAGGTTTCAAAGACCTTATGTGTCCCCCGAGGAGATGATGAACGGACCGTGTCAGATGCACTTTTATCTCGACAGCAACGGAAAGAGGCAGTCAGGACATCTCCAAAAAGACTGCCACAATTTTCAGGCAATGTTGCGAGCCGCAGGAATTGCAAATGCCCAAGCAATGAACAGAAACCCCCATGGGCCAAGGAGTGAGATTCACCTCCCACCACCTCCCGCAATTACGGACGAAAATCGGCACCAGCTCAGAATAGCGGCAGCACCACACCCACCTCCATATGTTGACCCCAACTCCAACGGTGCGGTCTCGATGATTCAGAAAGCTAGGCCGTCTAACAGGGCGCAGAAAGTAATCTCGCGGCAAGTGTTCATGGCAGAGAAGATGCCTCCACCAACAGTTGAGTACCTAAATTGGTCAGGGCAAGACATTGGCTTCACAATTGCGGATCATCCACAGCAAGTTCCTCGACCAGGACAATCGGCACTCATCTTACCCGCAGTAATTGCCGGCTTTGACGTGTCGAGAGTTTTTATAGATGGTGGCAGCAGTTTAAACCTTATGTATGCAGATACATTGAGGAAGATGAACATATCCCTGGCAAACCTGAAACCAACTACACGTTTCCATGGAATCACACCGAGAAGCCAAGTTATCCATTGGGCAAGATCAATCTCGACGTTCAGTTTGGAACCCGAGAAAACTACAGGATAGAGAATCTGGAGTTTGAAGTTGTGGATTTCCCGTCGCAATATCACGCTTTGTTGGGACGACCAGCATATGCCAGGTTTATGGCGGTACCTCATTATACGTACCTATTGTGGAGGTTGCCCGGACCCAAGGGACCTATCACAATTAAGGGAAGTTTGCATTGCCGATAAGTGCGACAAGGATTTTCATCGACTGTCCGAAACTTTCGGGATGCAAGCAATATATGGCGCCAAGGCTCGCTGATTATGATGTGCTGCCAGATGCGGGGAGGTCTCTCGGGGAGCCAACCTTCAACACTGCCAAGGATTCAAAAGAGGTGCAGATCCACCCGACGGACCTAAAGAAAACGACATCCATTGCAACAAACATGGATATCGCATAGGAAAGCGCGCTCGTTGAGTTCCTCCGTGAGCACTGGAAAATCTTCGCATGGTGTCCAGCTGACATGCCAGGAGTACCCAGGGAACTTGCCGAGCACCACCTCAACTTGGATCCTCTCGCGAGACCAATCAAACAACCTTTGCGGCTTTTGAACCAAACCGCAAAGCTATGTTATCAGAAATAGATCGACTCAAAGATGCTGGTTTTATCAAAGAGATATCTACAGAGCCACGTGGGTAGCTAACCCAGTGATGGTGCCGAAGAAAAACACGAAAGTCCTTCGCATGTGTGTCGACTTTACGTGTCTCAATAAACACTGTCCTAAGGATCACTTTCCCCTCCCAAGGATCGATCAAATCATCGATTCCACGGCAGGATGTGAACGTCTTTCCTTCTTGGACGCATACTCTGGTTATAACCAGATCAGATTAAAAGAAGATGATGAAGCCAAGATAGCGTTCATAACACCTTACGGCGTGTTTTGCTACAAAACAATGCCCTTTGGTTTGAAAAACGCGGGAGCAACATATCAGCGGATGATGCAGAAGTGCCTTGCAACATAGATTGGAAAAAATGTACAAGTCTACATTGACGATGTCGTGATAACATCAAAGAAGGGGTCAACACTGATCGAAGATTTGAAGGAAACCTTCGACAACCTCGACAAGTTCTGCCTTAAGCTGAACCCGACAAAGTGCTCTTTTGGCGTTCCTGCGGGAGAACTTCTCGGGTTCTTAGTATCAGCAAGAGGGATTGAAGCTAACCCCGAAAAAATACAGGCCATCGTAACTATGAGGAAGCCAACAAAGTTGAAAGAAATACAACAGATGACGGGCGAGTCGCAGCTTTAAGCGCATTTGTCGCCAGGCTAGAAAAAAGCGCTGCCGTTCTATGGATTGATCAAACAGGGGGAGAAATTCCAATGGAACGAGGAAGCAGACAGAGCTTTCGAGAATCTCAAGCGCACAATTTCGACACCACCAATCTTGGTGGCGCCTAAAGAGAAGGAACCTCTCCTCCTATACATTGCAGCCACGCCTCAGGTGGTCAGCACGGCTCTAGTAGTCGAGAGAGAGGAAGAAGGAAAGCTCCATGGAGTACAGAGGCCAGTATATTTCATCAGTGAAGTACTGTCGCCTTCAAAACAACGGTACCCCCAATACCGCCGGCGTACGAGTATTTACGACAGCAAGAAAATTGCGACACTATTTTTCGCGCACCCAATAGTGGTCAACGAAGCTCCTCTATCAAATATATTGAATAACCCAGAAGCTACGGGTCGTGTCTCCCTTTGGGGAATAGAGCTCTCTCCTCGGGACATCACGTATGAAAAAAGAAAGGCAATAAAATCGCAGGTCTTACCGGATTTCATTGCAGAGTGGATGGAGCTACAAAATACAGGGCCTCCAGATTTATCAAGAACCTGGACTATGAACTTTGACGGGTCCAAAAGGTTAGAAGGCTGGAGCAGGCGTGATACTAGTATCACCTGAAGGCGACAAGTTGAAGTATGTCTTACGGATGACGTTCCCAAACGCATCTAACAATGAAGCAGAATATGAAGCTCTCATACACGGAATGAAGATGGCGAAAGCTTGCGGTGCAACCCGACTGAAAATCTTCGGCGACTCACAGTTGGTGGCACAGCAAGTTATGAATCAATGTGACGCAGTCAACGAGAGTATGATAGCATACAAGGAGATGTATAACGAGCTGGAAAAACTGTTTGATGGATGCGAGGTAAACCACATCAGCAGGTTGAGCAATGATGAAGCCGATGTTCTTGCAAACATCGGGTCACAATGCCTTGCGATCCCTCCAGGCGTGTTTTGGGAAGAAATAAGCGAGAGATCAACAAAGCCAATGAAACTAAAGAAGAAGGAGAAGGGCGAAAAACCCTCGAGTACTACAAAAGAAGCATTGGAAGAAGAAGAAGAGGAACAGGAGCTAGTCATGATGGTGCAAATTCCATGGATGCAGTCGTACATATCATTTATCCTAAGAAAAATAGTACCCGACGATCCAGTTGAAGCAAGGCGAATAATTAGACGATCTAAAGCTTTTACTGTGGTAAAAGGGGAGTTGTACAAGCGAAGTATCTCGGGTGTGCTACAGAGATGTGTCACACCCGAAGAAGGAAGGATAATCCTGAAAGATGTACACGAAGGAATATGTGGGCATCACCAAGCAGTCGAGCTATTGCGGCCAAAGTTTTCAGGGCAGGATTCTATTGGTTAACAGCAATTGAGGACGCGAAGGAAATAGTGCGCACTTGCGACGCATGCCAGAGATTCGCCGCAAAACCTCACTCTCCGCGGCAGAACTGATGCCAATCCCATTATCCTGGCCCTTTGCTCAATGGGGTCTCGATATGGTGGGAAAACTACACAAAGCTTCGCCAGGAGGATACGAGTATATGCTCGTGGCTGTCGACAAATTCACCAAGTGGATAGAAGCAAAGCCGATAAATTCACCGGACGGTGCGTCGGCAATCAAGTTTGTGAAAAGCATCGTCTTTCGATTTGGAGTTCCTCACAGCATTGTTACAGACAACGGCAGTAACTTTACGTCCAAGGAGTTCAAAGCATATTGTGCAGAAGTGGGCATCAAATTGAGTTTTGCGTCTGTCGCACATCCACAGACCAACGGTCAAGTCGAGAAAGCCAATGGCATCATTTGCAATGGTATCAAGAAGCGCCGTTGGGACCACTGGAAAAAGCTCGGCATACTTGGCCGGAGGAGCTGCCAAGCGTGTTGTGGAGTATTCGAACAACACCAAACACGGCGACGCAGGAGACGCCGTTTTTCCTGGTCCATGGAGCCGAAGCAGTACTGCCGATAGAAATAGAACATGATTCTCCAAGAGTTACAGAATATGATGAAGAAACTTCGAGAAGAGCTTTGGAGGATGATGTCGATGCACTTGATGAGGCTCGAGATGAAGTCCTGTCACGAGTCGCCAAATATCAACAGGACCTGAAAAACTACCACAGTCGACGATTGCGACCAAGATCTTTTCAAGTTGGCGACTTGGTTTTGCGACTTAATCAAAAAAGTCATGAAAAACTCGAGTCACCGTGGCTTGGACCTTACATCGTCACAGAAGTAATCGAAGGAGGAGCATACAGAATTAAGGACAAGAAGACGGGGATTGCCGAGCCAAACCCTTGGAACGTAGCACAGCTCAGGCGTTTCTATGCTTAGAGGCCGAAATATAGTCTCCTCTGTAAACATACAATGTAGTGAAACGCCCGCGAGTTTTCAGACGCACTCTTTTCCTTTTTCGGGGCACCGAGTGGGGCCGGGAAAGGTTTTTAATGAGGCGGGCTCGCGGTGCTGCAATATAATAAAGATAGTGGAATTATATATCTTTTCGACAGGCTCGGGGGCTTCTACCCAGAAGATACAATATATATATACACAACGTCGACAAATACAATCTGCAAAAAATTCGCCTTGGTATAAAATACCTCGCCAAACAAAAATACGTCGCCAAATAACGATCAAGGTAAAGCTCGGAGTTTTCGTACCCGCAAAAATAGTGCACAAATATAATTTATCTTGCCTTGGGACAACCTCGCATTATAAATAAGAAAAACATCGCCATCCACACGCCCGGGGGCTTGGCATTGAAAAACAGAAATATAGTGACTTTACAATACAAGTTGTACACAAGATACAATCCTTGGAGCAACAATCTGTAACAGAACCACTTTGCTAATAAAGTAATGTTGCTAGTTGTTCATGTGCATGCATGCATTTGCATTAAATTTGAGAAATTTTGCACCAAAAAGGTTTGAAACAATGTTGCAAAATGTTGTGGTTTTGGTCTCACAAATGTTTGTGCAAAAATCCCCTCAAATTTTTGGGTTAAAATACCCTCAAAATCCCCAAATTCTCTCTTATTTCAAAATTTCCAGGGAATTTCCCAAAACCCAGGGGGTTATGGGCAAATTCGCCCCTTGTCTTCTTCCCCAGGCAGCCACAGGCAGAGCTGCCTGGCGCGCCCCTCGCCGCCCGATGGAGCCGGCCGCCGGATGGCTCCCGCCGCCCCCTGGCGCCTATAAACCCGTGCCGTCGCGGGAGAAACCCTAGCACGCCGCCCCTCTTCCTCTCCTCCTTCTGCGCCGCGGGAAACCCTAGCCCGGCCAACCTCGCCGTCGCCACCGCTACGCTCCTCCCCGAGCCCAGCCGCCACGCCAGGAGCTCCGCCTCGTCGCCCTCTTCCTCCTCCACCACGGCAGCCGCCGGGAGCCTCTACCACGCGAATCGGGCCCCGCCCGTGCCTCAGTCCTCCGCCGCTCGCCGGCGTTCCGGCCCCTCCGGCGCGCCGTCACCGGCGAAGCTCCGCGGTGAGCTGGTCCTCCCCGCCCTCGCCTCCGTAGCCTCCGGCCATCGTGCGCCCGCGAGCTCGCCGCGGCCGTCGCCGCGTGGTCGCTCCGGCGACCATTGGAGGGCGGCGCCGCCTCGTTGGGTTCGCCCGAGCCCGCGCGCCTAACGCGCCGCTCGCGCTGCCCCGGTGCCCGCACGCCGTGCCGTGCTCGACCTGGCCGGCCATGGCTGGCGACGTCGTGCCGACGTCATTATGACGTCACCCTTTTCTTTTTATATTTTCTGTTATTTTCTATTTTAGTTAATTATATGACAGGGGGTCTGTCAGTCAGAGTTTTAATCATTTCTAAATTGTTAAAATGCTGACAGTGGGTCCAACTTGTCATACTTTTACTATTTTCCAGAAATTCCAGAAATTGTTTAAATCTTGTTTAATTCATAACTAATTCATTTTAATTCAGAAAAATATGTATAATATACCAAAATGTTCAGAAAAACATTCTCTACAAGTTTAGGAGTAATTCATACATCATTACAACCTTTGAACTTGCAAATGTAGTGAAACCCTAAAAGAACCCCTCTCATATGGCGGTGTCCGATGCCGGAACCCCTTTAATCTGACGATGCACCTAGGGTTTACTTAATTCCTCTAATATGACATATCATTCATATTGTATGCGCATTGCATTATGCCATGTCTTGAATGTTTATTTCCCTTTCCGGTGTTTGGTTCTTCGCGAATAGGATCTGAGCCGGAGTCCGACGTCAACGCCACCGAAGAACCGTACTCGTCAGCTGAGGGACAAGGCAAGCCCTAGCCTGGTTCATATATGGTTTTGAAATGCTTTTACTTCTGGTTCCTACATATTGCACACGATTCAACTGTCTTTTATCGATAGGTAGAGTTATCCTATCTATTGCATGTTCTACCTTTGTAGCCTCGATACCCTGATCCACTGCTCCTAGCATACCTAGGTTTGGCATGTGTGCGTCGCGAGAGCCTTTATCTCTTTATGCTTAGCCATGCTTAGTTTGTTACGCTACTACTCCGGTCTTCGGACTGGAGCCTTACAATGAAATGAATCTAGCATGATAGGTTGATGTGGTAAGTATAGAGATGAGTGTTAAACATGATTAAAGGCTCAGACGAAAGGCCACATTGGGATGTGGTGGGTTGTTTCGTTTCTGCCGACCCTAGGATGCGAGTTCTCGCCTCTTGAACCAAGACCGAGCGTACAACCACACGAGGCCCTATTATGGTACCCTCTCGACTCAATAACTTGCCTAGTAGATTCCATGAGTCACATAGTTTGCGCTTTACCTGGACATATGCATTGCATTTTGCTTGGGGGAAAAGGTACATAACAGGTAGGTAAGCGTGGTCTAGGTGGCTGGAGGTTGCGGCCTCTGGGGAAACCCACCTCGGCACACATCGTTAAGGACCGACTTCGGGACTTGACCCGTTACGGCGGAACAATCCTTAGCGCGTGACTCATGGTCTCGGCGACAGCAAGGTAAAGGTCGTGGTCAACCACCCTCTGCCGGCTTTCCAAGGAAGAGAGCTTATACGTTGGCACTAAGAATCGGTTGGCACGTGTGGATAAAATTGTGCACCCCTGCAGGGTTAAATCTTTTCGAAAAGCCGTGTCCGCGGTTATGGACGACTTGGGAATGGATTCTGTGACCATAGAGAACATGAACCTAATCGTAAAACTTGGCAAACAATGTGTGTTTACGGATACCTTCTTCGGGCTTTGAGGGGGTACTCCGAGGATAGTGGTTCGAGATGATGAAGATTGGTGGATACAATATGATGATCAAATAGAGATAGAGATATCGCTCTCTTATCCCCTTTTAAAGGTTCTGAGTAGTCGAGCTTCTCCTCTCTCTTGTCTTACAAAGGAAAACTAGCTTTACGCAAAAGAAGCTCCATAGAAAGCCCGCATACCCGCTTTGCTAAAAGGTTGTACTAAGTCTTGCTGAGTCCCTGTACTCAGCTTTGCATGCTTTTGTTTCAGATGAAGTTGCTTCAGCCGAAGGTGGTTTCTACGTTAACATCGACTAGTAGTTTGGGGTTCCCAGGCAGCAGCCTGAGACTTATGGACTGGGACGTCGCTTTATGTTATGGCTTCTTAAGCCCTTTGCTATCTTGTTATTTAGAATAACATAATTTGCTTCCGTTGCTTGTTGAATGTTGGGTCAGTGACCTCTGCGTGTAATAATTTGGATCTTACTCTGCTAAGAGTTGTAATATATTCTTTTGAGTCGTAGAGTCACTGTTGTGTTACCGATTCTCTCACTGTAGTCTCTCGAGCTCGAGGTTAGGCTTATGTCAGACGAAGATCTGGTATTTGTCTAACCCTGATCCCGGGGGTGCCACAGGTTTTGGTATCAGAGCAGGACTGCCTGTAGGAAACCCTTGTTAACTGGTCGATGTTGAGTCTAGTGGTTGTGAAAACTATTTGAAAGCTAAAGATTATTTGCAAAAACTCTGAATAGGATTCTTTTTACTCCTTATCTGGTGTCACTCTAATGCTGAGTCATCTTACCTGGTTTTGATTGGAAAAAGGTTTCACTTCTTTCCTATCAATTCAAATCTCTAGGATACACGGGTTTGGGTTATTTTTCTCCAGTACTCCGTATCTGGTTGCTTGTCTCAGAGTTTCCAGAATGCCTCAGTTAATCTGAAGCATTGTCCCTTTATTCCTGCTTCGGGTGCTTAGCATCCAATTGTTTGCCTTTATGAGATATGGTGATGGTATTTCATCTTTGCATTCCATCTTCATGGTTTGTGAGTCGGTTGGTAGTGTATACGTTTGGTATGCTTTTTCAACTACTATGATCGATACGATGATATATCTTCATATCACATGTCTTGTCCTTCAGCATGTTCATTGCATTCGGTACATGCTATCCTCTTGTTGAATCTTTCCGGTGAATCCATGTCTCATGGTTTTGTTTTGTTTTCTCCTCAGGATGTCAGGCGGTACTAGAAGTGGTGCTGGCCGTGGTCAACACCATGGCACTAACCGCAGAAATGTTCCCGAGGAGAATGCTGACCTTCCTCCTCCTCCTTCTATGGTCCAACTTATGGCCATGTATGAAGCCAATCGTGCGGACAACATACGACTCCTTGAAAGGATTGAGCGTAACACAGCTCAACGTCATGAGGAACAAGTGGGGATCCGAAGCTTCATCCGCCTCACCCCACCAGTGTTCAGCTATTCCACTGAGCCACTTGATGCTGACTACTGGCTCCGCACCATTGAGCGCAAGCTTGAGGTTGCCCACGCTGCTCAAGCAGATTGGGTGAACTTTGCCACCTACCATCTTGAAGGAGCTGCTGGTTCATGGTGGGAAAACTTCCTGTTGATGCAGCCTGCCGATCATGTCGTGACTTGGCAAGAGTTCAAAGCTGCTTTCCGTGCATATCATATCCCAGAGGGTCTGATGGACGAGAAAAGGGAAGAGTTTCTGAAGCTGAAGCAGGGCAGTGGTTCTATCTGTGAATACCAAGGTAACTTCTATCGCCTTGCCTGCTATGCTCCTGAAGAGACGTCCACTGATGCCAAGAAGCAAGCCTTGTTCCGCAAGGGACTGGATCCTGAACTTCGTCGAGATCTTCATCTCCTGGACTTCCCAACCTGCCAAGATCTTGTCAACAAGGCTATGAAGGCAGAAAGAGGAAAAGTGGAGTATGAGGAAACTCGCAAACGTCCTCGAGATAATTCTCAGCCTTCTGGATCAGGCAATCAGCGCCGTCGTGTTTTCATTCCATACAGTGCTGTGCCTCGTGCTCCTTATGCACCAAAGTCATCTGGTTATGCTCCTCGTCCCCAAACTCCAAGTGCTCCTCCAAGCAATGCTGGTGGAACAAACTATCGTCCCGCTATGGGTACTCCAGGCAGTGGTGTGTGCTTCACTTGTGGTCAACCTGGTCACTACATGAAAGAGTGCCCCCACAATACTTCTGTTCATGGTGCTCCACCACCAAAGAAGTTTACCAAGCCTCCAGTTGCTGGTCATGGTCGTCTGACCCATGTCACTGCTGAAGAAGCTGAAGCAGATCCAAGCGTCATAATGGGTACGCTTCGAATCAACTCCATTATAGCTACAGTTCTGTTTGATTCTGGAGCTTCGCATTCATTCATATCCCAAGAGTTTGCTCAGTTGCATGAGATTCCTTTTGAGGTTATGTCTACCCCTCTAGTGGTTCATTCCCCTGGTTCTAGTTGGTATACCGCTATGGTCAGTCGTGGGAATAAAATCGAGATTGGATATCTTCTTTTTCCGATTCCCCTCATTGCCCTCAAGTCAACCGACATTGATATCATTTTGGGCATGGATTGGCTAGCTAAATATCAGGCTGTCATTGATTGTGCAGCCAGGTCTCTCACTCTAACCGATCTTTCTGGAAGCTCCATCCTGTATTGGTCTTCGTTAGCAACAGCTCCATCAGCAGTACATATTCCTGATGCTGAGTTGTATGCCCTTGACATCTTACCTCCGCTTGAAATTTCTGATGTTCCGGTGGTTTGTGACTTCCCTGATGTGTTTCCGGAAGAATTACCTGGCATGCCACCTGATCGAAGTGTGGAGTTTGTCATCGAGCTGGTTCCTGGAACTGCTCCTGTTTCTCGACGTCCTTATCGTATGCCTCGAGAAGAGTTGGTTGAACTGAAGAAGCAGATAGGAGAGTTAGAAGGGAAAAGATACATCCAACCCAGTACTTCTTCTTGGGGATGTCCCGCACTCTTTGTCAAGAAGAGGGATACCAATGTTCCGCGTCTGGTTATTGATTACCGGCCGCTCAACGCAGTAACCATCAAGAACAAGTATCCTTTACCTCGAATCAATGATCTTTTCGATCAATTGAGTGGTGCCACAGTCTTTTCCAAGATGGATTTGAGATCAGGCTACCATCAAATCAAAATCCGAACGGAGGACATTCCAAAAACGGCGTTCATGACTCGTTATGGTCTTTACGAGTACACCGTCATGTCCTTTGGCATCTGATACGTCTCCGTCGTATCGATAATTTCTTATGTTCCATGCCACTTTATTGATGATATCTACATGTTTTATACACATTATATGTCATATTCATGCGTTTTCCGGAACTAACCTATTGACGAGATGCCGAAAGGCCAGTTGCTGTTTTCTGCTGTTTTTGGTTTCAGAAATCCTAGTAAAGAAATATTTTCGGAATCGGACGAAATAAAGACCGAAGACCTTATAATTCTCGGAAGCTTCCAGAGCACCGGAGAAGGATGAGAGGGGAGCCAGGGGGCCCCACACCACACCCCGGCGCGGGCCAGGGGGCGCGCCCCCGTGGTCTGGGCACCCCGTGGCCCCTCCGACTCCATCTCTTCGCCTATTTATTCGTCCCTGACCTAAAAACACCGATACGGAAGACGAGACCCGAGAAAACCTTCCAGAGCCGCCGCCATCGCGAAATCAAGATTCGGGGGACAGAAGTCTCTGTTCCGGCACCCACGGGGAATTGCCCCCGGAGTCGTCTCCACCGCCGTCTCCACCGCCATCTTCACCGCCATCGCTGTCTCCATGATGAGGAGGGAGTAATTCACCCCTGGGGCTGAGGGCTCCGCTGTAGCTATGTGGTTCATCTCTCTCTTTATGTGATCTAGTTGAATATCGTCTATGTGCTACTCTAGTGATGTTATTAAAGTACTCTATTCCTCCTCCATGTGTGTAAAGGTGATAGTGTGTGCACCGTGTGAGTACTTGGCGTAGGCTATGATTATGATCTCTTGTAGATTATGAAGTTAATTATTGCTATGATGGTATTGATGTGTATTATTCCTCCTACATATGCATGATGGTGATAGTGTGCATGCTATGTTAGTTCTTGGTGTAATTATGTTGATCTATCTTGCACTCTAAGGTTATTTAAATATGAACATTGCATTGTGGAGCTTGTTAACTCCGGCATTGAGGGTTCGTGTAATCCTACGCAATGTGTTCATCATCCAACAAAAGGGTGTAGAGTAGTCCTATTATGTGATCATTGTTGAGAGTGTCCACTAGTGAAAGCAGGATCCCTAGGCCTTGCTTCCAAGCATCGAATCTCCGTTTGTTTACTGTTTTGTTGCATGTTTACTCGCTGCCATATTTTATTCAGATTGCTATTACCACTCATATACATCCATATTACTTGTATTTCACTATCTCTTCGCGAACTAGTACACCTATACACCTGACAAGTGTATTTGGTGTGTTGGGGACACAAGAGACTTCTTGCTTTGTGATTACAGGGTTGCTTGAGAGGGATATCTTTGACCTCTTCCTCCCGAGTTCGATAAACCTTGGGTAATCCACTTAAGGGAAACTTGCTACTGTTCTACAAACCTCTGCTCTTGGAGGCCCAACACTGTCTACCAGAATAGAAGCACCCGTAGACATCAAGCACTTTTCTGGCGCCGTTGCCGGGAGGAAAGGTAAAAGGCACTCATACTCCGGTTCCAGGTAACAGTACTTTTCTGGCGCCATTGTGTGTGTGCTCGAAGCTATTTCCTTTAGACTCTGCAATTACATCATTTTGTTTCTTGTTTACACTAGTTAGGCATAATGGATAACAATGACCTTTTTATTCTATTTCCTGATTTAAGACATGGATTGTTTGATACAAAAATTAAAAAACCTATGGAACCTTATTTACATGATAATAGCAATATTATTAGTATGAATGCAATTACTGCTAATGCTATGAAGAAGTCTAAGCTTGGGGAAGCTAGTTTACATAAAAATAATCTTTTTTGCTCCTCCGCTTTAGAAGAAATATTTTGCTCTGATGATGCTTTATCTCCCATATGCGATAACTATAATGATGCTTCTGATATTTTAAATCCACCTGCTGAAAGTATTCCTTATAAAATACCTATGGAAATTATTGAACGTGTTATGGATAACCGCTATGAAGGGGATGGAACTGTCCATCCTAGGAATCATTTACTGTTTTTGCATGAATTATGCGGGTTATTCAAGTGTGCAGGTATTTCAATGGATGAAGTTAGAAAGAAATTATTTGTTATATCGCTATCTGGTGAAGCGGCGCATTGGTATAAACTATTGAAGGACGGGCGCTCTCTTGATTGGAAGGATATTGTGCCTCTATTTTATTCCAAGTTCTATCCTCCAAGTGAAATTCACAAAGATCGAAACCATATATATAATTTTTGGCCTCATGATGGAGAGAGTATTGCCCAAGCATGGGAGAGATTGAAGACTTTAATGCTCAAATGCCCCAATCATGAGCTTCCAGGTAATATCATCATTGATAATTTCTATGCAAGACTTTCTTTTCAAGATAAGACCTTGCTGGATACTACTTGTTCTGGATCATTCACGAGCAATAAAGAAGAGTTTAAAAGGGACCTTCTTGATCGGATTAAGGAGAACGCTGAAGATTGGGAGAACGACAAAGGTAAAGAGTCAGGTATAAATTATGATTATGAATGCATTGAAACTTTCATGGATAGTGATAAATTTCGAAATATGAGTGCTACTTATGGTCTTGACTCTCAAGTTGCTGCAAATCTTTATAAAGCTTTTGCTTCTCACATTGAATTGCCTAGGAAGAATTTTGATAAGTATCATGAACCTTTTAAAGATGCTTGCATGAAGAATGAAATTGTTGTTAATAATTGCAATAAGCGTGCTCAAACTCCTAAGAATGCTATTTCCTATAAGCATGTTAATTTTTGTGGAATACATAGACCTTGTGGAATTAATCAAATAGAAGATGAATATTGTATCCATCACAGAATGAAAAAACTAGAAAGTGGTCTAGAGCTCTAGATGATCTTGGAGAAAAAGTGTGTGCCCTCTATCCTTTTATTTGTGAACTTTGCCATAGAGTTGGTCATTTTAATTTTCAATGTTCCTCCAATGATAATTCAAACCCCATGAGTGCTGCAAATTTGTATTGTGATGATGAAATTATTCCTAATCAGCATGATGAACTTACCTTATTTTTGAAGTGTGAAGAGTTATCAAGAAAAATTTCTTTGTTAAATATTAACGATCTTGATATTGATGATGTCCTGCATGGTTGTCTTTCTTACTGCATTAATAATTGCCATACAAATACTTACATACAGAATATTTTAGAAGATGACACCTTGCCAAAATATGATAGGACCGCTGTGTGTTTTCAATTAATTAATGAAAAGGAGGGATCCTCCCAAGTTTCTTCTATTTTTTCTAAAAGAAAATCAGGTTATGCGGACAAGCCACCCTTCAAGCCTCTTCCTCCTAAAGAAGGGAACGAGGAGAAGGAGAAGAAGAAGAAGAAGGGAACGAAGAAGAAGAAGAAGAAGGAGAATAAAAAGAAAGAGGTAACGGCGTATCCCCACGTGAATGAGATAACGCTAGGTAACCGTAAGTATGTTGCTCCTAATGATTATTATGATAATGAATCTGAGTACGATGATCTTCCTATACCCTTTACCCATATTAGTGATCATGATTTGGATGAGCACGCTGCCTTTGATATTGAAAATCTCTTTGGTACTGATTATGAAATTAATGATGATAGCATTATTCATGTCCCCTTAAACGATGATATTGAAAGCTCTAAGCTTGGGGATGTTGTGCTTGAAGATCCTGTATTTGAGACATCTACTTTTAGTGAAAATGATGATATTACATATTCAGGTTTAGATAATTGCTATAGAGATGTATATGACACATGTTACAATTATCCTTATGAAACTTGTCATAGTTATGAAAAAAAAAAAAAAAACAATTCTTTTAATATGCAACTTGTTTACCATGTTCAAATTCTTGATAATAATCTTGCTCCAATTACTATTAATGAGAATAACTCTTCTTATGCCAAAATTAATGATACTTATGCATATGAACCATGATAAGAATGTTTTAAGTGACGGGTATATTGTGGATTTCATCAATGATGCTACTGAAAGTTATTATGAGAGAGGGAAATATGGTTATATGCATCTTAATAATATTAAGTTTCCCTCTTTATGTTGAGAATCTTTAAGTTACTCGTGTTTTATCCTCTTATGCTTGCCACTTTGCTCTTCATGAATTCATTTGTGTATAAGATTCTTTTGCATAGGAAGCATGTTAGGCTCAAATGTGTTTTGAATTGCCTCTTGAAGCTCTCTTTTGCTTCAAATACTATTTCTTGCGGGTGCATCACCAAAATTGCTGAGCCCATCTTAATGGCTATAAAGAAAGAACTTTATCATGTTTTTGTGCCAAGTAAATGGGAGATAACCCATGTGTTATTTTGCTACAGTACTTTGTTTTATATTTGTGTCTTGGAAGTTGTTTACTACTGTAGCAACCTCTCCTTATCATGTTTTTGTGCCAAGTAAAGTTTCTATGTCAAAGTTGATGTTATATTTGGGATCGCTGCGCAGAAACAGCATTGCTGTCACGAATCTGGGCACAGTTTGTAGAAAATTCAAAAAATCTGCCAATTTACGAGCGTGATCCTCAGATATGTACGCTTTCATTAGTTTTGAGTTTTTCCATTTGAGCAAGTCTGGTGCCAGCTTTAAATTCGTCTTTACGGACTCTGTTTTTGACAGATTCTGCCTTTTATTTCGCATTGCCTCTTTTGCTATGTTGGATTCATTTCTTTGATCCATTAATGTCCAGTAGCTTTATGCAATGTCCAGAAGTGAAAATAATGTTTGTGTCACCTCTGAACATGTGAATTTTTGATTATGCACTAACCCTCTAATGAGTTTGCTTGAAGTTTGGTGTGAAGGAAGTTTTCAAGGGTCAAGAGAGGAGGATGATATACTACGATCAAGAAGAATGAAAAGTCTAAGCTTGGGGATGCCCCGTGGTTCATCCCTGCATATTTTAAGAAGACTCAAGCATCTAAGCTTGGGGATGCCCAAGGCATCCCCTTCTTCATCGACAAAGTATCGGGTTCCTTCTCTTGAAACTATATTTTTATTCGGTCACATCTTATGTACTTTACTTGGAGCGTCTGTATGTTTTTGTTTTTGTTGTTGTTTGAATAAATGATTGTTTGGGAGAGAGACACGCTCCGCTGGTTCGTATGAACACATGTGTTCTTAGCTTTTAATTTTCATGGCGAAGGTTGAAACTTTCGTTAATTGTTATATGGTTGGAAACGGGAAATGCTACATGTAGTAATTGGTATAATGTCTTGAATAATGTGATACTTGGCAATTGTTGTGCTCATATAGATCTTGTTTAAGCTCTTGCATCATGTACCTAGTACCCATTAATGGATAATTACATAGAGCCTGTTAAAATTTGGTTTGCATGATTGGTCTCTCTAAGTCTAGATATTTTCTGGTTGAGGTGTTTGAACAACAAGGAGACGATGTAAAGTCTTATAATGCTTACAATATGTTTATATGTGAGTCTTGCTGCACCATTTCATACTTGAGTTTGCTTCAAATAACCTTGCTAGCCTAAACCTTGTATCGAGAGGGAATACTTCTCATGCATCCAAATACTTGAGCCAATATTCATGCCATTTGTGTCCACCATACCTACCTACTACATGGTATTTCTCCGCCATTCCAAAGTAAATTGCTTGAGTGCTACCTTTAAACAATTCAAAAGTTATTACCTCTTGTTTGTGTCAATGTTTTATAGCTCATGATGAAGTATGTGGTGTTTATCTTTCAATCTTGTTGGACAACTTTCACCAATGGACTAGTGGCTTCATCCGCTTATCCAATAATTTTGCAAAAAGAGCTGGCAATGGGATTCCCAGTCCCAAATTAATTAACAAAAATAGACACTCCTCCATGGTATGTGATTGTTGGACGGCACCCGAAGGATTCAGTTAGCCATGGCTTGAGAAAGCAAAGGTGGGGAGGAGTGTCATCATAATAAAACTAAAATAAAAAGGCACTCCTTCATGGTATGAGATTGTTGGCAGGCACCCGAGGATTCGGTTAGCCATGGTTTGTGAAAGAAAGGTTGGAAGGAGTGCCACCCAAAAATAAAATAAAATGGGAGCCGCTCTTTGAAGGTTTGTCTGGCAAGGGGGTTAGAGTGCCCACTACCATTCGTTGACAACAACAAACACCGCTCAAAACTTCACTTTTTATGCTCTCTTTATGTTTTCAAAATAAAAGCTCTAGCACAAATATAGCAATCAATGCTTCCCTCTACGAAGGGCCATTCTTCTACTTTATTGTTGAGTCAGTTTACCTATTCTTTCTATCTTAGAAGCAAACACTTGTATAAACTGTGTGCATTGATTCTTACATGTTTACCTATTGCACTTGTTATATTACTTTGTGTTGACAATTATCCATGAGATATACATGTTATAAGTTGAAAGCAACCGCTGAAACTTAATCTTCCTTTGTGTTGTTTCAAAGCTTTCTACTAAGAATTTATTGCTTATGAGTTAACTCTTATGCAAGACTCATTGATGCTTGTCTTGAAAGTATTATTCATGAAAAGTCTTTGTTATATGATTCATTTGTTTACTCATTATCTTCATCATTGCTTCGAATTTCTGCATTTATCTCATGTGCTTTACAATAGTATGATCAAGGTTATGATGGCATGTCACTTCAGAAATTATCTTTGTTATCGTTTTACCTGCTCGGGACGAGCAGAACTAAGCTTGGGGATGATACGTCTCCGTCGTATCGATAATTTCTTATGTTCCATGCCACTTTATTGATGATATCTACATGTTTTATACACATTATATGTTATATTCATGCGGAACTAACCTATTGACGAGATGCCGAAAGTTGCTGTTTTCTGTTTTTGGTTTCAGAAATCCTAGTAAAGAAATATTTTCGGAATCGGACGAAATAAAGACCGAAGACCTTATAATTCCCGGAAGCTTCCAGAGCACCGGAGAAGGATGAGAGGGGAGCCAGGGGCCCCACACCACACCCCCGACGGGCCGGGGGGCGCCCCCGTGGTCTGGCACCCCGTGGCCCCTCCGACTCCATCTCTTCGCCTATTTATTCGTCCCTGACCTAAAAACACCGATACGGAAGACGAGACCCGAGAAAACCTTCCAGAGCCGCCGCCATCGCGAAATCAAGATTCGGGGGACAGTCCTGTCCGGCACCCCGGACGGGGAATTGCCCCCGAGTCGTCTCCACCGCCGTCTCCACCGCCATCTTCACCGCCATCGCTGTCTCCATGATGAGGAGGGAGTAATTCACCCCGGGGCTGAGGGCTCCGCTGTAGCTATGTGGTTCATCTCTCTTTATGTGATCTAGTTGAATATCGTCTATGTGCTACTCTAGTGATGTTATTAAAGTACTCTATTCCTCCTCCATGTGTGTAAAGGTGATAGTGTGTGCACCGTGTGAGTACTTGGCGTAGGCTATGATTATGATCTCTTGTAGATTATGAAGTTAATTATTGCTATGATGGTATTGATGTGTATTATTCCTCCTACATATGCATGATGGTGATAGTGTGCATGCTATGTTAGTTCTTGGTGTAATTATGTTGATCTATCTTGCACTCTAAGGTTATTTAAATATGAACATTGCATTGTGGAGCTTGTTAACTCCGGCATTGAGGGTTCGTGTAATCCTACGCAATGTGTTCATCATCCAACAAAAGGGTGTAGAGTAGTCCTATTATGTGATCATTGTTGAGAGTGTCCACTAGTGAAAGCAGGATCCCTAGGCCTTGCTTCCAAGCATCGAATCTCCGTTTGTTTACTGTTTTGTTGCATGTTTACTCGCTGCCATATTTTATTCAGATGGCTATTACCACTCATATACATCCATATTACTTGTATTTCACTATCTCTTCGCCGAACTAGTACACCTATACACCTGACAAGTGTATTTGGTGTGTTGGGGACACAAGAGACTTCTTGCTTTGTGATTACAGGGTTGCTTGAGAGGGATATCTTTGACCTCTTCCTCCCCGAGTTCGATAAACCTTGGGTAATCCACTTAAGGGAAACTTGCTATGTTCTACAAACGGCGTTCATGACTCGTTATGGTCTTTACGAGTACACCGTCATGTCCTTTGGCCTCACAAATGCTCCAGCCACTTTTATGCGGCTAATGAACTCAGTGTTTATGGAGTATCTTGACAAATTCGTCATCATCTACATTGATGATATTCTGGTCTACTCCAAAACCGAAGAAGAACACACTGAACACCTACGTTTGGTGCTGACCAAGCTTCGTGAACATCGCCTCTACGCCAAGTTCTCTAAATGTGAGTTCTGGCTACAAGAGCTCATCTTTCTTGGCCATGTGGTCTCTGCAAAAGGTGTTGCAGTCATTCCGGAGAAAGTTCAATCCGTTCTTGACTGGAAGACTCCTAAGTCAGCCAAAGAAATTCGGAGTTTTCTTGGATTGGCGGGTTATTACCGTCGATACATCGAGAATTTCTCCAAGATCGCCAAACCAATGACTGATCTTCTCAAGAAAGATAAGAAGTTTGAGTGGTCAGAAAAGGCTGAAGAAAGTTTTCAGACACTGAAAATAAAGCTGACTACCGCTCCTGTACTTGTCCTTCCAGACACAAGCAAAGACTTTGTCATCTTTTGTGATGCCTCTCTTCAAGGGCTCGGATGTGTGTTGATGCAAGATGGCCACGTAGTTGCCTATGCCTCCCGACAGTTGAAGCCACATGAGCTCAATTATCCAACTCATGATCTAGAGCTTGCAGCTGTGGTCCATGCTCTTAAGCAATGGAGACCTTACCTTTACGGTAACCGTTGCGAGTTGTACTCGGATCATCAAAGCCTGAAGTATCTTTTTACCCAACCGGATCTGAATCTCAGGCAGACAAGATGGTTGGAACTCATCAAAGACTATGATTTGGGTCTTAACTATCAGCCCGGCAAGGCCAACGTCGTTGCTGACGCGCTGAGTCGGAAGTCCTACTGCAACAATCTGATGCTTAAGCAACATCAACCTGCCCTCCATGAGGAATTTGCACGACTCAATCTTGAAATTGTTCCTCAGGGGTTCCTTGCTAACTTAGAGGTGAAACCCTCTCTTGAAGACCAGATCAAAGCCGCTCAGAAGCGTGATTTGGGTATCACTAAGATCAAAGAGAACATTGCTAGCGGTGCTGCTAAATGTTTCTCCGTCAACGATCAAGGTGTTGTCTACTTTGGTAACCGCTTGGTGGTGCCAAAGAAAAAGAATCTGAGAGAGCTTATCCTCCGAGAAGCTCATGAGTCTCCTCTATCTATTCATCCCGGCAGCACAAAGATGTATCAGGATCTTCGTCAAAGGTTCTGGTGGACCCGGATGAAAAGAGAAATTGCTCGCTTTGTAGCTGAATGCGACGTTTGTCGTCGTGTAAAAGCTGAGCATCAAAGACCAGCTGGTACTCTTCAACCTCTATCTACTCCTGAATGGAAATGGGATGAAATTGGTATGGATTTCATTACCGGACTTCCCAAAACTCAGAAAGGAAGCAATGCTATATGGGTAGTTGTTGATCGCCTATCCAAAGTTGCTCACTTCCTTCCTATTCGAGAAGACATTACTGCTAGCAAGTTGGCAGATTTGTATGTTTCCCGGATAGTCTCTCTCCATGGTGTTCCGAAGAGGATTATCTCTGATCGAGGAAGCCTGTTTACTTCCAAGTTCTGGGCCAGTTTCCAACAAGCTATGGGAACTCGTCTTTCCTTCAGCACGGCCTATCATCCTCAAACCGATGGTCAAACCGAGAGGGTGAATCAAATCCTTGAAGACATGCTCAGGGCCTGTGTTATATCCTTTGGCAAGAATTGGGAAAAGTGCCTCCCATTTGCTGAATTCTCCTATAACAACAGTTTCCAATCTAGCCTGGGCATGGCACCTTTTGAAGCTCTTTATGGACGGAAATGTCGAACCCCTCTGAATTGGTCAGAAACCGGTGAAAGACAGTTCTTTGGACCGGACATGATCAAGGAAGCAGAAGATCAAGTTGGCATTATCCGAGAGCGTTTGAAAGCTGCTCAGTCTCGTCAAAAGAGCAATTATGATCGTCATCATCAAGAAGTTCGCTATGAAGTTGGCGAGCAAGCTTATCTTCGAGTCACTCCTTTAAGAGGTGTCCATCGTTTCGGTATAAAAGGCAAACTAGCTCCTCGCTATGTTGGTCCTTTCCGCATCCTTGCTAAACGAGGTACACTTGCCTATAAGTTGGAACTCCCTCCAACTTTTCCTGAAGTTCATGACGTCTTCCATGTCTCCCAACTCAAACGTTGCTTCAAAGATCCTATCCGTGGTGTTGATCACGAAACACTTGATCTCCAAGAGGATCTGACCTATCGAGAGTATCCTGTCCGTATCCTTGATGAAGCTGAGCGTAAAACTCGGCGTCAAACCATCAAATTCCTGAAAGTTCAGTGGTCTCATCACTCTGAGTCAGAAGCAACCTGGGAACGAGAGGATCGTCTCCGATCTGAGTACCCTGCCTTCTTTTCTAAAACTTAGGAATCTCGGGGACGAGATTCTTGTAAGGGGGTAGAGTTGTAACAGAACCACTTTGCTAATAAAGTAATGTTGCTAGTTGTTCATGTGCATGCATGCATTTGCATTAAATTTGAGAAATTTTGCACCAAAAAGGTTTGAAACAATGTTGCAAAATGTTGTGGTTTTGGTCTCACAAATGTTTGTGCAAAAATCCCTCAAATTTTTGGGTTAAAATACCCTCAAAATCCCCAAATTCTCTCTTATTTCAAAATTTCCAGGGAATTTCCCAAAACCCAGGGGGTTATGGGCAAAATCCCTTGTCTTCTTCCCCAGGCAGCTGCCTGCGCGCCTGGCCGCCGATGGAGCCGGCCGCCCGGATCCTCCCGCCGCCCTCGGCGCCTATAAAACCGCCGCCGCCGCCGTGGAGAAACCCTAGCACGCCGCCCCTCCTCTCCTCCCTCTTCTCTGCGCCGCGCGGCCGAAACCCTAGCCCGGCCAACCTCGCCGTCGCCGCCGCTACGCTCCTCCCCGAGCCCAGCCGACGCCGCCGTTCGCTCCGCCTCGTCGCCGTCTTCCTCCTCCACCACGCAGCGGCCGCCGGGAGCCCTCTACCACGCGAATCGGGCCCCGCCCGTGCCTCAGGCCTCCGCTTCGCCGGCGTTCCGGCCTCCTCCGGCGCCGCCGTAAGCTCCCGAAGCTCCGGTGCAGCTTGGGCCCTCCGCGCCGCTCCCGTAGCCTCCGGCCGTCGTGCGCCCGCGAGCTCGCCGCCGGCCGTCGCCGCCGTGGTCGCTCCGGCGAATTGGCGGGCGGCGCCGCCCCTTTGGGTCGCCCCGAGCCCGCGCGCCAACGCGCCTGCTCCACGCTGCCCCGCGCGCCGGAATCGCCCAGGCCGTGCCCGACCTGGCCGGCCATGGCCCTGGCTGACGTCGTGCTGACGTCATTATGACGTCAGCCGGCCTTTTCTTTTTTATATTTTCTGTTATTTTCTATTTTAATTAATTATATGACAGGTGGGATCTGTCAGTCAGAATTTTAATCATTTCTAAATTGTTAAAATGCTGACAGTGGGTCCAACTTGTCATACTTTTACTATTTTCCAGAAATTCCAGAAATTGTTTAAATCTTGTTTAATTCATAACTAATTCATTTTAATTCAGAAAAATATGTATAATATACCAAAATGTTCAGAAAAACATTCTCTACAAGTTTAGGAGTAATTCATACATCATTACAACCTTTGAACTTGCAAATGTAGTGAAACCCTAAAAGAACCCCTCTCATATGGCGGTGTCCGATGCCGGAACCCCTTTAATCTGACGATGCACCTAGGGTTTACTTAATTCCTCTAATATGACATATCATTCATATTGTATGCGCATTGCATTATGCCATGTCTTGAATGTTTATTTCCCTTTCCGGTGTTTGGTTCTTCGCGAATAGGATCTGAGCCGGAGTCCGACGTCAACGCCACCGAAGAACCGTACTCGTCAGCTGAGGGACAAGGCAAGCCCTAGCCTGGTTCATATATGGTTTTGAAATGCTTTTACTTCTGGTTCCTACATATTGCACACGATTCAACTGTCTTTTATCGATAGGTAGAGTTATCCTATCTATTGCATGTTCTACCTTTGTAGCCTCGATACCCTGATCCACTGCTCCTAGCATACCTAGGTTTGGCATGTGTGCGTCGCGAGAGCCTTTATCTCTTTATGCTTAGCCATGCTTAGTTTGTTACGCTACTACTCCGGTCTTCGGACTGGAGCCTTACAATGAAATGAATCTAGCATGATAGGTTGACGTGGTAAGTATAGAGATGAGTGTTAAACATGATTAAAGGCTCAGACGAAAGGCCACATTGGGATGTGGTGGGTTGTTTCGTTTCTGCCGACCCTAGGATGCGAGTTCTCGCCTCTTGAACCAAGACTGAGCGTACAACCACACGAGGCCCTATTATGGTACCCTCTCGACTCAATAACTTGCCTAGTAGATTCCATGAGTCACATAGTTTGTGCTTTACCTGGACATATGCATTGCATTTTGCTTGGGGGAAAAGGTACATAACAGGTAGGTAAGCGTGGTCTAGGTGGCTGGAGGTTGCGGCCTCTGGGGAAACCCACCTCGGCACACATCGTTAAGGACCGACTTCGGGACTTGACCCGTTACGGCGGAACCATCCTTAGCGCGTGACTCATGGTCTCGGCGACAGCAAGGTAAAGGTCGTGGTCAACCACCCTCTGCCGGCTTTCCAAGGAAGAGAGCTTATACGTTGCACTAAGAATCGGTTGGCACGTGTGGATAAAATTGTGCACCCCTGCAGGGTTAAATCTTTTCGAAAAGCCGTGTCCGCGGTTATGGACGACTTGGGAATGGATTCTGTGACCATAGAGAACATGAACCTAATCGTAAAACTTGGCAAACAATGTGTGTTTACGGATACCTTCTTCGGGCTTTGAGGGGGTACTCCGAGGATAGTGGTTCGAGATGATGAAGATTGGTGGATACAATATGATGATCAAATAGAGATAGAGATATCGCTCTCTTATCCCCTTTTAAAGGTTCTGAGTAGTCGAGCTTCTCCTCTCTCTTGTCTTACAAAGGAAAACTAGCTTTACGCAAAAGAAGCTCCACAGAAAGCCCGCATACCCGCTTTGCTAAAAGGTTGTACTAAGTCTTGCTGAGTCCCTGTACTCAGCTTTGCATGCTTTTGTTTCAGATGAAGTTGCTTCAGCCGAAGGTGGTTTCTACATTAACATCGACTAGTAGTTTGGGGTTCCCAGGCAGCAGCCTGAGACTTATGGACTGGGACGTCGCTTTATGTTATGGCTTCTTAAGCCCTTTGCTATCTTGTTATTTAGAATAACATAATTTGCTTCCGTTGCTTGTTGAATGTTGGGTCAGTGACCTCTGCGTGTAATAATTTGGATCTTACTCTGCTAAGAGTTGTAATATATTCTTTTGAGTCGTAGAGTCACTGTTGTGTTACCGATTCTCTCACTGTAGTCTCTCGAGCTCGAGGTTAGGCTTATATCAGACGAAGATCTGGTATTTGTCTAACCCTGATCCCGGGGGTGCCACAATCCTTCAAGGATTACCCAGTATATAATCTATCGTCAAGCGTTCATTATTTATTGCGCGAGTGCTATGTTCAGCATAGCTGCCCTTCACGAAGAATTCAGCGTCCATCCGAAGAAGTTTATCCATCATATATTCGGCAACAGGGGTCACAATATCGTCATATTTGCCGAAGTTCTTCTTCCTCTTCGCCATCTTGGCCAGGCACTTTGGAACAATCTGACCCACGTCTAACTTCGGGTAGCAGATTTTTATCATGATCATAACAAACCTTGCGCCAGCAGCTAATTGAGCCCGAAAAAAGCCGTGGATTCGAGGAGCATCCCGAAATTTGTCCATTAAGGCAGGAAGAGTCTCTGGCATCTTATTGCGAGGAAACATGGTGCCGTAGACCAGAGACAATGTCCTCGTACAAAAGTCGAGATAATCGCGAACCTGAAGCGCGCGATCCTGAAACCTGACGATCTGGCGAGTCCGTTCAGGCGTGCCCCAAAAATTTGAACCATGATCATGTGCAAGCCGGAGAAGTGCATTGGATCGAGCCTCAACACGCTCATCTTCGGCAGCAGCGTCCAAGAAAGAACCTATTTTGAAAGAGTCAGCAGAAAAGCAGGAGACAGGAAAAAGTATGACTAAGTTAAGGAAGCACACCTGCCATATCCAAGCTAGCATCCGTCAGCAGCTGTAGCATGAAATTTTCTCGAGCAAGAGCTGCAGCACCTTCAGCAACCGCAGTCTCCTTTTCAGCTATGGCATCTCGAGCTTGCCGAAGTGCAATTTTTTCCCTCTCGGAAGATTTTCGAGATTGCTCCATTAGTACAAGTGATTGCTTCTTCGTGGATTGGAGTTCTTGGCGAAGTTCCTTTAAATCTGGTGCTGAAACCTTTCTCGGCGAATTTTCAATAACTTCGACAGCAACAGGTATTTTCTTCGAGTGAGAGGAAGTGGGTAAAACATCGGAAGGACGAGGAGTTGCAGAATAGTTGTCAAAAATCAACTGAAAATAAAGATTTTCGACATCAATCATCCAGCAAATATAGATTTCGATTAAACATTGAAGTATGTACATCGCTATTACAAAAGAAAGGTCACTACTGGAGTACTGAAGTAGTTGTCGCCAAAACTACTAAGGCGACAGCATCAAAAGATAGAACTAAGAAAAAAGAGGACAGGGTGGTCTACTTGACCTCCGGCTTGGATGCGCTTGGAGCAGGTGCTGGTTTAACACCAAGGAAAGAAAGGATCGGTCTTGCAGAAGGCTTGGCAGCTCTAATTAGAGATTGCCATTTCTTCGTCTCCATCTCCCCTATGTCGCCAACCTTGGCCCAGTCGACGTTTTGCTGACTATTAGCAATCAGCGCGATGGTGCCTTCAACGCCAATCTTCAGACCTTCTTGGCGAAGTTTTAGCCCAAGATCTTCAGGCTCGTTGAAGGCTTTGGCGAGCTCAACAAAAGTATTGGGGACCTCTTTCTTCGGAAAGAAGTAGGGGAAAAGCTTCAACAGGCTAGCTTCAGCGTTTTCAAGGCCGTCGCGTGCTTCATCCCCATGAATCTCAACAAGGGTCAGCGCGTCGAGAAGCTCGTCGCCTTCAGGACCTTCAATTTCGTACTCTTGATGAGTTCTCCCTACAAATAAACAAAGAGTCGCATGTAAATAAAGAATGCAGGGAAAACGTGAAGTAACCCGAGGAAATGCAAGGATTCAAGAACTTACTGATAAACCGTCGAGTCTGCGACTCCAAGCGGGCAAGGATTTCTGCCTCTCGAGCTGATTGCTGAGATATGTTATTGCTCAAGGAAGTTTCCGCGTCATGAAGCCTCTTTCGAAGATCTTCGATGGCGGCAGCATCCTTTTCAACCTTCTTGCGAGCTTCTTCGCTCTGCTCCAACTTGACAGCAAGAGCGTCAGCACGCTTGTTGGCTTCCGCAAGATCTCCTGGCAAAATACATGACAGTTAAATATTATGATAAAATCATGGTACACATGCAACAGAGGAAAAGAAAAATAGTACCTTCCAGCTTCTTGGAATAGTCACGATACCCGACAAATTGGGTACCAAGACGAATAAACTCCTTCATCAGAGGCTGAAGAAACGACCAAGGAAGAAAAAGAAGTCAATATAGCCAATATAAATTCGACAACACTTAGCACAAAACAAAGAGAAGATAGAAGTATTGAAAGGTTCGGAACTTACATCATCCAATGAAGGTGTCGAGGAGCCACCAGGGAATTGGATAGGTTCCTTGGATGGTTCGATCCTCGCTCTCTTTGATGGAGAGGCTCGGGGGCTCTCAACTGGCGGCGGTTGCACGATGTCCTGTTGGGGAGGAGAAGTTTCATCCCCATCATGTTGAGCTTCCGACACAATCAAAGTACGCGACGTACTCGTTCGTGCAGCGGCGTCAACAGTTTGTTCTTCTTCCTCGTCACCACTACAATAAAATGGCGACAGTATAAGAAGCAAGATAGACAAGAAACGTCAAAACAGAAAAAGTAAAGAGTAAGGAGTAACTTACGAGCTGACGAGGGCATCAGTATATGGATTAAAAGCTGCCTTTTTATATGAAGGCTCAGCTTCTTCGGCTTTGGAAGTGCCGGAATCTTTAACTTCATCTCTCTTCCTCTTCATCCTTGGAGAAGCGTGAGGAAGAGAGTGTGTCGAGGCAGTGGCGTCTGACTCAGCGGAAGCCGCGGATTTGTGAGAACCCGCGATTTCAGTGGCAGGGCGCGAGGTGCCTTGGTTGTCATCGTCGACAACGGCACGGTCTTCAACTTCTCCACCTTCAGGAAGAGGAGGAAGAGAAGCAAGGACGAGGTGGCCCTGAGAAAAAGAAAGAGTGTCGATAAAAAGGCGTTAACAAAATAGTAGTCGACAAAATAATAAAACTTGAGGAGGCAATACAGCTATTAAAAGGAAATTACCTCGGGAAGGGGTTTGGCGCTACTATATGGCGCAACACGGCAAGAAGTTGGAATTGAATCCTTCTTGTTGAGCGATGAGATTTTGCGGATAAGCTTTTCAAAATCCTTCAAAGGAAGATCTTTTGAGAGCCTATCGACATCTTTTTCACCAGCGTACTTCCAGAAGGGGTTTTTGCGAGCCTGAAGAGGTTGCACTCTAGTCCTAAGGAAATAGGCGGTAATCTCAATACCCGAAAGTTCTTTGCCGCGGGTGTTCTGTAGCTCGTGAATGCGAGTCATCAGCGCCTCTGTCGCCAATTTATCAGCCTCGGTAGCTTCAACATCCCAGGAACGGCGGCGAAGGATTTTAGCTTCTCCGTCAAAAGGGGCGATGTTTTCTTCCACTGGATTGGAGCTTTCCTCGTGGATGTACAGCCATTTCTTCCGCCAACCTTGGACGGAGTCGGGAAATTTGACGTCGAAATAATCGACATCAGAACGAACACAGATAACAACGCCGCCAATGTTGTAGGCGACGTTGTGGTGGCCATTACGGCGGATACAAAAGATGCGTTTCCACAGAGCCCAATTGGGTTGGACCCCGAGAAAGCACTCACACAGTGTGATAAAAATCGAGATATGAAGGATGGAATTGGGCGTCAGATGATGCAACTGAAGCCCATAGACAAAAAGGAGACCACGGAGAAATTCGTGGATTGGGGGAGAAAGTCCGCGGATGAGGTGGTCAACGAAACTAACCCGATAGTCGATTGGAGGTTTCGGGTAGCTCTCCTCCTTGGGGAACTGGAGCGAGTCCTCCTTCTTGCTGAATCCCATCTTCTTCAGCATGTTGATGTCTTGGCCAGAGATCTTGGATCTCTCCCACTCGGCGCTTCCCAGATCTGTTGTCGTCATCTTCGATTCCGGTGTGCTATGTCTAGTCAAACGGGCGCGAGGCGGCATCAATGGACTTAGCGGAGAAGGGAGAGAGAGTGGTTGAGCGCTTGAAGTAATGGGAGCAAGGGAGGAGTTGCAGAGGAGAAGCAGAGATGCGGCGCGAGCGAAAGTGCTGAAGGAGGAAGACGATGGCTTTATATAGTGGTGTGGCGCATCGCCGCAACCGTTGGATGGAAAAGTTATGATGCAGATGGCAAACACGTGGACAAGGGGTAAAAATGGATTTTTACTGGGAAGTGAACAGACAGGCGATACAGTATAAGTGCCAGAAAAAGCGGAGGACGTGTGTCCCCCACTTGCACGACGTGTCAACTGGATAGGAAAATTGGACCCACAAGGCAGAGAGAGAAGCGGTTCTCGCAGGTTACCGATACAGTAATCATGGCTGTCGTAAGCAATGATGTCATCTTGACAAGAGAAAATTTCGACAAAGACGCTTGACAAGAATTTCGACAACAAAAGATTATTGATTATTTTGGGAGCCTTTTGATCAAATACAAGTTTTTTCCCAAACGCTCGGGGGCTACTTCGGAAAAAAGAAATATTCAAGTATGACAAAATAGAAATGTCGAGAGCCTATGATCAAATACAAGTATTTGTTCATAGCCTCGGGGGCTACTCCCATCGAGAGCGCTGGTCGCGCACCCAATAGATATGAAAGTCTCGAGAAAGATTAACAATATAGTGACAGATGATATTTATCTGTGGAGCCTACACCCAAGCACAAGTTATTGGCTGTAGCCTCGGGGGCTACTCCCATCGGGAACGCTGTTCGCGTGCCCGATGAATTTCGATCAAAAGAAAGAAACAGGAGTATATTTCGAGTTATACAGATAACTCTACATATACTCCCATCGGGAAGACAAAAAAAGTCATCAAATATGACTCGGTAAAATGTGCTATTCCAACAGCCGAAAAGCACTCGACAATATATTCTCAGAGCGCTAAAGGTCGCGAATAATCTCTGAATGCCGCAAAACTTTGCGAAGGTAAGACCCCAGATCCGTTCTGAGCGGCGTAGCACCATTTCTGACGGCGGTTTGCTACTGTTTTCCGTATCAACAAATACGAAGAAAAATCCTAACGGACGCGTTAGGTACCCGATAAAATATGACTGGACTCGACAGAATGGTAAGACCTTAAGCGGCACTGTCGAAGTTTACACCAGTATCCCGAGATCATGTCCAGGGACGTGATCTTGAAGTAGGTTTTTGCGGATTGCCACTAGAGCAGTTAACTAGTACCTGATCCGTCAGATGAACTAGCCCCAATTACCGTTATCCCTGTACAATATAGAACTGCATATTTAAAAATATGTGATGAATTCGGCAAATGGACGAACATATTGGAGATTTTCCCTGATTCTCTCATCAAGCAAAATCTCGGGGCTACTGACATAGGCATCCCCAATGGGCTCGCCGAAGATAGTACCCGGGTTTACTGGAGGCCCATGACCCGAAGAATAAGGAGATTCGGAAGCCCAAGATATTATTAAGGAAAGCTAGAGTTGTATTAGGAAAGGATACTTGTAATCTTGCGGGACGGGTTAGAAACCCTCCCGGACTCTATAAACTTATGTATTACGAAACCCTCGGCTCCACCTCCTATAAAAAGGGGAGTCGAGGGACAAACAAAGGATCGAATCTATTGTCAACAGAACCCTAGTTTTCATAATCAGAGTACTTTCGCCGAAACCTTCGAGATCTACTTGCCCTCTACTTCCAGCAAAACCCTAGTCTACAATCTGTAGGCATTGACAAATTAATCCTTTGGCAACGACACCATACTATATGTTGACTACTTTGTCATTCGTGCAATTGTTACCTGAAAGGAGTTTCGACAGCAATTTAGAATGAACTAGAAGTTGTTCATGAAGTTGGTGCACAATGTGAGGGAGTACAATTCCTACTTCGTTATGAAGAAAGCCTCAGTTGAAGTGCACAATTTCTCATCAATAGACTGAAGGTGTCAAATAGGAATTGCCTATTTGACGCTTCACGCGTCCATTAGCGTGCCGACGCTCGCGTGGGTAGAGACCTAGGTCGTGGGCCGTTTGGCGATCGAAGCAAGACCATAGATGAGGAAGAGAGGCGCGGTGGTCACTAATGGTGCTCCGGTGATAGCGCCGGACAATCTTGCTGAGCGTTGTTGTGAAAGCGATTGGGAAACCCCAAGAGGAAGGTGTAATGAGTACAACAACACGTTTTCCCTCAGTACGAAACCAATGTTTAATCGACCAGTAGGATAAATGCGTGACTTCTGAAGGTTTTGTTGGCTGACTAGTGGCAGGACGCACTACCGGCGTCACCAACAACGTGGAACCTGCACACAACACAACCAACGTACTTTAATTTGCCACAACTTGCAGTGAGGTTGTCAATCTCACCGGTTTGCTGAACACAAAGGATTAGACGTATCGAGTGGAAAGAAATGTTAGCAGAAAGTAAACAGAATAAGATTGCAATAGATGAATTTATCAATGTAAAGGAAACAGTACCGGGGTCCAAAGTTCACTAGAGGTGTCTCTCCATAAAGATAAATAGCATGTTGGGTGAACAAATTACAGCTGTGCAATTGACAGAATATCGACCATACATGACAAGATGATTACTATGAGATTTGATTGGGAATTACAACATAATACATAGACCATAATCCAACTGCGTCTATGACTAATAATCCACCTTCCGGTTATCGCCCGAACCCCTTCAGTATTAAGCTGCAGACAACAGATTATCGCATTAAGCAATGCGTGTAAAGTAAACAATAGAATTACCCTCGGATAAAACATTGTTGTTTTCTCCCTAGTAGCAACAACACATCTACAATCTTAGAAGTTATTATCACTCTCCCAGAAAACTAAAGGCATGAACCTACTATCGAGCATAAATACCCCCTCTTGGAGTCACAAGTATCTACTTGGCCAGAGTATCCACTAGCAACGGAGAGCATGCAAGATCACAAATAACATATGACATGAATATATAATCGATCTCAACATAGTATACACTATTCATCGGATCGCAGCAAACACAACATGTAGGATTACATAAAGATGATCTTGATCATGTAGGGCAGCTCACAAGATCTATACATGAAACACAAATTGGAGAAGACAACCATCTAGCTACTGCTATGGACCCATAGTCCAGGGATAAACTACTCACGCATCAATTCGGAGGCGAGCATGGCGATGTAGATGCCTCCGGCGATGATTTCCCCTCTGGGTGCGGAAGAGCTTCGAACCCCGGGGTGGTTCGCGATGGCGACTCGACGTAACTTTTCATGGATGGAGGCTCGGGTATCCATGGTTTTCCCGAGAAGATGTATAAATAGGTGGAGGATTTAGGTCGGGTGCTGGGGGCCCACACCCTTGGCGTGGGCCAGGCCCAGGCCGCGCCATGGGGTGGTTTGGCTGCCCTATGGCACTTCCTCGACCCCCCTCTGGACTTCGTCTTCGTTTCGGTAAAATATTGACTTCGGCTTTTGTTTCGTCCAATTTCGAGAATATTTTCTGTACAATTTTTCTGAAATACAAAAAGAGAAAAGAGAACTGCACTGACATCTTGTTAATAGGTTAGTGCCGGAAATCATTTAAAAGTGCAACAAAGTGTAAGCAAAACGTATATAAATTGGTGTAAAACAAGCATGGAGCATCAAAAATTATAGATACGTTTGAGACGTACGAGTCACCGAAGATGATGAAGAGATGTGCTCATGGTCAAACTCGCTGGAGATTAGGAAGAAACTTACCTTAGGGGGTCAGGTGCAGGGCTCAAGGTCACCGATGAGGTATTAGGGTTTGGGGTAAGGGTGGAGGGTAGAAGGATGCCTCGGGCAGTGGTGGACCGACAGTGGGCCGCGGTGGAGGAGGGCGGGGCGGCGAGGCACCGCTCTCCGATCGCGGGTGGCGGTGAAAGGCGGCTTGGCTGGCGGTGGAATCAGGGGTCAAGGGGAGAAATAAGACAAGGGCGCAATGCTGGCCTAGGGCCCGCGACAGATGGCGTCAAATAGGATGATCCGGAAATGCCGGTAACCAAAATACCCAGATGTGCTTCCTCGTGCGCATGGCCCATCTATGCAGCTCACAAGGCCCATCCAGCACGTGCCCTTCTTGGAAGGCCAAGGCTATGCTCAAAAAAAAAAAAGGAAGGCCAAGGCCCAGAGCAAACAGACAGCAGCCGGCACTCTCCCCCGACAAAATTATCCACACAGACGACTCCGCTCTCCACTCTCCGAGCTCGCTCGCACGCCGCGGCCGAGCACCGCCACCAGCCACCATGGCCTCCTCCTTCCTCTCCCTACGCCTCCCTACGCCCTCCCCTGCACCCGCGCCCTCTCCCTTCTTCTCCCCAAACCCCCTGGTCCGGTCCGCGAGGTGCGGCGCGCCGTCCTCGCCCCTTGTGGCGCGTGTTTACGGTTTCGGTTCCGCGGCGGGGGCGGGGGCTCCGTCGCCGCTGTTCAACCCGAAGGGCGACCCGTTCCTGTCCACGCTAGCCTCCGCCTCTCCGGAGCGCCTCGAGGCCGCCGCGGGCGGCGAACACCGCGGCGAGGACCACCTGCCGTTCCTCGAGATCTTCCAGAACGCCAAGCTCATGTCGTCGCCCGCACAGGTGGGCTTACCTTGTATCTTGTGAACTTGCTTCCGTGCATATGCACGCTTTCATGATTTAATTCTGCAATTGCTGAAGTACACCATACCCACACCAATCCCACAGTGATCTTTGGTATGTAGGCGTGTATTCCTAACTAAGCTCGGCTTAACTGAAATTGGCAGGTGGAACGTTCTAGCAGCTCATACAGTATGCACAGGCCTAGAAGGCCTCCCCCAGATTTGCCATCATTGCTTCTACATGGTCGAATTGTTTACATTGGCATGCCGGTATGAATTTGCACCAACGTTTACAGCTTTTGTTCGTCGTACTTTTGCATTTTGAATTCGTGGATTCCAGATACGGTCATAAGAAAGTATGCGTGTGTCAATTAATTAGCTTGGATACATTGTAGACAGTTCGATTAAATGTTATATCATGAGCTGTCAGACAATGAAACCACTGTTGTACTGGTTCATGTTTGTATTTTATCCCCTTGCATAGGCGCAGAAAATAAGACAGACTGCAATACCATGAGCCCTGTTTGGCAAAAGCCAAATACACCAGGTGCCGTTGACTTCAACACATCTTTAGTCCTCAATATCCTGTTGTCTTAATTCTTAAGATCGTTTAGTATTCACAGATTTATATCAATTTTAAAGGGCTATTATATTGCTTAATCAGGCATAAGGTTGGGATTTGACCTGTACATCTCTGATTTTGTGATAGTGTGTACACTAAACCTATAATATGCAAAATTTACTCCTGAGTATATGTACATGAGTTGGTGCGGTAAGATCTCATCATAAAGAGGACATGTTTCACCAAATCCCCCTTTTTTCATTAAATTGGAAACTTTTGATCCCATGGTACAATACGTATAGTTTGTGTTGAATATATAAGCAAATATCCATATGAAATAATCCGTAGAAGTAATTGATAAATCATAACTATGGAAATAACAAATAAACTAATCATGCAGACTAGTAAGATAGATGAACAGATCACATCTAAATAAGACAAACCGATCGCATCTACCACAGTAACTAGAAGAAGAAACTCTAACAGTGACTGAAAGAGAAACGACAAGATCACATACTTCGCAGCAGCGTCGTTGTCGCCCATGTTGAGGTTGTCGAAGAAGTTGCTGAGATCCGGGAAGAAGTTGTCGGTGTGGAGGAACTCGTCGTCCGAAGACGACGCCGTGTCGCGTAGCGCGCGAGCGCCTTCAAAACCGATTGCCCTCACCCGTACAGTTCACGAGAGCGTGGTTCCGAGGCCTACTGTCCTGAAGGTGCACGCGACGACGGGATGAGGAAGACGAAGGCGGCGCGCAATGAACTGGAAACGGTAGTCGCATATGAAACACGTGGCTAGGGTTCTCGTCCGCGCTTATATAGTGCGGTTTCGGAAGGTCGTGGGCGCAGCCGTCCGAGTCGGCACGGCCACGATCCAAAAATCCGAAGGCAAACGGCTGAATTAACGCGTCCGTTAATGACTCATAATTGTGATTGATTACACAATCAATTTCCCGAACAGCAAAAAGATAAGCTCGGCGAGATTCCCGCAACCCGCGCGCGTCGTGACGTGTCGTGACGAGGCGAGGCGTGGCGAGGCGGGCGCGGAGGAGGAGGAGTGCGCGAGGGCTCTCTCTCTCACTCACTTACTAGGACTAGAACAGCCCACCTTATATACCACTCCAACTCTCTCCCAACTAGCAATGTGGGACTAAACTTTAGCCCCCACTAGTGCAGCCACTGATTTATGATATGGGCCATGTGAGTTTCAGAATTTGATAATGGGCCATGGGCCAAAGGCCAAATGCCCACAAATTCCAGCAATCCCCCACAAACTCTCATTGGCACATCTCATCAATAAGTTTCCAGAACATTGTTTTATATACCGGTATGTCGTGGAGACTGTTAAGTTGAACTTCCACTTAAAGCTTCATATTACACTAGATTGCAACTTGGATAGTGGACTATGCCTTGAACTACAAGTTTTCTGCGCACTAGCTTCATACAAAGCCTAGACCGATACTAGGCTGCCGCGAGGCTTCCTCGCGGTTTGGAGCTTATACGTCATACTCCAGGGCCTTTCATGAGTTTACTAGAGAGCACCCAACTCTCATAGATTGCGACGTTTAACAATCGGACTCATATAGGTGTGTTCTTCAAAAGATGTTCTGCAGGACAACATCTCTGCTAAAATAAGCCACTTAGAACACATTAAGATAATTATCAACCTGCCATGCAGATTAGGAGAGTATTGCATCTTAGTGGTAAAATTGCTATAGGGATATACTCTCCTCCCAACTGACCAACAGCTTGTCTCCCAGTTCTAATTCACGGGATCTCCGATCACATAGAGTGGGTTACCACCGTGGACAGCTCATAGTGTGGGTCTCATACCCATCTCCCTCGATGCATTTTCTATCACATTTCGTGATAGTCCCTTTGTGAAGGGGTCTGCCAGGTTTCTAGACGTATGGATATAATCCAACGCTATAACTCCGGAGTTTCTCATTTTCTGATTTCAGTTCCTCTTCACATGCCTTGATGACTTCATATTATCCTTAGAACTGTTTACTTTGACGATCACAGTTTGATTATCACAGTTCATAGGAATAGCGGGTATTGGTTTTTCAACCACAGGTAAGTCCATCAAGAGCTCACGAAGCCACTCTGCTTCAACAGTGGCTGTGTCCAATGCTGTGAGTTCTGCTTCCATAGTTGACCTCGTAATGATGGTCTGCTTGCAAGACTTCCAGGAAACAGCGCCACCTCCAAGTGTAAACAAATAACCACTTGTGGCCTTAGTCTCATCAGCATCAGATATCCAATTTGCATCACTATAACCCTCAAGTACCCTTGGATACCCAGTATAGTGAATGCCATAACTCACAGTGCCTTTCAAATAGCGCAAAACTCTCTCAAGAGCATGCCAATGAACATCTCCAGGTCTAGACACAAAACGGCTGAGTTTACTTACAGCAAAGGAGATGTCAGGCCTCGTGGCGCTGGCTAAATACATAAGCGAGCCAATGATCTGCGAATATCGCAATTGATCTCTAGCAACTCTTTTATTCTTTCGAATTATCACACTAGGATCATAAGGCGTTGGAGAAGATTTGCAGTCGCTATACCCGAAGCGACTCAGGATCTTTTCCACATAGTGGGACTGAAGCAATGTAATCCCACCATCGTCATCCTTCAGCAGCTTGATGTTTAAGATCACATCAGCTACTCCCAAGTCCTTCATCTCAAAACAACGAGATAGGAACTCCTTGACCTCCTTAATCACAGTAAGGCTGGTCCCAAATATCAATATGTCATCGACATAGAGACATAGAATAACTCCCTCGCCCCCACCATGGCGATAGTATACACACTTGTCAGCTTCGTTTACAACAAAGCCTTCAGCGGTTAAAGTTCTTTCAAACTTCTCATGCCACTGCTTAGGTGCTTGCTTAAGCCCATACAAAGACTTCAGTAATTTACACACCTTTCCTTCTTGACCATCTACTACAAATCCATCAGGTTGCTCCATATAAATTTCCTCTTCAAGCTCTCCATTTAGGAAAGCAGTCTTAACATCCATTTGATGAACGAGAAGACCATGTGAGGCAGCCAAGGATAGTAGCACTCGTATGGTGGTCAATCTGGCAACAGGTGAGTATGTATCAAAGAAATCTTCACCTTCTTTCTGGGTATAACCCTTGGCCACAAGGCGTGCCTTGTACTTTTCAATAGTACCATCAGGCCTAAGCTTTTTCTTGAACACCCACTTGCATCCTACAGGTTTGCACCCATAAGGACGATCAGTAACCTCCCAAGTTCCATTAGCTAGGATGGAATCCATCTCGCTACGGACAGCTTCCTTCCAGTAGTCAGCATCCTTCTGAAATAGAAGTGGGAGTATCATCCACGAGGTACACAATGAAATCATGACCAAAAGACTTTGCAGTCCTCTGTCTCTTGCTCCTTTTGGGAGCTTCATTGTCATCCTCCACAGGATTATCAAAGTGTTCTATAGCCATGGTAGGTTCAGAAAATAATTCCTGAGTAGATGAACTAGGCATCTCCTGAATTGATGAGCTAGACGTTTCCTTCATAGGAAAGATATCCTCAAAGAAAGTCGCGTCATTCGACTCCATAATTGTACCAACATGCATGTCGGATACCTCAGATTTTACTATCAAAAATCTATAGCCAATGCTATGAAAAGCATATCCCAGAAGAACACAATCCACGGTTTTTGGTCCAAGCTTGCGCTTCTTGGGTATTGGCACATTTACTTTCGCCATACAACCCCAAGTTCGTAGGTAAGAGAGTTTCAACCTTTTCCTTTCCCATTCCTCAAACGGGGTAAGGGTTTTGTTCTTTGTGGGGACACGGTTTAGGACATGACATGCAGTCAATATCGCCTCCCCCCACCATGCCTTGGATAGACCCGATGTATCTAACATGGCGTTAACCAAATCAGTTAGAGTACGGTTCTTTCTTTCGGCCACCCCATTTGACTGAGGTGAGTAGGGAGGCGTCCTCTCATGGATAATACCATGTTCCGCACAAAAAGAATCAAACTCGTTGGAAAAATACTCTCCACCACGATCAGACCTTAGCCGCTTGATTTTTCGATCAAGTTGGTTTTCTGCTTCAGCTTTAAAGATTTTGAAGTAATTAAGAGCTTCATCTTTAGATTTCAGGAGGTACACATAACAATATCGAGTAGAGTCATCAATTAAAGTCATGAAGTATCTTTTCCCTCCTTTTGTCAATTCGCCATTCATTTCACAAAGATCCGAATGTATAAGCTCCAGCGGTGCCAAGTCTCTTGCCTCCGCAGTCTTGTGAGACTTACGTGGTTGCTTAGCTTGCACACATACTTGGCACTTGGATTTCTTGACAATAGCAAATTTCGGAATTATATTCATATTCGCTAGCCGCGTCATGCACCCAAAATTAATATGACAAAGTCGTGAATGCCAAATATCGGACTCACTATTATTGCAAACATGATTAATAATTTGAGTACATACGTCTGACAAAGATAAGCGGAACAAGCCTCCGCACACATAACCCTTTCCAACAAATTGTCCACACTTGGAAATTACAACTTTATTGGACTCAAAAACCAACTTAAAACCATCTCGACATAAAAGCGATCCGCTAACGAGATTCTTATTAATAGAGGGAACGTGCTGCACATTCTTCAGCTGGATGGTCTTTCCCGAAGTAAACTTCAGATCCACCGTACCAACACCACGAACAAGCACGTGAGCCGTTTCCCATCAGACGGAGCAAGTCCTTGCAACCCGATAAGAAGAAAACATAGAGACATCAGAACATACATGTGTATTGGCTCCGGTGTCTATCCACCAATCAGGAGAATTACATACTGAAAGGACAGAGGAGAAATACCGTACCCAACGTCCTTCATTTCAGTATCAACACCAATAACAACATTTGCGGACTTGCCGCTGTTCCCACGCCGATCATGACGTTTTGGGCAATCAGGAGCCCAATGTCCAGGAGCGCCACAAACATGGCAATTCCCTTTCTTCTTATAAGGAGTCTTCTTCTTGAAGTTGGTTGAGTTAGAGGCTTTGTTCTTCTCGTCAAACTTGCCTTTTCCATTGTTCTTATTCTTAGACTTGTGAGATTGGAAGTTTTTCTTCTGTACCACATTGGCACTAGAACCTCCCTCAAAACTACGAGCGCGTGTGTCCTTTGCTCTCGCCTTCTCTTCCACATGAAGCGAGCCAATGAGATCCGAAACGGAAAACTCTTGTCTCTTATGTTTCAGAGAAGTAGCAAAGTTCCTCCATGAAGGAGGAAGCTTGGCAATAATGCCACCGGCCACAAACTTGTCCGGTAAGGTACACTTAAACTGCTCGAGTTCTTTGGCAAGGGACTGAATCTCATGAGCCTGCTCAACCACGGAGCGCTCATCAGTCATCCTGTAGTCATAGTATTGCTCCATGACATACAGTTCAGTGCCAGCGTCCGAGACCCCAAATTTGGCCTCGAGCGCATCCCACGCATCTTTACCATGGTCGAAAGCCATGTACGGGTCAACAATGTTGTCCCCAAGAATGCTGAACAAGGCCGCCTTAAACATGGCGTCGACCTTCTCAAACTTTTCCTGCTCCTCTGCAGAGAGAGGCCCCTCAGGTCTAGCATCTGTGGCGCTAAAACAGCCTAGGTTTGTAAACCATAGAACTGCCTTTGTGCGCCACCTCTTGTAATGCATACCATCAAAGAGGGAGGTCGAGTAGCGGCAGCAACGCTGCTTGAATTGATTTGCCTAAAATCAGGTTTTTGGATTGTTGAATATATAAGCAAATATCCATATGAAATAATCCGTAGAAGTAATTGATAAATCATAACTATGGAAATAACAAATAAACTAATCATGCAGACTAGTAAGATAGATGAACAGATCACATCTAAATAAGACAAACCGATCGCATCTACCACAGTAACTAGAAGAAGAAACTCTAACAGTGACTGAAAGAGAAACGACAAGATCACATACTTCGCAGCAGCGTCGTTGTCGCCCATGTTGAGGTTGTCGAAGAAGTTGCTGAGATCCGGGAAGAAGTTGTCTGTGGAGGAACTCGTCGTCCGACGACGTGCTGCCGAGGTCGCCGAGCCTCCCAAAAACTGATTGCCCTCACCCGTACAGTTCACGAGAGGCGGTTCCGGAGGCCTACTGTCCCCGGTGGCACGCCGACGGACGGGATGAGGAAGACGAAGGCGGCGCGCAATGAACTGAAATCGGTAGTCGCATATGAAACACGTACAGGCTTTCTCGTCCGCGCTATAGTGCGGTTGGGGAAGGTCGTGGGCGCAGCCCACGTCCGAGTCGGCACAGCCACGATCCAGAAAACCGGAAGGCAAAACGGCTGAATAACGCGTCCGTTAATGACTCATAATTGTGATTGATTACACAATCAATTTCCCAAACAGCAAAAAGATAAGCTCGGCTCGGCGAGATTCCCGCAACCCGCGGCGCGTCGTGACGTGTCGTGACGAGGCGAGGCGTGGCGAGGCGAGGCGGGCGGCGGAGGAGGAGGAGTGCGCGAGGGCTCTCTCTCTTCTCACTCACTTACTAGGACTAGAACAGCCCACCTTATATACCACTCCAACTCTCTCCCAACTAGCAATGTGGGACTAAACTTTAGCCCCCACTAGTGCAGCCACTGATTTATGATATGGGCCATGTGAGTTTCAGAATTTGATAATGGGCCATGGGCCAAAGGCCAAATGCCCACAAATTCCAGCAGTTTGTAGCATAGTTTCTTCCATGTATCCAGTATATGGAAGTGGCTCTGTAGGCAGTATATCCTGCATATAGCCCATTTTAAGCATCTACTTAAGAATATTCATTAGTTTGTCCTCTGGGGATGTTGGCTAATTCCCCTTCTATGTTGAACTGCAGCAGAATTTTCCTTACTAATGTATAGTTTAATAAATTCTATTGATTTGATGCTATGTCAGTGCCTGTTTTCAGTATACATATGCTTGAATAATGTTTTCTTGGATATCCTGCAGTAGTTAAATTGATATGTATTATAGACGCTTAGTGTATTGTCTATAACATAACCTCATGAGATTATCTCTTATTGCTTTGGTAGTTGGTTCCAGCAGTTACTGAGCTCATTGTTGCCCAGTTGATGTACCTTGATTGGATGGATAGTAATGAGCCTGCATATATATACATCAACTCAACAGGAACAGCTCGCGATGATGGTGAACCAGTAAGCAAACTTATCTTGTTCAATCGACAGTTCATCATGGTTGACTGTGTTTTGCAAAATCATGATTAAGTATCTTATTAAAATATATGTTGTTTACACCATGCTAAATCTGACAGATTGTGAGGTCTTATGTAGACTTCTTGTTCATTGTCATGATAATCAAATTGTTCTTAGTGTAGTTCCTTGAATTTTCTTAGGTTGGGATGGAAACAGAAGGCTTTGCTATCTACGATGCAATGATGCGGATGAAAACTGAGGTGACATATTCTACATAGTAGTTCAGTATTAATTATAATCATTTGGTATAAATTGCTGGCCTAATGAAGGCAAATGGCCAAATATAATAACATGTAATACCGGATTGCAACCTGGATCAAATTTGCCCTATGCCTATTTTCGCAGGAGTTTATTAATAGATTGTCTTTGATCACCTTTTGAACCATCCAGAACTTGTGAAAGATGAATCGGCCTTGGTCTCATTATTTATGCATACATTCGGCAAGAAATTGGTCATAACATCAAAGATCAAACTGGCCACTTATTTCAGTTCGGTACAGCCCATGGTTAAGGTGTCCATTGGGGCACAAAACAAAGTATTTCTAAAACAAAACTGTTGATATAGTCTAATGAGTGTGTTAGAGATAATTTTTGGAGAACCATGGAGCCACGGCTCCACTCTCCCTTGCCGTTAGATATCCTCTCCCTTGCGTATCTACACCTTCAGGGTAGGTTGCACCGGATATGTTACCCTTATATTTTGAACTGGGGAAAACCCTGATTATGCTTGACACAATATTAGGATGAGCTGTTTCTATCTGTAGAATTGATAATTAGTGCATTGCACTCTGTAAATTTTGCAACACCAACTATTTTCCACATATATGATTCCTATGATGGATCTATTCTGCAGGTCCACACACTTTGCCTAGGAGCTGCAGCGGGTCATGCTTGCCTTGTCCTTGCAGCAGGAAAGAAAGGCAAACGATATATGTTTCCTCATGCCAAAGGTAGTAAAGTGGGACTATGGATCCGTTTATCTGCTGGTTGATTCCTGCTAATGAAAACATACTTGTATGTCAGCTTTGATTCAGCAACCTCGTATTCCTTCATATGGGATGATGCAAGCATCTGATGTTGTTATTCGTGCGAAAGAGGTATGAGATGTGTCTTCAGTTCTTATTAGTTTGTCCCCTTGAATCTAACGTATATGGTTATATGCTAAGCAAGCGATGGAGCATTTACATATGACCGGTTGTAATACTTTTTTATGCAAACGTTCAAGCATTTGCCTTGATTACTTTGGTAAAAGAGAATTCACATCAAATCTTTGGTTCTACTTTAAGAATATCTCAGTACTGAAATGAATCCAGAATGGTTCTACTTTAAGCATTTGCCTGGTGATGCATTTGTTGTCCATGCCATTATTTTTGGAATTTAAACCATTGGGTAAACCAGGATAGATGATGCGTTTGGATGTTACCTAGTATTGAGTATACACTTCTCCACATAAAACTGAATCATTCTGTGTAGTATTTTATTTAATTTCCAAGATTCATGGCTCATTTTGAGTCAAGACCTTATACTTTGTCATCTGTTTCTTGTAGGTCGTGCACAACAGGAACACCTTGGTCAAACTTTTATCAAGACACACTGGAAATGTATGTGCAACTTGTAATTATTTACTTGGACCACTCTTTATGTTCATTTCAGTTGGAATATAACACTTTCCTTACCAGCCACCGGAGAAAATAGACAAGGTGATGAGAGGACCATTCTATATGGATTCTTTGAAAGCCAAGGAGTTTGGGGTCATTGACAAGGTATTATAATCTTTTTATCCAATGCAACATAAGCACAGTGGTTGTTACGGAACTTGTGAGCCACAAACTTGCTTGCTATGCGCAAATCTGTAAACTCTTAATCTTGTGATGTCAGATCCTTTGGCGCGGTCAGGAGAAGTACATGTCTGACATGCTCTCCCCTGAGGATTGGGACAAAGTTGCTGGAGTGAGAGGCCCTGGCGGAATGTGAAGCTGTACACTGGATTTTGGATACCAAGTAAGTTTCCCCCCTGTGCTGTTGTTATTGGGCATTACATTTGTGTTCATTTCGATCCTGATAAGATGTTCGGTGTATAATCGTGCAGGTTAGGCCTCAAAGCTCGCCTCTCAAACAAAGAAGGCCTCTAAACTCGCAGGGGCTGGAAGCAGCTATGTCACTGAACTGTTGACGATGGCAGCCGGTAACGAGCCGAGGGGTGTATGTTCTATGGACAGGCTAGATTAGAACTCGGGCGGTCAGGTTGCTGTGTGTGCTCTCTGGATTCGAGTTAGCAAGTGTGTTTTTGGTAGATCTATAGTTGTTTGTTTCTTTGCCCATTTTCCAGTTCAGGTTTTGCCGTTTTAGTACTCACTGTTAGCGCATGCTGTACACGTTTCATGGGCCCAAAGCTAAGGATGGGGAATAGGCCGAGCTCAGAATGTTCACATTGGTGGACGATAGACGGCGCCCTTCGACATTCTCACGGTGGCTATGTACTTGTGGTACTACTATATCCGATATACTTTGTGACTCGCAATCATTGCAAAACTGAGCTTTAATAATGCTCGATCAATTCTGCTGGGAGCAGAGTACACCTGCTACCTGCATTTGTGCTTTCCTTTTTTTTGGTCTAATAATAAACGAGGAGATGAACCTCCCGCACCCACGCGGGCGCCGTGCCGGGCGGGCCACCTCCTCCCCTACCTCGACCCTCCCTCCTCAACCTCCCCTCCCGCCGCCGCCGCTCTGGGCGTTGCCAGGTGAAGCTTTGGTGGCGTGGTGGCGGCGGCGGTTACCTCGACGACAACTTGACGTGGGGGCACGATTGTGCTGGCGGCGACGCCCGCACCTGGCTGATGTCGACGTGGTGTCGTGGCTGGCGGTGGCCGGAGGAACTCGACGGCTGCCGGCGTCCAGGCCCAGATCTAGGCCCATATGGGCTTAGTCGGGATACGAGCTGCTTGCTGTTTCGCCCCCGACGACCGCTCGCACAAGTTCTTCCGGGCTATGTTGCGATACGAGGACGTTAGGGGCATCTATCCCTGGCATGGTGGTGGTGGCCTCCTTCTTCGCCGGAGGTGGTCCACCAACAGTATCGCCGACGAGTTTGTGGTGACGTGGCTGCCGGTGAAAACCACGCCTCGACTTTGGTCTTGGCGGACGATGGCGGCGTTTTTTTGCGTCATGACCTTGTCGGAGGCATCGTCTTTGCTTGTCTCGTTATTTCACTTGGGAGCGATGGATTTTGCAGGTTGCCAGCGGGTGGCGTGGGGGCTACTGGCTCGGTTTTCAATAAAGGAGGCGGTCCTAGGTCTCTCTCAAGCCGAGACGAAGTGTCGTGTTCCGGAAGGCTCCGCCAGCGAACTCCACTGGTCGACTCATGCGTGGAGATTGCCTGATCAGATGGGGTTCGGTCGCACGCAACCATGTTTTTTTGACCGTTTGGTTTCAGAGGGAGGGATGCGAAGCTCTGCAGTCTGTTGCCATCGTGGGACATGTCTTTAGTCCATGGTGATGTCAGTAGTGGAGAATGGCATGGAAGCCGATATCTGTGGACTAGTAATGGTGGTTCGAGTCCTCGTGGAGACGAGGGATTGGCTTGGTGTTTTGTCTTTTGGATCAGCGACATCGGCAAGTGGGGGCGGCAACACAGGAGAAGTTCAATGATAATCTTTAGGGTGAAAACCCAAAATCTGTCCTTAATTGGTTGTGTCTGGCAATGAATTTGTTAAAGGTATTGTTTTTAGGGAGCGGACCTTCTCCAAGGTGAAAACCTATGATCTATGATCAGGGCGACGACAACGCTTGTGCACCCGTTTCCTTTTTTGGAGCCGTCACTTTTGGAGAAGATGAATTTCTAGTGTTGTCTTGGTGGTGTTTTGTTAGCTGTTACAAGGAATGGATCACTGTAGCGGGACTTTCTGGCTGTGTGCATCCGTGTTGCCATTAGAGCACTGCATTGTTGCAGAGGCTAGGTATAATTAATATATTTGTGATATTAATATATTATCATTATCGAAAAAAATAAACGAGGAGGTGTACCCGTGTGATCTGGATGAAGCAGCAGCCTCGTGTATCTGCGTCACGCCGGCGGTGCAAAGGACCTCGCTTTCACGCGGGCTCCATCTCCCCTCAGCAGCTGGGGCCAGCCGGCTTTTGGGCACGCCGAGAGGACCCTTCTGGGATCCCTGCGATCGGGTGAGTCTTCCATCTAAACCTAACTTAACTTGCGGACGCGGATACGCAGCACTGCAGGGACCAAATAGTTTATTGGCACTGATCTCTGTTGCAATTGCAACATGCTGGGGTCCCGTCATGGGTGGTTCTGAATGTGACCGTGACGTGCGGCTCCGGCAACTGCAGGATGCGCGGCGGCGGCGGGTCGGCCGTTCGTTCGTTCGCTCGGCCCTCCCCTGACTGATTATCCACCATGTGCCGAATTGAGGGGTAGATGCGTACGGCGCACCTGCTGCTCGAGATTCCTCCCTGCGACCATAATCAATGCATGCTACTACTTCCGGCGCTACCTCCTCTTCTCCTTCTGGTACCACTGACCCGTGAGATTGCGTAAAGATAGCATGGCATTGGTTGGGGGAGACCCTGACGGCCCGAGCTGGGATCAGGCGCGGATTTACGGCCTGTTTGGTTCCCGGCCACACTTTGCCAAGCCTAATTTTGGCAAGTGTGGCAGCCACAAAAGTGTGGCTAGGATTTTGGAAGCCACAAAGTGTGGCAAAAATTGGCATAAAATTCACTCTATGACAAGTGGACTATATGAATAGTGAAGTGTGGCAGCTCTAAAGTGTGGCAAGAACCAAACACATGCCAAATTGCCAAACTTTAACTTGGCAAAGTGTGGCTGAGAACCAAACATGCCCTTAGAAAGGCGCCATCATGGACCGGTGGTGGATGAGAACATGTAAAGCTTGGAAAGAGTATTGTCAACCGCATCAGATTTGGTCGTGGTCGCTGTCAAATCAATCGGAAACAAGAAAGATTTGGTCACGGTCGGCCTAGATTTTAGCTCCAACCAAAAAGGGCTCGAGCGAACTGGCTGCAGAATGGAGATTTAAAAAGCCCTGCTTTCTTTTACAGCTTTGCTACGGCTTTGAGAAAATTAACCCCCATTTCATGTTAGTTGCCGCATATTTATCTAGATTCAAATGTATATGCACACTAAAATACGTCTACATATATGCGTCTCTAGATAAATTTGTGACGGTTAATATGGAACGGAGAAGTATATCAAACAGTTAAAGTATATGAATGGTGATTTTGTAAAAGGTACCGAGCATCTCAATCCGGTTATTGTGCACTACTTCTCTTTTTTTTTCTCCTCTGAGATTAATGCAACAGATCCAGACTTCTCGCCAAAAATTGCTCCAAAGGTTACTTCATAGATGAATGAGAAGCTTATTTCCCCTTAAACAACGGAAGAGATGAAAAAGCGGTGTTCATTATATGGGATTTAAAGGCGACGGGACCGGATGGGTTCCATGCTCTATTCCATAAACAAAAAGAAGTTCCAACGTCTTGTAGGTAAGGATGTCACCAAGCTGTTTTGAGAGCTATGAATGATCAAATAATTCTAGACAGGGTGGAACGAAACCGTGGTTGTTCTTATTCCAAAGGTGGATTTACCAGAAGAGGGTAACACAATTTAGACCTATTTCTCTTTGCAATGTTCTGGGGACCCCGGACTAGCTGTCTGACATATCCTGTTATGCACTCAACTCACGATCCCATGATCAGTGTGCCGTGAGCACATAACCGAACTGAATATCCAGAGTTACATCATCCATTACAAGTACCGAATAAATAAGAGTTACATCATCCATTACAAGACCATGATTAGGATTTTTTAGTCCTTAGGAGAATTTTAGTATTTTGTGGTGTGGCTACATACTCACATAGGATAGTGAAAGATCGAGATGTCGCCTAGAGGGGGGGGTGAATAGGCAATTACAAACTCTTGTGGATTTGTCTTGTAAGAATGCGGAATTAAACTAATGTTTAGTTTACAAGCACAAACCCTAAATATGCTAAGCTCAACTAAGTGTAACAATGGCAACTAGAGCTAAGCAAGATAGGCACAAGATATATCTAGCACAAGTGATAGCAAGATATATGAACTTCAAGCACGATGGCTATCACAAGGAAAGAGAGCTCGGGTATAGAAATAACCGAGGCACGCGGAGACGAGGATGTATTCCCGTGTTCCCTTGCTTTGCAACAAGGTACGTCACGTTTGGAGGAGTGGAGGTCCCACGAAGGATTCCCCGCCACGAAGGCTCACCCTATTCTCCGAACCACACCCACGAAGGATAATGGCCCTTTCCTTATGGTTAGCTTTTCCTCCGCTCCGAGATGGCAAGCTCCACAACCACTTCACAAGCTCCACGAAGGAGAAGCCCGGCCTCTTCACAATCTTCTTGAAGAGATCACCGAGCACCAACCGCCAAGCCAACTAGGAGGTCTCCCTCCAAGAGTAACAAGCTCACGGTCTCTCACTCGAACTAATCGTGGTGGAGAGCTCAACACTATGCAATGATTAAGCAAGAACACTAGAGGTGTTCAAGTCCTTCACACTCAAATCCCACCCAAGCAACAAATGCTAAGATGAGATTGGAGAGGAAGAACAATGGGGAAAGTCAACAAAAGACTCCAAGATCTAGATCCCAAGAGTTCCCCTCACTTAGAGGAGAAATGGATTGGTGGAGGTTGTAGATCTAGATCTCCTCTCTTAGATCCCTCAAGAATGAGCAAGAATCATGGGAGGGAAGGGAGAGGAAGCAAGCTCAAGAGGTTCAACAATGGTGGTCAAAAACATGCTCAAGAACCCTAGAAAACCGTTGGGGAAGAAGCCCCTTTTATAGCCAAATGAAATATGACCGTTTGGGGCAGATCTGGGAGTTTTTCGTGCAGCCTGGCGGAAAGCCCGGTCAGACCGGGCCAGGGACCGGGCTGCCTGGCGGAAAACCCGGTCGACCGGGCCAGCGACCGGCCGCCTGGCGGAAAACCCGGTCGACCGGGCCAGGGACCGGGCCGCTGGCAAACCCGGTCGACCGGGCCAGGGACCGCGCCCAGCCCCCTGAAACCGTCCGGATGGCACCGGTGTGGAGCCGGTCAGACGAGCCCGGACAGCCGCCACCGGGCCAAATATGAAAACATGGTTTACAAAAACCATGATAACTTTTGCGTCCGGACTCCGATTTCGATGATCTTGGGCTTGTTGGAATCAGGACAACAAGCCCTACAACTTTATGCATAGAAACATCATTGTCCACCCACGGAGTAAAAACCATAAGATGAATGATTGACCTATCTATAAAAGAGACACCGGTAAAACCTCCAAGCTTGAAAACGCAATAGAAGATGCATATGGATTCCGTTTTCGATGAACTTGGGCTTGTTGTAAAGCTAGCAACAAGCTCAAGAACCTTACACAAAGAAACACCAAGAAGCAATAGATTTATGGAATGCAAAGCATGCAAAGGGTTGAGCTCTCTAAGACGATGTGATCAAGTTACCCAACCGAAAGCCCCTCTTGATAGTGCGGCTATCTATCCTATAATCCGGTCTCCCAACAACCACCTTGAGACCGGTAAAATGAAAACCTATCAAGGTCATACCTTTGCCTTGTGCATCCCGCTTGATCTTGATGATAACTCTTCAAGCCCTACATTAGCCGGAATGCCTTACTTGATCATCGTTGCTTCGTGAAGACTCGCAAATGCTCCCCCATACACCATGATGGGAAAGCTCCATTGATGCACATCTTCACATGTCCAATGTCACCAAATGGACGGCAAGCTTCAAGCATGTGATCCACTTGAGATGCTCATCTTGAACTTGCACGACTCAATCTTGTATCTTCTCATACTCACTTAAGATAGAGCATGGCTAATATTGAGTTCCACATAAGAACTCCATCTTCATTTCTTCTTGTTGATCATATCACATATTTATCTTCAAACCGATGATCTTGATGCAAATACACAAGGTATATCTTTATCTTCATGGCATCCATACTTGAATCCAACACATGGAGTACAAGTAGTACCTATGGAATATTCCTTCATATAAACTTAATGAAAACATTAGTCCATAGGGGTTGTCATTAATTACCAAAACCACACATAGGGGCAATATACCCTTACAATCTCCCCCATTTTGGTAATTGATGACAACCACAATAAGAGGGTTTATATAATGAATATTAGAGACAAGTACGCAACTTATCCGAGAATAAGTTGTATACAAGAGGTTGTATTTGATATGGTAAAGTAACACAAAGCTACTATCCCATATCAAAACCAACTCTACTCACACAACTACAACTAATGCAAGGGATGTGAGTAGAACCACTATATATAGAGAAAACTCCCCCACAATGTATGCACGTGTGATGAACATGAATTCATTGCATACATTGTCAAGATTAACCTTTGGGGCAATTTCCACTATATATATACAACCATGCAAGACATATAAATATGGAATGCATGAGAGGCAAAACACTTAAGCACAAACCAAACTTAAGTATAAAACCATTCCCTTAAACCCTCTAAACTTCTCCCCCATTGGCATCGATTGTCAAAATGGGTGAAAAATTTAGAAGGCCAATATAATGTGAGTTCCTCCCCAAAGTGTGCACTTCTCATAATTTGAGTGGAATCAAGTGCACATATCCAATGATGAATACTTGAAGGAAATCAAACTATATTGAGGATCAAAGATTGCATAAAGATAACATGGTGAGGTGAGCTTCAACAAATAAAGCAAGCAATCAAAGATCCAATTGGACAAACAAAGATATCATGATAAGAGAGATATAGTGCTCTAAAAATAAGAAAGCTCCCCAAGGTTCGTGCACAATTTATAATGTTTGCATTTGAATACAATATGCACAAACATGGAATCCTCACTCTCTATATATCATTTAGAACACAACTAAGATAAAGAGAGTATGCTTATCAAGAACAACTTTAGTCCAACAATTACGAGATATGAGTGCATGAAGAAAATAAATAAACCAAGCACTCATAAATCTTCTTTACCAACACCATTAAAAACAAAAAGGGTAAAAGATGGTTGGCAAAGAACAAAGATATCAAGGTGATGGATTAACGCTCTTATGTATATAAGTTTCTAAAGTGGACAAAATGATCCATAAAGAAACATGCACACACAAGAGGTTAACAAAATAAATAGGACTAGATATCCAAAATGAAGTCATAAAATATACCAAAGGATGTTTGCTTAAAAGCATATATAGCCTATGGCTCCACTTTTCACTTATGGTATATAAATGAACTTCAACAAAATAAGATCTCAAAAACATCACAACTAACAATAAGGGAAGTAAGGCTAGTTGGAATGTTTTGAGAAAGGCAACAAGTATCTCAAATACGGATTTATTTCACAAATTCATCAATATTGCACACAAGAGCTCTTTGAGGAATTGATATGCAATAAATTGCTAGAGGGCATATTTGTGATAGGTGAATCATAAAATATGATATATATATATATATATATAACCTATCATATGCATCTTCTCAAATTACTCAAATGTTCAATAAGAGGTTTTATTTTAAAAGGGTTTTTCAAGAACCGCAATATTTTCGAAATAAATAATTTCATGCCAAGATACAACCTACAAGAGGTTGGATGCTATATGAGAATGCATGAATAAGATACTTGTTACCGAGATAGCAATGGCTTGATGTAGTAGATAAGAGTTCAACGATCATCCTAACTTGACTCCAATTCTCACATGGTGACAACACCTTCCTTATAGATGAGACAAGCCTCCATTGCATCTCCAATGTACCTAAAACATCATTCAAGTACATCTTGGTCCCCAAACTCATTGGGTCCAAAATGGTTAGACTAACCACAATACATAGGATACACTCCATATCAATATGTGCATATTTATAGATGAAATTTGAATTTCATGCACATCTTAGCCGTTTAGGATTTGATGGAGTATACCCTATATAATGGATCGAAGAAAGAAAGCATGCTATAAATATAAATAAATTGCATATAAGCACGCACAAAGACTTTTAAAGATCCAAGAAAGATATACTTTGGACAAAACACCAAATGAATTGAATAAGGCATAAAGGTGTGACCAAACAAATTTGTTGTCCAAATAATATCAAAGACGCAAATCACAAAAGATTTGTTCAACAAAGTTCAACAAATGAACTAAGAAGAAACCATTGAGCATAAAGGATGAAATAAAGCAAACATGCTCAAAGATTTATCTCATTCAACAAATAAAGCATAGAAGAAGGAATGAGATAGCAAAACTCCCAAAAAGAGCAAGGTTCGAACAAATAAACCAAACCCTCTACACTTTTCACAATGGCACAATGTACCGTAAGGAAAAGGTTTGTCTTCCAAAACAAACACTTGATATGAATCAAGAGAATTTATCAAAAGATTTTTCAAAGGAACAAAGAAGACACGTGGGAGCAACAAGGATTTCTTGGAAATAAAATAAGTAAATAAGAGGCAATCCAAGGTGAAGATGATCCATGAATTCAACCACATACAAGGTTATCAATTGTCAAAGACAATGAGTATATTGGAAATAATTTCCGGTGGTGAATTGACAATGATAGTAAGGATCAACTTCACAATAAAGGGCATAGGATAAGTATATAAAATTAAGCACTATGCACGGATGAAGATTCTTGATAGCTTCAATTAGTCAAACAATCACGCACGGCAATGATTAGAATAACTTGAAGCAAACGGTGTCCTAAATAAGATATAGAGATATGTATTTGAGGAAAACCGTACCAAGAATTTCTTAATCAAACAAGAATCCATAGGATGAGCCAATAAGAGCTTTTTAATAGAAGTGGAGCTTGTTTGAGCAAACATGCCACCTAGGAACAAGATAATTACGTGTATCAACTCCAAGTGGCATAACCTCATATGGTCACATTTTCTTAGGTTTGTGATATGTACAAAACATATTACTCCCCCATAATGTGATAAAACATTTCTTCTAAACAAGAGGCAACTAAAATTCGACTAGAGATGATTAATGGACATTTAGAATTTGAATTTCTCATGAGTATGACACACCACATAGTGACTAGATAATCTTGCAATATCAATACTAAGTGGTGGTACGGGTACCCATGTACACACATTTTAAAGAAAGAGAGATGCACAATGCATATCACTCCCCCAAAATGGGATGTTCCATTAATCACTCAAAGAGAGCCAAATAAGATATTATCAAGATGCATTAGGATCAAAACAATACACTAGTATATGGTGAGTCAAACAATCATACTTGAATACACAAGATAGGCAAGTAAGACTCAACACATACAAACACATATTTGATACAAAACCAAACATGCAAAGGGGCAAGTAACTTACAATGAATATGAAGAGTTGAAGTATAAGTTACCGCAAGGAGGAACATTGGATATAAGATATAGATAATGATCCATACGACTTGGCTTGGTCAAAATAATATATGAAAATCCCTTAATTCTTCATAAATTAGCCAAGTCTCCAATGACCTCCATATGTACCTATTGATCATGTTTGAGCTTGTTGGTCCCCAACCAAGTTGGGTCCTAAGAGGTTAGTCACAATAGGCTTGGCAACCCAAATGGTCCTTTTCTTGAGACCACTTTGAGTTCCAACAAACTTGGCAAACACATTGCCATCCTTATCCTTCCCTAGAGAATAATCATCATCAACAATTATAGGGTTAGATAAGGTACTACCTAAACATGAAGAAGCAAAGTGCCCCTTCATACGGCATAAGTAGCAAGTGTTCCCCTTTCTATTCTTTATTGATTTCTTCTCTTGGGGAACAATATCTTGATTCTTCTTGGAAAGTGGCCTATCTTCAACTTGAGGTCGAGCATGAGCTTGACCTTGACCTTGTGGCCGTTTCCCTTGTTGTTTCTCACTCAAGTGCTTCTTCTTCTTCAATGGGCATGATCTAACATGATGCCCTACAACCTTGCACTTGAAACAAACCAACTTGGCCGGATCCTTGACTTTGTCTTGGCCCTTCTTTTTGTTGCTCTTGCTCTTGGACTTGTTCTTGTTATCGGAATTGAATCCAAGTCCACTCTTGTCATTGGGGGATTGTTGCAAACTCAACATCTTGTCAAGTGCGGATTTCCCTTCATGACGCTTTTCCAAGTCTTTCTTTAAAGAAAGGACTTGGGCCTCGAGCTCTTTTATTTCCTCTACATGGTTAGTAGAAATACAAGTACTAGAGGAAGTATAAGTTTCATTGTTAGAGCAACAAGGCAAGGCAAGTAATCCAACACAAGGTGTATCACTAGTTTGACTAGATGGATTACAAGGACTAGCACATGGCAATTTAGCATTTGTAGTAGAGATTGTGCTAATGTCCACATGAGGCTCACAAGATGTTACCTTAGTGATACTAGCCTCATGAGCTAACTTTAGCCCATCATAGGAAATTAGAAGGTCATCATGAGAGCCCGAGAGCTTTTTATGACTTTCTTCCAATTCCCTATAATTGCTAGTTAGCAACTCAAGTTGAGCCCTTAACTCAACATTCTCCTTTAAGATAGATGCTTCACAAGAAGTAGAGTTAGTAGCACAAGCATCAACAATAGTTTTCTCATTTTCATGCTTATAGGATTCAAATTTTTGTGTGAGCATAAAATTAGTATGCTTCTCATCTTTTAGCTCATGCTTGAGGAGAGTGAATCTCATTTCCCCATTTTCAACATGGGACTCCAACTCCACTATGGTTTTCCTATATTTACTCAAGGTATCCATAGAGTGTTCGAGATTAGCACGAGCTTCTTTATTACCATGAAGAGAAGCATATACCATTGCCATATTATGCACCAATATATTATATTCTTCATCATTATCATCATCACTCTCATCATTAGAGGAAGTGTTAGGAGTCAAAGTAGGAGATACCTTTGATCCATTTGCCATAAGGCACATGTGCATACCGGAGGATGAAGATGAAGAAATTCTTGAATCCTTATTTGAAAACATGTCTTGATCCATAGAGTGTTCGGTTTCCTCTACATTGTTAGTCAAACAACTAGAGGAGATAGAAGCATTTTGATTATGGGAGCAAGACAAGGCAAGCATATCATCATGGGATTTATGTGAGCAATTTACACATGATATGCGAGGACTATCAACACAAGCATGTAGATTATTTTCAATGCTAGATGTGTCTAAGTCCAAAGAGGAAGCATTGCAATGGGATAGAGATGAAGAATCATCACTATTGAGCACAATATCAACATTGCAATTTTTCTCACCACTCACCATATCATTACCTCGTGTCTTGCTACACGTTGGTGAAGTGGAAGAAGATGAGAACTCATCACGGCCGGAGGTGGAAGCAACTTGGAGCTCTTCATGATGTGAAGGGGAAGAGAGCTCCTCGGAGTCACCACCAACCAAATGAGAAGTGGATCCACCAAACATTTCCTTAAGCTTGATCCACATCTCATGAGACGATTTTCGCTTTATATATATCAAGAACCTATGAAAATCTGGTCTCAAAGAGAATACAAGCTCATTAGATACTAGAGCTTCAAGATGTAAGTTTTTCTCATCCTCTAAAGATAGATTTTGAGGGTCCATCGGAGGAGAAAAACCTACATCTAGAAATTGCTCAATGTTTGGACACAAGGTCCGAAGTTTGCAAAGCAAGCAATTTCGCCACAAAAGATAATTTGTGCCAACAAAGATAATTGTGTCATTGTGCACTAAATTACTAGCCGACATCTTTACTCTCAAGGCGGTGAAGCCTTAAACAAGGAGAGACCTTGCTTTCATACCAATTGAAAGATCGAGATGTCGCCTAGAGGGGGGGGGGGTGAATAGGCAATTACAAACTCTTGTGGATTTGTCTTGTAAGAATGCGGAATTAAACTAATGTTTAGTTTACAAGCACAAACCCTAAATATGCTAAGCTCAACTAAGTGTAACAATGGCAACTAGAGCTAAGCAAGATAGGCACAAGATATATCTAGCACAAGTGATAGCAAGATATATGAACTTCAAGCACGATGGCTATCACAAGGAAAGAGAGCTCGGGTATAGAAATAACCGAGGCACGCGGAGACGAGGATGTATTCCCGTGTTCCCTTGCTTTGCAACAAGGTACGTCACGTTTGGAGGAGTGGAGGTCCCACGAAGGATTCCCGCGCCACGAAGGCTCACCCTATTCTCCGAACCACACCCACGAAGGATAATGGCCCTTTCCTTATGGTTAGCTTTTCCTCCGCTCCGGAGATGGCAAGCTCCACAACCACTTCACAAGCTCCACGAAGGAGAAGCCCGGGCCTCTTCACAATCTTCTTGAAGAGATCACCGGAGCACCAACCGCCAAGCCAACTAGGAGGTCTCCCTCCAAGAGTAACAAGCTCACGGTCTCTCACTCGAACTAATCGTGGTGGAGAGCTCAACACTATGCAATGATTAAGCAAGAACACTAGAGGTGTTCAAGTCCTTCACACTCAAATCCCACCCAAGCAACAAATGCTAAGATGAGATTGGAGAGGAAGAACAATGGGGAAAGTCAACAAAAGACTCCAAGATCTAGATCCCAAGAGTTCCCCTCACTTAGAGGAGAAATGGATTGGTGGAGGTTGTAGATCTAGATCTCCTCTCTTAGATCCCTCAAGAATGAGCAAGAATCATGGGAGGGAAGGGAGAGGAAGCAAGCTCAAGAGGTTCAACAATGGTGGTCAAAAACATGCTCAAGAACCCTAGAAAACCGTTGGGGAAGAAGCCCCTTTTATAGCCAAATGAAATATGACCGTTTGGGGCAGATCTGGGAGTTTTTCGTGCAGCCTGGCGGAAAGCCCGGTCAGACCGGGCCAGGGACCGGGCTGCCTGGCGGAAAACCCGGACCGGGCCTTGGAAAACCCGGTCGACCGGGCCGGGACCGGGCCGCCTGGCGAAAACCCGGTCGACCGGGCCAGGGACCGGCGCCCGAAAGCCCCCTGGAAACCGTCCGGATGGCACCGGTGTGGGAGCCGGTCTGTGCCGGACGAGCCGGTCAGACAGCCGGCGCCACCGGGCCAAATATGAAAACATGGTTTACAAAAACCATGATAACTTTTGCGTCCGGACTCCGATTTCGATGATCTTGGGCTTGTTGGAATCAGGACAACAAGCCCTACAACTTTATGCATAGAAACATCATTGTCCACCCACGGATAGGAATGGCAACGGGTCTGCACCCGCGCGGGGACTGCCTTTTCTTCCCCGTCCCCGCATTCGTGAAATTTCCCCGTCCCCATCCCCATTCCCCACCTTGGGGACTATTTTTCCCCGTCCCCATCACCCACCGGGTATAGCAGACCCACGGGTTCCCCACCCCCATCACGAACAGTAGACAAATCATGAAAATAACATATAAATTCAAGCTCAAAACTAACTTAATGCGTGCAGAGTCACATCACCACACACTGACACACATAAGACATAACGAGTACTTATGCTTGACTCACATAGTTCACACATGCGTAAATGCGTGCTTAGCTGAAATTAAGCAGGACAAGCTAAATTTATGGGATATTACCGATACATGCGGGGCTCCGCGGGGTTCGGGTATGGGGACTGCTGGAACGCCCCCCGCCCCGCTCTCCCCATCGGGGAGCATGTCTTGCCGTTAATACCCCCATGGGGATAAATTAGATACCACACCCGGCCCCTAATAGAGGAAAACCCCGTCGGGTTTCGGGTAAACGGTCCCCGTTGCCATCCCTACCTAAAAACCATAAGATGAATGATTGACCTATCTATAAAAGAGACACCGGTAAAACCTCCAAGCTTGAAAACGCAATAGAAGATGCATATGGATTCCGTTTTCCATGAACTTGGGCTTGTTGTAAAGCTAGCAACAAGCTCAAGAACCTTACACAAAGAAACACCAAGAAGCAATAGATTTATGGAATGCAAAGCATGCAAAGGGTTGAGCTCTCTAAGACGATGTGATCAAGTTACCCAACCGAAAGCCCCTCTTGATAGTGCGGCTATCTATCCTATAATCCGGTCTCCCAACAACCACCTTGAGACCGGTAAAATGAAAACCTATCAAGGTCATACCTTTGCCTTGTGCATCCCGCTTGATCTTGATAATAACTCTTCAAGCCCTACATTAGCCGGAATGCCTTACTTGATCATCGTTGCTTCGTGAAGACTCGCAAATGCTCCCCCATACACCATGATGGGAAAGCTCCATTGATGCACATCTTCACATGTCCAATGTCACCAAATGGACGGCAAGCTTCAAGCATGTGATCCACTTGAGATGCTCATCTTGAACTTGCACGACTCAATCTTGTATCTTCTCATACTCACTTAAGATAGAGCATGGCTAATATTGAGTTCCACATAAGAACTCCATCTTCATTTCTTCTTGTTGATCATATCACATATTTATCTTCAAACCGATGATCTTGATGCAAATACACAAGGTATATCTTTATCTTCATGGCATCCATACTTGAATCCAACACATGGAGTACAAGTAGTACCTATGGAATATTCCTTCATATAAACTTAATGAAAACATTAGTCCATAGGGGTTGTCATTAATTACCAAAACCACACATAGGGGCAATATACCCTTACAGATAGTTTTTAAAAGAATTTTTGTAGGCGTTCCTTAGGAAGGTTGCAATCCATATGAGGTTCTGCTTTATTTGCTGTGTGGTTATAGAGGAAACTTTTAAAATGAAAATTGGAGGCGATGACTAGGAAAACTTTTAGTCCGTAGGAGAATTCAGTATTTCGTGGTGTGGTTACACACTCCCGTTGGAAAGTTTTTAGAAGAATTTTACTGATTTATTCGAAACCATCAGATTTGTAACGACCTTGTTAGGTTAGGCTTGTTTTGGCTGTGTGATCGGGGGTTACTCAAACCAAAATTTCGAGATAATCGCCATGACACGATTGCAATCTGTATGAATCATGATGTTTTTGATGGTTATCTGTTTTGCACTATATGTCTTATTAGGTGTATTTCCACCCAGACTCCAATCTTTTGGATGGATTCTTTGCATTTTCTTTCTCATGCATGGTGTATCGCATAGACCTTCACGTAAATTACTGTGTTATCGTCTCGAGAGCTCGCGTACTCAAAGGCGCGGAGTAATTAGTAAAATCTGTAGAAAAATCAATAAACCAAATTGCCATGTGCGAAATAGATCACGCAATTAGGGAGAAGACCTTGAAATCGATCTGACATGCCACCTAGAACTAGCAGCACACACAAGTTGGTAGCATGGCGAAGGCGAACTTGGCGTCCACAAAGCCCCGCCACCCTCCTAAGCAGAAACGTACCTACTTGTTCTGGAGCACGACATTTGTGGCTAATTGAAAAATAAACCGATTTTCTCCGACAAAAGTTTACGGATGAGGTGACTAGCAATCCCAAGTCGCATCCCATCCCAGAAGGAAAAAAAAAAGAGAGAGACGACGACCCCACCAAGCCCAAGTCCCCACTCCACAGTGTGTTCTGCCCGGCCCAGCGAGGGTCAACGTCCTCCCCGAAATGGAGAAGTCGGCAGAGTTGCTGCCGGAACGAGCCAGAGCCCCTCAAAATCGAAGGAATCCCAGCCTTTCCCGTTTTAACGTTAAACCCCTCCGCCAGTAACCCCGCACGCAATGTTGGCGCCGTAGCCGTCGCGTAACGCCTCCCCACTCATCCCTCTCCGACCCGTCCACCACACAAACTCACCAAAATAAAATAAAACGCAGGTAGCCCCCTGCGGAACCCACGTAATCGCGCGCCGGCCCTCGACAGCACAGTCTAACCTGTCGCGCCGCTGCCGCCCGCATCATTGGTGGTCGCCGTCGATTAGTGTATTTAATCGCCCGCTAATCCGTCCTCCCCACCCTTCTTCCCTTTTCTCTCGCCTCTCCGCGACGCAACAACGCACAACGTTTTTGGTTCCTTCCTTTGCTTTCGTCTCCCCTTGCGTCTCCCCTCCCCACCCAGGCGATCCGGATGGTCGACACCAGGCGGAGCGCCGCCGCGGCCAAGCGCCCGGCGGCGGACGACGAGCAGCACGAGGGCAAGGCCTCCTCGCCGCCGCCGTCCCCGGACCAGCAGCAGGCGCCGGGGGCCCAGCCGGCCGAGGCGCAGTCGTCGGGCGGCCGCGGCAAGCGCGCCAAGGTCCGGATCTCCCCCTGCATGCGCCGGCCCCGCTCCCCGTCCCCCCTGATCTGTCTGACGGTTCTCGTTGCTCGCAGGTCGCGGCGGTGGAGGTGGAGGAGGAGGAGCACGACGGCGCCGCCAAGTCAGCGGCGGCGGCGGTGAACGCGCCGGCCGCGGACGGGGGCGAGGCCGAGGCGGCTGCCTCTGAAGAGGCCGTCGCCGGGGGCGAGCCCGTCGCGCCCCCCGACACCGCGGGGCTCCACGCGCTCACCGGCGCCATGGACAGGCTCGAGGCCTTCCTCAGGACCGGGGAGGCCGTCACAAATTCAGACGGTACCAACCTCGCCTCCTTCTCCTCCGTGGTAACGTCCGTCTCCAAGCCTTGGGTTCTGATGACTGACGAGTTTTCCCTCCGCTCCCGCAGGGGCAGGGCACAAGCGTGCCGCCGCCGATACCGACTTGCCGGCGGGGCTGAAGAGGGTCAAGGACAAACGCCAGGGCGCCATCGCCGGCAGGCGCCAGGAGCCCTGGTGCAGGCTTATCTCCCAGTACGCATCGGTGCGGCTTCTTCCTTCCTCGTGCTCTTCCTAACTTTCTCCAAATCCAACTTCCCGCTACTGTCGGAAATCTTAGTTTGCTTTGGATGACAACACCAGCCGAGCTTCGTTTCTCTATGCCCTAGACTAGATAATCAGTTACCAGCAGGAATGCTTTTGTGCCACCATCACCAACAAACACCACGCTAATTGTTCATCACACCTACTGTTAAACCTCCCCTTCCCTCTCACAACAGCTTGTTGTGGCAAACACTCTTTTCTTACTCCGGCGAATACTGAAGTGTGTATTTCTACATTGCTACCTAAGCCATGTTAGGATTAAAGTATAAGTTCAGCTGGCTAAATATTTCAACTTCGTTATTTTGATTAAAAGCAACTACTATGAAATACCTCATGAATTCATTCATCACAAACTGGTGGCTCCTCATTTAGCTTACTTCGTCTATCTCGGTTTTGTGCAGGAACCTTCCCTTCCTATTCATTCCTCCTATTTTACCGTCGGTTACGGATCACACTACGATTTGAGACTGGGCGAGCTATCCGCTACGACTACTAGCCCAATTGTCTGTAGACTGAAGCATGCTACCAAGGTATTTTTGGAGAACTTCAGTACTTCCTGTGTTGTGCGCTTGGCTTACCTCTTATTTACCTCTCTGTCTACGTTGAATTTTTTTGGGATTAGCGAGGTGCTCTGCTTGAAATCCATGAGCCCAAAGTTGTTCGCGTAAATGGCAAGGTTTTGGACAAAAATGCTAAAGTTACCTTGAACGGAGGGGATGAAATTGTCTTCAGTTCACCTGCGAGCAGGCGTGCTTACGTATCCTTTTCTATTGCCTACTGCTACTTTAGCAGATGCATTGCTGGTTCTGTTTGAGGATACACTGATGAACGTGCTTGATTGTACTAGACTTCAGTTACATGTAATGTGAAGTAGTAAGCCATGTTTCGACAAATGGTTTTTTGCTGTTGAAAGTCCTTAACTGTGATGATAGATATTTCAGCAACATCCGCAGGATAAATCAGCGCCTTCAGCTTTTTCCTCTACTTACGGTAGTATTAATCAGGGGCAACATTCACTTATCAAAGATATTCAGGATCATTTGTCGAAAGGACCCAAATTACCATCCTTTTACTTTGGTAAAAGCCGACCTCCTCTGACTCCCTTGATGCCTATTGGTGAGACTGATGCATTTTATTCTGAGTTTGCTCTTTATTGTGGTAAAAAGGATGCTAAGGTAAATCATTGGTGCAGGATCTTCAGGAGATCCTGATCTATTTAGTAGTTTCTATAAAACAATGGATGATCGGTCTAACTCTGAAGAAGATACTCTGTCTGCCCGGTCTCTACTATCAAAGGAGGATCTAAAGAACGCAACATGTGATGCTAATGACATATCTGAGTCATTTGATAGTTGTCCATACTATCTAAGGTAAAATCCTTATGATTGATAAGTTGTAAATAGACCTAGTTGATAGATGCGATACATGTCTGTCCTTGGTGTATGTAGTTGGTAAATCTATGGTCTTTGTGCATTGTAATTCTGAAAGCCTGATAATATGCTTGTCTGTTCAGCATAAGCTGCAGCTAATCCCTCTAGGAAGTTGTATGTTGCTATGTGTCTTTACTAATTTGTGTAATCAACTAGGATTTCTGGTTAATCTTCTGTTTGCGACCACAGATGTAGTGTTTTGGTTTCATCTTGTCCCATAGTTAAGCAGTGTCCCATGGTGTATGTAGTTGGTAAACTATTGTCTCTGTGCATTGTCATTCTGGAAGCTTGATAATATGCTTGTCTGTTCAGCATAAGCTGTTGCTATTCCCTCTAGGAAGTTGTATGTTTCTATGTGTAGTTACTAATTTGTGTAATCAACTAGGATTTCTGGATAATCGTTATGATGATCTTCAGTTTGCGACCACAGATGTAGTGTTTTGGTTTCATCTTGTCCCATAGGTAAGTGTGCTGATAATGATAAACTCATTGTTCTTGTAGTGAGGATACCAAATGTGCTCTCCTGTCTACAGCATATTTGCATTTACAACGCAAAGACTATATCAAGTTCACCAAACATATATCTTCTCTCAGTCAGCGAGCATTGCTCTCTGGTCCAGCAGGTATTACCGTGCACTTGGTGAAAGCTTGGTATTGTATTGTAGCTTTGCTAGTTTTTGAACGATCTATATATTTACGTCATGGCCCGCGACCTATCTTCTACAGGAACTGAAATCTGCCAACAATATCTGGTGAAGGCACTTGCAAAACATTTTGGTGCTAGGTTGCTTACTGTAGATTCTTCAATGCTATTGGGTGTAAGCTTCTAGCAATCATCCACACTTGTTTTTTTGACATTACTGTTTGCTCTCTATATCTTATCATCCTATCAATATAAATGGTTCATTCATCTAGTCTGTTTTTGCGCAAAAAAAAAAAGATTTATGTGATTTTACACTATAGGAGCACTTGGTATTTTTGTTGCTAGTGTAACATGTTTAACTAATTGAGAAACTCAAAACATGTATTTCTTGTTTCAGGGGCGAACTTCCAAAGAATCAGAGTCATACAAAAAAGGTAAGAACATTCATATTTTGTGATAGGCCTTCATCTTATTCTGTTGCGAAGTTTATGGCTGAGCAGTACTATCGAGTATAATGTCCACCATCTCGCCAAGAAGCACCCACACATGGTTCAATTTTTTTTTGGTATTGCATTTTACTGCATCTTATTGATATTCTGATGTCCTGTTCAGGTGATAGAGTGAGGTACATCGGTTCATTACTGCCAGCAAGCATTATCCTTGACGGAAATTGGTACGAGTCATCCTTTAAGATGGGTTCTTTCATAATCCCACAACTATTTGCAATCATATGGCAGGCTATTTTTTTTTTTTAAAATGTTTTATTTTTTTGGTTCAATAAATGAAATAAGAGGGTGGATTTCCGATTTGGAAAGACGTTACCATCTCGTCTGCAGGAAGGCAGGAAGCACACAGATTTCTAATGGTTGTTATTTTGATATGTAGCCCTCCAGAATTTGGCTCACTAGGTGAAATATGCCTACCTTTTGAAGAAAATAGATCATCGAAGGTTGGGGTAAGGTTTGATGAACAAATTCCAGGTGGTATTGATCTTGGAGGCAACTGCGAAGTTGATCATGGCTTATTTTGTTCAGGTTTGTCCTTGGTGTCTTCATGTGTTCTGAAGAAATGACAACAATGTTACTTGTGTTTATTATTTATGGTTATTGCAGAAATGCAGTTCACTTATTATCTACTTCCATTTCAGTTGATTCCTTATGCCTCGACACTCCAGGGTGGGAAAATAGATCCAAGCACCCATTTGATGTGATTAATCAGGTCTGTTTATCTTTGAGTTTCTAGCTATGATCTTCATCAATGCTAATTTTGCTTTTCTTATACTAATAACTGTGTATATTCCACAGTTTCTCTCTGAAGAAATACAACATGGTCCTATAATCCTGTTTCTGAAGGACACAGAAAAAATATGTGGGAATAATGATTCCTATTATGGTCTGAAGAGCAAGCTCGATCATTTTCCAGAAGGTGTTTTTATAGTTGGTTCTCATATCCAGCCTGACAGTCGCAAAGAAAAGGTACTATTTGTGAAGTTTGGCTATTGTAATTGACGAAATCTTTTGCATGGTTAACTTGTCACTTATAGGCTATAGCTAACAGAGATACTACTACATGCAGGCCAATGCTGGATCTCTCTTCCTTTCGAAATTCCCATACAGCCAAGCAATACTTGACCTTGCACTGCAGGTATCTTTTAATTGTACCAAATGTTACTGCTTATATTTATGACATATAGTAGATACTACTGTGTTGAAGATCATGTTTTTCTTCTGGGTATTTGTTTTGTCGGGTATATGTGGGGTTCATATCATTATGTTTTTCTTATGATTGTATCCGTTATATCTTTATATCACTATATCCTAAGTGCATGCCATGCGGCGACCTCACATCAACTTTTCATGTCACTTGGCAGTGGCAGTCCAGAGCATTTTTCTGTTGATTTGCACACTTGACAATTAATAAACATGGCTTACAGTCTCACACAATGGTTTCATAACATTACAAATTTGACACCAAGTTTGGAATTGACTAAAAGTACCTTACAAGTGGACTCATGGGTTCACCCACTTGACAGTTACACTAGGTTTCATAACTGACAGTTACACTAGGTTTCATAACATCACAAATCCAACAGCTAAATCTTGCCAAAGAGGGGTATAGTGGCCTTTAGTTCCCAGCCACAGTTTGACACTCTGTGCAAACTTCCTTAGGTATTTGTTAGGCTCCTAGCCACAGCTGCCACACCTTATTATTCATGTGGCCAGTGCATCATGCTTTTGGCACACTTGTGGCTCCAATATTGTTAGCAACAGTAATGTGGCAATTTTGTATGAAGTCATCATGCAGTTAGGAATTGAGGTTTATGTTCCGTTCTCTCTTATTTTTTCCTTTTTTTTTTCATTTGACTTCTATTGTTAAAACTAGTGGTGTGCATGTTATATTTCAGAAGACTTCATTTTCCACCACATTGGTGTTACAAACTGACACAAGGAAATGCAGGACTTAGATCGGGGAAATGATAAAAATAAAGAAATGTCAAAGGCGATGAGACATCTGGCGAAGATTTTCCCCAATAAAGTGACGATCCAGCCACCACAAGTATGTTACTCGAGTTAATATGCAAGATTAATTTATTAATGTAGTCCCTTCTGACATCTTAGCATCTGAAAAATATGTTACAGGATGAAGTTGAGCTTTCACGGTGGAACCAGATGTTAGATCAGGATGTTGAAATTCTTAAAGCAAATGAGAACACTTCAAAAATACGCTCTGTAAGTTGCCATTTTAAAAGCATTTCTTATTTAAGCATGTAGCTTTGGGTAGATGTTGCAGCTTATTTATGTTGTTAGTCATCTGTAGATTTGTGTAAAGCATGTAAAAATTCAGAAGTTCTATCATTAACTAGAGAAAATGTGACTTCTCCTTAACATCTACCCAGAGTTGAGAAAATGGGTATGTTTTATAATAGGATAAAGAAGGATTTTGCTATAATGCTACTCCAGTTTGGTTATTTCATGGACTTGCCAATCTCTCGAAGCTATTTTCTTATTCTTAATTAGATTTTCTTGCTTTTGTTAATAACCTTATGCAATTACCTTTCAGTTTCTAACGCGACTTTGCTTGGAATGCACTGATGTTGAGACAGTATGTGTCAAAGATCGTATCCTTACAAACGATTGTGAGTAGCATCTCCGTTCATGTTCCTGCTATATTCCAATTTTGTCCATTGTTATGATTAGTTCATTGTATTTATTTACAGGTATTGATACAATAGTTGGTTTTGCTTTGAGCCATCAACTAAAGCACTTCACACCTACAAACCCAGACCCGTCAATTGATTTGCATTTTCCTCTATCTAGTGAAAGGTTTCTCATCTAATGTTTAGTTCTCAACCAAGTTGACTATAATTTTTTTATTCGCACATCAATAATCATTCTTACTTCATATTGTTGCAGCCTTAAGCATGGAGTTGATATGTTGGAAAGTATCCAATCTGGCCCTAAGAGCAGCAACAGAAGGAAGTCACTTAAGGTGATATGATTTTATTTAATGTATCTATTTTATTCATAATAATTCTTTACTGCTTTGAACTGTTATTTAATATATCCAGCTCAATTGTAGAGTTACATTCCTACATGATTATTTCAACTTAAGTAGCTGGAAGGAAAATATTACTGCTTTTGGAGCACTGAGTATGCTACAGTGTTGCACTTAATATGGAACTGTTAAATGGGTAAAGCTTATATGCTTCTTTCTAATAATGCCAGGATATTTCTACCGAAAACGAATTTGAAAAGAGGCTCCTCGCTGATGTCATCCCTCCAGACGAAATAGGAGTTACATTTGAGGACATCGGAGCATTGGAAAGTGTCAAGGAGACTCTGAAGGAGTTAGTGATGCTACCCTTGCAAAGGCCTGAATTGTTTACAAGAGGACAACTTATGAAGGTATACATGATTTTATTCTGTAGGGGCAGCTTGGAAAACTGGTCTTTCTTTGTGAAGTTTTGGTATTTACGACAAATTTGAACTAGTAGCCGATTCTTCACTAAGAAATACTCCACTTCCAAACCCGTAGGAGCTTCTTTGCTCTTTTTAGATCTGCTATAGTACAAATGTATTCTAGCCTTTTGTTGTAGGATTACAACTAACAAGTGAGGCAAGTTTGATATATCAGCCCAGTGCTTCATCCATTTGGAGCTGATCGTACCCTAAAGTTTACGCCTTTTACCGTTTAAGAGCTGTCCAGTTTAATAAGCGCATGAACATTACGAAAGCAATTATACCGATTTGAATAGCGAAAAATAGCTATTTATTTAGCAGATTTTATTATTAACAGTGAAATCTTTATTTTCTATGCTAGTTGGTAAGAAACTGATCATTTTTGTTGTTTCTGTTGCGCTAGCCATGTAAAGGAATATTACTGTTTGGCCCGCCTGGTACTGGGAAGACAATGCTTGCAAAGGCCGTGGCAACAGAAGCTGGTGCGAACTTCATAAACATATCAATGTCAAGCATCTCCTCAAAGGTATTTCCGTTTAATAGGATTGGCTGGTGTCCACGGTGTTGTTTCTGCATTCGGGGTGTTTGCTTCATTGCCTCTAAATTGCCTGTTGTGGCAGTGGTTTGGCGAAGGAGAGAAGTACGTGAAAGCTGTGTTTTCACTGGCAAGCAAAATATCTCCAAGCGTCATTTTCGTTGATGAGGTAAGCTTAACTGAAACTATTCAATATTTTGATTATTTGCTTGCACAGAAGGGGTGCATAAGTGCAAAATTGTTCTGTTAAACCCCTAGGGTGCAGCTTTTGTTCTTGCTCATCTTCTTCTTTTCTTTAGGTTGATGGCATGTTGGGTAGACGTGAGAACCCTGGAGAACATGAAGCCATGCGAAAGATGAAAAATGAGTTCATGGTGAACTGGGATGGTCTAAGAACAAAAGATAAAGAACGTGTATTAGTTCTTGCTGCGACTAATAGACCATTTGACCTTGATGAAGCTGTTATTCGGAGGCTCCCAAGGAGGTGATTATCAGATCTTTCCTTCATATTAGGATTCATTCTCATAGTATATAAAATAAAATTTGATTTTATGATTGACCAATTTCTGGAAAATGTTCTCTCTAGGTTGATGGTCAATTTGCCCGATGCATCAAATAGAAAGAAAATTCTGAGCGTCATACTGGCCAAAGAAGATTTGGCGGATGATCTAGAGCTGGAAGCCATTGCTAACTTGACAGATGGGTACTCAGGCAGTGATCTCAAGGTATTGTACTATTAATGAGTTGTACACCGAAGGTGTTCCAGTTCTAAAATGCTCGTGTTTGATTGTTCTGTTTTGCAATTATTTTTCAGAATCTTTGTGTGACTGCTGCTCATCTTCCTATTAGAGAGATCCTTGAAAAGGAGAAGAAGGTTAGTTTTGTCCACCTATACTTTCTTTTTTGTTCTGTAGTCTTTAGGTTCTAATGCAAATATTAGTAATGAAATTAGTGGAACATGGCCATTTATATATATTTGATAGTGATTGATGATAGCATGATATGATGTGAAACGAATTGACTTCTTATGTGTCGTCGTCTCCACCTGCAGGAGAAAGCTTTGGCAGAAATAGAAAAGAGACCATTGCCCCAATCGTGTTCAAGCAATGATGTCCGTGCCTTGAGAATAAGCGATTTCAAACATGCGCATGAACAGGTAAGTTATCTGATTTAGTTATTGCGATATTTGTGTGTGCTTTAGTTATCTGATTTAGTATTATGCTAATTACTACTCTGCATTTTCCACTACTCCTTAATACAAATTTATGCAAATAACTCTGAACAAAAGTATGTGGGACATGTGCCGTGCATCATGTCTGGTAAAACTTCGCATTCCACACGATCTTCAAAGCTATGCAGCATCCTTCTATGAAATGACAACTAACCATTGTTGTATCGATAATGATGGCCAACCAAGGCACTGCCATAATGCCATCCCTAGCAGTATGGCAACATGTATCAAATTGGTGTTAGAAACACATGGAAAGGAAACAGCCATGTGTCTCCTGTTAGAACATTACCCTGAAATTAACTAAATCATTTGGCTTGATGAAGTATAATTAAGGGTGCACCTGAAGTTTCTAACCAATCAAAACTATCCCTTAAAAAACATGTTCACAAGTAGCTACAGTGCTAGTGGTAACCTGTAGAACTGGCTTGGCCAGGATTTTGAACCCTGATGTAGGAAATTCGAACATTATGATGAAATATGCTTCTAATTTTACATGTCGAATCCTTGTAGGTTTGTGCAAGTGTATCTTCAGACTCCACAAATATGAATGAGCTTATTCAATGGAACGATCTTTATGGAGATGGTGGGTCGAGGAAAAAGACAACGTTAAGTTACTTCATGTAGCTAATGTTGAGAACATGTACATAGATCATAAACCTTAGCACAAAGCAATGGTGATTGGAGGGAATAGGGGTGCAGATTTGCTGCAGTAAAAGAAACTGTAGGCATGTGTTAGTCAATCAGATCAACAATGGACGGTCAGACTGAGAGCAACAGGGAGATGCAAAACTGATTTGATGCCTTGATGTTGGCCGTGCGTTTCTGCCTTAGGTAAGACAGCTGACATGGCCTGCAGTTGCCCTGCTCCAGTAGTGACTGCAGCACATCACCATCCGGAGAAAATAGATTGCATTTGAAGCCCCAATCATGCTTGGGTCAGGCGGTAAATTATGGCGGCTGATAGCGGACTGATTTGGTCCACCCATCTTTTTCCGTCAGTATTATCGAGAATGATTGTCTAGGTTGCAAGTTGTAGAGCCTGTGCAAGTGTACAGTATGAGCATCAGGTCAATTAACTTATTATTGTGGTCAGGTCAGGAAAAATTATTTTATTAACAAGAATAATGTAGTACATTTACATAATTATTTTGGTGTCGTTACTGTGTCTCTCATGATCTGATCCTCATCTACTAGAGATTTATCATTATTGGACGTGCTAGTTGTTTTCTTTTGCTCCTTGCTTGCACCTTAACAATTGATATGGGGCTTTGTTTATTTGTTGATTTTCATTTTTTAGAAACTTAGAGCATCTCCAGTCGCGTCCCCCAAACCGTTCCCCAAAGGGATTTGGGGCGCGCCGGACAAAAAAGTTTCAGCGTCTCCCAAAGCCCATTTTTGTCCGGCTGCCCGATACGTGTGGAGGCGTGGGCGCTACGCCCCGTATCCGTCCGCGGACATGCGGCCGCAAGGCGGTGGAAGATGGCCGTGAACGGCATTGGCGCCGCCGCCGAAGCCGAAGACGGACCAATGGAGGGACGCCATCAAGGCCCGTCGGGCTCAACTCACCGCCGAGGAGCGGTTGGATCCGACATGGGCGGTCAACGACAACGACGCCTGGTGGACGACGTACTTCCAGGCGAAGTACGACATCGAGATGCACAGCACCGACAACCTCGTCGGCGGCCCCAACACTGGACAGGAAGGCCGCGCCCTGTTCGGGGCGTTCCGGCGCACCCTCGAAACGTCCATCCGCGCTCCGCAACGGCGCTCCAAGGCCGGAGATGCCGTCGTCACCGCCGCCGTCTCACGGCGCCGAGGAGACGACGTACTCGTCCTCCTCGCACTCTTCCTCGGGACGGCGCGATCGACGCCGTCCTCGTCATGGTCGGCGCCCTACACCGTCCCCAAACGGGAGGTCAAGGAGGAGCGGCGACGCCCGTCAACACGAGGCGTGGCGGCAGCGCAACGGCGGCAGCAAGGGAGGCGCGGCGCGCCCTCCTCATCCCGGCGAGGCGGGGAGAGCCGGATGAAGCGTCGCAGCGGCGCCGCTGGCGGAGTACGAGCGGCAGCAGCGGCTCATCGCCGCAGCGACGACCCCGAGGACTGCCCAGGGCTGCGGGCGGCGTTCTTGGCGTCCATGGACGACAAGGACGCCTGGAGGGGCGACCTAGACGCGGCGATCGCCATGTCCATCCGCGAGAACATATCTAGTGATACCACACCTTATTTGATACCATGATACCACTCTTTAAAATTTAAATTGTAAATGTCAAAAAATTCGGAACTAAAATTTTGGGTGTTCACAACATGTGTGTTTACATACCTTGTAACTTTCATAACCAAATTTGAAATATCCTTAGAGAAACAAAAAAGAGAAATCTAGCATGATTAGTGTCACATAAAGACAAAAACTCAAAATGCCACTATTCACACAACATTTTTCTTTTTTGTTTCTCTTTGTGTACTTTAAATTTGGATCTGAAAATTTTAGACAATGTAAACATACATCTTGTAAACAGCCACAAATTTATTGTAAATTTTTTTGTCACTTACAAATTTAAATTTTGTGAAGTGGTATCATGGTATCATGTGAGGTGTGGTATCACTAGATATTTTCCCCATCCGGCAAAGGTGGACCACCGACGACGACGAGGCAGGACCAAGCGGCTTGGTGAAGGACGAGCCCGTCGGACGAGCCCGTCGACGAGCGCGTCAAGCAGGAGGTCGTCACCGACGAGATGTACAACTTCCAGCAGTACTACGACGCCTCCGGCCGCCGCAAGTGGTTCTAGATTAGGTTTAGTTTTAAAGTTAGTCAAATTTCGTTCGAATCTATGTAAGTTTGGACGAATCTAATTGAATCTAGTTAAGTTTAAAATTTGCGAAATTTTGTTTGGGGGACGCGACTGGGGAGCGACGTCCCCCAAACGCGGCACGAACGAAACACGTCCCCCAAACGCTCAATCCGGCGCGGTTTGGGGGACGGTTTGGGGGACGCGGCTGGAAATGCTCTTAGCAGATTTTGTTCTCGAATAACTGAAAACCAGAAGATTTCTTCGCAAGGAAAGGAAGGCAATTAAGAAAGGAAAAGGAAAGGAAGGCAATCAAGAAAGGAAAATGTCTTAGATTGCAAGGAAAAAGATCTCATTACATGCTTAGGAAAATCAATCAGGAAAAATTTAGAAATAGGGCGTGACTCCCATCCGGAGGCACGCAACTAGTATGGTTGTATTAGAGCATCTCCACTCGTCCCCCGACGACGCTCCCGAGCGACGTTTTTCCCATCCGGACGGCGAAATTCGGCCCAGTCGCGCCCCCGGTTCCTCGTTTTCGTCCGGATTTGGCCCTTCATCCATCCGGCGAGCCCATGCCATCCCCGGCCCCCCGGGGAACTATCGGGGACTCCGGACGAGTGAAAAGCGGGGAAGGGCCCGATCTGTCGGTGGCTCGACACACGAACCCCACCGCCACCTCGCTCAAAATCTCCCCCACCCCTCGTATCTCTCTCCGCCGGCACCACCCCGCCGGCTTGTTGCCCAGATTCCGTCGTCCCTCCTTCCCCACCCTATATTCCGCCGTCTTTCGACGATGCCTATTTGGCTCCTCTTCCGCCGGCCTGTTTTCCGACTTTGGCCTGCTCCTCGTCGCTCGCGGCTCGGGTTGCCTCGACCACGCCGTCAGGTGTTCGTCCATTTGCCTCGCCGGCCATGGACTCGGACGAAGAGGAGGAGCAGATGTTCGTCGAGCTTATGCAAGAAGAGATGGCAGCAGCCGCCCAAGACGACGAGCACATGATGATCCTCGGTTGCTTGGCAAGCATGTACGCGGACGGCAACTGGTCGACGTGGTGGGTCGGCACCAGGTCGCCGGAAGTGCAAGCCGAGACAGCGAATGGAGGGCTACTACATGTTGTACGCCGACTACTTCGCCGACAATCCATTGCACGGTGAGAGTGTTTTCCGGCGTCGTTTCAGGATGAGCAGAAAGCTATTTCTGCAAATTGTGTATGCCATCCAGACTTTGATCCCTACTTCAGATGCAAGGCGGATTGCACCGTGTTTGGTTGGATTTTCGTCACCGTGAAGTGCACGTGGCTATGAGGATGCCGGCGTATGGAGCTCCCGGTGATAGTGCGATGACTATCTTCTGATGGCGGAGTCCACCGCCCTTGATTGTTTCTACCGGTTCTCATAGGCCGTCATAGCGTTGTTCGGGGACTATTACTTGCGATCACCCACTGTCGAAGACACTCGAGGATCCTTGCAACAAATGAAGCTAGGGGTTTTCCAGGGATGCTTGGAAGCATTGACTGCATGCATTGGCAATGGAAGAACTGTCCGTTTGCGTGGCAGGGAATGTACAAGGGTCACAAAAAGGCTGCACTGTGATACTTGAAGCGTGGCTACCCATGATCTCTGGATTTGGCACTCTTTCTTTGGTATGCCTGGATCCAACAATGACATCAACGTCCTTGTCGTCGTGGTGAACAGACAGATGCCATGGGATGGCTTAAGTTGGGGCCGAGTTGGACGCTAGAGGATTCGGGAGAGGGTTTGGATCAGGTAGGATGAACTTCCGGGTGCTTTCCTCAAGAACTTGGCCAAGGCCAGAGGTAGAAGAAGAGAGACACAAGGATGAACTCCGTTCAAGATCTTCTCTATTCCATGAACATGGTTACAAGTGGTTTTCGTACATGAACGTAACGTCTCCGCGATGGAGCATGCCCCCTCTCCTTATATAGGGGAGAGGGTGGCTTACAGGGGAAGGAACCCTAATAAACCCTAATGGCATCTTTGAACAGACAAACTACTTTACAAAGCTACTTTAATCATAGGAGACGCCGGTATCTTCTTTAAACAGGGAGGCTGATGTCCTCCGGTTGCTTTAGGCGTCACCTTCGTCTTTTACGTCACGGCTTCGTATAAAGCTACTTTGCTTAGCCCATCTTTGTCTTCTAGCTCCTGCAGGAATCTTTGATCAGCTTTGCGTATACCGGTAGTCCGGTATCTTCTTAGCTCATTCCGGCATGCCCCTCTTTGGGCATACCGGTATAGGTTCCCTTAGCCAAAAGCCTAGGTTCACAGTCCGGATTAAACTGTAAACCGGTATCTTGGTATGCCAAACCATCCGGTTTGGCCTTTGGCATACCGGGGGTCATCCCCCAACATTAGTCCCCGAAGCTATAGTCCGGTGGATTTTATCCGACGGGCCATGCCAGGTTCCTATCTCACAAGGTACCGGTTTAAACTTTCCGGCATCCGGATGAAGCTTTCCGGCTTCGTCGCCAAACTTCCTCTTTTTCTCCGGATTGCTCCGGCATCTTTGACATTAACTCTCCCTCGGTGAAGTCGAGGATTTCTCGGGTTCTGTGCCTGTCAGAGACATGCGCACTGTACCTGTCGCGCCAGTGTCAGTGGTCACTTCCCTTCGACTCCCGCGCCAACATTTAATGTCCCGCACCGGATCCCACTGGCCATTCCGGATCCGTGCGGCGACCGTGTGGCTCCTTAATTTTCACGCGTGTACCGTGTGCCACGTGGCGGCCCACGAAGCGAACCGCCGAGGCCCGGCGGTTTCCGGCCCATCTCCTCTTCTCTCTATATAAGGGCGGAGCAGTTCATCCTCTTCCCCTTCTTTGCATTCACCCCCATTTCCAGAGCGCTTCGTGCCCTTCGCCCCTCGTTTCCTCGTCGCCGCCGGTCGCCGCCAGAGTGCTGCTGCCGATGAGCCTGCGCCGTCTCTCCGCTGCGCCGAAGCTTGTCACCGTGCGGAATTCCTGCGATTCTTCTCCGCCACTGCTCCTTCGGGTTTTCCCCGGCGGACCTCACCGCTCTCCGTCGCCGGCCCTTGTCGACGGCCAGGAGCTCGCCATTTCTTCCGCGAACTTCTTCGTCGCGCCCTCGGTAGCCTCAGGTGAGCCCCAATGCTCGTTTGCTTTCCTTTTCTCGCTTTCCAGATCTTGGGTTGGTAGGTACTCTCCTTTTCTTTCGGTTTTTCTCTTACTCGTAGATCTTCGCTCAAGAGTAGATATTGGGAAAGCTGTTTTTGAGTAGGAACCGGTGTCTCTTTCATTCATATGTCTAGTGAGCTATATCTTTCCGACACATCCTCCAATAACCAAGACAAAGCTTCCGACGGCCTCCACTGACATTCTCCGGATGGAAGCCGATTTCGGATCAAGCCAATATGCCGGCAGCTCTAGCCAGGCTTCCGAAGTAGATCTTTCCGGCGTCACTCGTGGGGCATGGAAGGGTTCTAAGGTAACCCAGCACGAGATTGACTGGCTCTACCGGTCTAGAAGGTGTTATCACCGGATTTTGGCCAAATCAGGAGATGGGCCGTAAGTGAAGATGGGCTTGAAGGATATACGCGTGTAGCATCTTTGAAGCGGCCTTGCACGAAGAGTTTGGGCTTAATTGCCCATGTATCTGTAATATAGTAGATCGCATCTTAGTTTAGAGTTAAAAGATAGAGTTTAACCCGTGCACGGTTAGGTGCACGCCCGAATTAGAAAGTCCCTTGGACTATAAATATGTATCTAGGGTTATCGAAAAGGAGGACAATCACGTTCACAACAAACACAAATCAGGCGCATCGCCACCCCTTCTTTCGAGGGTTTCTCCCGGGTATCATGTGCCCAGATCGCATCTTGCGATCTAGGCAAAGACACGTTTATTCGTTTACCTTGTGCTGCTCGTGCTGAAGCGTTGTTGATGGCGAGTAGCACTATTTATCGTAGATGTTTTGGGGCTTGCATGGATGCTTTTCTTATTGCATATCTGCTTAGCTATGCCGTCCCCGATATTTAGCTGCCCTTACACCTATCCAGGTGTAAGGGCAGCGCCTTGCTTGTTCGTTGTTTAGTAGATCCGATCCGTTATATAGTTGCTCCTTGATTCCTCAAGGATTGGTTTAATATCTGTATGGTTAGGCCTTGCAAACGGGTTGAACGATCCGTTAGTGCGTTAGGTATGGTTTGTTAGTCCTAAGAGGGATGTTCCGGGAATTAACTTAATGTTAGTTTTTAGGCCTCTTTTAGGGTTAGTTTTCCATTATCTTTCGTGTCTATTAGGCTCAACTACGCGTGAGATGTTCCGATCATGCGGTGAAAACCCTAAACTGTCGTAGATTGGTTTAACTCTACATTGATCAAGCAGGAGCCCCATGTCATCGTTAACCCGACGCAAACCATGGGGCGATCGGCTCTTTGAGCCGATCCACAGGGCAACCTGAGAGCCGATCGGGCTCGTATTTAATGTTTACGTGTCTGCCATGCAGGAACTAATCGAAGCAATCCAACACCTTCCTGACCAGGTATAGTGGTGGCACGCCCTGCAACCGCTAGGACGTGTGCCGGACATTTGCGGGACGACGTCGAGGGACCAGGGCCCCCTGCAGCCTTGGAGCCTCCCGGCTCTTCGTGTTGCTTAACCACCGCTCGCCGGTGGGTTTTGGGCAACACATTCTCGCACGCCCGGTGGGACAATCTTCCGCAGCAACCACGTCAACATCCGAGATGGCGGAAGAACCGGTCAAGTATGAAGATCTGCCTCCTGAGCATAAGAAGAAATATGATGATCTCAAGGCCATCTTGGAAGCCGATCTCATCGGCGCTTTTGAGAAAACCCGTTCGCACGGGATCAAGTTCAAAGGGTTCCAACCCGAAGGTGCGCTAGAGGGACTGGATCTATCTCTCCCTTCGACGAACGTACGAGCCCTGCGACAGAAATTAACTATGCCGTTGCTCATTCACTACATCGGCATTCTGAGAGCCTGGTGAACACTCTGGAGCGTGTCGCGCTCAATGTGGTGCAAGAAATCATGAAGCACAAGTACTCTCCGTCAGACCTGCTCTAGGGACTCACCAGGGAGATACCGCTCTATACTAGGCCACCACTGCCGTACACGATGGCAGCTCCACAAAGAACAAGGTTCACCGGCGTACGTCGCCTACAAGGTTGGAGGTGATCCTGGCGACTACCAATTCCTGTATGAGCCGCCCAAGGAGATTCCACATGGATACGTGTGCACATACGTGCCGGAACAACTGGATGACCCAGTTACACAGGAAGGATGCCACGGCAGGAGGGATCGCGAACAGGAGTAGTTGGGAGCAGAAATGCCTGAGCCACCGGTACAAGTCATGAACGCTCAACTTCGCAGCTCCTACGGTGGATGAGATCACCGCAATCATGAGAGAGTTCGGCATCCTGCCGAAGAAGAGAATGATCGGCTATTCCAAGCCGTATCCCAACGACTATGACCTAATCCTACTACCGCCTAAGTATCGGCTCCCTGACTTCACAAAATTCAGTGGATCAGAGGGAACCAGCTCAATTGAGCACGTGAGCCAATATTTGGCACAGTTGGGCATGGTCTCAGCTTCAGACGAGCTGCGCGTGAGGTTCTTCTCACAATCTCTCACGGGATGGTACACCTCGTTGCCACCAGATTCGGTTCGGACGTGGAAGCACTGGAGGAACAATTCCACGTACAATACCATTCGAAGCTAATGAGCCGGCATTGCCGATTCGACCCAGGTTCGGCAGAGGCGAGGAGAGATGGTGTCTGAATACATTCAGCGCGCTTTAGGACCGTCGAAACCGATGTTACTCGGTTCGTTTATTCGAGAAGGAAGCAGTCGAGCAGGCGATAGCAGGATTGTCAGCGCCGCTCAAAGATGTGACCTCCCAAGCTGACTACAATTCATTGGCGCGTATGGTTCAGAAATTGACATCGCATGAAAGCGCCACCCGAATTGTACCAGGACAAGTTCAAGCGCGCCCTGATCGAGATGGAAGAAGATGAAGATTCTGTAGGAGATCAGGAAGTCGCTGTAGCTGAATGGACTCGGGGGCAAAGCCCGTGTCCTGCAAGTGGGTGAAACAACAAGGGCCTGCAAAAGGGTTTGACTTTGATTTGAGCAAAACGGAGCAAATTTTTGATTTGCTACTGAAGGAAAAACAGCTGAAGTTACCCGAAGGCCACAAAATCCCCACGTTACAAGAGATGAACGGTAGGCATACTGCAAATGGCATCACACGTTCACCCATGCCACCAACGACTGCAAAGTCTTGCGCGGACAGATTCAAATGGCAATAGAACAAGGCCGATTACTCTTCGGTCAGTTTGCCATGAGAGTTGACACGCAGCCGTTTCCGGACGTCAACATGGTGGATCTCAGCCACTGCATAAGACGCGAGCCAGGTTTCTCTTTTGATATCAACATGGCAGGGCTTGCAGATCGCCATGGCAAGGATAAGCCAGAGAGCAGCCGCTCCCGTGGCAAAGATAAAGAGGCGATCCACGCGACCGGCCCCAGCATGATGACAGACGGTATTTGACTGAGGAAGAGGTGATAAGCGTGCGGTATCAACGACCACTTTCCGCGCACCTCCTTAACAAATATGAACAGCAATACGACCGACGTCGGCGCTACGACATAGACGATGACAGATATCGTCGGTCTGATGCAGACAACAGGAAATACCGTCGATACGAAGGGTATGAGCGTCACGCCAGAGGGAGGTCAAGAGAGCAAGAGGACATGGATAGGCATTGGAACTGTCCTTTCTTCAAACACTGCTGGGACTCAGGAATGAGCCGATTGCCTACAATCGAGAACTGCCCAGAATGTAGACATAAGAGGAAGGGAACAAATGAAGTTTCAGTGTTCAAGCGTCTAGGACCTCTCCCACCTCACAAACGAGCTGAGTCATCTCAAGATGAAGACTTCGAGGAGTCGAGGAAGAAGATAGATATCACCGACCAAGGTGGTGTCCCGATGGACTCAGCCACTCCCAAAAGCGCAGAGTGCAACGGCTACGAAACTTGGAGGAAGCCGAGGCGCAATACCTGTATACGTTGAGGAAAGCACGGCCCGACCTGGCCGTGAAAATTCAGCAAACACTGGAGAGAGGCTCGCCCACCAAAGAAAGTGTGGCGACCCAAGCAGACAAAAGCCGATGCAGGGACATCGGCTGATACAAACATGGTGTTCGTTCTCCCGTCAGAGTTTTGTGCTCCAAGAGATGAGGAAGTATCAGTGGCACAGTTTGATTGCGGGCCACGGCCAGTTATCTTCGAGAAGCCACGAGAGAGGAGCTACAGGCATCTGAAAGCCCTATACCTGAAGGGTTATATCAATGGGCAGCCTATCGGCAAGATGCTGGTTGACACGGGAGCAGCAGTCAACATAATGCCGTACTCCATGTTACGACGTTTGGGACGTTCCAATGAAGATCTGATCAAGACCAACGTCACGCTAAGCGATTTCAACGGCCAAGCATCAGAAGCCAAGGGTGTTCTGAATGTGGACTTAACTGTCGGCCGAAAGACCATCCCTACATCCTTCTTCATCGTCGACAGCAAGAGCACTTACGCTGTCCTGCTAGGAAGAGATTGGATCCATGCTAATGTTGCATTCCATCCACAATGCATCAGTGCATCATACAATGGGATGGAGATGAAGTGGAGGTTGTTCATGCAGATGATTCGATCGACATCTCTTTGGCTGCCATGAACATCTGGGAAGCAAACGACCAAGAGCCGCTCTCTGGAATCAATCTGGACGGCTGTGAGCGCATCGAAGCTTCAAAAATGGGGTGAGGCTGGTCTTATCCACTGGCCTGGCGGAGTAACAAGACCCAAGTCTATGGACATACGTGGCAAGGCCGATCCCGCGATCGGCCCCAAAAAATAAAAAGCAAGGATCTCACCTCAAGCATGCCACGTCGCTTATAGCAGAGAACCAGAAGTTGTAAACCCTCGTTAAACATTGCAATGGAAAAGATGCCGATTCTAGCAATCGGCCACAATTAGCCTCAACCTCCTTCTGCCTGTGTTCAGCATTGATTTAAGGCGATGGAAAGCTGAGGTATGGGTTTACAGCAGCTGATGATCTAGAAGAGATTGAAATTGGTCTTGGGGATAAGCCACAACCAACATTTATCAGCAAATAGTCGGATCGACAACTGCAAGGGAAGCCGATTCCAGCAATCGGCTAAAATTATTCGCACCACACGTGTTCACTGCTGTGCTATTTAGCATGGTGAGTGGTGAGACAAGCTTGAATTGGCTGAAAAGCCGATATCTTCAATCACTTGAAGGATTCGGCTCGGGGGGCATACACACAGAGAAGGTACGAGGCCACGAAGTATGTACCCAGGGGAAGCCGATTCATGAAATCGATCGGCTAATAAAAAATCGAAAGTACAAATTTTTTAAACACAACCGATGCTCGGACATCGACTCTAGAATTACAGAGCCAACTGCACCCTTGTCGGAAGGCGAGACAACCTACGATTGGCCAGAGCTTCAACCACAGCGTTGTTGGGATGTGGAGCTGGATTTCTTCAAGGACGTTCTTCACCTCCTCGGAGTTTTCGAGTAATGTCTCAATGGGTGAGCAGTGCTTTGAAGCGTTGGAGTTCATCTCAACCACGACAAACAACAAGGGCAGCATAAGCATGCGAGATCAAAGAAGATGGTGAGCCAATCGGAGCAGTAAATCACAAGAATTGAGCTAGGCTGAGCGGGAGGTGCAGGTTCAGAAGCCGATGGTAGCACATCTGGCTGGGTTTGCATGGTGGTGTCCTCAGAGGTGCCCAAACTTGAGCTTCGTCGGCTGGACTGTGTTTCCCCGCTGATATTATCTTCAAAGGGAACCACCGGAGCTGGTGGGAGGAGTTTGAAGAGGGAGCCGTCATCATTGATAGGCTCTGGGCCATTTGTCGCTGCAAAGAAACAGAGCATCACAAGGAAAGTTGTGGGCAAATGGTACCTGTTTGCAGAATTATCAGCTTCAGTCAAGTTGTTTCAGCTACGGTCCTAGAAGCTTTCCTGGATGCGTTAAATCAGGAGTTTTGCCGTCAGGTCTAACATCACGATCGGATGATTTGGAGTCCAAAATCTAGGGGTCCCAAGGCTGTGGGCTGGACCCGTTCGATTGGAAATTTGGGATCTGAATTTGAGCAAGGATTGTAAGTTACCATCTGAGGGGATAACTGGATTGACCTGTTTTGCAATTTATTGTGAAAAACGATGCGTTGCCATCGGCTCATTGAGCATGACCAAGTTGACAATCGGCAAAATCAGTTGAGGGGAAATCGGCTAAATTAGCATAAAGGCAATCGGCAAAATCAAAGGAAGTTCTTCATGGCAAAGGGAGTTCTTCATTAATAATGGGATTTCTTACATAGAAGAGCTGATTGCCCTCAAAAGGAAGGGGATACATTGCCCCATCTACTACTACGGATCCTATGCTAAGATCCTATCTACGGGCCGTCGCTGCCCTCGTCATCGCCGTCGTCGCCGCTGTGCGGCGCTACTCTCGGCGGGCTTGTCGTCGCGCTCCGCGGCGCCGGCGGGCCCTCGTTGTCCTCATCCTCTCGTCTGCGTCGTCGTCGTGTGTCGAAGTAATGTTGCCCGGCCAAGGGTGAAGCGCTTGGCCGGCGGCTCGTCGGAGGAGGTGTCGTCCTCCTCCTCTTCTTCCTCCTTCGCCTCCTCGGAGGAGGTGAAGTCGCCCCAGGAGAAGCGATCGTCGTTCTCCTCCTCCGACTCCCCGGCGAGGAAACGGAGGTCGCTTTCCCCGTCGGTCGAGGACTTGTCGTCCTCAGACCAGACGGAGAAGTCATGGCTAGACTCGTCCCCGTCCTCTATGGCGCGGCGAATGTGGGCCGCGTGGGCCTCCATCGGGTCCCACTCCGGCGTCGGCTCCCGGAGGGGGAGGATTGGACGGAAAGGCCCGACGAAGAAGAGGAGGAAGAAGAGGAAGACATGGTGGCAGAGGAGGGCTTTTGGAGTGCTAATGCGAAGGGGACGAAGAAGGGAACTGCAAGATGTGGCTAAATAAAAGGGGATATAGCGGAGATTTAAATGCTTAAGCAGTTTTCGAGGATGTGGTGCCACAACTGTCAAATCGTGCAGGGAAGTTGAGAAGGCAAGGCATCATGATGAAGAATACTGCGACGGTTCTGCTCGCCACGACAGCCCCTCGAAGGAAAAAGCAGTGGTTTTGAAATTATCATTGCCAAAACCAGGGGGGCATGTGTTATCACCGGATTTTGGCCAAATCAGGAGATGGGCCGTAAGTGAAGATGGGCTTGAAGGATATACGCGTGGAGCATCGTTGAAGCGGCCTTGCACGAAGAGTTTGGGCTTAATTGCCCATGTATCTGTAAATATAGTAGATCGCATCTTAGTTTAGAGTTAAAAGATAGAGTTTAACCCGTGCACGGTTAGGTGCACGCCGAATTAGAAAGTCCCTTGGACTATAAATATGTATCTAGGGTTATCGAAAGGAGTACAATCACGTTCACAACAAACACAAATCAGGCGCATCGCCACCCCTTCTTCGAGGGTTTCTCCCGGGTAGGCATCATGCTGCCTAGATCGCATCTTGCGATCTAGGCAGCACACGTTTATTCGTTTACCTTGTGCTGCTCGTGCTGAAGCGTTGTTGATGGCGAGTAGCACTATTTATCGTAGATGTTTTGGGGCTTGCATGGATGCTTTTCTTATGCATATCTGCTTAGCTATGCCGTCCCTCGATATCTAGCTGCCCTTACCTATCCAGGTGTAAGGGCAGCGTCTTGCTGGTCGTTGTTTAGTAGATCCGATCCGTTATAGTTGCTCCTTGATTCCTCAAGGATTGGTTTAATATCTGTATGGTTAGGCCTTGCAAACGGGTTGAACGATCCGGTAGTGCGTTAGGTATGGTTTGTTAGTCCTAAGAGGGATGTTCCGGGAATTAACTTAATGTTGGTGTTTAGGCCTCTTTTAGGGTTAGTTTTCCATTATCTTTCGTGTCTATTAGGCTCAACTACGCGTAGGATGTTCCGATCATGCGGTGAAAACCCTAAACTGTCGTAGATTGATTTACATTGATCAGGGAGCCCCATGTCTCGTTAACCCGACGCAAACCATGGGGCGATCGGCTCTTTGAGCCGATCCACAGGGCAACCCTGAGAGCCGATCGGGCTCGTATTTAATGTTTACGTGTCGCCATGCAGGAAACTAATCGAAGCAATCCAACACCTTCTGACAGTGCCGGTCAGTGCTTTACATCCCCCTTGCAGCCGGCCCAGGACGTGTCTTAGGAACATTGCGGGGCAGCGTCGAGGACCCGGGGCCCCCTGCCGGTCTTGGAAGCCTCCCGGCTCTTCGTGTTGTTGCTTAACCACTGCTCGCCGGTGGGTTTGGCAGACGCGAGAGGATACGGAAGGAGTATCCTGCGCGTCACGCGACGGGTGACAGGATCTTCAGACGGTGAGTTCGTCATTTTCTGCAAACCCACTTCGAGCGCGGCCCGGCCTTCACCTTTCGGTTCTTTCGCGATTTTCTTGACTTCTACCAACTCCAACCTCACCATCTTCCTGGCAATGCCATCTTCTATCTCTCTTGCTACGCAACCTTCATGGAGGCCTACATGGGTCCAGCCCCACTGTGAACTTTAAACAATTTCTTTTCCTTCGGATTAACTCCGTTCAGGGCAAGGAAATTCCTAAGCCCAAACCCCCCGTTCAATGCGGGTCTTGTATCATTGGCTCCGCTGGGAGCCCCTTTTTTAAGTTTTCCGGCCTGGAGTCTTGCCGGTTATGGCAAGGGACGTTTTTCTATGTGAAGAACACGGCCCCCAGATCTTATCTGCCTGTCGCCTTAATCCGGCAAAGGCCTACGAAGGCCAACTGGAGCTACAACCCGAAGGAAACTCACATAGAGACCAACCGGATTATACGCTTCATGAAGAGGGATGAAGGACACCGCTATCTGCTCTGATGACATTGTCCGACCTTATCTCGCGCCGGGTGCTTCCCTCAAGCGCCGGGCTCACAAAATGAGCGAGATGTACGGCCCTGGCGATCCTACCAAGATCACCGGCCTCCTCTCAGCAAAGAGGACGTAGTTCTCAAGGCTAGGCACATCGCAAAACCGCTATCCGCTGGATTGGGAATGGGGCCTTCGCTCTCAGCTCCCTCAACCCTCCAACCGAAGAAGTAAGAGATTAGGCGATCCGGGTTGTTTTCCGGTATCTTTTCGATGTATTACTAACGTCTTTCTCTTCTTTTTAACCAAGCAGCCCTTCCCTCGCATCGAGGCGGAAGCGAGGCCCTTGCGGAACGGGCTTTAGACAAGGAGGATCCGGATCCTTACATCCATTGGACCGACCTCAAGATGGGCCGGACTCATACTTCTCGCCCGGCTTTTCCAACAAAGACTCGGTTCGGACGACGATGTTGTCATACTTGAGGTACTTAGCCTTTTCATTTCCTTACTGGTTATCTTTTGTAGACGCTCCTCAGCGACACCGACCCACAGGTCCACGAACACGCGGTTCCGCGCAGGCCGAGGTCGGCGGAATTCCTGGAAGCTCACCTCCCAGGACAAGAAGAGAAAGGCTCCGGAGCTGGCCGGCCCCAGCGAGGTTCCTCCCGCCAAGCGCCCAAAGAAGCCTTCGGAGGCACTACAAGAGGCGGGAGATGCCGACGTCTGACGGGTAAGACTCCGCTTTTCCTTTTGCTGTTTTGTTCTTCCAACTTTCTTTTCCGGATGGTTTTCCCAACTCTCTTTTTTCTATCTTTTTCAGCCCAGCACTCAAGATTTCAAAGAGCGCTTCCGGCATTCCTCCGGAGACCTCCGAAGACGCCACGAGGTCTTCGCCTCCTCCTCGTCAAAGTCCGGTACCATCTGGTGCCGGAAACTCTGCCTCCCCGGGGGGCACTACAAGTGCGGGCGCGCGGCCCCTACATCGCGGATCAGCGCGGAGGAGGACCTTGTCCCCCTCCAAAGCCTGGATACCGGCGCAGCAACACCGGGCGCCGATACGAAGATGCCAGCGGGCGGAAACTTTGGTTTCCACCGCCCCCAAGAAGAAAAAGAAGATCTCCGCTTCCTCCTCCTCTAAGCCCGTGCCGGAAACCTCCGCGCCGCCAAAAACCACGCCTGCTGCCTCCGCGCCGCCCAAGACCACCAGCATGCCTCCTCCGGCAAGATCAGCCGGAGGTTCTGGTGCGGCAAAGCCTCCAACAGCGCCGCCAAGCCAAGAGCCCATTGTGGCCAAAACCAAGCCGACGCCACCGCCAGAAAGCGCCAAGCTCCACGTGTCGGAACCTTTCAAGGGGAAGGGAACGGCTCCCGGGTCGCAGTCCTTGGTGTTGCACACCGGCCCCGCCGCTATCGTGGCTGGAGAGAAAGCTACCGGCCTGCGGGCCGGATCACAGCTGAAGCGCGAGGGCCGCGAGTGGGGCATTTGCTGATTATCTGAAAAGTGGAATCAGCAGATGTGTCCTCGCCTACACGCGGCTCGGGAAAGGACCGCTTCCTGCCGCAGATCCGCCGGCCCTGTTGCATCAAGAGCACTTCATGCGGCTTAGCGCTGCCGTAAAGGAATTTGACAACGCGTGGCATGACGCCACCAGCAACGTGGTGGTAAGCTTCACCAAACTTCAAACTTTTTTACAAACATGCCGGTTTTTACTCTTTCAAGATTGTGTATATCTTCCCGAGTCCCCGAGTTTTGGGTTGAGAGCACAGCTCGAGCGAACTTTCTTACCAGAAACCGGCATCCTCACACTTGCTTTTCTTACTTAAACAGAGCACGGCGAACGCCCGGAAGCAGCTCTTCGAGGAGCTTCTCTGGGCACGGGATCCGCGGAGGCTCAAGCCACGCCGGTTTGTTTTCCTTATACACCCAGCTTCTTTTTATGCGAAGATTTTGCTTCTCAACACTTATAATTTTTTTCATAACAGCCATTCCGGAAGCCTCCATTGAGGTCCGCCAGACCCAGCTCAGCGAGCTTCATGGTACCGTTCTTTTTTCCGGTTGTTTTGCCTTTCACTATTTCAGCGATTACATTTTTGTTAACATTTTCTTTTCCGGATTCTACCTGAAAAGGAGCAACTCATCCGGGAGCACCAGAGGGCCCTGGACGCCCAGAAGGATATCTCCAGGGAGCTCAAGGAGCAGGCTATCCAGGCCGGTCTCCGGCACGCTCAAGAGTGGAGGATGCTAAAGCGGCGGCTAGTCAAGCGGCGGAGGTTGTGGAGGATTCCAGCAACTCCGGCGCGGTGCTCAGGGCAGAGCTGGAGGAGGTGGGCAAGTTCCGGAAGGCAGCCGAAGACCGGGTCGCCCTCTTGACCGGGGAGCAGAAGGAGTATGATGAGCTAGTGATGTGCACCGACGCACTCGACCTCAGTGAGTTTTTCTTCTTTCTTTTCCGGCTTCTGCTTATAAGCTTATACATTCCGGTAGCTTTTTCCTTATCTTCTCTTTTTTGTTTTGCAGGGCTCTTCCCGGACTCGCAGGTGCACGCGCAGAAGAAGGTGGCGGAGCGCTGGGTCGCCCAGAAGTTCAAGAATCTGGATGCGCCTTGGGATCCTTATGATCACTTGGTTGCCCTTTATGCCCGCGTCCAGCATATGCGCGCGGTGGACCGGCATCTCGTCGATCTGCCGGATCTGGCGCTCCAGCTTTACAAGGTGCTCGCGGGAGGAGGTGGTGCCGCATAATGCGGTACTCATTTACGATAAGCTGAAAGGTGACGGGCGCAGATCCGGGAGTGGCAAGGCTCACGCCGTGCGAGCAGACCATGCCTTGCGATCGCATGCTCCCCGGTACGAGGACCTCGATCCGGACTCCTTCCACAGCCTCCGCGCGACGCTCCCAGGACACGGATCCGGTCCTCACCCGGCGAAGGATCTGGCGCTCCAGCTTTTGGTGCTCGGCCGGAGGAGGTGGTGCTGCATAATCGGTACTCATTTACGATAAGCTGAAAAGGTGACGGGCGCAGATCCGGGTGCAAGTGCTCGCCGTGCGGAGGGCGGACCATGCCTTGCGCATCGCATGCTCTGTACGGAACCTCGATCTCGGACTCCTTCCACAGCCTCCGCCGCGACGCTCCCACGGACACGGATCCGGTCCTCACCGCGAAGCCGATTCGCACCTTCATCCCCCCTCCTCCTGGAGTCCAAGATTGGCTCAGCGATGAAGGAGAAGAGGAGGAAGATGAAGACGAGGATGCCGGAGACGCGCCCCCGGAAGCTGGCGATGCGCCCTCGGAAGCTCCAGAGGCCGGTGCTGCCCCTCCTGAAGCCCCTGCTGCCAAAGTGCTTTTATCCTGTCCCCGTTATACCTGATGCTTTGACAAAACAGTGCTGCCAAGGATTACTGCCAGTCAAAAAGCTACTAAAAATAGAAAGCATCTAGGTACAGATCTTGTACACAGAAACTAGCACACATGCACAGATGCATACACTAGCCAGATCAGATGCACAGATAGCACCAGTAGATGAATTGCAAGGATTAGCAGCTAATAAGACTACACAGTAAATCCTAAGCTATGAACCATCAGTAAACCCTAGATTTTCATCAGGCAAGCATATTGGCATTCATATCAAGTATGATTCCCAAATATGCAAGCAAAGGTTGAGTAGCCACAAGATCCAATTAAATAGGTGAGCAACCAATCAGTAGCAAGGCTACTGAGGTCACATCACACTTTTAACCACCCAAAGAAAAGCCATCATTATCCAGAAATGGATTCAGATTTCATTTGCTTGTCAAATGATCATGAACAACAAACTCATACACAAGCAAATAATTTAAATCATCACTGCATAAGCAGTTCATCATAAATTAATTTATTCAAGCATGATCATATCATAGATCCATGCTATTTACTGACAGTAGCATACTGTAATGCAACACAAGCACATATTACTGCATCATAGCTACTGGATCAAGTCCAGTGAGCTAGAGAGAGCAACAGCACATATACACAGAGGCATAGCATGCTTGAGCATCAGCATCAACAAGGAAAAGGATTCACTTAGCCACAGAATTAATCAGTAAGCCATCACTGACATTTCATTGATCAAATGGATCAAATGAATCAAGTCAAGCCACACAGATAAGCTAGCCAACAAGCAATGGAATGATCCAATGGATCATTAGCTTGCATAGGAAGCACAGAAGCATATCACAGGCACCACTGGCACACACACAAGTGTCACAGATGCATCACAAGTACACCTAGACAAGCAAGCATGATATGCCAGTAAGCACAAGCAAGCCATAATCAAGTATAGCATGGCATAGCAAGTTCATAAGCAAGCACAGCAGAGCCTGGCAAGCACAGAGCATGCTAGGAGCAGCAGAGAAGCAAGTAAAGCATGAATCACAAGCAAAGCAACACTGGCCAGTACCAGTAACTGGTAAATTGGCCATGAGCTTGCAGTAGGTAGCAGCACTGGAAGGTTAAGCAACTATGGCATAGCTCTGTGATCACAGGATCACCAGAGAGCCACAGAGCATGGGGAGGAAGAAGAACAAGCAAGGGAGCGCACAGAAGAGAAGAAGGAGATGAAGTACTTACTTGCGCCTGGAGCAGAGGCTAGGGGCAGCGAGCAGTGCTCGCGCGGCCCTAACAGCTGCAAGTCCAGGGTAGGCGCCGACGTTACACCGTAGCGAGCACTGAGACGACCCAACGGCTAGCGGCACCGCCGGAGTCGTCTCGAGACGCACACGTCGTTGGCGAGGATGAGAGCTCGCGGAGATCGTCAATCGCCAGGGCGATTCTCCACGAGATCCGCAGGGGGCGATCTACCAGAGAGGAAGAGATGGGGAAACCACGCGGACGCATCGATAGATCTGCGCGCGTGGTTGGTTTGGTAGGTGGCTACGGCGGGGGAGGCCGGAGTGGCCGGAGCGAGGCGACGGCCATGGCGGCGACGCCATCGCCACGGGCGTCGCAACAGATTAGGTTAGAGGTGAACGAGAGAGAGAGGCCGAGTGAGTGAGAGAGTGGTGGGCCGTTAGTCGCCACCGACCCATAAGACAAGCCTTATTGGGCTGTCCCTGGCTTTAGGTAAATGGGTTGGGCCCAATAGGGGCCAGAGGGTATTTTAGGAATTTCACATTTAAAAATCACAAATTTCACCAAATTTTAATAAATAAAATACAACTCTAAAAATCCATTAAAAATTGGATTGGTGAATGAAAAATTATTCTTAACAAGAATAAAATATGAAATAAAATTTAATGAACAAATTTAAATTTGTGAATTTTATGAATTTAAAATAAACATTTGGAATTTCAAATTATTATTTCCTTGTATTAATAAATCAAGGAAAAATCACAAATAAGTTCAAATACTTATTTTTAAATATTTCAAAATAAAATTCTATTATTCCAAGTCATTTCTATTGGAAAAAGGTATTTTCCAAAGGAAAATATTCTATTACTCTTTATTTCCAAAAATATAGAGGCAACTCTATTATTTCAAATTATTTTGGAATGAATAATGAATCACCAAGGTAAAGTAGTTTTGCTTTGAATTATATTACTTTATGTGAATTAAAGTGGTTTATACATTAAAACAATTGCAAATTACTGCCAAAGGCATAAATCTTAACTCAACCCTAAATTGTAATAACTCATTGGGGTAAAGGGATTCAACATAAAATAATACATCCATGATTGCATTATTTGGATTTTATAACATTGTCCTTACCGGACAATGATGCTTCTTTACAGAACCCGAGGTCCAGGTTCCATCCAACGCATTGAACTGCACTACCTCGCAGTTCACAGGCAAGTTCACCCTTGCTCATGTCAATTTGAGTATTTTCTATCACTTTAATGCAAAGCTATATTACTTATCATTCCTGCATTGAAAATGAAATGTTACTTTTCCAATTATGAATATGACTATGTGGCTGGCAATGGAACCATGGTATGTGTTGATTGGTGGAGGTTCCATTGCAAGGGTACTATTCATCTAGGACTAAGTACCAATGCCGTCCAGTGATTCTAGCGCCGTACATATCGCGTTGACCATAAGATCTATAATGGCTCTGGGGAAGCCAGCTGTATCTTTTCCCTCTCGCATGCCAACGGACTGGTGATAAGGGTTGCCCGTATCGGTCTATCTTTGGTAAAGGTGGGGACATGTGGTCCTGCACGGTCTACCATTAGATACAGGAGAGGGTAGACTTATTATTGGTCTATGAAGGATTGTAAGGGTTGTCCGGATCAGTCTATCTATGGTGTATAGGACAGGGCACATAAGTTGTTCGGATCGGTCTACCTTAACGGTATAGGGGAGAACAAGTGCCTGTGTTGGTCTACCCATAGATATAGGAGAGGACAGACTTACAAAAGGGTGGGTCTGCGAGGTCGCGGAGAAGGCGGTGTGGGCTTGGATCTTTATACCTGGCCTCACACCAAGGAAGTGTGAACGGGGGCAAGTCCCTGCGGATGGCAAAAAGGGTGAGATCTCTTATGGGAAAAGTAACGCACCTCTGCAGAGTGTATCAAATTGTGACTGTCACTCCCTGTTCCGGGAAGGGAACTGCGAACGCGGCAGGAAAGGAACTCCGTGAAGTTCTAGTCAACCTGTGAAGACTGACGGGCATAGTTTTCAGAATAAAATAAACCTTTTGAAGAAATGATTTCGAAACATGCATTGACCTAAGATTTTCTGATCGAGGGTCGTAGCTAGTGCATCAAACACCTTTTACTCTTTTAGAACTTGCTGAGTACCTCTGTACTCACTTTCTTTCGACACCCTTGCTAGACTGTGATACGGAAGTGGAGGCCATCACCGATGGAGCACCAGAAGGAAGCTACGAGCTGGTCTACGAGGAACCTGATCTTACCGGAGGAGTTGAAGGAGTAGACTATGGGATAGTCTACGGAACCGATGACATGGAGGTGGAGGAGTAGTGATATACCTTAGTATCATAGAGCCGAGCAGCGTAGTGGCATACTTAAATAAGTTGCTGAGGTCTCTTTTCATATCTTTGTTGGTTTGTAATAGTACTTAATAGTGTAGGGTGTTCTCATCGGACCTGTGAGAATACCAACTTGTTAAGACCATGATTGTAATATATTATCGAGTGTTATGACCTGCAATGTTTCTGTTGTACCACTCTGAGGGATGTGATATTTGTGAAGAAGTCCCTTCATGAAGATCATATCAACGACTTGTATACTACAACATGATGTGGTATGCTGGGTCACCGCACCTTCGTTGGTATCGATCCTCACTAGGGCCTAGGTGGAAAAACCTAGTATAGGGAAGGAACCTGTAGGAGAGTCGTAGGAGTAGGCTTCATCATTCGGAAGGAAGTCAATTACTTCAACTTCCCGATGAAAGAGTCCGTCCAGGGTTGGAGATCGAAGTGGTTTTATCTCGGAGACTGTCGTTGCCTAATCGACGATACCTGGGAGGAGGGATCCTCACGAGGGGGAGAAGAAGTAGGGGCCATAGGGCGGAGTGCACACGGGACGGTGGTACGCGAGTTACCCAGCTTCGGAACACCTGCACGATGACAGGGCCTACTGCTGCTTGTCTGGAATTATCTGGGCGCTTGCGCGTTGTTACAATGGTTGTGGTTGTGCCTCTAGGGCTCCCGGGATCCGGCTTATAAAGGCGCACGGATCTAGGGTTTACATGGAGAGTCCTAGCCGGATTACAGATTGCCTAAACTACGGTACAATATCGTGCCGTGCACGTCAAGGATCCGCCTTCCATATACGTCGTACTGGATCCGGGTTCCTCATGGGCCTCCACGGATCCGGGTTCCTCCGAAGGTCGGTGCGGATCCGGCTATCTGATCCTGGGCCGGACTTCATCCTTCATGATCAACAGCAACTGGGCCGCCCGATGGGCCTCATGCCACCATCACCGTCTATGGGCCACCCGGGCTTGCCGGATCTAGGCACTGTCGATGGTACACCCATGAAGTATACCCACAACAGTAGCCCCCAGAGTTCTCCGAGTTTCTCCTGCAGCTTCCGCCATGCTTGCACCTTATGATCTCCGGCATTGATGGTAACGCGGAGAAAGTTGAAGAACTCCAACTTCATATCTTCTTTCTTCCAACCATAAGTCGGAAGATCTCCCATTCTGCGGGACTTCATCCATCGACAGCCTTAAAGCATGTCTCCGGGTTACTCCCCTGCTTGCGAATGTGAATTGCTTATCTTCACGCTTTTACCCGGAATCTTAACAGACTCAAACGGTTCCGCCAATTCTGGCGCCATTTTCGCGCGGTTTGTGCGGTAACTTATCTCTAGCCATTTTTACCGTTAGGGTTTGGACACGTGTCACGCATCCAACGGCGCGACGCTTGCGTTCCGACCACAGGATGCGAAGCACGAATCTCGTCCCGCCGGCCTATAAATAGTCGCCGTCAACTCCTCAATCCTCATTCACCCCCCTCTTACCTCTCTGCCAAGCGCCGCCTCGAGCTCCTTCTCTGCCTGCGGAACCGCCGGAGCGTCGTCGGAGCTGCTGCGCCGCCGCATCGAGTTCATCCTGTTCTTAACATCAGCGAGCCTCCGCGGGAATCCTCGTCGCCGGCGACTCGACCGCCGTAGAAGCCATTACGGTGAGTTCTCGAACGTGCTCTTGTGCCGTTATCGGTAGGGATGAATTTGGAGAAGACAATGCCGGATCCGACTAAAGAACGTCTTTTCCGCGATCTTTTACATCTTCAGATGTCTTCCATGACTCCGCCTCCTACCGGCGAGCCGATCATGGCGACGCCCCTTTCCTCCGCTCCGCCTCCTTCGTCTCAGTCCAACTGGATCCCACTAAGGATTCCGGCAAGGACACCGAGGGCACCTCAGCTGTCCCTGAAAAAACCTCCGAGGCGGAGAAGAAGGCGGAAGAAATTGCTGCCAAGAAATCCAAAGCCCGCCAGCGGGATTCGGAATCCAGAGGTAAATGGTGGCCCTGTACCACGAGATGGAGCTGTAGAACTTGGAGGAAGGGTTCTTACAACCCGGAAGTTGGAGGACGACTCCGAACGCCTTAGCTCCGGCCCCCAAGACAACGAGATGGTGCTGACGAAAGCGTTGGTGGAGCGAGGCTTCTCATTTCCGCCTTCGGACTTCTTCCTAGAGATCCTGAAGGCTTATGGGCTCCACCCCACAACATCTCTCCGAACAGCGTGCTTGCGATCAGCAATCACGTCACTCTCTGCGAAGGCCATCTCCGGGTAACTCCCGAGCTCTCCCTGTTTCAATACTATTTCACTGTCAAGAAGGAGAGGATCCGGCAGTCCTCCGAGCTGGCGACATGCGGAACCATCACCTTCATGATTCGCCCGGGCCGCGTCTATCCCCACACCGACCGCCACGAATCCGCGCGGTACTGGTCCGGAGGTTTCTTCTACTTGAAGGACGTTTCCGACCCCGCGAACGTAAGAAAGCTTGCCACCATTCAAGAACTGCCCCGCCACGAACTTCCGACATGGTCGCATTGCCCCCACCTCTCCGAGTCACTCCATCTCACGCGCGCTGTTAGGCGGATCTGTAAGCTCACGGAGGAGGGGCTAACGGGGAAGGACTTGACCCTTTCCTGGTTTACCAAGCGGATCCAGCCGCTTCAACACGGGATCGCTTGATGTTCCAGTACACAGGACGCGATGACCCGATGCGTGCCACAAAAGACAACCTCTCCGCCGACGCCCTCGACAAGAGAATCCGGGTCCTCATCAAGGTTCCGCGTGAACTCCACGTTCACGTGTGCAACAAGGATATCCACATGAATGGTTCCGGAACCGCGGTACGTCGGCTTGACTGTAATCTCTTGTTTTTCTTCAAATTTTTGTCTAAGTGTAACTCTGTATCAGCTCGAAGCGCTCGAAGAAAACGAACTCGGAACTCTCCTCCGGGTTCCTTCCACCGGCAACACGGATCCGGAGGCCGCGTCGGAGGCGGAAGCTCCCGAGGCTTCCCGCCCCGCTAAGAGGAAGAAGGCCGCTCCTTCCAGCCCCCATGCGAAACGCGCCCGCGAAGTGCCTAGCACTGCTGCTACCCGGAGAGCGGAGGCGGAAAAGAAGCGCCTTTCACTGATTAACACCAGCAACAAGGGGCAACCTGATATCCAGCATTTCTTCAAGCCTTCCGGGTAAGCGCCTATTTCCGAGATCCAAGTTCTGGTTTCACGCTCAAACTCTTACTTATACTTTTATGTTTTTTCTGAAGCTCCGGAAGCCAGCCCCCCAAGGCCCCAAGGGCCCCGAAGAAAAAGCCAAGCCATCTCCGGCTTCTATTCCTGTTACTCCCGAGGTTGAAGTTCCGCCCAAGGCTTCATCCGCCTCCAAGCCGGATCCGAAAGATGTCATCAACGTTGATGATCTTCCTGAAGATCCTGCTCACCTGTTCCCACGTCAGATCAACCAAGCGCCGCTTTCGCGGAGCCCACAGAAGAAGAACAGGAGCAAAAGGTAAAGCTCCTTCAAGTCACCAACACGACTCGAGTCGACCTCGACCGACTCCGTCCCTCCAAAAGCTTACCCTTGCTCAGCGTCACGCGGAAGTTTCCACCATTGAACAATGTATGGGGAAAACCGGACGAGGAGATGCGGGAGCTTGCCGACCTGGAGGATGGCCTGAAGGTGTTTTTCGCCAAGCACAAGGAAGTGCGGCAGGTAATACTAGCCCCCAAGCATTGGGTGATATATTTCCGTGTAACATGTATTAGCCGATGCTTTCCCAAAATGTACCTTAGGCGGAAATTTAAAATTTTTGTACCAAGACTTTGAATTCCTCGCTAGCCCCCAAGATTTTAAATATCCGACTAACTCCTTGCTGCTTCGCAGACCACGCGGAAATTGCACGAAGATCTGCGCGTGCACGTGCTGGAGCAAATCACGGAGATCGAGGGGCTGCGCCAGAACGCGGAAAATAGCCAACAAGCTATCCGGCTGCTTGAATCCCGCCTTCAGCGTACGAGATCCGGGTTTTTATTTTTTGTGCTGATATATTTGTTCAGGATGCATAATATGTGCAATTTTTCTACCTTCAGAAGAGACTGCCAAGCACTCCAAGTTTGACGAGCTATCCGCCAGGGTCCAGGTGCTTGAGGCGGAGAACGAATCCCTCAAAACGTTTATGAAAGAATCCTCGACAAGGAGAATCAGGCAAGGAAGGAGCTGTCCGAGAAACACGCCCGCGACCTGGCGGAGTTGAACGACAAACTGAAGAAGAACCAGAGTCGTTTGACTTCCTGTCTCGAAGAACAAAGTTCGGGAGACGGAGGCGGAGACCGTTGACAAGCTCATCTTCGTAAGTATTTTTCCGCCTTGCTTTTCCGACTACCCCGTATGCTGTTTTCTCCGGAAACAACTGAGGTTCCTTTTCCCACAGCGAGCCTTGGCTTCGAATGGTCAAAAGAGTCTAACCTGAAGAGGACGGAGGCATACGAAGAAGCGCACATATCCATTGGCGGGCTGTTTGAAGCCTGTCGCGGAATTGCCAAGACCCTGTCTTTGAAGAAGGCCAAAACCTCCGTGATCGACACAATGACCAAACTTATGGAACAGGTGCCGGACTTCATTAAGGACTGGCAGAAATCTTCCGCGCGCGGAGTTGCCTCCCTGGTCTTAGCCACCTGCAAGGCTCACTTTCCTGCACTGAACTTTGCGGATGTCGCACGCGGAGCTCCAAAAGGTTCCGACATGGGTGCCATCCTTGCAGAAACTCAAGGGTACGAGCAGTTGTTTGTCCGGCGAGTGAATCACTCGTTCTGGTACAACAAGCATGCTTTGCCCAAAGGGTTTTCCGATGCAGAGGAGGAAGAAGGCGAGCCGGAGTATTACGCGGAGGGTTCCGGGTCTAGCCTCGAACATTCCGGAGGAAGTTCTGGTGACGGCTCCGAGGCCAGCTCCGGCAACAGCGACGGCGATGGCTCCGCCTACCAGGAATCTGAAGAGGAGAGCTCCGAGTAGAGTTCCTGTTTGAACAATGAAACACAGTTGCATCATTTTGGCCCCGAAGTGGGTTTGTAATAACTTAAATTCTTAAGTTAGATAGGGACGAAAACATGTTATGTGCGGGCGGAAAACACTTATCCTGCTATCCGTTTTAATATTATTTGCATGTTTCGTTTTGTTGGAAAGCAAGTGCTGATTTCTATGTTTTCCGGCTTACTCGCTTGACCTTCCACGAGCCGGAAAACCTTTAGCCGGAAGCTCGCTGCGGCTGAAGCCTAATGGCAATCCGTCCATAACCGCGGAAACAAGCCCCCAGCCGAGGTGCCGGAAGTCGCTACTAGGAATCCACGAGTTCGCAACAGAAAAATTTCCATCAGAAAACTTAAGCTTACGTCCTAAAGGACGATTTTGAAAATCACAACTTTCATACACGCCTAGGCGGAAAGATCCAGCTCTGCGGTTTTAGTCGGAAAACATACACGATCCAGAAATGAAAAATTAAAGGAGGTAAAAGACTCTAAGAGTGAACCAAAAGCTTTATTTCATTGATCATGTATCATAGATATTACAAGGTATGTAATGCGTAAAGCGCTAAGTGTGGAAAGGACGTAGCTGTGCTATGTTCCAGGGACGATCTGTTTCATCATATATGTCACCCGGATCTTCTCGTTTTCGTTTCCGATGCCAATTGGCAGGTCTATCCTTTAGTTCCCGGAAATCAACGAGATAGTAGGATCCGTTGTGAAGTACTTTGCTGATGACAAAGGGTCCTTCCCATGGAGATTGCAACTTATGATCTTTCACCTGGCGAAGGCGGAGGACTAAGTCTCCGACCATGAACGAGCGGTTCCGAACTCGACGGCTATGATAGCGTCGGAGCTTCTGCTGGTAAATGGTGGAGCGTTGGTCAGCTAAATTCCGAGCTTCTTCGATCAGGTCCACAGATAGCTGTCGAGCCTCGTCAGCAGTTTCTTCATTGTAGGCGGAAACTCGCGGTGAATCATGGATGATGTCAGTGGGGAGCACAGCTTCGGATCCGTATACCAGGAAGAAAGGAGTAAATCCTGTTGACCTGTTAGGGGTGGTTCGTAAACTCCACAGAACAGAGTCTAGCTCATCAGCCCAAGCTCCGGCTGCGCGGCGCAGCGGTTCTTCAAGGCGAGGCTTGATTCCGGCTAGTATAAGGCCATTGGCTCGTTCGACCTGACCGTTAGATTGTGGATGGGCCACAGATGCAAGGTCAAGCCGGATCCCAACTTCATCGCAGTAATCCTTGAGTTCTCCCTGCGCAAAGTTTGTGCCATTATCTGTGATTATGCTGTGTGGGATGCCGAATCTCGTCACGAGGCTGCAAACAAATTTTAGTGCCGTAGCACCATCGGCTTTTCTCACTGGCTTTGCCTCGATCCACTTACTGAACTTATCAATAGCGACCAGAGGTATTCATGACCACCAGGAGATGATTTCTTTAACTTACCAACCATATCGAGCCCCCAGACCGCGAACGGCCAGGTGATAGGGATGGTCCTCAGCTCTTGGGCTGGAGCATTTGGTTGAGTAGCGTAGTACTGACAACCTCGGCAAGTTTTTACCAGCTTCTCAGCATCTTCTTTAGCTGTTAACCAGTAAAATCCTAACCGAAAAGCTTTTGCAACGAGGGACCTGGGGGCGGCATGATGCCCGCAATCCCCTGCATGGATCTCTCTGAGGATTTCAATGCCATCTTGACTAGAGACGTGATGTCTACGGGTGCTTCTATTCTTGTGGACAGTGTTGGGCCTCCAAGAGCAGAGGTTTGTAGAACAGCAGCAAGTTTCCCTTAAGTGGATTACCCAAGGTTTATCGAACTCAGGGAGGAAGAGGTCAAAGATATCCCTCTCATGCAACCCTGCAACCACAAAGCAAGAAGTCTCTTGTGTCCCCAACACACCTAATAGGTGCACTAGTTCGGCGAAGAGATAGTGAAATACAGGTGGTATGAATAAGTATGAGCAGTAGTACGGCGCCAGAAAATAGCTTGCTGGCGTGCAGTTGATGGTAGTAATATTGTAGGAAGTAAACAAGCGATAGTGACGCAGCAGTAGTAATTCAGTAGAAGAGTAAACAAGCAGCGATAAAGTATTTAGGAACAAGGCCTAGGGATTAGACTTTCACTAGTGGACACTCTCAACATTGATCACATGACAGAATAGATAAATGCATACTCTACACTTTTGTTGGATGATGAACACATTGCGTAGGATTACACGAACCCTCAATGCCGGAGTTAACAAGCTCCACAATTAGATGTTCATATTTAAATAACCTTAGAGTGTAAGAAAGATCGATACGACTAAACCAAGTACTAGCATAGCATGCATTGTCACCTTCATGCTTATGTAGGAGGAATAATACACATCAATACTATCATAGCAATAGTTAACTTCGCAATCTACAAGAGATCATGATCATAGCCTACGCCAAGTACTCACACGGTGCACACACTGTCACCTTTACACACGTGGAGGAGGAATAGAGTACTTTAATAACATCACTAGAGTAGCACATAGATGAATAGTGATACAAAACTCATATGAATCTCAATCATGTAAGGCAGCTCATGAGATTATTGTATTGAAGTACATAGGAGAGAGATGAACCACATAGCTACCGGTACAGCCCCGAGCCTCGATGGAGAACTACTCCCTCTTCATGGGAGCAGCAGCGGTGATGAAGATGGCGGTGGAGATGGCAGCGGTGTCGATGGAGAAGCCTTCCGGGGGCACTTCCCCGTCCGGCAGGGTGCCGGAGCAGAGACTCCTGTCCCCCATCTTGGCTTCGCGATGGCGGCGGCTGCGAAGGTTTCGCGTACCGTGGCTTCCTCCGTAAGGGTTTTCGATGCAGGGGCTTTATATAGGCGAAGAGGCGGCGCGGGTCGAAGGGGTGCCCACACCATAGGGTGGCGCGGGCCCCCTGGCCGCGCCGGCCTTCGTGGTTTGGTGGGCCTGTGCCCCCTCTCGGCGGTTCTCGTGTGTTCTGATGCTTCCGGGCAAAATAGGAACCTGGAGTTGATTTCGTCCGATTCGAGAATATTTCGTTACTAGGATTTCTGAAACCAAAAACAGCAGAAAACAGGAACTGGACTTCGGCATCTTGTTAATAGGTTAGTTCCAGAAAATGCACAAATATGACATAAAGTGTGCATAAAACATGTAGGTATCATCAATAAAGTAGCATGGAACATAAGAAATTATCGATACGTTGAACGTATCAGCATCCCCAAGCTTAGTTCTACTCGTCCCGAGCAGGTAAAGCGATAACAAAGATAATTTCTGAAGTGACATGCCATCATAAACTTGATCATATTGTAAACATATGTAATGAATGCAACGATCAAAACAATGGTAATGACATGAGTAAACAACTGAATCATAAAGCAAAGACTTTTCATGAATAGTACTTCAAGACAAGCATCAATAAGTCTTGCATAAGAGTTAACTCATAAAGCAATAATTCAAAGTAGAGGTATTGAAGCAACACAATGGAAGATTAAGTTTCAGCGGTTGCTTTCAACTTATAACATGTATATCTCATGGATAATTGTCAACATAAAGTAATATAACAAGTGCAATATGCAAGTATGTAGGAATCAATGCACAGTTCACACAAGTGTTTGCTTCTTAAGGTGGAGGAGATAGGTAAACTGACTCAACAATAAAAGTAAAAGAAAGGTCCTTCAAAGAGGAAAGCATCGATTGCTGTATTTGTGCTAGAGCTTTTATTTTGAAAACATGAAACAATTTTGTCAACGGTAGTAATAAAGCATATGAGTTATGTAAATTATATCTTACAAGTTGCAAGCCTCATGCATAGTATACTAATAGTGCCCGCACCTCGTCCTACTTAGCTTGGACTACCGGATCTTTGCATGCCATGTTTCAACCAAGTGTCACAAAGGGGTACCTCCATGCCGCCTGTACAAAGGTCTAAGGAGAATGCTCGCATTTTGGATTTCTCGCTTTTGATTATTCTCAACTTAGACATCCATACCGGGACAACATGGACAACAGATAATGGACTCCTCTTAAATGCATAAGCATGTAGCAATGATTATTATTCTCATATGAGATTGAGGATATATGTCCAAAACTGAAACTTCAACCATGATTCAGGGCTTTAGTTAGCGGCCCAATGTTCTTCTCTAACAATTTTGCATGCTCCAACCACTAAAATGATAGATCCTTCAGACAAGACGGACATGCATAGCAACTCACATGATATTCAACAATAGTTGATGGCGTTCCCCAGAAGCATGGTTATCGCACAACAAGCAACTTAATAAAAGATAAAGTGCATAAGTACATATTCAATACTACGATAGTTTTAAGGCTATTTTGTCCCATGAGCTATATATTGCAAAGGTGAATGATGGAATTTTAAAGGTAGCACTCAAGCAATTTACTTTGGAATGGCGGAGAAATACCATGTAGTAGGTAGGTATGGTGGACACAAATGGCATAGTAGTTGGCTCAAGGATTTTGGATGCATGAGAAGTATTCCCTCTCGATACAAGGTTTAGGCTAGCAAGGTTATTTGAAGCAAACTCAAGGATGAACCGGTGCAACAAAACTCACATAAAAGACATATTGTAAACATTATAAGACTTTACACCGTCTTTCTTGTTGTTCAAAACTCAATACTAGATATTATCTAGACCTTAGAGAGACCAAATATGCAAATCAAATTTTAGCAAGCTCTATGTATTTCTTCATTAATGGGTGCAAAGCATATGATGCAAGAGCTTAAACATGAGCACAACAATTGCCAAGTATCACATTATCCAAGACATTTTACCAATTACTACATGTAGCATTTTTCAATTCCAACCATATAACAATTTAACGAAGAGGAAACTTCGCCATGAATATTATGAGCTAAGAACACATGTGTTCATACGAACCAGCGGAGTGTGTCTCTCTCCCACACAAGGATGAACTTATTCAGAGAACTAAGATAACAAAACAAAAAAAAGCACACACAGACGCTCCAAGTAAAGTACATAAGATGTGACCGAATAAAAATATAGTTTCAAGAGAAGGAACCTGATACTTTGTCGATGCCTTGGGCATCCCCAAGCTTAGACGCTTGAGTCTTCTTAGAATATGCAGGGGTGAACCACGGGGGCATCCCCAAGCTTAGAGCTTTCACTCCTCTTGATCATAGTATATCATACTCCTCTCTTGACCCTTGAAAACTTCCTTCACACCAAACTTCAAGCAAACTCATTAGAGGGTTAGTGCATAATCGAAATTCACATGTTCAGAGGTGACACAATCATTCTTAACACTTCTGGACATTGCACAAAACTTCTGAAAGTTAATGGAACAAAGAAACTCATTCAACTTAACAAAAGGCAATGCGAAATAAAAGGCGAATCTGTCAAAAACAGAACAGTCGTAAAGACGAATTTAAAGTCAGCACCAGACTGCTCAAATGGAAAAACTCAAAACTAATGAAAGTTGCGTACATATCTGGGGATCACGCTCGTAAATTGGCAGATTTTTTCGAATTTTCTACAGAGGCCTGTGCCCAGATTCGTGACAGACAGCAATGCTGTTTCTGCGCAGCAATCCCAAATATAACATCAAATTTGACATAGAAACTTTACTTGGCACAAAAACATGATAAGGAGAGGTTGCTACAGTAGTAAACAACTTCCAAGACTCAACAAAACAAAAATTGCTGTAGTAAAATAAACACATGGGTTATCTCCCAAGAAGTTCTTTCTTTATAGCCATTAAGATGGGCTCAGCAGTTTTAATGATGCACTCGCAAGAAATAGAAGTTGAAGCAAAAGAGAGCATCAAGAGGCAAATCCAAAACACATTTAAGTCTAACATGCTTCCTATGCATAGGAATCTTGTAAATAAACAAGTTCATGAGAGCAAAGTAACAAGCATAGGAAGATAAAACAAGTGTAGCTTCAAAAATTTCAGCACATAGAGAGGTGTTTTAGTAACATGAAAATTTCTACAACCATATTTTCCTCTCTCATAATAACTTTCAGTAGTATCATGAGCAAACTCAACAATATAACTATCACATAAAGCATTCTTATCATGAGTCTCATGCATAAAATAATTACTACCCCCAACATAAGCATAGTCATTCTTATTAATTGTAGTGGGAGCAAATTCAACAAAGTAGCTATCAAATATAGGAGGTATATTGTAATCATAATCAAATTTATCCTCCATAACAGGTGGTAACAAAAGACTACTATCATTATAATCATCATAAATGGGAGGCAAAGTATCATCAAAGTAAATTTTCTCCTCAATGCTTGGGGGACTAAAAATATCATGCTCATCAAAGCCAGCTTCCCCAAGCTTAGAATTTTCCATATCATTAGCAACAATAGTGTTCAAAGCATTCATATTAATATGTTCCATGGGTTTTTTAATTTTCGCATCAAACCATCCATGTCTTAAATCAGGAAATAGAATAAAAAGGTCATTGTTGTCCATTATGCCTAACTAGTGCAAACAAAAACAAATGTCGCAATTGCAGAGTCTAAAGGAAATAGCTTCGAGCACACACACAATGGCGCCAGAAAAGTACTGTTACCTGGAACCGGAGTATGAGTGCCTTTTACCTTTCCTCCCCGGCGACGGCGCCAGAAAAGTGCTTGATGTCTACGGGTGCTTCTATTCTTGTAGACAGTGTTGGGCCTCCAAGAGCAGAGGTTTGTAGAACAGCAGCAAGTTTCCCTTAAGTGGATTACCCAAGGTTTATCGAACTCGGGAGGAAGAGGTCAAAGATATCCCTCTCATGCAACCCTGCAACCACAAAGCAAGAAGTCTCTTGTGTCCCCAACACACCTAATAGGTGCACTAGTTCGGCGAAGAGATAGTGAAATACAGGTGGTATGAATAAGTATGAGCAGTAGTACGGCGCCAGAAAATAGCTTGCTGGCGTGCAGTTGATGGTAGTAATATTGTAGGAAGTAAACAAGCAGTAGTAACGCAGCAGTAGTAATTCGCAAGACAAGAAACAAGCAGCGATAACAGTATTTAGGAACAAGGCCTAGGGATTAGACTTTCACTAGTGGACACTCTCAACATTGATCACATGACAGAATAGATAAATGCATACTCTACACTTTTGTTGGATGATGAACACATTGCGTAGGATTACACGAACCCTCAATGCCGGAGTTAACAAGCTCCACAATTAGATGTTCATATTTAAATAACCTTAGAGTGTAAGAAAGATCGATACGACTAAACCAAGTACTAGCATAGCATGCACACTGTCACCTTCATGCTTATGTAGGAGGAATAATACACATCAATACTATCATAGCAATAGTTAACTTCGCAATCTACAAGAGATCATGATCATAGCCTACGCCAAGTACTCACACGGTGCACACACTGTCACCTTTACACACGTGGAGGAGGAATAGAGTACTTTAATAACATCACTAGAGTAGCACATAGATGAATAGTGATACAAAACTCATATGAATCTCAATCATGTAAGGCAGCTCATGAGATTATTGTATTGAAGTACATAGGAGAGAGATGAACCACATAGCTACCGGTACAGCCCAGCCTCGATGGAGAACTACTCCCTCTTCATGGGAGCAGCAGCGGTGATGAAGATGGCGGTGGAGATGGCAGCGGTGTCGATGGAGAAGCCTTCCGGGGGCACTTCCCGGTGCCGGAACAGAGACTCCTGTCCCCCAGATCTTGGCTTCGCGATGACGGCGGCTCTGGAAGGTTTCTGTGGGTTTCGTCGTCCGTGGCTTCCTCCGTAAGGGTTTTCGATGCAGGGGCTTTATATAGGCGAAGAGGCGGCGCAGGAGGGTCGAAGGGGTGCCCACACCATAGGGTGGCGCGGGCCCCCGGCGCGCGCCGGCCTGTGGTTTGGTGGGCCTGTGCCCCCTCTCTGGCGGTTCTCGTGTGTTCGGATGCTTCCGGGCAAAATAGGAACCTGGGAGTTGATTTCGTCCGATTCGAGAATATTTCGTTACTAGGATTTCTGAACCAAAAACAGCAGAAAACAGGAACTGGCACTTCGGCATCTTGTTAATAGGTTAGTTCCAGAAAATGCACAAATATGACATAAAGTGTGCATAAAACATGTAGGTATCATCAATAAAGTGGCATGGAACATAAGAAATTATCGATACGTTGGAGACGTATCAGCATTTGAGAAATACCCCGTTTGCGCTTCGTTTGTAGAGCTGTCCATCAACAATCGTGTAGGATCTTGCTCGTCTGATGATCTGTCGTGCGTGGACCTCGTCCTCCGGCAACTTTTGATCAATGAGATAGTCCAGAAACGGCTGAGTCCAGGCCGGAATGATTGCCATCACTTCCTTAGCCGGAGAAACTGCCAGATCGGGATTTTCCGGGTTTGCACCCTTCACTGAGGGTACTCGTAGATGCTCAAGGAAGATTCCAGGCGGAATTGGTTTCCTGCCGGATCCGAGCTTGGACAGCATGTCTGCTGCTGTGTTATCGTCTCTCCTGACGTACTTGACTTCGTATCCGAGGAAGCACTTGGCGATCTCGTCCACTTCGTCTCTGTAAGCCGCCATGACGGAGTTTCTGGCGTTCCAGGTTCCGGCTACTTGTTGTGCCACCAGGTCGGAATCTCCGCAGCATATGATGTGCTTGATCCCAATTTCCTTAGCGATGCGCAGACCGTGTAGTAGAGCCTCGTATTCCGCCATGTTGTTGGTAGCTTCGAAGTGAATCTGCAGAACGTACTGCAGTTCTTCTCCGGTAGGTGACTTCAGGGTCACTCCAGCCCCCGAGCCTTGATGCTGCTTGGATCCGTCAAAGTGCATGACCCAAGCTTCAGGTTCCGGCACAGGTGTGCCCTCCGGTGCTTCAGTCCAATCCGCGATGAAATCCGCTAGAACTTGAGACTTGATTGCAGTTCGGGCTTCGTAGTTGATGTCAAAGGCAGATAATTCGATGCCCCATTTTGCTACGCGTCCTGTTGCGTCGGAGTTGTTGATGATCGTTGCCAGGGGAGCCTTGCTCACTGATGACCCACAAGTATAGGGGGTGTATCGTAGTACTTTCGATAAATAAGAGCCCCGAGGAAGAAGGTGTTGACAAGCAGTTTCGATGAAGGTTTCACTGTAAATGCTCACAGACAAGTATTCAGGGGGTTTTGATATTGCAGATAAATAAAGTACAAGTAAATAAAATGCGAGAGAAATAATTGCAGCGAGTGGCCCAATCCTTTTTAGCACAAAGGACAAGCCGGTTTGATTACTTATAATGACCAAACGTTCCTGAGGACACACGGGGATTTTAGTCTAGTGCTTTCGCTACATACACTGATTAATCTTCATTGTTTTGATAAGTGTTGTGTGGGTGAACCTATGCTAATGCACCGCCCTTCCTAGGACTAATACATACTTGTGATTATACCCCTTGCAAGCATCCGCAACTACAAGAAAGTAATTAAGATAAATCTAACCACAGCCTTAAACTCTGAGATCCTGCGATCCCTCCTGCATCGATATACTAACGGGGGCTTAGGTTTCTGTCACTCCGGCAACCCCGCAATTAGCAACCGAATACAAGATGCACTCCCCTAGGCCCATAAATGGTGAAGTGTCGTGTAGTCGACGTTCACACGACACCACTAGAAGAATGACACCACAACTTAAATATCATAACATTGAATATTACTCAACCATAATTCACTACTAGCATTTAGACTTCACCCATGTCCTCAAGAACTAAACGAACTACTCACGAGACATCATATGGAATACAATCAGAGGTGATATGATGATGAATAACAATCTGAACATAAACCTTGGTTCAATGGTTTCACTCAATAGCATCTACAACAAGTATAGAATAACACCGGGAGAGTTTCCCCTATCAAACAATCAAGATTTAACCCGAATTGCTACAGCGATGACGAGGTGCAGCGGTGGTGATGGCGGTGTAGATGGTGGAGATGATGATGATGATGATGGAGATGATGTCCCGCTCGATGACGATGGCGATGGCGTCGATTTCCCCCTCCGGGAGGGAATTTCCCCGGCGGATTCCTGCCCGCCGGAGAGCTCTTTTCTCTCTGGTTCTCCCGCAGAGGCGGCTGTAACCCTTCGTGAGGATCCCTCTGTGGCTTAGGTTTTCGGACGAAGGAGTACGCGAAGAAAAGGAGGCGAAAAGGGTCGTGGGCCCCCCAGAGCATAGGGTGGCGCGGCCAGGGCCTGGGCCGCGCCGCCCTATGGTCTGGGCCCACAGTGGCCCCTCTCTTCTCCCCCTTCTGGCTACCTCCGTCATTTGGAAAAATAGGAATTTACGTGAAATTCCCTTCCACAGTTGATCTTCCGAAATATTGTGTTCTGACGGTGCTTTTTCCAGCAGAATCCTGGCTCCGGTGCTTGATCCTCCAATGATGATGAAACATGCAAAATAGATGAAATAACATAAGTATTGTGTCCCAATATGAAATATATCAATGAATAACAGCAAATTATGATACAAAATAGTGATGCAAATTGGACGTATCAACTCCCCCAAGCTTAGACCTCGCTTGTCCCCAAGCGAAACTGAGCTCGATAAACAAGACCACATGTTTATGGAGTGAAGAGTCGATAAATAAAATACGGACAAGAAGCATCATATTCATTCACACAAGACATTCTAATAAACAACTTCCTCATATAACTCATCTTGAAATAAGTAAAGAGAAATCACAAGTAAAGGTGCATAAGAAATCATAATTGGTGATGGCAAACTTTGTTCTTGGTCAGAGAACTACTAACGGATTGTACTTCTAAGCAAAGCTTTCATATTAGATTTTATAGCTGAACTTTCATATTTAAGCATAACAATCTCCTCATAATCATTGATAACTTCAAGGTCATATTCATTCAGATAAAATTGGTACTAAACAAGAAAGTATAAAAGACATGATTAACTGGATCACAGCATAAATGATTGGTTCACAACAACTCAATTGCTTGCTTGAGATAGAGGGAAATAGGTTTACTGACTCAACATAAAAGTAAAAGACAGGCCCTTCGCAGAGGGAAGCAGGGATTAAATCATGTGCTAGAGCTTTTCAAGTTTTGAAATCATATAAAGAGAATAAAAGTAAGATTTTGAGCGGTGTTTGTTGTTGTCAACGAATGGTAGCGGGTACTCTAACCCCCTTGCCAAACGACCCTCCAAGACGGCTCCCATGAGGGACGGCATCTCTACCAGCAAGGTAGATCATCCCCCTTCTCTTTTGTTTACACATGTATTTTAGTTTTATTTAGGATGACACTCCCCCCAACCTTGGCTTTCTCAATCCATGGCTAACCGAATCCTCGGGTGCCTTCCAACATTCACATACCATGGAGGAGTGTCTATTGCAAAATTAAGTTGCTTACTGATGAATCAGAGCAAAACATGTGAAGAGAATTATTAATGAAAGTTATTAATTGAGGCTGGGAACCTCATTGCCAGCTCTTATTGCAAAGTTATTGGGTAAGCGGATGTGCCGCTAGTCCATTAGGAAAAGTTCGCCCAACAAGATTGAAAGATAAAACACCACATACTTCCTCATGAGCTATAAAACATTGACACAAATAAGGAGTAGTATAGTTTGAATAATTTAAAGGTAGCACATGAAGTATTTACTTGGAATGGCAGAAAATACCATGTAGTAGGTAGGTATGGTGGACACAAATGGCATAGGTTTGGTCTAAGGTTATGGATGTATGAGAAGCATTCCTCTCGATACAGGTCTTTGGCTAGCAAGGTTTGATAGCAAGCATAAAGGTTGAGGGAAACAAACAAATATACATATGATAGAAACAATCATGCATCTTTCTCATAAGCACAAGCAATTTTAACTTAAGAATACTAAGCATAGAGATAATGGAGTAATGTATCTAAGTGTATTTCTCTCTTTTATTAAACATCAGGATGTTGTTGCTATTGACCAATGCTAAGTTTGCCAAAACCAAATAGATTTACTTAATGTTCCCAAAGTGATATCAATACTCATGTCAAGAATAATCATATAATGGAGATTGCAAACTAAAATAAGGTGTGCAAAAAGTAAATGATAAGACTTCTCATTAATATTCCATAACGATAACTCACACCAACGGATACATCGATAACTAACTAAGAGAGATACTTCCACATTGCATACTATTCTATATGATAACTTCCCTACTCATGATATGACACTACTTAATAGTAAAAGATAAAGGTGGTGGTGATGTGATACCGCGGCACTCCCCCAAGCTTGGAACAAACCAAGGGGATGCCAATACCGACGATGAATTACTCCTCCGGTGATGATGGCGATGGATTCCTCTCGCGCTTCATAAGGATCTCCTTCAGCTTCAGCTTCTCAATTTTGCAATTCTGCACCAAAACCTGAAAAGACTCATTGTTATCCGAGTGTGGCGGTGACGGCCTTGTGCTGGGATTTGAGTAATATTCCAGCATTCTGCGAAGTCGCTGGTTCTCCTCCTGAAGTATCTCCACTTCCCTCCTTAGAGCACGATATTGATCACAAAACTCATCAGCAACCCGTATTGCTTCCTCCACACAAGGGAAAGACTCGAGGTCCAGAGCAGGCGGAAGAGCTCCCTGCAAGTTATGAGAAAAAGAACGCCCAGTGTTAACCGATCCCACCAAGATTGGCTTACTCCTCGTAGTTTCCCACTCTCCTTTTGCTGATGCTATCTTCTCCTTCTCCTTATTGATCCTTTCATCTATCTCTTCCCTCCAAGGCCCCTTGTCTTTATTGTTGGAGACCATGGTGCTTCTAGATCAAAACAAATCTGGCAGAAAACAGCTCGAAACAAAACACGACGAGAAAACGATATTACGGACCTCCAGGGGTCCGGGGGATTATATAGCAAATATTTTTACGACAAAAGGAAGGTTCCAGGCCGAAAACGAGTGGAAACGGGACGCCGAGGTGCCGTCACCATAGGTCGGCGCGGCCAGGGTGGGGCCCGCGCCGGCCTGTGGTGACGGGCCCTCGCGCGTCTTTTCCACTCCGTTTCGATTCCGTAATTTTTCATATTTTCCAAAAACAGCAGAAATAATGTTCGGAAAGGTAAACGCGGACTTTTTATTACCTATACTGTTACCTATTCAAAGTCCAGTTCTGGCGGACTGTCAATTTGTCCTTTGATGAAAGCCTCCGGTGTTTCCACTTGAATAATATCAACATCAACATTATAAGAATCGCCCGAGATATAATGCTTGAGTCTTTGTCCATTCACCACTTGTGTGGCATTGCCTTGGAGAGAGCTAATTTTAATTGCTCCTGAACGATACACCTCCTCAACAACATATGGTCCTTCCCACTTCGAGAGTAATTTCCCTGCAAAGAATCTGAGACGAGACCGATACAATAGAACTTGATCTCCAACATTAAATTCTCTTTTGATGATCCTTCTATCATGCCATTTCTTAACTTTTTCTTTAAAGAGTTTAGCATTTTCATAAGCTTCACTTCTCCATTCATCTAGAGAACTTAATTGCAACAACCTCTTATTACCGGCTAATTTAGGATCTTTATTTAGTTCTCTAACAGCCCAATAAGCTTTGTGCTCTAGTTCTAGAGGTAAATGACAAGCTTTTCCATAAACCATTTTATAAGGTGACATTCCCATAGGATTTTTATAAGCAGTTCTATAAGCCCATAGTGCTTCTTTCAATTTGCTAGCCCAATTCCTTCTAGATTTATTAACAGTCTTTCCTAAGATAGCTTTAATCTCTCTATTTGATAATTCTACTTGACCACTAGTTTGAGGGTGATAAGCAGAAGCAATTCTATGATTAATACCATACTTGGCAAGAGTTTTTCTAAAACCTCCATGAATGAAATGAGAACCTCCATCAGTCATAATATATCTAGGTACTCCAAATCTAGGAAATATAATATCTACAAGCATTTTTATAGAGGTCTCACCATCAGCACTTTTTGTAGGTATAGCTTCTACCCATTTAGTAACATAATCAACAACGACAAGTATATGAGTGTTACCGTCTGAAGAAGGGAAAGGTCCCATGAAGTCGAATCCCCAACAATCGAATGGTTCAATAACAAGAGTATAATTCATAGGCATTTCATTGCGTCTAGAGATATTACCAACTCTTTGACATTCATCACAAGATAAAATAAATTTCCTTGCATCTTTGAAGAGTGTTGGCCAATAAAAACCTGATTGTAGAACCTTTTGCGCGGTTCTATCTCCAGCGTGATGTCCTCCATAAACACTTCCATGACATTTATTCAATATCTCCTGTTGTTCATATTCAGGAACACATCTTCGCATAATACCATCCACTCCTTCTTTATATAAGTGTGGGTCATCCCAAAAATAATGCCTCAAGTCATAAAAGAATTTCCTCCTTTGCTGAGCTGAAAAGGTTGGAGGCAAATACTTCGAAACAATAAAGTTAGCATAATCTGCATACCAAGGGCTCTCTCGCGAGCTCACCTTTATTACAGCCAATTGTTCATTTGGAAAACTATCATTAACAGGAACAGGATCATAAGCAATATTTTCCAATCTAGACAAATTATCAGCAACAGGATTATCAGCACCTTTCCTATCTATAATATGTAAATCAAATTCTTGCAAAAGAAGTACCCATCTAATAAGCCTTGGCTTAGCATCTTTCTTTGTCATAAGGTATCTAATTGCAGCATGATCAGTATGAATTGTAACTTTTGAATCAACAATATAAGGTCTAAACTTATCACAAGCAAAGACTACAGCTAACAATTCTTTTTCAGTTGTAGCATAATTTCTTTGAGCAGCATCAAGAGTCTTACTAGCATAATGAATAACATTTAATTTTTATCTACCCGCTGTCCAAGAACAGCGCCTACAGCAAAATCACTAGCATCACACATAATTTCAAAAGGCAAATTCCAATCAGGAGGTTCAACTACAGGAGCAGTTGTTAAGGCTTTCTTTAAAGTTTCAAAAGCTTCCTTACAATCATCATCAAAAACAAAAGGTACATCTTTTTGAAGAAGATTAGTAAGAGGCTTTGAAATTTTAGAGAAATCTTTAATAAATCTCCTATAAAACCCAGCATGACCAAGAACACTACGAATACCTTTAACATCCCTCGGATAGGGCATCTTCTCAATCGCTTCAACTTTAGCTCTATCAACTTCAATACCTTTCTCAGAAATTTTATGTCCCAATACAATTCCTTCATTAACCATAAAGTGGCATTTCTCCCAATTAAGAACAAGGTTAGTTTCTTCACATCTCTGCAAAACTTTATCGAGGTTTCGCAAGCAATTATCAAAAGAATTCCCATAGACAGAAAAATCATCCATGAACACCTCTACAATACTTTCGCAAAAACCATGAAAAATAGCAGACATGCATCTTTGAAAAGTAGCAGGAGCATTACATAAACCAAAAGGCATACGCCTATAAGCATAAGTTCCATAAGGACAAGTAAAAGTGGTTTTCTCTTGATCTTTAGCTTTAACAGCAATTTGTGAAAACCCAGAATAACCATCAAGAAAGCAAAAATGAGTATTTTTAGACAACCTCTCTAACATTTGATCAATAAAGGGTAAAGGGTAATGATCTTTCTTAGTAACTTTATTAACTTTTCGAAAATCAATGCACATTCTATAACCTACAACTATTCTTTGAGGAATAAGCTCATCATTATCATTAGGCACAACAGTCATTCCTCCTTTCTTAGGAACACAATGCACAGGACTAACCCATCTACTATCAGCAATAGGATATATAATACCAGCTTCAAGCAGTTTTAATACCTCATTCCTTACCACTTCCTTCATCTTCGGAATTAGACGACGTTGATGTTCAACAACAGGCTTTGCATCTTCTTCCATATTAATAGCATGTTGGCAAATAGAAGGAGAAATCCCTTTCAAATCATCAAGAGTATAGCCAATAGCTCCTCGGTGTTTCTTCAATATTTCCAATAACCTTTCTTCCTCAATCTCTGAAAGCTTAGAACTAATAATAACAGGATATATTTTCTTATCATCAATATGAGCATATTTAAGATTATCAGGTAAAGGCTTTAGATCAAAAACAGGATCTTCCTTCGGTGGTGGTGTTGTACCCAGATCTTCCACCGGTAAATCATGCTTGAGAATAGGTTGGCGACGAAAAATTTCCTCAAGCTCATCTCTTTCTTTCCTAAAAGCTTCACTTTCACTATTCTCCAAATGTTGCTGCAAAGGGTTATTAGGAACAAGAACAATAGATGCACACTGCTCCATTTTAAAATCATTACTAGGCAAGTCAACTTTATAAGGAGTTTTGGTAAATTTAGAAAAGTTAAATTCATAAGGTTCACCAGCAAATCTAGTCAAAATTTTCTCTTTCTTACAATCTATAATAGCTCCACAAGTATTTAGAAAAGGTCTACCAAAAATGATAGGACAATAATCACTAGCAGCAGAACCAAGTACCAAAAAGTCAGCAGGATATTTAATCTTACCACATAGAACTTCCACATCTCGAACAATACCAATTGGAGAAATAGTTTCTCTATTAGCTAGATGAATAACCACATCAATATCTTCAAGTTCACAAGAACCAATTTCGTGCATAATCTCCGTGTAAAGTTCATAAGGAATAGCACTAACACTTGCACCAATATCACATAAACCATAATAGCAATGATCACCAATTCTAACAGATAGCATAGGAACACTAACTTGTTTGGATTTATTAGGATGTGAAACAATATTAGAAGCATCTTCACAGAAAATAATATGACCATCCTCCACATTTTCAGTCACAAGATCTTTAACTATAGCAACAGCAGGTTCAATTTTAATTTGTTCTTCAGGTTCTTTAGGTTTCTTTTCACTTTTATTAACTGCACTAGATATGACAGAGTACTCCTTCATTTTAGCAGGGAAAGGAGTTTTTTCAATATAAGCTTCAGGAATAACATTATCAACAGTTTCAATCACTACACATTTGTTTACAGATGAATCAATTTTATCTTTATACGGTTCATGATACTTATCAAAATTCTTCTTAGGCAGTTCATAATGAGAGGCAAAAGCTCTATAAAGATTTGCAACAACTTGGGAATCAAGACCATATGTAGCACTCATATTACGAAATTTATCAGTATCCATAAAAGCTTCAATGCATTTATAATCATAAATTATACCTGATTCTCTATCTTTGTCATTCTCCCATCCTTCAGTATTTTCTTGGATCCGATCAAGAAGGTCCCTTTTAAACTCTTCTTTGTTGCGTGTAAATGATCCAGAACAAGAAGTATCCAACAAGGTCTTGTCTTGAAAAGAAAGTCTTGCATAGAAATTATCAATAATAACATTACCAGGAAGCTCATGAATGGGGCATTTGAGCATTAAAGACTTCAATCTCCCCCAAGCTTGGGCAATACTTTCTCCATCATGAGGCCAGAAATTATATATGCGGTTCCGATCTTTGTGAATTTCACTTGGAGGATAAAATTTGGAATAAAATAAAGGCACAATGTCCTCCCAATCAATAGAATCACCATTCTTCAGCAATTTATACCAATGCGCCGCTTTACCAGACAGCGATATAGTGAATAGTTTCTTCCTAACTTCATTCATGGAAATACCTGCACATTTGAATAACCCGCATAATTCATGCAAAAATAGTAAATGATCACCAGGATGGACAGTTCCATCCCCTTCATAGCGGTTATCCATAACACGTTCAATAATTTTCGTAGGTATTTTATATGGTACTACTTCCTCACCTGGCGCTTCATCCACTACCGTTGCAGTAGTAGTAGATTTCCCAAATAGAAATTGAAGAGAAGATCTCTCCATAATGATTATAGCAGCAGGCAGAAATAAAATCAGCACAAACAGTAAAGGTTTTCCTTACCAATTCCACTTACCAATAGCGCTTCACTCCCCGGCAACGGCGCCAGAAAATAGTCTTGATGACCCACAAGTATAGGGGTGTATCGTAGTACTTTCGATAAATAAGAGTGTCGAACCCAACGAGGAGCAGAAGGTGTTGACAAGCAGTTTCGATGAAGGTTTCACTGTAAATGCTCACAGACAAGTATTCAGGGGGTTTTGATATTGCAGATAAATAAAGTACAAGTAAATAAAATGCGAGAGAAATAATTGCAGCGAGTGGCCCAATCCTTTTTAGCACAAAGGACAAGCCGGTTTGATTACTTATAATGACCAAACGTTCCTGAGGACACACGGGGATTTTAGTCTAGTGCTTTCGCTACATACACTGATTAATCTTCATTGTTTTGATAAGTGTTGTGTGGGTGAACCTATGCTAATGCACCGCCCTTCCTAGGACTAATACATACTTGTGATTATACCCCTTGCAAGCATCCGCAACTACAAGAAAGTAATTAAGATAAATCTAACCACAGCCTTAAACTCTGAGATCCTGCGATCCCTCCTGCATCGATATACTAACGGGGGCTTAGGTTTCTGTCACTCCGGCAACCCCGCAATTAGCAACCGAATACAAGATGCACTCCCCTAGGCCCATAAATGGTGAAGTGTCGTGTAGTCGACGTTCACACGACACCACTAGAAGAATGACACCACAACTTAAATATCATAACATTGAATATTACTCAACCATAATTCACTACTAGCATTTAGACTTCACCCATGTCCTCAAGAACTAAACGAACTACTCACGAGACATCATATGGAATACAATCAGAGGTGATATGATGATGAATAACAATCTGAACATAAACCTTGGTTCAATGGTTTCACTCAATAGCATCTACAACAAGTATAGAATAACACCGGGAGAGTTTCCCCTATCAAACAATCAAGATTTAACCCGAATTGCTACAGCGATGACGAGGTGCAGCGGTGGTGATGGCGGTGTAGATGGTGGAGATGATGATGATGATGATGGAGATGATGTCCCGCTCGATGACGATGGCGATGGCGTCGATTTCCCCCTCCGGGAGGGAATTTCCCCGGCGGATTCCTGCCCGCCGGAGAGCTCTTTTCTCTCGGTGTTCTCCGCCCCGCAGAGGCGGCTGTAACCCTTCGTGAGGATCCCTCTGTGGCTTAGGTTTTCGGGACGAAGGAGTACGCGAAGAAAAGGAGGCGAAAAGGGTCGTGGGCCCCCCAGAGCATAGGGTGGCGCGGCCAGGGCCTGGGCCGCGCCGCCCTATGGTCTGGGCCCACAGTGGCCCCTCTCTTCTCCCCCTTCTGGCTACCTCCGTCATTTGGAAAAATAGGAATTTACGTGAAATTCCCTTCCACAGTTGATCTTCCGAAATATTGTGTTCTGACGGTGCTTTTTCCAGCAGAATCCTGGCTCCGGTGCTTGATCCTCCAATGATGATGAAACATGCAAAATAGATGAAATAACATAAGTATTGTGTCCCAATATGAAATATATCAATGAATAACAGCAAATTATGATACAAAATAGTGATGCAAATTGGACGTATCACTCACCACTGTCATTGGGTGCTCCTGGAAGTAGTGTCTCAGCTTCCGGCTGCCTAGGAAAACTCCGTATGCTAGCTTCTGAAAGTGAGGGTATCTCTGCTTGGATTCCGTCAGGACTTCGCTAATGTAATAGACAGGCCTTTGGACTCCGTGCTCAAATCCTTCTTCCTTTCGCACCACCACGATTACGAGGCTGATAACTTTGTTGGTAGCCGCCATGTAGAGGAGCATAGGCTCTGACTCAGCTGGAGCTGCCAGTATTGGTGGGGAGGAGAGTATGTTCTTCAACCCCTGAAGTGCTTCGTCGGCTGCCTCATCCCAGACAAATTTGTCTGTTTTCTTCAGCAGCTTGTATAGAGGTAGGGCTTTCTCGCCAAGACGGCTAACAAATCTACTGATTGCCGCAACGCAACCAGTTAATCGTTGCACATCTTTGAGACAAGTTGGCCTTTTGATGTTCAGGATAGCCTTGATTTTTTCCGGGTTAACTTCGATGCCCCTGTGAGAAACAATGAAGCCAAGGAGTTTTCCTGCTGGTACGCCAAAGACGCACTTTAGCGGATTTAACATCATCTTGTACCGTCGGAGATTATCAAAGGTTTCCTTAAGGTCGCTCAGCAGGTCGGATCCCTTTCGGGTCATGACCGCGATGTCGTCGACGTAGGCGTGCACGTTCCGGCCGATTTGGTCCTTCAGGCACCGCTGCATCGTACGTTGGTATGTGGCACCTGCGTTTTTCAAGCCAAAAGGCATGGTAACATAGCAGTATGTGCCAAAGGGTGTGATGAAAGAGGTCGCCTTTTGGTCAGACTCCTTCATCAAGATCTGATGATACCCGGAATATGCGTCAAGAAAACACAGAAGTTCCGCCCCTGCCGTCGAATCAATGACTTGGTCAATGCGCGGCAAAGGGAACGGATCTTTCGGACAATGCTTATTCACGCCGGAGTAATCGATGCACATTCTTAGTATTTCAGAATTCTTTTTGGGTACAAGGACGGGGTTTGCGACCCAATCAGTATGGATAACTTCTACTACAAAACCTGCCTCTAGTAACTTTGCTAATTCCATTCCTATGGCGCGGCGCTTCTTGTCTCCAAAGCGTCGCATAGCTTGCTTCACCGGTTTTGCACCCGGATTTATGTTGAGGTAGTGCTCGGCGAGTTCCCTTGGTACTCCGGACATGTCAGAAGGTTGCCATGCGAAGATATCCATGTTAGCTCGGAGGAACTCGACGAGCGCGCTTTCCTATTTGGGGTCCATGTTGGCTCCGACTGAAACCTGCTTGGAGTTGTCCCCTTCAACGAGGTCATGCTTCTTGGTTTCTATCGCGGCCTTGAACGAGGTCTTCTGTTCGGAGATCTGCTTCTTGGTGGTCTGCATCTCAGTCGGATCCACCGCGGCTCTGTAGCCTTGCAGCTCCTCTCCAGATATGACGGATTCTGCAAAGGCGGCCTCGCCTTCCTCGCAGTCCCTAGCTTTCTTGTAGTCTCCGGACACGGTGATCCAACCGTTAGGACCCGGAATCTTGAGCTTGTTGTAGATGTAGCATGCTCTGGCGTGGAACTTGTGGTAGGTGGGCCTGCCGAAGATCACGTGGTAGGAGCTTTTGAAGGGCACCACTTCAAACGTGATCATCTCTTCGCGGTAATTGTTCACATTGCCGAAGGCCACGGGAAGTTTGATGCTGCCCAGAGAGTTTGCCTTCTTACCCGGAACCACACCATGAAATTCAGTGGTGCTGTGTTTGAGCTGTTCCTTGGTGAGGTTCATCTTCTCCAGGGTCTCCAGGTACATGATGTTCAGGCTAGCTCCTCCGTCCATAAGACACTTGGAGAAGTCATACCCGTCTATGCGGGGACTTACAACCAGAGCGTAGCACTCTTTGGGGATGACGGCCGGGTGATCCGACCTGTCAAAGGTACAGGCTTTCTCCGACCACTTGACATACTGCGGCACAGCCGGAACTGTGGCGTTCAAGATCCGGAGCGCCGATTTTTTCGCGCGGACAGTTGGGGTTCCGAGGAAGGTGTGGTAAGTTCCGACACTCTTCTTGCCAAAGGGGTTGGACTTGTTGGCTGCGGTACCCTCCTTGGGTTCCGGCGAAGCGTCATCCTCGTCCATGGCCTCGGAACTGTCCTCCTCTTTGTCCTTGTTCTTGCCCTTGCCTCCTTTGCCGCGCGGGCGGTGCTTCCGGGCTCGCTTGTATCCTGCCTCCGGGTCGTTCTTCAGATCGTTGACCCACTTGCAGTTGCGATTGGTATGGGTGGATTTGCCCGTAGCCGGATCCAGATGGGCCAGGCACGGCATATCCCTGTATTCTTCGTACGTTTGGGGGGCGCGGGATCCGGCTGCGGTGACCTCGTCAGCGCGCTGCTGGCCCCTGCCTGCTCCGCCTCCACGTCCGCGGCCTCTTCCGCCTCCTGGACCTCCGCGTTGGAACGTCATGGCTACCATGTCGGATCCTCCGCCCTTCTGGTCTTCAGGGGGGTTCTTCCGCTTGTTGCTGTTGCTGACGCCGTTATCACGGTTTTTCTTTTGTTGGTGCAGGGGTATGGCTGTAGCTGCGAGATCTCCGCCTGCGTCGTCATCGGCGGCAGTATGATCGCTGGCGATGTTTATCATCTCATCAAGAGTGAGCTTGTTCGCGTTCACCAGGCAGGTAAGCTTGTGGCGCAGCAGCCCCCCACGCTGCAAACCACCAATGAAGGCGTGCATTGCTGTGCGGTTATCTACGTTCTCGCACTCGTTTCTGGTTGCCAACCATCGGGTGAGGAAGCTCCTAGATGTCTCACCCTTCTTCTGGATGCAAGCTTGAAGATCGCTGGTGGTGGCCGGTCTCTTGTAGGTACCCCTGAAGTGGTTCTCGAAAGCCTTCTTCAGGTCCAACCAGCAAAAGATAGTGTTTTCCTCAAGGTCACTGAGCCAAACACGAGCTGGACCAATAAGGTACAACTGGAGCATGCGGCAGGCTATATTCGGGGTTCCTCCGGCGAAGGTTACTGCATTGTAGTAATCCTCAATCCAGGTATCCGGCCTCTCGCTGCCATCATAATGCTTCAGGTTTCCTGGTAGCTTAAGGTTCAAGCTTCTTGGCTTTGGTTCCTCTCGGATCATCCGGCCAAAGCACCTTGGACCAATGTAGTCGGATCTGTACTCGTTGAGGCGATCCCGGGCATCGCGAGGGGCACCGCCGGGTGATTTCGAGCGGGAACGGGATCTCCGGGCCTCCGCCTCCACCTCCGCCTCCACTGGGTGGTGGCGAGGGAGATCTGCGAGGGGGCCTGTAAGATGTTCTTCCGCCTTCAGATTCTCGGCGTGGCTCCCGCGGCTGGCTCCGGCTTCGGTGGCTCCTTTCCTCTTGGTGGTGGTCGCCTCCGTCGTTCCGGCTCCTGCGTGGCTCAGGTGCGCGCTCTTCGTTCCGGCTCCTCCTTGGTTCCGGATCGCGTCCTTGGCTTCTGCGAGGCTCGGGGTCGCGTTCTTGATTCCGACGAGGCTCGAGGTCGCGGTCTTGGTTCCGGCTTCTGCGTGGTTCCGGCGTACGTTCCCTGCTCCTGTCTCTAGGAGGCGGCATGTTGTCGCGGATATTGATTCCACCTGGCCCATGGGGCCTGGTGTTTCCGGCGGGACTGCGACGTCGAGGAGGTAGCGGAGGACGCGAAGCTCGGGGTGGCGGTGATGGAACACGGTACTTGTCTCTGCCAGTATACATCGGATCCTTTCCCTTTAGCGGATCTTTCGGGGTGAATCCGAAGACACCGGGATTGGATTCGGATGATCTCTGACTTTCCTCCTGCGCTCCGTGGATCCGGTGCGCGACTCGCCATCACGGTGTTGACTTGCTATGGCGTCCTTCTGCGCGGTGGATATGCATTGTTCCGGATTGGATGCTAACCTGCGCGAAGTGTCTGCCTTGCTCTGTTGCTGCATTGCTGAGGCAACGAGCTTCCGGACGTAGTTGATGTCAATCTCCTCGTCCTTCTTCTTTAGGAGCTCCGCAGCCTTCTTCATGTTATCCTTTGGAGTTGCGAGCGGCTGCTGCTCTGTGGGTGTTGCGAAGGTAATCTTGCGGGGAAGGATGGCTTCTCGCCTGATTCTAGCTTCTTCCTCCTGCACAAATTTTACCTTGGCCTCCCAGTGCTTCTCGAGTTGCCTGACCTTTTCGAGAGATTCATCGACCTCGCGATCCTTCTTCTGAAAGTGGTCCACGAAGTTCGCCGCTATGGTTCTTTCTTCCAGCATTGCGGCTGCGGTCTTGGCAAACTTCTGAGCTGTCGCTAGCATCTCCTGTCTTTTGGCTTCTAAGGCCTCCGGATCTGCAGCTTCCTCGGGAGTTATTGGCTTGTTGAGGATATCGGACTTTGCGACTAAATCCATGCGTGCTTGCTCGACCATCTCTTCTGGTGACAGGACATCCTTTCGCGGTCGTGCCCGATCTAACGGAGACCTTACGTTGGATGGTCCTGGGTCGGAGTTGGAGGCTTCGTCTTCCGTTTCCGGCTGATCCAGCGGTGCCACGGTTGCTAGAACCTGCATCGGCTGGGCGGATTCCACTTCAGCTTGCTCACCGCCTCCGAGTTCCTCGAGCTTGCGGTTGAATTCCTCTGTATTCATGGATGAAGCGCCGTCATCTTCTTCCCCGATCGCGAGCTCCTTCGTCAAGCGATTGTATTCTTCTGTGCCTATTGAGGAGGCATCATCGGAATTTGGGCTCAAGTTACCGAGGATTGATTCCTCAGGGTTTCCGGCTTCCTCTTGTCCCGGTGCGTCGCTGTCTCCGACTGCTTCTGGCAGATCCGGAGCGACGTTGTTTCCGGGTGCCTCAACCTGCAAAGGATCGGCCTCGTCCTGGTGGAGGGCGTCTCCTGCGGTATGGGCCAAGAAGTGCACGAAGTGACACCTTTGCTTCTCTAACACCTGGGAGACCCAGGCGGATCTGCATTGGTCTTCCACCGTTTTCTCCTGCTCAGGGGCGGATTGGGTGGGTTTTGATTTTTCCGATCTAAGGCGGAACCTTCCTTAAGAAGCTCCTGCGACTCAGATCGGATCTTCGCGACGGCGTCCAGCTCAGCGGCGGACGCGTCAGCGTTACTTACCAGTGCGTTTCCGTCGGAATCGACGGTCTCGCCGATGAAGATGTGGATGCCGCCGATTGGGACGATGGAGAGCTTGACGGGGTTTGACCTAGCCGGAATCCAGAATTCGTCCGGGCGGACGATCGGAAAATTCCCGGCGTAGAGTACGCGCCCCACAGCGATCGAGTCGTCGTAGCTTCCCATGGCGGAGCCCTCCCGGTTCCGGCCTCCAGACGCCTCAGGCCCCACGGTGGGCGCCAACTGTCGTTGCCTAATCGACGATACCTCGGAGGAGGGATCCTCACGAGGGGGAGAAGAAGTAGGGGCCATAGGGCGGAGTGCACATGGGACGGTGGTACGCGAGTTACCCAGCTTCGGAACACCTGCACGATGACAGGGCCTACTGCTGCTTGTCTGGAATTATCTGGGCGCTTGCGCGTTGTTACAATGGTTGTGGTTGTGCCTCCAGGGCTCCCGGGATCCGGCTTATAAAGGCGCACGGATCTAGGGTTTACATGGAGAGTCCTAGCCGGATTACAGATTGCCTAAACTACGGTACAATATCGTGCCGTGCACGTCAAGGATCCGCCTTCCATATACGTCGTACTGGATCCGGGTTCCTCATGGGCCTCCATGGATCCGGGTTCCTCCGAAGGTCGGTGCGGATCCGGCTATCTGATCCTGGGCCGGACTTCATCCTTCATGATCAACAGCAACTGGGCCGCCCGATGGGCCTCATGCCACCATCACCGTCTATGGGCCACCTGGGCTTGCCGGATCTAGGCACTGTCGATGGTACACCCATGAAGTATACCCACAACAGAGACCGACCAGCTTCAGGACATCGCTTCGACCTGCCGTAGTTCACAGACGTCCTGTAAGCGACGTCGAAGAAGTCTTGGCAGAACACCCTGACTACCGAAGAAAAACCGGTAGCCGACGATTTGTGTGAAAAAGGTCTTGGATATGAAGAACACCGGTGGCCAAACAATGACCGGAATTGAGATTGTTGTTGTGTTCTTGAAGTGCCGCATTCAGCCGGGAATGTCTGGAGCCAACTAGATGTGGTTGTACACCGGCGCCAAAGATGTGACCCGAATCAACGCAGCGGAACTGTCAGAGAAAGAGCTTCTACACGAAGTTAGGTGCCTGCCGTATTTCATTCAAGAAGACTCCATCCCCTGGTGGCCCTTCAAGACCCATGTGAGTTCCACCATCTTCCGGCCGAGGTGATTTTACTGTCTTGGCATATCATACTCGATACGATACGTGTACCCGATAATTTTTATTTTACTCTGAATTCTCCTTTGTCTTGTCAGGCCTCCACTGTCGCAAGGTGCTATCCTTCTGTACCATAGACTGGGGAAGAACCTGAAGGTGATGAATCCGCTGGCAATGTCGAAGTAAACGTCGAGGTGGTTGATGACCCACAAGTATAGGGGGTGTATCGTAGTACTTTCGATAAATAAGAGTGTCGAACCCAACGAGGAGCAGAAGGTGTTGACAAGCAGTTTCGATGAAGGATTCACTGTAAATGCTCACAGACAAGTATTCAGGGGGTTTTGATATTGCAGATAAATAAAGTACAAGTAAATAAAATGCGAGAGAAATAATTGCAGCGAGTGGCCCAATCCTTTTTAGCACAAAGGACAAGCCGGTTTGTTTACTTATAATGACCAAACGTTCTCGAGGACACACGGGGATTTTAATCTAGTGCTTTCGCTTCATACGGCTGATTAATCTTCATTGTTTTGATAAGTGTTGTGTGGGTGAACCTATGCTAATGCACCGCCCTTCCTAGGACTAATACATACTTGTGATTATACCCCTTGCAAGCATCCGCAACTACAAGAAAGTAATTAAGATAAATCTAACCACAACCTTAAACTCTGAGATCCTGCTATCCCTCCTGCACCGATATACTAACGGGGGTTTAGGTTTCTGTCACTCCGGCAACCCCACAATTAGCAAACGAATACAAGATGTACTCCCCTAGGCCCATAAAGGTGAAGTATCATGTAGTCGACGTTCACATGACACCACTAGAAGAGTAACACCACAACTTAAATATCATAACATTGAATACTACTCAACAATAATTCACTACTAACATTTAGACTTCACCCATGTCCTCAAGAACTAAACGAACTACTCACGAGACATCATATGGAACATGATCAGAGGTGATATGATGATGAATAACAATCTGAACATAAACCTTGGTTCAAAGGTTTCACTCAATAGCATCAATAACAAGTAGTAATCAACACCGGGAGAGTTTCCCCTATCAAACAATCAAGATCCAACCCAAATCGTTACAGCGGTGATGAGATGCAGCGGTGGTGATGGCGGTGTAGATGATGGAGATGATGGTGATGGCGATGGAGATGATGTCCAGCTCGATGACGATGGCGATGGCTGATGACCCACAAGTATAGGGGATCGCAACAGTCTTCGAGGGAAGTATTATCCAATTTATTGATTCGACACAAGGGAGACAAAGAATACTTGTAAGCCTTAACAGCGGAGTTGTCAATTCAGCTGCACCTGGAAACAGACTTGCTCGCAAGAGTTTATCGGTAGTATTTTATGGCATGGAAATAGTGAAATAACAAAGCGGTGAAATAAAGACAGCAAGTGATTATAGTAAACAGCAGGATTAAAATATTGTAGGCACAGGGACGGATTAACGGGCGTTGCATGGATGAGAGAAACTCATGTAACAATCAAAGCAGGGGCATTTGCAGATAATAATAAAACGGTATCCAAGTACTAATCAATCAATAGGCATGTGTTCCATATATAGTCGTACGTGCTCGCAATGAGAAACTTGCACAACATCTTTTGTCCTACCAGCCGGTGGCAGCCGGGCCTCTAGGGAAACTACTGGATATTAAGGTACTCCTTTTAATAAAGTACCGGAGCAAAGCATTAACACTCCGTGAACACATGTGATCCTCACATCGCTACCATTCCCTCCGGTTGTCCCGATTTCTGTCACTTCGGGGCCATTGGTTCCGGACAGCGACATGTGTATACAGGTAAGATCATAAACAACGAATATCTTCATGAATCAATAACATGTTCAGATCTGAGATCATGGCACTCGGGCCCTAGTGACAAGCATTAAGCATAACAAGTTGCAACAATATCATAAAAGTGACATCTACGGATACTAGGCACTATGCCCTAACAATCTTATGGCTATTACATGACCAATCTCATCCAATCCCTACCATCCCCTTCAGCCTACAGCGGGGGAATTACTCACACATGGATGGGGAAACATGGCTGGTCGATGGAGAGGCGTTGGCGGTGATGGCGGTGAAGATCTCCTCCAATTCCCCGTCCCGGCGGAGTGCCAGAACGGAGACTTCTGGCTCCCGAGACGGAGTTTCGCGATGTGGCGGCTCTCTGGAGGGTTTCTGGCGACTTCGACTTCTCTCCGTGCGTTTTTAGGTCGAACCCGATAAGTCCGAAGGGGGGCGTCGGAGGCCAGCCGAGGGGGCCACACCACATGGCCGCGCCGCCCTATGGTGTGGGGCCCTCGGGCCTCCACCTCTCTTGCCCTTCTGGCTCCGTCAATATTCTGGTAAAATAGGGCCTTCTGCATAAATTCCGAGGATTTTCCTGAAAGTTGGATTTCTGCACAAAAACGAGACACCAGAGCAGTTCTGCTGAAAACAGCGTTAGTCCGTGTTAGTTGTACCCAAAATACACAAATTAGAGGCAAAACAATAGCAAAAGTGTTCGGGAAAGTAGATACGTTTTGGACGTATCAACTCCCCCAAGCTTAGCTTATTGCTTGTCCTCAAGCAATTCAGTTAACAACTGAGCGATAAAAGAACTTTCACGAACACATTTGCTCATATGATGTATATATTCTCATGCTATGGCTAATACTCAAGCAGTTCATAATGAGATACATGCAAATAAGATCATCCAACAGCTATGTCAATCATGGGAAGTACCAACAATTAATAATAAGCACCATGAATCATGTATATAAGCAGGATTGCAATGTTCATAAGAGAATATGATAAAGTGGTATCTCGCTTGCCCGTATTTGATCGGCAAAACATAAATGCCGAGGCACCTCTGGAGTTCATAGAAAGACTAGAAGTAGTGATTGTCAAAGATAAAAGCATCAAAGTTATACCACAATCAATCATATTTTGAGACAAGCATATTATACTAAGAATGACAGTTGTGCTCTCAAGATAGTGCTCAAAGAAAGAATGAAGACACAACATAAAAGTAAAAGATTGACCCTTCGCAGAGGGAAGCAGGGATTAACATGCGCTAGAGCTTTTTATTTGTAAAGCAGGAGTAAAATTATTTTGAGAGGTGTTTGTTGTTGTCAACGAATGGTAATGGGTACACTAACTACCTCATCAACCGGACTCACAAGAGCGGCTCCCATTTTATTTATTTTTGGTTGGCACTCCTTCCAACCTTTCTTTCACAAACCATGGCTAACCGAATCCTCGGGTGCCTGCCAACAATCACATACCATGAAGGAGTGCCTTTTTATTTAAGTTTTATTATGATGATGACACTCCCCCAACCTTTGCTCACACAAGCCATGGCTAACCGAATCCTTCGGGTGCCGTCCAACAATCACAAACCATGGAGGAGTGTCTATTTAAGTTAATTAATTCGGGACTGGGAATCCCATTGCCAGCTCTTTTTGCAAAATTATTGGATAAGCGGATGTGCCACTAGTCCATATGAGAGTCCGTCAAAAGTAAATGACAAGGTTGAAAGCTAAACACCACATACTTCCTCATGAGCTATGAAACATTAACACAAATTGAGAAGCATTTTGAAAGTTTTAAAGGTAGCGCATGAGAATTTACTTGGAATGGTTTGAAATGCCATGCATAGGTATTTATGGTGGACACTTTGGAACAACTTGGTTTCAGGTGTTTGGAAGCACGAGCGGCGTTCCCGCTCAGTACAAGTGAAGGCTAGCAAAAGACTAGGGAGCGACAAATCAAGAGAGCAATAACTGTCATAATCATGCTTGCGGCAAAATAAATTAACGAAGGCATAAAAGTGATACAATAACTCTGAAGCAATATAAATCATCGAGGCTTAATTGACTTTTTGTTCAGTCATATGCATGCGTGAGCATGTGCCAAGTCGATATAAATGAATTATTCAGAGGAGGATACCACAATGTCATACTTACTTATGAATAAAACAATGCAAGCAAACATCCATGACATGTTACTCATATTAATAAATTGGAGCTAAACATGAGAGATCATGAACTACTAGACTTTCTCAAATAACATATACCTCACATGAACCAACTAAGCATGCTCACATGGATGAGTATATGTACAAAAATGAAAACAAATAGAGTTCATACCAGCCTCTCACCACAATCAGATTGTCGTAGATCGTCATTATTGCCTTTCACTTGTGTAGCTTGGATAATATGAAATGAAAACCACGCTCCAGCCACCGAAGACCATTGAACTCATGATGAACTTTACAAACCAAAGAAGAACAGCAAATATTTTTGGTGTTTTCGAATTAGAAACAAGAACAAAAGAAAACAAGCAAACAAAGCAAAATCTTTTTGGGTTTTCTCATAGCAAACCAACGATAGCAAATAAAATAAACTAAGAGCAAAGAACCAAATAAACAAATGGTGAAGAGAAACAACAGAAATATTTTTGGTCTTTTTGTGTTTTAGGAAAGAAACAAAGCGAAAACAAAAGAATGCAAGCTAACAGAAACACAGAAAAGCAGGATGACAGAAATCTGCCAAATCCTGACAGCAGTACAGAAATCGAAATTAACAAAAATCTTCCATTGCTCAGACCAAAAAGTGTTCAACTAATGAAAGTTAGATAACAACCTGGGGCACATGCTCAAAAATTGGCAACTCAAAATAACGTTCTGGCTGTGCGTACGAATTTTTTTGGTAACAGCCCAGAATCTGTTTTTGGACAGCACTTCCCCAAATATCATCTCCCTCTCATTAGAAAACCACTCTAAGAGACTAAACAAGTATGTACAAGTATCCAGCAACCATAATATGCAAAGAATGAGTGATGCCGGTATACCTCCCCCCAAGCTTAGGCTTTTGGCCTAAGTGGAGTTCATTCCCAACGAGGGTCGGAGTTCCACGCCGGTGGATCATACATGGAGTGGTAATAGGGCCCCTGTGCAGAAGAATATCGTGGAGGTTCCACATGCCCATGATGTTGATATGAGGAGCTCGCTGCATCGGATGAAGAGTCGGGGTGCTCCTCGGCCTCCTCCACATCTTCCCTTGCACGACGGCTTTCCCTTTCTATGTATGCGTTTAGCTCATTTTCTGTGATCGACCACCCGTTCCTGGCATCAAGGTTAAACAAAGCAGGTGCAGGCAAGCGTACTAGTTTTTCAATTTTCTTGGTTATACTCCAATTTTTCTTATACAAAGTTATCCTATAATGCAGGTTGTTCAAATTAGATGCATCTGAAATAAATTCATGTTTAATCATGGAAACAACATCAAGCTTCTCTATAGAAAGCGGAATATCTAAATGGTGGGGTCCTACACCATGCATAGCTAATAAGCGAGAGGCGATAAGACCTCCACAAATTCCTCCTTTCTCACGGTTAGTAGCAAGTCTACAAGCTATTAAAGCACCCAAATTATAAGTCCTATCCTGTTGCAAAGCAGCAGCTAAGAAAGCCAAATCTTGGACAGATAATTTACCTCCAGTCCTTCTCGCAAGAACGCACTTTGTAATGAAATAGGCAAAGTAGCGGATGGCTGGCTGTTGAATGCTACTAATCTTACCACTATCATTGGAGAAGCTCCTCCCATTACAAATCCTTGTATAAAGATTTGAGAGCTCCCGCGGTGTTCCCCTGATCTTCTCGCAGGATCCCCACCGCGGCACTCTAATTGCTGTACAAAAATCACTGAAAGGCAAGTCGATAGTTTTGTTATAAATCTTGTACCGGACCATGGGGTTAGTTTGAGACCGGTGAAATTCGAAATCCTGCACAACCGACACCGTTAGTTTAGCATATTGGTGAGGTTCACCAACAGTAAAACCTTCCAATCCTGCATTGGAAATTAGTGTTTGAACGTCTTGCAGGATTCCTGCATTCCGCATAAAATCCGTGCATGGGTAATAAGAGGGGTATACTCCCTCTTCACGATGAACTCTCATGACTTGCTGTACCTCCAACTCTTCTTGGTTAAGTTGGTGCATACTCCCTTCCATTTTCTGAAATTTTTCAACAATCATTATAAAATTTGATTTCAAGGTATGTAATTGAAGGGAACTACTATAGGAACTTGCTAGAGTACTAAACATGCATCAAAATTAATTTCTACCACTTAGAACAAGCATGCAAGCTCACTAAACATGTTATCTACAGCAGCAAAATATTCAAGATATACTCAACCAAACAAAATTCTAATTGGACAATCAAAGGAGTCACATACCAAGGAGTAAATGTGCCAAATTTCAAACAGAAATCTGGGCTGAGCAAGGAGATCGAAAAATCGCGAGTTCTTGAGCAGAAACACGAGTGAGAGGAACTTGGTACGAGTTTTTTCGGGAGAGAGAAGATGCTGGGAGGAAGAGATGATGTAGTGGGGCAAGGAGGGGCCCACACCACAGGGTGGCGCGCCCACCTCCTTGGCCGCGCCGGCCTGTGGTGTGGCACCTCCTGGTGCCCCACAGGTCATCCTCTGGTGCTCCCAGGTGCCTCGTCGAAAAATAGGACCAACGGTGTAATTTTTGTAATTTTTAGAGAACTTCGAAAAATGCACATTTCTGGGTATTAAATTAATGATTACTGCGCAGGAAAATGATTTCCAAAATCTTAAACAACTAAAGCATATTGCAAAACAAAAGTGCTACAGCAAGTAAAATAAGTGGAGGGAGAAAGAAAGAAAGAAATGTTGTTTAGCTCTTTTATGCAATAAAATATACTTGTTAACAAGGTTGATCAAGTCTTGCTACCAAATAAATTTTATATGACATAAGAAGAAATAAACCTCAAATCAATCATGTTACCTTATATTGAATTGATATGGATCCAATCACAAGAGTTTGATATTCTTCTTTAGGCTCATATATAGGACAATCAATGGATCCCACTTTGATAGTTTTCACATTAAAAATTGTATTGACTCCACATACTTTATCAATCCTCTTGGGAAAATAGACAGTGTGTTCCTTATCATCAACATTGAAAGTAACCATGCCTTTATTGCAATCAATAACAGCCCCTGCAGTATTAAGAAAGGGTCTTCCAAGAATAATGGACATATTATCATCTTCAGGCATTTCCAACACAACAAAATCAGTTAATATCAAGCAATGTTGAGTAACTTGAACAGGAACATTTTCACATAAACCAACAGGAATAGCAGTAGATTTATCAGCCATTTGCAAAGATATATCAGTTGGTATTAACTTATCTAAATCAAGTCTCTTATAAAGAGAAAAGGGCATTACACTAACTCCCGCTCCCAAATCACATAGAGCAGTTCTAACATAATTATTCTTGATGGAACAAGGAATAGTAGGTATACCTGGGTCGCCCAACTTCTTTGGAATCTTACCATTGAAGGAGTAATTAGCGAGCATAGTAGAAATTTCCTCATTGGGGATTTTCCTTTTGTTAGTAACAATATCTTTCATATACTTTGAATAAGGAGGCAATTTAATAGCATCAGTCAAAGGATTTGCAAAAATAAAGGTTTCATCCAATCACAAAATTTATTATAATGTTCCTCCTCCTTTGATTTTAGTTTCTTAGCAGGAAAAGGCATTTGCTTTTGAACCCAAGGTTCTCTTTCATTACCATGTTTCTCAGTAATAAAATCTTCTTTAGTGTACTTTTTATTTTTAGCATGCTTTTCAGGTTCTTTTTCAATTTCTTCTTTATCAGGAGTATCATTCTTATCATTATCTTCCTCATGTTCATTACCACTTTCAGTTTCAGCATCAGAAATAGAAATACTATTAGGATCATTAACAGGTTCAGAGGATTCTACAACATTCTTATGTTTCTTTTTCTTTTTCTTAGATGGAGCACTAGTTTTAGTTAGTTGAGAATCTTGTTCAACTCTTTTGGGATGCCCTTCAGGATATAGAGGATCCTGGGTAGAAACACCACCTCTAGTTGTTACTTCATAAGCATGTTTTTCTTTAGAATTATTTCCCAACAAGTCATTTTGCACTTTAGTAAGTTGATCAATTTGAGTTTGAACCATTTGAAAATGTTTAACAAGTATCTTAACATCATTGGAGGTTCTCTCCACAATACCATGCAATTCACTAATAGCTCGAGAATTTTCCATTAAATGATTCTCTACTCTCATATTAAAGTTTTGTTGCTTAACAATATAATTATCAAACTCATCTAAGCATTGAGCAGGAGGTTTTGAATATGGAATATCTTCCCTAGTAAAGCGTTGAAGAGAGTGTACCTCAATCATGGATGAAGGGGGAGTTATCTCACATAAATCTTCTATAGGAGGTAAATTCTTCACATCTTCAGGTTTAATACCCTTCTCTTTAAGAGACTTCTTGGCTTCCCTCATATCTTCATCATTTAATTTAATCATACCCCTCTTCTTCACTATCGGTGTCGGGGTTGGTTCAGGTGTAGACCAATCATCATGATTCCGGCCTATTTTAGCCAATAATTCTTCAGCGTCGTCTGGAGTTCTTTTCCTGAAAACACAACCAGCACAACTATCCAGGTATGCCCTAGACTCAATAGTTAGTCCACTATAAAATATATCAAGTAAATCATGCTTTTCCAAATCATGGTCAGGCTGAGCTCTAATAAGAGAGCAAAATCTCGCCCAAGCCTCAGGCAATTTCTCTCCATCTTCCTGGTCAAAATTATAAATTCTCTGCAAAGCAGCATGTTGAGCACTAGCAGGAAAGTATTTCCGGAAGAAAACATCAAGCAATTCTTTTGGACTTTTAATAGAACCAGGAGGCAAATTATTATACCAAGTTTTAGCATCATCCTTTAATGAGAAAGGAAAAATTTTAGCGACAAAATAAGTACGCATCTTAATATCATCAGAAAACAAGCCACTAAGAGTAGATAACTCAGTCATGTGTTCAACAGCACTTTCTTTTTCAGTACCACAAAAGGGTGTTTTCTCAACAATAGCTATATGAGATAAATCAAGAGAAAAATCATAATCTTTATCCCTAATGTTTATAGGAGATGTGGCAAATTTAGGATCAGGAGATAATTTATATCTAACAGCATGTTCTGCAAGCAACTTTTTAATTTTTCTTGCATCAGTAGTAGCATTGCATTTTTCAATAAAATCATCATCAAGCTCTACATAATCTTCATCAAGATCATCACTAGAATATTCAACAGACTCAGGTGAATTAACAGGTGTAGCAGCATTTTCATTAGGAGTTTCAGTATTTTCAATTTGTCTAGACTTAGCAATTGTAGCATCTAGAAAAGATCCTAACGAACCATCATTATCAAGCACAGCAGAAGCATCATCACAATTATGAGAGGAATTTTCAGATTCAGCAGAAGTACCAGCATTTGAAGCTTGTGGTGGTGAAACAAGTTTACTTATCACAGATGGTGAATCAAGAGCAGCAGAGGTACTAAGAGTTGTACCTTTTCTTGTAGTGGATGGTAATATGGCGATCTTAGTATCGCGAGGTTTACCCATGATGAAGAATGGCAGCGAACAATATCAATCCAAGTGAACTTCCAAATAAAGCTATGCTCCCCAACGGCGCCAGAAAATAGTCTTGATGACCCACAAGTATAGGGGATCGCAACAGTCTTCGAGGGAAGTATTACCCAATTTATTGATTCGACACAAGGGGAGACAAAGAATACTTGTAAGCCTTAACAGCGGAGTTGTCAATTCAGCTGCACCTGGAAACAGACTTGCTCGCAAGAGTTTATCGGTAGTAACAGTTTTATGGCAGTGGAAATAGTGAAATAACAACCGGTGAAATAAAGACAGCAGTAGTGATTATAGTAAACAGCGGGATTAAAGTACTGTAGGCACAGGGACGGATTAACGGGCGTTGCATGGATGAGAGAAACTCATGTAACAATCAAAGCAGGGGCATTTGCAGATAATAATAAAACGGTATCCAAGTACTAATCAATCAATTCAATAGGCATGTGTTCCATATATAGTCGTACGTGCTCGCAATGAGAAACTTGCACAACATCTTCTGTCCTACCAGCCGGTGGCAGCCGGGCCTCTAGGGAAACTACTGGATATTAAGGTACTCCTTTTAATAGAGTACCGGAGCAAAGCATTAACACTCCGTGAACACATGTGATCCTCACATCGCTACCATTCCCTCCGGATTTCTGTCACTTGGGGCCATTGGTTCCGGACAGCGACATGTGTATACAACTTGCAGGTAAGATCATAAACAACGAATATCTTCATGAATCAATAACATGTTCAGATCTGAGATCATGGCACTCGGGCCCTAGTGACAAGCATTAAGCATAACAAGTTGCAACAATATCATAAAAGTGACATCTACGGATACTAGGCACTATGCCCTAACAATCTTATGGCTATTACATGACCAATCTCATCCAATCCCTACCATCCCCTTCAGCCTACAGCGGGAATTACTCACACATGGATGGGGGAAACATGGATGGTCGATGGAGAGGCATTGGCGGTGATGGCGGTGAAGATCTCCTCCAATTCCCCGTCCCGGCGGAGTGCCGAACGGAGACTTCTGGCTCCCGAGACGGAGTTTCGCGATGTGGCGGCTCTCTGGAGGGTTTCTGGCGACTTCGACTTCTCTCCGTGCGTTTTTAGGTCGAACCCGATAAGTAGTCCGAAGGGGGGCGTCGGAGGCCAGCCGAGGGGGCCACACCACATGGCCGCGCGGGCCCCCCTGGGCCGCGCCGCCCTATGGTGTGGGGCCCTCGGGCCTCCACCTCTCTTGCCCTTCTGGCTCCGTCAATATTCTGGTAAAATAGGGCCTTCTGCATAAATTCCGAGGATTTTCCCGAAAGTTGGATTTCTGCACAAAAACGAGACACCAGAGCAGTTCTGCTGAAAACAGCGTTAGTCCGTGTTAGTTGTACCCAAAATACACAAATTAGAGGCAAAACAATAGCAAAAGTGTTCGGGAAAGTAGATACGTTTTGGATGTATCAATGGCGTCGATTTCCCCCTCCGGGAGGGAATTTCCCCGGCGGATTCCTGCCCGCCGGAGAGCTCTTTTCTCTCTGGTGTTTCTCCGCGCAGAGGCGGCTCTGTCAATTCTCGTAACTCCCTGGTCTTAGGTTTCGGGGCGAAGAAGTACGCGAAGGAGAGGCGGCCAGAGGGGGCATTGGGCCCCCTCCCCACAAGGCGGCGCGGCCAGGCCTGGGCCCGCGCCGGCCTATGGGGGGGCCCATGGTGGCTCCTCCCGGCTCCTCCTTTTGGCTCCCTTCGTCTTCTGGAAAAATAGGATTTTCCGTATAAATTCCGTCAATTGTTGATCTTCAGAAATATGGTGTCCTGACGGTGCTTTTTCCAGCAGAATCCTGACTCCGGTGAATAATTCTCCAATGATCACGAAACATGCAAAATAGATGAAATAACATAAGTATCATCTCTAAATATGAAATATATCAATGAATAACAGCAAATTATGATATAAAATAGTGATGCAAAATGGACGTATCAACTCCCCCAAGCTTAGACCTCGCTTGTCCCCAAGCGAAACTGAGCTCGATAAACAAGACCACATGTTTATGGAGTGAAGAGTCGATAAATAAAATACGGACAAGAAGCATCATATTGATTCACACAAGATATTCTAATACACATTCTCTTCATATAACTCAACTTGAAATAAGTAAAGAGAAATCACAAGTAAAGGTGCATAGGAAATCATAAATGGTTATGGCAAACTTTGTTCTTGGTCAGAGAACTACTAACGGATTGCTCTTATTTCTAAGCAAAGCTTTCATATTAGAATTTATATAGCAGGGCTTTCATTCTCAATCATAACAATCTCCTCATAATCATTGATAACTTTCAAAGTCATATTCATTCAGATAAAATTTGTACTGAACAAGAAAGTATAAAAGACATGATTAACTGAATCATAGCATAAATGGTTGGTTCACAACAACTCAATTGCTTGCTTGAGATAGAGGGAAATAGGTTTACTGACTCAATATAAAAGTAAAAGATAGGCCCTTCGCAGAGGGAAGCAGGGATTAAATCATGTGCTAGAGCTTTTCAAGTTTTGAAATCATGTAAAGAGCATAAAAGTAAGATTTTGAGTGGTGTTTGTTGTTGTCAACGAATGGTAGCGGGCACTCTAACCCCCTTGCCAAACAGACCTTCCAAGAGCGGCTCCCATGGAGGACGGCATCTCTACCAGCAAGGTAGATCATCCCCCTTCTCTTTTGTTTACACATGTATTTTAGTTTTATTATGGATGACACTCCCCCCAACCTTGGCTTTCTCAATCCATGGCTAACCGAATCCTCGGGTGCCTTCCAACATTCACATACCATGGAGGAGTGTCTATTGCAAAATTAAGTTGCTTACTGATAAATCAGGGCAAAACATGTGAAGAGAATTATTAATGAAAGTTATTAATTTGGGGCTGGGAACCCCGTTGCCAGCTCTTATTGCAAAATTATTGGATAAGCGGATGTGCCGCTAGTCCATTGGTGAAAGTCCGCCCAACAAGATTGAAAGATAAAACACCACATACTTCCTCATGAGCTATAAAACATTGACACAAATAAAGAGTAATATAGTTTGAATTATTTAAAGGTAGCACATGAAGTATTTACTTGGAGTGGCGCAAAATACCACATAGTAGGTAGATATGGTGGACACAAATGGCATGGGTTTGGTCTAAGGTTATGGATGTATGAGAAGCATTCCCTCTCAATACAGGTCTTTGGCTAGCAAGGTTTGATAGCAAGCATAAAGGTTGAGGGAAACAAACAAATATACATGTGATAGAAACAATCATGCATCTTTCTCATAAGCACAAGCAATTTTAACTTCAGAATACTAACTCATTAGCATAAAGATAATAGAGTAATATATCTACATGTATTTCCCTTTTCTATTTAAACATCAAGGTGTTGTTGCTATTGACCAATGCTAAGTTTGCCAAAACCAAATAGATTTACTTAATGCTCCCAAAGTGATATCAATACTAATGTCAAGAGCAATCATATAATGGAGATTGCAAACTAAAATAAGGTGTGCAAAAGGTAAATGATAAGACTTCTCATTAATATTCCATAACGATAACTCACACCAACGGATACATAGATAACCAACTAAGAGAGATACTTCCACATTGCAAACTATTCCATATGATAACTTCCCTACTCATGATATGACACTACTTGATAGTAAAAGATAAAGGTAGTGATGATGTGATACCGCGGCACTCCCCCAAGCTTGGAACAAACCAAGGGGATGCCAATACCGATGATGAATTACTCCTTCGGTGGCGATGATGGTGGATTCTTCTCGACAAGCTTCTTACCCAGTTCCTTTAAATCTTCAATCTCATAAGTGAGGTTGCGAATCAGCTCCGAGTTGTGCTCAACGCGGCTCATAAGCATGTCAGATGGCGAGTCCCAGCTCTTAGAGTTTTTTCCCCACCCTTCAGCTTCAGGTTTCATCTCTCCTGCAATGTTAGAACGATCTATATCCCAACCACTTGGCAACACTACCTTTGGGGTCCTTTCAGTTTGACGATCGTAGATTAGGTTGCGGAAAGGGTGGTAATTGCTTGGAGAGGATGTTCTTGGAGCTAAGAAGCGACGTGGAATTGCTCCTCCGGTAGCGATCCGTGCACTTCTCTTGGTGTTGGACGGATTTGATATCACGCCAATGCTTGCAATGGTGGCGTGCTGGTGTACTCGCGGAATTTCCTCCAAAGGTCCCTTGTCTTTGATGTTGGAGACCATGGTGCTTCTAGATCAAAACAGATCCTGGCAGAAAACAGCTCGAAACAAAACACGACGAGAAAACGATATACGGACCTCCAGGGGTCCGGGGGATTATATAGCAAATATTTTTACAACAAAAGGAAGGTTCCAGGCCGAAAACGAGTGGAAACGGGACGCCGAGGGGCTATCCCCATAGGCGGCGCGGCCAGGTGGGGCCCGCGCCGGCCTATGGTGACGGGCCCTCGCGCGTCTCCTCCACTCCGTTTCGATCCCGTAATTTTTCATATTTTCCAAAAACAGCAGAAATATTGTTCGGAAAGCTAAACGCGGACTTTTTATTACTAAAACTGTTACCTATTCAAAGTCGGACTCTGCAGAACTGTCAATTTGATCTTTGATGAAAGCTTCCGGAGTTATCACTTGGATAATATCAATATCTTCATTATAAGAATCTCCAAATATAATGCTTGAGTCTTTGTCCATTCACTACTTGTGTGGCGTTACCTTCCAAAGAGCTAATTTTTATTGCTCCTGAACGATATACTTCCTCAATAACATATGGTCCTTCCCACTTTGAGAGTAATTTCCCTGCAAAAAATCTGAGACGAGACCGATACAATAGGACTTTATCTCCAACATTAAATTCTCTTTTAATAATTCTTCTATCATGCCACTTCTTAACTTTCTCCTTAAAAAGTTTAGCATTTTCATAGGCTTCATTTCTCCATTCATCTAAAGAACTCAATTGTAGCAACCTCTTCTTACCGGCAAGTTTAAAATCTTTATTAAGTTCTCTTACAGCCCAATAAGCTTTGTGCTCTAGTTCTAAAGGTAAATGACAAGCTTTTCCATAAACCATTTTATAAGGAGACATTCCCATAGGATTTTTATAAGCAGTTCTATAAGCCCACAATGCTTCCTTTAACTTACTAGCCCAATTCTTTCTAGATTTATTAACAGTCTTTCCCAAGATAGCTTTAATTTCTCTATTTGATAATTCTACTTGCCCACTAGTTTGAGGATGATAAGCTGAAGCAATTCTATGATTAATATCATATTTGGCAAGAGTTTTTCTAAACCCACCATGAATAAAATGAGAACCTCCATCAGTCATAATATATCTAGGTACTCCAAATCTAGGAAATATAACATCTACAAGCATTTTTATAGAGGTCTCACCATCAGCACTTTTTGTAGGTATAGCTTCTACCCATTTAGTAACATAATCAACAGCGACAAGTATATGAGTGTTACCTTCTGAAGAAGGGAAAGGACCCATGAAGTCGAATCCCCAACAATCAAATGGTTCAATAACAAGAGTATAATTCATAGGCATTTCATTGCGTCTAGAGATATTATCAACTCTTTGACATTCATCACAAGATAAGATAAACTTCCTTGCATCTTTGAAAAGTGTTGGCCAATAAAAACCTGATTGTAGAACCTTTTGTGCGGTTCTATCTCCGGCGTGATGTCCTCCATAAACACTACCATGGCATTTACTCAATATCTCTTGTTGTTCATATTCAGGAACACATCTTCGCATAATACCATCCACTCCTTCTTTATATAAGTGTGGGTCATCCTAAAAATAATGCCTCAAATCATAAAAGAATTTCCTCCTTTGCTGAGCTGAAAAGGTTGGAGGCAAATACTTCAAACAATAAAGTTAGCATAATCAGCATACCAAGGGCTCTCTCGCAGCTCACCTTTATTACAGCCAATTGTTCATTTGGAAAACTATCATTAACAGGAACATGATCATAAGTAATATTTTCCAATCTAGACAAATTATCAGCAACAGGATTATCAGCACCTTTCCTATCTACAATATGTAAATCAAATTCTTGCAAAAGAAGCACCCATCTAATAAGCCTTGGCTTAGCATCTTTCTTCCATAAGGTACCTAATTGCAGCATGATCAGTATGAATTGTGACTTTTGAATCAACAATATAGGTCTAAACTTGTCACATGCAAAAACTACGGCTAATAATTCTTTCTCAGTTGTAGCATAATTTCTTTGAGCAGCATCTAGAGTTTTACTAGCATAATGAATAACATTTAATTTTTTATCTACTCGCTGTCCAAGGACAGCACCTACAGCAAAATCACTAGCATCACACATAATTTCAAAAGGTAAGTTCCAATCAGGCGGTTCAACTATAGGAGCAGTTGTTAAGGCTTTCTTTAGAGTTTCAAAAGCTTCCTTACAATCATCATCAAAAACGAAAGGTACATCTTTTGAAGAAGATTAGTAAGAGGCTTTGAAATTTTAGAGAAATCTTTAATAAACCTCCTATAAAAACCAGCATGACCAAGAATACTACGAATACCTTTAACATCCCTAGGATAGGGCATATTCTCAATTGCTTCAACTTTAGCTCTATCAACTTCAATACCTCTTTCAGAAATTTTATGTCCAAATACAATTCCTTCATTAACCATAAAGTGACATTTCTCCCAATTAAGAACAAGGTTAGTTTCTTCACATCTCTGCAAAACTTTATCAAGGTTTCGCAAGCAATTATCAAATGAATTCCCATAGACAGAAAAATCATCCATGAATACCTCAACAATCTTTTCACAAAAGCCATGAAAAATAGCAGACATGCATCTTTGAAAAGTAGTAGGAGCATTACATAAACCAAAAGGCATACGCCTATAAGCATAAGTTCCATAGGGACAAGTGAAAGTGGTTTTCTCTTGATCTTTAGCTCTAACAACAATTTGTGAAAACCCAATATCCATCAAGAAAACAGAAATGTGTATTTTTAGACAACCTCTCTAACATTTGATCAATAAAAGGTAAAGGGTAATGATCTTTCTTAGTAACTTTATTAACTTTTCTAAAATCAATGCACATTCTATACCCTACAACTACTCTTTGAGGAATAAGCTCATCATTATCATTAGGCACAACAGTTATACCTCCTTTCTTAGGAACACAATGCACAGGACTAACCCATCTACTATCAGCAATAGGATATATAATACCTGCTTCAAGGAGTTTTAATACCTCATTTCTTACCACATCCTTCATCTTGGGAATTAGACGACGCTGATGTTCAACAACAGGTTTTGCACCATCTTCTATATTAATAGCATGTTGGCAAATAGCAGGAGAAATCCCCTTCAAATCATCAAGAGTATAGCCAATAGCTCCTCGGTGCTTCTTCAATATTTCCAATAACCTTTCTTCCTCGATATCCGAAAGCTTAGCACTAATAATAACAGGATATGTTTTCTTCTCATCAATATAAGCATACTTAAGATTATCAGGTAATGGTTTCAAATCAAATACAGGATCTTCCTTTGGTGGTGTGTTACACCTAAATCTTCAACCGGTAAGTCATGTTTAAGAATAGGTTGACGAAGGAAAATTTCATCAAGCTCATCCCTTTCTTCCCTAAAAACTTCACTCTCACTATTTTCTAAATGTTGCTGCAAAGGATTACTAGGAGCAAGAGCAATAGATGCACATTGTTCAACTCTAAAATCTTCATTAGGCAAATCAGCTTTATAAGGAGTTTTGGCAAATTTAGAGAAGTTAAACTCATAAGATTCACCAGCAAATTTAGTAACAATTTTCTCTTTCTTGCAATCTATAATAGCTCCACATGTATTTAGAAAAGGTCTACCAAAAATAATAGGACAAAACTTACTAGCAGCAGAACCAAGTACCAAAAAGTCAGCAGGATATTTAATCTTACCACATAGAACTTCAACATCTCGAACAATACCAATGGGAGAGATAGTTTCTCTATTAGCTAGCCGAATAACCACATCAATATCTTCAAGTTCACAAGAACCAATTTCATGCATAATTTCCATGTAGAGCTCATAAGGAATGGCACTAATACTTGCACCAATGCCGCATAAACCATTATAACAATGATCACCAATTCGAGCAGAGAGAACAGGAACACTGGCTTTCATAGACTTATTAGAATGCGAAACAATATTAGAAGCATCTTCACAAAAAATAATATGACCATCTTCCACATTTTCAGTAACAAGATCTTTAACTATTGCAACAGCAGGTTCAACTTTTATTTGTTCTTCAGGTTCTATGGGTTTCTTTGCACTTTTATTAACTACACTAGTTATAACAGAATACTCCTTCATTTTAGCAGGGAAAGGGGTTTTTTCAATATAAGCTTCAGGAAGAACATGATCAACAGTTTTAATTTCAATACATTTACCTTTAGGTGAATCAACTTTATCTTTATATGGTTCATGATACTTATCAAAATTCTTCCTAGGCAATTCAAAATGAGAGGCAAAGGCTTTATAAATATTTGCAACAACTTGAGAGTCAAGACCATATGTAGCACTCATATTACGATATTCATCAGTATCCATAAAAGTTTCAATGCATTCATAATTATAATTTATACCTGACACTCTACCTTTGTCGTTCTCCCATCCTTCAGTATTTTCTTGGATTCGATCAAGAAGGTCCCATTTAAACTCTTCTTTATTGCGCGTGAATGATCCAGAACAAGAAGTATCCAGAAGGTTTTATCTTGAAAAGGCAAGTCTTGCATAGAAATTATCAATAATAATATTACCAGGAAGCTCATGAATGGGGCATTTGAGCATTAAAGACTTCAATCTCCCCACGCTTGGGCAATACTCTCTCCATAATGAGGCCAAAAATTATATATACGGTTGCGGTCTTTGTGAATTTCACTTGGAGGATAGAGTTTAGAGTAAAATACAGGCACAATATCCTTCCAATCAAGAGAATGCCCATCCTTTGAGTTTATACCAATGCGCCGCTTTGCGATAGCGACATAACAAATAATTTCTTCCTAACTTCATCCATTGAAATACCTGCACATTTGAATAACCCGCATAATTCATGTAAAAACAGTAAATGATCTCCAGGATGCACAGTTCCATCCCCTTCATAGCGGTTATCCACAACACGTTCAATAATTTTCTTAGGTATTTTATATGGTATTACTTCCTCACCTGGTGCCTCATCCACTACCGTTGCAGTAGTAGTAGATTTCCCAAATAGAAATTCAAGGGAGGATCTCTCCATAATGACTTATAGTAGCAAGCAGAAACAAAATCAGCACGTACAGTAAAAGTTTCCTTACCAATTCCACTTACCAATAGCGCTTCACTCCCCGGCAACGGCGCCAGAAAATAGTCTTGATGACCCACAAGTATAGGGGGTGTATCGTAGTACTTTCGATAAATAAGAGTGTCGAACCCAACGAGGAGCAGAAGGTGTTGACAAGCAGTTTCGATGAAGGATTCACTGTAAATGCTCACGAGACAAGTATTCAGGGGGTTTTGATATTGCAAATAAATAAAGTACAAGTAAATAAAATGCGAGAGAAATAATTGCAGCGAGTGGCCCAATCCTTTTTAGCACAAAGGACAAGCCGGTTTGTTTACTTATAATGACCAAACGTTCTCGAGACACACGGGGATTTTAGTCTAGTGCTTTCGCTTCATACGGCTGATTAATCTTCATTGTTTTGATAAGTGTTGTGTGGGTGAACCTATGCTAATGCACCGCCCTTCCTAGGACTAATACATACTTGTGATTATACCCCTTGCAAGCATCCGCAAATACAAGAAAGTAATTAAGATAAATCTAACCACAGCCTTAAACTCTGAGATCCTGCTATCCCTCCTGCCGATATACTAACGGGGGTTAGGTTTGTCACTCCGGCAACCCCACAATTAGCAAACGAATACAAGATGTACTCCCCTAGGCCCATAAAGGTGAAGTATCATGTAGTCGACGTTCACATGACACCACTAGAAGAGTAACACCACAACTTAAATATCATAACATTGAATACTACTCAACAATAATCCACTACTAACATTTAGACTTCACCCATGTCCTCAAGAACTAAACGAACTACTCACGAGACATCATATGGAACATGATCAGAGGTGATATGATGATGAATAACAATCTGAACATAAACCTTGGTTCAAAGGTTTCACTCAATAGCATCAATAACAAGTAGTAATCAACACCGGGGAGTTTCCCCTATCAAACAATCAAGATCCAACCCAAATCGTTACAGCGGTGACGAGATGCGGTGGTGATGGCGGGGTAGATGATGGAGATGATGGTGATGGCGATGGAGATGATGTCCAGCTCGATGACGATGGCGATGGCGTCGATTCCCCCTCCGGGGGGAATTTCCCAGCGGATTCCCGCCCGCCGGGAGAGCTCTTTTCTCTGGTGTTTCTCCGCCCCAGAGGCGTCTCCGTCACCCTCCGTAACTCCCAGTCTTAGTCGGGCGAAGAAGTACGCGAAGGAGAGGCGGCCGTAGGTGGGGGCATGGGCCCCCTCCCCCACGGCGGCGCGGCCGGTGCCGGCCCGCGCCGGCCATATGGGGGGCCCATGGTGGCTCCTCCCGTCTCCTCCTTTTGGCTCCCTTCGTCTTAGGAAAAATTTCATTTTCGTTCCATAATCGATTGATGATGACGATAATTTTTGATTTAAATCCTAGTTTTCCTTTCCTTTGTCACTCTACATGTCAAAAGATGAAATAACATAAGTATCATCTCTAAACTGAAATATATCAATGAATATGAAGAATATGATATAAAATAGTGATGCAAAATTGACGTATCAGTGGTCGAAGACAGCAACGTCACCAAAGATGAAGAAGAGAAAGAAAAATAAGAAGATGACATTGACGGCGCCAGAGCCCTCACCGCCAAACGCCGGAGGGCACTTGTCGATGAACTGACTGATACAGCGGAGTCGATTCCTAGTGGCCAAAACGACGATGATACTGATCGCGTTCTTTTTGTTGGTGCAGCTCCCGAGACGTCGACTGCTTAGCCGCCTAAGAAGCCATCGGGCATCTTCGCCGATGAGGATGAGTTGTTGTTCGAGTCTTAAGCACCTTTACTTGTTTGTGCTCCAAAATTACTGATGTAGTCAAATCTGTTCATATAGTGACGAAGGGGAGGTAGCTCCTACACCTTTGAAGAAGGCGAAGACCGGCTCCGAGAAGGAGGCAACGACCGAAGTCGAAGGTCCAACTCTGCCAGAAGGGGCACTAGTTGCTCCTCCACCGCCGAAGATGCAAGGGAAAAGGAAGGAACCTCCTTCGAAAACTGCTTCTCTGTCTTCGACTCCTGAAGGACATGTAAGTGCCGTTGCGTTTTTCTTTCTTTTGACGATGGTCCTCACCCGAGTAGCCCCCGAGCCTACATTTTGTTGTTCGCAGCCGAGTGTCGGCTTGATGGACGTTCAAGTGTCTAACTGTTGTCTTGTTCTTTGCCATAGCCTATCCATGCCACGGTGGCTATGGTGAGGGACTTTTCCTCCCAATTCATCCAGCTTGAAGCCGAAAATGCTCAACTTCGAGAGGCCGCCAAGTCTTCGGCCGAGCAACTTGAGAAAGCGAACAAGTTGGCAGCCAATGCCTGGCGAGAAGCCGATATATTAAATAGGAGCTGGGCTGGATAAAGGCGAAGTTGAAGGAGGAGGAGAAGGCGGAGGCTCAGACCTAGGCAAAAGAAAAGGAGGGCAACCTCCGTAAATCTATTGAGGCTCTACTGGGTAAATCACTTTGACGACTTCTATCTTCCTTTCTTCTTGAATTGCGTTGACTCTTTGCCTATGTCTTCATATTGTTTAGGGGCTGCCAATATACCCGCCGATCGCGTAAGCAAGCCTCATGTCGACTCCGCGTCCGACGCCATCTCCTTCGCCGTGGACTCCAGCGAACACATTCGGATGCTGCTGCAGAAGAGTAAAGAGGATTTGTCGATGCTTTTCGCCTTGATTTTCAAGAAGCTGGACCAGGACAAGACCTTGCGGCAGCTGGTGGACGCGTTCTTTGTTTACATCGACGACACCATCGAGGTATTCAAACGCACTTCACGTATCTATGGAGCGCTTTTTGTGTTCCAGCTTTTGATGGGATATGGCTTCTAGGTCGATATGGAGTGCTGACGAAGGCGTTGCTGAAGGACAAAGATGGCGCTAATGTCGACCTCAGCACTTTCAGCATACCGGCACGCAAGTGCGCGCGCTAGCTTCTTGAGTTGGTGGAGGCACACAAGCAAACAGTCACCGAAACTGCCCCAAGTGTCTCGACACAAACCCAAGCACCTTGAAATTGCTGTCCTGATACTTTGAATGGCTTTAATTGACTGTTTTGTAATGAACCCTGCTGGAAATGTTGCCAATACTTACTTCCGTGAATGAAATGCCACTTTGTTGGCACTCCCCCCGATGGGAGTTAAAGTCCTTGAGCTTTTTTTTTGATTTTATGAATATGCGTACTCGATGTTCTATTGCAGGTGACACCAGTTACTCCGTATGCTGAAAGTTCTTCGGGTCCTGCGGCTGACAATGAATCCGGCCTTGTGCAAGCAAACTATCTCGAATGGAGAAGGACTTGGTAGGCATCCATGCTATGGCGGCAATGATAAAGAAAAAGGGTGAACTAGCCATCGAGGCAGAGCAGTATGCACTGAATGAGCTACATAAGTCAACCGAAAGCTTGAACTGTAATTAGCCGGCATTTCTCGTCTTTTTCGTGTCTTCGAGTGGTTGCCCCTTGTGGATTAATCTTCCTTGTTTTCGACAGTTATAACTCTAAACTTGTCGGAAGAGAACAAACGTGTGCACGAGAAGGTCGATGCTTTGACCGATCTGTCGCAATTGCATGCCGTGTTCTGGACCAATAAATTGAAAGTTGCGATTGCCACTAAGTTTCAAGATCAGGTGCAGCAGGTGCATGGCTTCTTTGATAAGTGTCGTGCAGGCTTGACCATGATATGAAGAACTATGTTTCCTCTTGACCCAGCTCCTTCGACACCGCTCACTTTGATGGCGAAATTCAGGAATGCCGCTAGGGTTCGAGCTCTAGTGCAAAGTCAACTGTTGGCTCGAGCCGAAACAACATTTGCCTTTGTCCAAGACCAGTATCCATCATTTGATTTGGAGTTGATTGCCAAGGCTGATGCTGATTTGCACCCGTATTATCCTGTTGTCAGGGGCATCTTGCTTCGATTGTAATCGACATGCTAGAAGTGAGCAGCGAGATAGACTTGTAGGCTAGAGATAACCGAGAAGCAAGAGGGTCGAATGTAGAGTAGGTTAGTGATAAAAAACATCGAATGATTGTACAAGTTATGCAATTTTTTTGTATGTGATTGATGGAACATCTCGCCTTCTGTAGCTCCCGAGTGTTCAGGTGCGCTGTAAATTATGAGAAACTTTAGATCGAATGTTATCGCGTAAACGATGTAATCATTTGTTGAGCCGGTTCTTTGTTTTTAAGTGTTGTCGATGGCGATACCCGTGAGGACGGGCGAGCCGTACTACCGATTGACCTGTGGTAAAACTTATCGTGAGAATGATGTGTCTACAGAGAGCCATTTTTCATAGAAGTGTTTAAGCGTCGGTGACAGGCCCCAAGTATTCGGGTGAATCGCAAGCTTCGGCATACTCGTGGAAAGTATCGTGAAGACGATGTTCTTGGCGCGGAGCCGTAGTTTAGGTTGTATAACATCGGTGGCAACTTTTGGGTGATCAAGTCATGTTGCAAGCTCGACAGACCCGTAGCAATCTTATCGTGTTAACAATGCATCATGCAGAGCCGTACTTAATTGTGAATTACATCGGCAGTAGCCCTGTCATCGAGAGAACCATGTGCGCGATAGACTCGTAGCTCAAGTATCGTGAGAACGATGTTTTTTTTGGCGTCAGCCGTTTTTTTATGCGAATTTTGTCGATGGCTTGATCGAACCGTTTGTAACGTGAGAATGATGTATCATGTTGGTTCATAGCTTTATTTTTACATTGCATCGTCGACAGCCCTGAATTTTCGGTGTGTTGTTGGCTTGGCGGTCTCGTGATGCTTGCTATCGTGAGTACGATGTGAGGCGAAGAGTCGTATTCTTGAGATAAAACTTACCGGCTGTAGCCCCCGTGTATACGATGTTCTTTGAAGGAGCCGAAGACTTGCGAGGAGCCCCCGAGTAGATTCGGGCGTGTCCTACTGAATAGAATAACACTTGCATAGATGAACTTGAACTTTATTGATAATCTGTAATTGAAGAATATGCTAATTTTTTATGGCTCAGAAGCCTTATTGAATGAAGTAAAGAAAATTGTTCTAAGAATAAAGATGTTGCTGCCGCTCGTCTTCTTATGTAAGAGGAGGGTTTGTCGACGTGTTGATGGCTTCCGTCGGGGCGGCAGGGTCCGCTGGCTGCTTCTTTGTCTTTTTGCTATCATCAAGCTCGCCGGGTTTAGATGCCCGATCGTCGGCAGGTGGCTGCTTGCGGTCGGGGAGCACGTCCAGTGTATTAAGCTCCTGCTTTACTCCAAACTCTGAGGCGATCTTCTGAAATTCCCTATCGCAGTTATCGGATCGTGAAAAGCTCCCATCGATGGTGATTGTGGTCCTGTTGTTGCCTGGCATCTTGAGTTTCAGGTACGCGTAGTGGGGCACTGTCATGCATTTGGCGTATGTAGGCCTCCCAAGGATAGCGTGGTACTGCTATTCCCAATTCACTACGAAAAACTCGAGCCTTTTCTTCCTGAAGTTATCAGGTTTGCCAAAAAACAACATCCAAGGAGATCTTGCCGAGAGGATATGCGGGAAGGATCGGGATGATGCCGTGGAAACCCGTGTCAGATTCTTGCATCATGTCAGATGTGATGCCATCGCCTTCATGCTTCTTGCGAACAAAAGGTTCAAGCCGCTGCCTCCATCTATGAAGACTTTGCTCATGTTGAACCCGTCAATCTGTGCCTCAAGTAGCAATGCGACATGACCTGGCCTTGGAACGGTCATCGGGTGGTCGGCCCTGCTGAACAGGACGCTCTGCTCGGACTAGTCGATGTATTCAGGGATGTTTGCCATGGTGATTTCCGCGAGGTTGATCTCCCGCTTGAATTCTTTCAATTATCTTTTGGAGAGCCGATCTTGTGGACCATGCTCATCTGCCCCCGAGGTGGAGGGAACACTTCATTTGGCACGCGAGGCTGAATTTGCTGGACTTGGTGCTGCGGCGCGGGTGGTGGATTGGGGATGGCGCTCCCTGTATCATCGGGTATGCCTGCACGTTGGCCCCGGGTTTCATTGTCTTATAGAACTTTTGGAGATCAAGAAACTACCGCCAATCCCTTAGCAGGTGAGTCGACTTCTTGACGTTGTCCTTAGGGTCAATGTAGGAGTGTATGTAGCAAGGAGCGTTCAGTTGCTCCGCGAATGGTAGGTCGGGTACCCGCGAAGGGCGGTCCCGCCAACCACTTCAATTGCCTCTAGATCCACTGCGATTGTTATCCCGACGATCGTCATGTCGGTCATTACGCCGGTCATCATGTGATCGTCGCGTCGGTCGGTGTAACCAGCCGCAACCATGTTCGTATCGCTGAATGTTTCGTAACTGCGATCTCTTCTCTTCTTACGGCGATCTCGTCGGCTGGTTGAGTCGTTTGGGTGCTTCCGATCATTTTCCTCATCGTACCTGCGCGGGCGAGGCTTTCGTACGTGGTCCTCACCATTGGCCCAACTGTTGGCGATCTCCATAAACTTGGTGATGATTTTCGGCTTTTTGCGACCGAGTTCTTTGACGTAAGATTCTTGTCGGATGCCATAGCTGAAGGCGTCGATTGCCCGTCGACGGAGACATCTTCGGTTGCGTTCAGAAGTTTGGTGAAACGCCCGATGTATGAGCGCATCGACTCCTTCGGATTCTGGTGACACTGACGTAGTTCCTCGATTTCAACGGGGCTTTTGTATGTTTCTTGGAAGTTCTTAACGAAGGCATCGACTAGATCCTCCCAGGACCTGATGGATCCTTGCGGCAGGTCTCTCAGCCACGCCGTTTTGAATCCTTGAGGTATAACTGTAAGCACTTCATTGCCGCCACTTGGTTTCCTTTGTGCAGGATTACAGTTTGCAGGTAGTTGTCTATCCATGATCTTGGCTCCTACTGGCTATCGTACTTGGCGGCGTCAGTAGGCATCGGCTTGAATCTCTTAGGTGGCATTGCCTCCAGAATCTTGTGGCTTAGACAATCGGCAGCGCGGAGTTCGCCATCATGCTCTTGAGATTCCTCAGACTCGTCGCTCTCGAAACCGGCACGTGCGGCGTGTCGGCGATGGTCCTTGTCGATCTTTCTTTGCGTGATATCGTCGCGGGCGTCCTTGGAGGATGAATGTCACCGAGATCCGCCGCTTCGCCGCGGAGATCTGTCGGGAGATCGTGAGGATCGTCATCGTGAGCCGCTACCATGGTGCGGCGATCTGTCAGGTGACAGTGATGAGCGGTGTCGAGAGCCACTACCGTGGCGTGGAGATTTATCTTTTCTGGGCATAAGCTTATCGCCAATGATTCTGAGACTTTCCAAGGCGACCCGATGAACTGGCACCATCGGGTCGCCGGGTGTCAGCTGACTGTTGCTCAGGTATGCCGCGATGTCCGCGGTTGCGCCTTCGACTGTTTTGGGCCTGAGGATGCCCGCTAAATCCATCGTCATGAAGGAGTTGGAGAGGTTCGATGTGATATCTCTTGCGTCCGCTTCCAAGAGGCGCGGGATACACTGGCGATACCTACCGGGGGCCTGGATGCTCTTAGAGGCGCTCTTGAGGGAGGAAAGTTCCCTTCGCCGTTCGCTTGAGAAGTCGGCTGCCGGTGTCGGTCGAGGTCGGCTTGCTCCTTGGCCAGCAGAGAGCGGTTCTTCTCGAGGATAGCGTGGTAGGAATTGAGGGTGCCTGCCGGTACACCGACGGGAAGGCTGGTGTTGTTGACCACGGCGTTGCGTGCCGCGACCCACTCCTCTCTAGAAACAGAGAAAGTGTTGTTGACGTTGATGCCGCCAGCATCACCACTCACCGTCGTTTGCTGTTGGTGAGTGGAGTGTTGCCACCCGCACGGATTTCGGATCCAGTTTCAGGGTCGAAGGTGACGCAGACTTGGTTGCGTTCCATCCTTGCTACGGTCAAAGGGATGACGTCGGAATGTCTTCCGATGCTTTCCTCGTCCGAGGAGTACTTGATGCCGCACACGAAGGGAGGAGTATCAGAGCCGAGCCCGTGCCTGGTGTCGCAGTCGATGCAGTAGTATGACGTCAGATCCGATGATTCAGAGTCACCTGACCCGACGGACATTGTAGACGTGGTCCGACGCAATGATGACGTCGATGGTGATGATGGAGCCGACATGATCGGTATTGCCGATGCAGTGGTCGACGAAGCAGCAGCCGACAGTTCTGCCGCGGTTGGTGATGAAGCGGAGTACGTGGCAGTCAATGAAGTCGCGACTGCTACGGGCCCCGAAGTGATCGGGTCAGGAAGCCGCAGAACGCCACCGGCGCTGATGCTGAGGTGGACGCTCCCGAACGCCATATCCATCCCGCCGCGTAGGCCTGAAAAGGCCGAACGCGACGCGAAGGCGTGGGGGGAGGGGGGTGAACTCGAAGGATCCGAAGCAGATCGGATCCTCCAAGATCGGCGATGACGGAGCCGATGATGACGATGCCTGCGAGAATGTAGCCTGCGCGATCGGAACAACCAATGATGTGCCTTGAACGAGCAGGGTTCCCACAGACGGCGCCAATTGACGAGGGGCTCCTCGGCAATGCCCACCATGAGGGGCTTAGGGTTGATGGAATCATGCATGTTAGCACTAGACATCGGATACCAAACGAGTAAGAGGCGAGATTTACCTAGGTTCATGGCCCTCGATGAGGTAAAACCCTTACTCCTGCTTGTCTTATCTTGATTATTGGTGAAAAATGTTACAATGGGGCAGCCGATAGGCTGCGTGGTGGTGATCTCGCCGGGAGGCAAGGTTTCTAGGGTTTGGTGTATGCGAGATTATGTAGGTTGTGAGGGTCGTAGGTTCCGGCAGGCCTTCTCCTGGCCTTTATATCGGAGGCCAGGTCCCGAGAGTTCTGCATGGATTCAACTAGGTTACAGGTGAGATCTAATATATCTTTCCTTAATCGACGTCTCCTCGCCTTGTCCGTTAAGGAATCATCTCCTCCATCTTTCTATCGTTGCAACCGACATGTTGATCCACCTTGGGCTGCGGTGACTCTCATGGGCCCCCTGTTGGGCTAAAGGAGGTAGGCCAATGTCGAGTACTTGAAGGATAATGCTCACATCATCGCCCCTCAAAATGTTGTCGCTGACGAGGTCCACCCTGCTTCTACCGGATTAGTCAACGAAAGATGCGGGGTGGGGAAAATAAGAATGATATAAAGACAAAAAGAAGAAATGGAAAAGGAGCAATTATGGTCTAACGATTGACTGGTTCTAACCGATAATCTAGCACCACATCAGCACTACCACTGGGCCCGATCTGCCAGAAAGACCATGAACACTGCTAATCCAATCTACCAATTTTTTTTTTCTCAGCTATTAACCAATAGCGGTAGGTATTTGCGGAAAATTTTAAAACCAGTGCTTTTTTGTTGCAATGTCGTGAATTGTGGTGGGGGTTTTTTTTTTGCAATTTTCTCCCTAAGGATTGGAAGAAAGAAAAAAAGAATGACAATCTCGAAAAAACAAGAAGAAAATATTGTGCTTCGGGTTTTGTTTGGAATTAAATAAGCAACTAGTAAGGTTGGAAGGAATGAAACAATTAAGCAACTAAACGATGTAAAGATTGTTGATGATCAATAAAATTGGCACCAAAGTCCCGCTGCTTCCCTAAAAATCGAACAACTAAAGTTGAAAGGAAAGAAGCAATTAGGAGAGTTTAGAAGTAGCAAAAAAATCTAAAGGAAACAAACAATTCTTTTTCTTTGAAGCCACATGTTGATGGTAAATAATTCTACGGTGACCTGGTCCACAAATTCGTGGACCAACTCCAACTATTGACACATAACAAGAGAGAGAAAATATACAGGATTTTTAGTTTATTTTTAGATCTAAACTGTCACGTATGCCACTTATCGATTGCGAAGGTAAATTTATTGTGAAGGTCTAATAATATATGTCTTACGCCTCAGACGCGTCTCATCGTGCCTTACCTCACGAAGTACTATATTCCACCAAGTATATATACACACCTATACCCTCCAATTTGTTGGTTCCTACTCCATCCGTCCGTTCTAAAGTAATTGTCGCAATAATTTTAGATGTCCTATTATTTGGCGCGTCAAAGCTGAAATAAAGTGCATTGCGAAATTGCTATCAGTGCATGTGAGCATCGGAGAAGAAAAATAAATTCCAGAGGAATATGTCCAAATAGTTCACTCTCAAACAGAAGAGGTTTGTGTCTCTTGCGCATACACGTAACATCAAGTAGGACGCCAGTTTGGCTATACATCCGGTCCGGCGATAATTACAGCCGGCCGTGGACGGTTTCACATACTGTGGTTGATGAGGCCATGCACGACAAGGAGCCCCATGATAAGCGAATGGTCGACGTTGGGCTCCACCACCAGCGTGAGCACGTCCTCGCCGAGGGACACCCCCGTCGGCGTGAGCTTCCTCTTCACCTCCGCCACGGCCACGCCGGTGGCGTCGTCCACGATCCAGGAGGCGCGCGCCGCCTGCTGCCGCCGCCTCCCTCCGTCCATCTTGTACCGCACGGCGCGGCCGCCGTCGGTCCTGAACTCGCAGCTCGGACCGCGGCCCCACCTCTTGCTCACCACCGTGAACCATGGCCGCCCCCGCGCCCGCGGCGCGTCGGGCTCTTTCGATTCCCAGTTGCCGCGCCTGTACCCGTCCCACCGCCAGAACCTCTTGAGCACCTGGAGGACCACGCTCCCCGTGATGTCCATGAGGCAGACGTCGACGGAGTGGCGGGAGCCGTAGTTGTCGACGCGGTAGACGATGCGGCCGGACGAGTCGAAGACCGTGCAGCCGCTGCCGTTGAGCACCAGCGACTTCATCCAGATGGTGAACACCTCACGCTGCACGCTCGTGTGCCCTGCTCCCCCTTCTTCGCCTGAGCCCGCTTGCTCTGGATCTGGCTCTGGCTCGGCCGGAGGAGCACCAGAGGACGACGACTCTTCTTCTAGGAGTAGCTGCTGCTGCGACGGACATGGACAGGAGGCCGAGGAGTGTACCTTGACCTTCGGCGTCCAGAGTTCAGCACCAAGGCACCATCTTGTACCTCCCATCTTAGCTACTTGCTACTGCTTTGGTTGTGTGTGTGAGCCGGTCAGCATTTCTGGAGCTGTTTTATATACATACGACACAAAAGTGGGAGAGAGAGGGAGAGAGGCAGAGGTTGCTGGAGAGAGATTATATTACCTTGGGTGAAAGCTACTAGATATGTTTGTTTTGTGCATCAAGCTCGTCAGCAATTGTACTCTCTCTTCGTCCAACAGTATAAGATGTCATCATGACTAATATTTGTTCTGAAACAGAGATATATATAAATAATATCGTTTTTGCCGAATTTGACTTAAATAAGCCATGCTTATCAAGTTGGCATGCATAAGTACTAGCTACCCTGTATATGTATGCCGCTTATAAAGTTATAATACGATTGGTTATGTTCGCTCATGCTCCAGAGACGACTAATTCTGTACCGCTTGCTGGTCCTTACGATTAGAGTTATCTCTTCGTGCAACTACCAGCTGCCGCACGCCAAGGCAGGAGACTGTATTGCGATGCTTTGCCGACAAGCGCTTGAGTGGCTTGACTACACATTGGGTCGCCTTGTCCATTATTTGAAATAATTGACTGCATTAATTATTTGAAAACATGAAGAACGTAACCCGTACGCATTTGGGACGTGTTTGGTTGTTCAGTAATATTTTTCCTCCTTAGGGCATCTCCAGCTGCGCGGCGCATTTTGAACGTTTAAATTGTCCGCGGACGTCCGTTTCCGTCGGCTGCCGGACACGGAAATGGCCGTGCGTCCGTTTGCGTCTGGGGCTGGCTCCAGCGGGGCGACGCATTTTCGGCGCAGGCCAAAATTCAAAAAAGAGGTTGTAGCTTCAAATTTGCACGAAATTACAGCCAGAGTGGCTTAAGATCGGCCCGGAAGAAGGAGAGTGGAGACCAGTTGCTTGCTTTGGAGCCGGCCGCCGGGGCCCTTTGAGCATCGGAGCTGCATCTTGTAGCTAGGCGTGTGCGACGGAGGGGGAGGGTGGAGCATCCAGGGGCATCTGCAGTGGCGAGGACGTCCATCGCTTCTGGACTGCTCGCGCCTCCTTTTTATTTCGCGCGGGGAATGGCCACTGGCGGGAATAATATCGGCCTCCCTGCCACTGACGCGCGGGTCCTATGTCTTTTTCGGCGGACACTCGGCGCGACCGCGGAGCGTCCGCGGAGACGCAAACCTAGCGCATATTTGGGCTAGGTTTGCGTCGCCGCGGATGACCCGGTCACTTTGCGTCGCCCCGCTGAAGCAGGGCCCAGACGCATTTCCGGTCATGGCGGACGCAAACGGTCGCTCAACGTCCATTTGCGTCGCGCCGCTAGAGGCCCTTACGCGATGGCCACACGGACCCTCGCGTGTTTGCTTTCTTTAATAGAGGATCCTTAATAATAATTTGATTTGACACGTTCTTGCGGGGGTTCGCGTAGAAACTCGGGAATATTGACCGCTTCCCTCGCGCCGCCCCCTCCTGGCGACCGAGGGAGCGAACCCTAGCGCTCTCCACTGCCGGCCTCCTCCATCCTTCCCTCCTCCTTGCTGCCCCCAGAGGCGTCGCCGTCAAAGCATGCGGCGCCGGTGAAGGGGGCGGCGGGGATCTTGGCCCTTGCTCCTCCCGCGACGACTAGGTGGAGGACCGCTGCGCGAGGTTCGCCATGGTCATGGCTGCTGCTCGGTGGGCTCTCCCTGCAGGCGGCCGCCTCAGTTGGGGCTCTGGGAGCCAGGGCGGCAGCCGTGCTTGCGTGTTGGCTATCCTTCTCGGCCGCGCGGGCGGCGAGGCGACGGAGGTTGAGGGTCGTGGCACATGTCTGCGCCGCCGGCCGGGTTGCCAGAGCTGAAGATGAAGCCTCCTCTTCCTCAATTTGTTCGTCCCCTACCAGATCTGGAGCTCGGTGGTTCCGGCCACCGGATTTAGGTGTTAGGCATAGGGTGGTGTTGTCTAGTGGTACCGAGGGAAACCTCTGGGCAACCAATACGAGCATGACGCCGTCGGCGCCACGCTCCTTCTTGAAGGCCTCGTCGAGGTACCACTCTCACCACCCTCATCTGTGTGGGCGAAAGCCTTGAGTTTTCCATGCGGACGACGGCGGCGTTGCGACGTCGGACCCCTTCCTAAAGGCGCCGTCTTGGGAACTGGAGAGGTGGGTGAACAATGGCGGTTTGAGGTGGCCGTGGCGACTTGCTCTGTTCGGCGAAGCTTTTTTCCCGTGTTGATTGGCAGGTGCCGGGTTTGATGCTCTATTGCTCCATTGCCCCTGCTTGACAGTGGCGACGCCCTCGAGCCTGGGTGAAAGGGGAAAGGGTCCCCCTTTACGACAGTAGGGACGTTGGGCTGGCGAGCGGCCATGCCTTGGTGGTCCTGTTCATCCATGGGGTTTGGTTGTGCCCTCTTCCGTCGTTTCTTCTTCGCTGCGTCTTCTTCCCGCAGCTCCGATCTGATGTGGTGGTTGCTCCGGCGATGGTGGTGGTCTCGGTGAAGCTCCCTCCCGTCTCTGATGGCGTCCCCTTTGGCAGTTTAGCTCCCTCTTTTCCGCTGTGTTCTTGGGAGAACTCCTTCGCCTCCCGACGGTACGGTGCCCTTCGATCCAGGACGAGGGACAAGGGGTCTCTTTCCGGAGGTGGAGACGGTGGAGGTTGGATCTAGATTTGCCTAGTCATAAAAAAAGCTGGTACCTACCGTAAACTTGAAGATGTAACAACTCCCAATGTGCTGGCTCTGGGGGACTAAAATCCTAACTCGTTCGCTCCATATAATTTGGGAATTTTATTTACCTCTATTTTAGTTTTTTTTCAGAAGCTATGATTATAAGTTTGGTTTTGTTTTTGAAATGATGGATTGATGAATTATGACCACAACTTCACAGGGCCATGCAGCAAACAGAAGAGTGGTGTCTTGCGGATACATGTACTCAACATCAATTTGCAGTTTCCAAAAAAGAACATCAAATGCCAGGTTAATTACATGGAGTGGTTGATGAGGCCGTGCACAACAAGGAGCCCCATGATGAGCGAGTGGTCGACGTTGGGCTCCACAACCAGCGTGAGGACGTCCTCGCCGAGGGATAACCCCGTCGCCGTGAGCTTCCTCTTCACCTCTGCCACGACCACCCCAGTGGCGTCGTCCACGATCCACGAGGCCCGCGCCGCCTGCTGCCGCCGCCTTCCTCCGTCCATCTTGTACCGCACGGCGCGGCCGCGGTTGCTCCTGAACTCGCAGCTCGGCCCGCCGCCCCACTTCTTGCTCACCACCGTGAACCACGGCCGCCCCCGCGGCGCGTCGGCCTCTTTTGATTTCCAGTTGCCGAGCCTGTACCCATCCCACCTCCCGAATCTCTTGAGCACCTGGAGGACCACGCTCCCCGTGATGCCCATGAGGCAGACGTCGACGGAGTGGCGGGAGCCGTAGTTGTCGACCCGGTAGACGATGCGGCCGTCGGAGTCGAACACCGTGCAGCCGCTGCCGTTGAGCACCAGCGACTTCATCCAGATGGTGAACACCTCACGCTGCTCGCTCGTGTGCCCTGCTCCCACTTCTCCGCTGTCACCTTCGCCTGTTGGCTCAGCTGGAGTAGCACCGGAGGACGACGACGTGTCTTCTAGCTGCCGCGGCGGAGCCGAGGAGTGTACCTTCACCTTGGGCGTCCAGAGTTCGGCACCAAGACCAAGGCACCATCTCGCAGCTCCCATCTTGGTTGCAGACTGCTACTGCATAGTTTGATAGGGTTTCCGTGATTATGAGATGGTCAGAATGTGTTTATATAAAGAGAGGGAGACAGGGAGAGATTATATTACCTTAAACGTGTGGTGAAAGCTACTACTAGTACTATATGTGTCATAATAATAGAGCTAAATACACCACTAGTCCTAATAGTTGTAGTTTAGGTGCACTTTAGTCCCAATAGTTGTAAAATGGGGCAAGTTAGTCCCATAAGTTGTTCCAATGTGCAAAACTAGTCCCAAACTATTCTGATGCCGACACGTGGCATTAGTCTTTTCACCAAAGAGCCCCTACATATTTCCTATACCACAGCTGGCCTTAAACATGCTTACCGAACGTGGGTCCCACCTGTCAGGTGGGAGCAAAGAAATAAAATATAGGATTGTTGTCGCCAAGATTCGAACTCGCGGCATGGTAAGTAGGATGCTCCGCGCGGACGGGTGAACCATCAGCTCCAACGTTCTAATCTGTCAAATTAGAGAGCTTAACCGTATCTATAATCGCGCAGTACAAAGTTATTCGTAATCAAGTAGCTACATGGTAATGGAAGATTAGCTACGATGATTAATTAAAGAAATATTTAGCTATTGTGCTTTCTTTGGAGCCACTCTACACTGCGTATGTATGTGCTAGCTGTATAACATTAGCTGCTAATTTAGTTAACTGATTATTAGTTCGCGGTAGTAAGTGTATGATTTTTTTTCATATTTCATTGTAACTTTCTACAACATTATTTATGTATATTTTTTTGTTTTTTTAATATTATAATTTAACTGTATTGTATCTTCTAGTACTGCTGAAATAATTATCTAGCGGCGGCCGTATACTTCGGAAGTTTAAGATCGGATGCAACTGTGTGGAGCACGCGAATATTAAATGGGTTAAAGCCAGAAATATTTTTCACTGGGTAGGTGTATGTTTATCTATATTTTAGTGTGGTAAGATCATCTCTAGTCCCGTCCCCCAAACCGTCTCCCCAAGCGATTTGGGGCGCGCCGGACAAAAAAAAACGTTCCCAGTCGTGTCCCCAAAAGTCGTTTTTTGTCCGGAGATGCAGCGCGCATAGCAAGAGCTGCGGCAGAGGGGAGGCGACGACGGGCGGGGCCGTCGAACGCACCACCGAGCGGTTAGTAGGCTAGGTTTAGATGAAATCTAACCGTTTTCATTCAAACTTTATAATATATAATCAAATTTGAATGAAAATCTTTATTTTCGTGCAGTGATATTCATTTGGGAGGGCGTTTGGGGGACGCGACTGAGGAGCGACGTCCCCCAAACATGGCACGAACAAAACAGTCCCCAAACGATTGGTGTCGTTTGTCGGTTTGGGAGACGAGTAATACTCTAATTCTTTAGTTAAACGGCCATTGGTGCTAGTTAATGAAGGCTTTGCATGTTTTATCTGGGCCAGCTAACACCAACGCTCGTAAGCCAGTTTCCTCCTAGCGGTTTGGGAGGTTGTCCAGGTCCAACAGAAAATATCAAATATAAATAATAAAATTGTCTGCAGTTTTTCCGAAAGAGTGGTGAGAGCTGCTGGTTATTATGTGCGGGTTACAACCTGATGATCGTGAGTTCGAATCCTGGTTAAAGCGTGCCTTTTGTTTTTTTTTCTTTGCTCCAACCTGACAGGTGGGACCCGCCTGCGTTAGGTATCTGGTGGGCCAGATATTGTATACGAAAAAATGCAGGGATCCTTTTACAAAAAGAACAAATGCCACGTCTCAGCACCATAATCATTTGGGACTAGTTTTGCACAAATGAACAACTTTTGGGACTACCTTGCCTCATTTTGCAACTATTGGGACTAAACTGCACATGAAATACAACTATTGGGACTTGTGGTGTATTTAGCTCATAATAATACTCCATTGCAGTTGCCGCATTTGGTTTAAATTGTGATGCTTATCAAGTTGGCATTCATAGGTGCTACTGTGCTAGCTACTCTGTAATACTATATGTATACTGCTTGTAGTTCATGCTCAGGAGACGACTAATTTTGTACTGATGTACTGTGCTGCTTATGATTAGTATTTGTACGTTTGTCAGTGATGCACGCCAAGCCAGGCTGACACAGCGACTGTATTTTGATGCTTTGCCGACAAGCACTACTAGGCTGTTGGTGCCTTGTCCGTCTGAAATAAATTTCTCAATGAATTATTTGTCAATAATTAAGAACGCACCACGTACGCGTGCATGCCTGTCGCTAGCGTACAATCCGCTAGAGATATTTTCCGGATTTCATAGATCCGTGTAGACTGTGGCGGAGGGAAATGTGGATAACTTTTTTCACGAAAACGCAACTTGCGTTTCAATGTATTAAAAAAAATTATATGTACAGCCTTGCGTTTTGATGTATTAAAAAAATTATATGTACAAATTTAAGGAAGGATCACCCCACTCCGTACAACTCAACCCAAAAGACTAATTTAGGGGAAAAAGTTGCCGAATACCCCGGGCACCCGGGGCGTTCGCGCACTGATGCGCCTCGGCCTTGATATCGTCAAGCATGGAGGCAACCGAGGGACGCACGTTGTCAAAAACCGCAGCAATCCCGTGCTTTCAAATCCACCACGCCGTAAGCATGATGAGCGACGAAGTACCCTTGCGCATCTGGCGAGGGGCAGTCCACACTACCAGCGGCCATCACTCCGCGAAGTCACCCTCAACCGTCTGAGGCCCCATGGTGGACCGGATCCACGAGAGAACCTCGTACTAGATGGTCCTGGAGAAGGAACATCTAGTGAGAATGTGTGCCATCGTCTCAACGGACTGGTCACAAAGCGGGCATCGTGCCGCGTGAGGCAGCCCTCGCCGCGCAAGACGCTCGCTCGTCAAACACCTGTCAAGGCATCGTGCCGCGTGAGGCCAACCAAATGAAGAATTTCACCCTGGGTGGCGCCCAAGATTTTCAGTTCAGCCTCCAGGAGCCTGATACGATGCCTCCCTGGAAGAGGGCGTCGTAGCAGGAGCTAGACGAGTACTGATAATCCGTCGTCCAACACCAAATCAACAGCAAGGTGGATAACTCAAATGTAATGTTGCCTCAAAGGGCAATGATGCCGCCGAGCTGGCCCACAACGACGGACTAGGTTTTCCCTTTCACCCGGAGATGATACCTTTTGTTGAGTCACCAGTCTGAATTGATCAGTGGAGGCTTTGAGAATCAAACTTTGCTTGGATGGTTAGTGAAGATAATTGTACTCTTTACTCGTGAGGAAAATCTCAAGCCCGAGGATTTTGTCTTTAAGGTGGGTTATTCTCTGTAATATTTATGGTGATTTCGTAGATCTTTGAGCTAGCTCTATAAGAGCATGGACATGCAAGAGATAGGGCAGGAGGAGTGATGACCCACAAGTATAGGGGATCGCAACAGTCTTCGAGGGAAGTATTACCCAATTTATTGATTCGACACAAGGGGAGACAAAGAATACTTGTAAGCCTTAACAGCGGAGTTGTCAATCCAGCTGCACTGGAAAGACTTGCTCGCAGAGTTTATCGAGTAATAGTTTTATAGCAAGAGTAGTAAAATATGTTAATAAGAAACAGTAGTAGAGATTATAGTAACAGGATTAAAATATTGTAGGCACAGGACGGATTAACGGGCGTTGCATGGATGAGAGAAACTCATATAACAATCAAAATGGGCATTTGCAGATAATAAAACGGTATCCAAGTACTAATCAATCAATAGGCATGTGTTCCATATTTAGTCGTACGTGGAATGTCCAAACGTATCTACTTTCCCGAACACTTTGCTATTGTTTTGCCTCTAATTTGTATATTTGGATACAACTAACACGGACTAACGCTGTTTTCAACTTCACTCGATTGTGCAGAAATCCAACTTTCGGGAAAATCCTCGGAATTTATGCGAAGGCCCTATTTTACAGAATACGATGGAGCCAGAAGGGCAAGAGAGGTGGAGGCCCGAGGCCCCACACCATAAGGCGGCGCTAGGGGGCCCGCGCGGCCCTATGGTGTGGCCCCCTCGGGCGGCCTCCGACGCCTTCGGACTACTTATCGGGTTCGACCTAAAAACGCACGGGGAGAAGTCGAAGTGAAACCTCAGAGAGCCGCCACATCGCGAACTCCGTCGCGGGAGCCAGAGCCTCTCGGCACTCCGCGGACGGAATTGAGGAGATCTTCACCGCCATCACCGCCAACGCCTCTCCATCGACCAGCCATGTTTCATCCATGTGTGAGTAATTCCCCGCTGTAGGCTGAAGGGATGGTAGGGATTGGATGAGATTGGTCATGTAATAGTCATAAGATTGTTAGGGCATAGTGCCTAGTATCCGTAGATGTCACTTTTATGATATTGTTGCAACTTGTTATGCTTAATGCTTGTCACTAGGGCCCGAGTGCCATGATCTCAGATCCGAACATGTTATTGATTCATGAAGATATTCGTTGTTTATGATCTTACCTACAAGTTGTATACACATGTCGCTGTCCTGAACCAATGGCCCGAAGTGACAGAAATCGGGACAACCGGAGGATGGTAGTGATGTGAGGATCACATGTGTTCACGGAGTGTTGATGCTTTGCTCAGACTATTAAAAGGAGTACCTTAATTTCATTTCCCTAGAGGCCGAAGCCACCGGCTGGTAGGACAAAGATGTTGTGCAAGTTTCTCATTGCGAGCACGTACGACTAAATATGGAACACATGCATATTGATTGATTAGTACTTGGATACCGTTTATTATTATCTGCAAATGCCCCATTTGATTGTTACATGAGTTTCTCTCATCCATGCAACGCCCATTAAATCGTCCCTATGCCTAGTATTTTAATCTGCTGTTTACTATAATCACTACTGCTGTCTTTATTTCACTGACTGTTATTTCACTATTTCCACCGCCATAAAACTGTTACTACCGATAAACTCTTGCGAGCAAGTCTGTTTCGGTGCAGCTGAATTGACAACTCTGCTAAGGCTTACAAGTATTCTTTGTCTCCCCTTGTGTCGAATCAATAAATTGGGTAATACTTCCTGATGTTGCGATCCCCTATACTTGTGGGTCATCAAGACTATTTTCTGCGCCGTTGCCGGGGAGCATAGCTTTATTTGGAAGTTCACTTGGATTGATATTATTCGCTGCAAATTCTCCATCATGGGTAAACCTCGCGATACTAAGATCGCCATATTACCATCCACTACAAGAAAAGGTACAACTCTTAGTACCTCTGCTCTTGATTCACCATCGTGATAAGTAAACTTGTTTCACCACCACAAACTTCAAATGCTTGGCTTCTACTGAATCTGAAAATTTCTCTCATAATTGTGATGATGCTTCTGCGTGCTTGATAATGATGGTTCATGGATCTTTTCTAGATGCTAGAATTGCTAAGTCTAGACAAAAAAATACCGAAACTCCTAATGAAAATGCTGCTACACCTAATTCACAGTCCATTGAATATTCTAGTGATGATCTTGATGAAGATTATGTAGCTTGATGATGATTTTATTGAAAAATGCAATGCTACTACGATGCAAGAAAAATTAAAAAGTTGCTTGCGAACATGTTAGATATAAACTATCTCCCGATCCTAAATTTGCCACATCTCTATAAACATTAGGGATAAAGATTATGAATTTTCTCTTGATTTATCTCTATAGCTATTGTTGAGAAAACACCCTTTTGTGGTACTGAAAAAGATGTCGTTGAACACATGACTGAGCTATCTACTCTTAGTGGCTTGTTTTCGATGATATTAAGATGCGTACTTATTTTGTCGCTAAAATTTTCCTTTCTCATTAAAGGACGATGCTAAAACTTGGTATAATAATTTGCCCCCTGGTTCTATTAAAAATCCAAAAGAATTGCTTGATGTTTTTGGAAATACTTTGCTAGTGCTCAACATGCTGCTTTGAGAGAATTTATAATTTTGACCGGGAAGATGGAGAGAAATTGCCCGAGGCTTGGGCGAGATTCTCTCTTTATTAGAGCTCAGCCTGACCATGATTTGGAAAAGCATGATTTACTTGATATATTTTATAGTGGACTAACCATTGAGTCTAGGGCATACCGGATAGTTGTGCTGGTTGTGTTTTGAGGAAAAGAACTCCACGGCAAGAATTATTGGCTAAAATAGCCGGAATCATGATGATTGGTCTACAATTGAACCAACCCCGACACCATAGTGAAGAAGAGGGGTATGATTAAATTAAATGATGAAGATATGAGGAAGCCAAGAAGTCTCTTAAAGAGAAGGGTATTAAACCGAAGATGTGAAGAATTTACCTCCTATAGAAGATTTATGTGAGATAACCCCCTTCATCCATGATTGAGGTACACTCTCTTCAACGCTTTACTAGGGAAGATATTCGTATTCAAAACCTCCTGCTCAATGCTTAGATGAGTTTGATAATTATATTGTTAAGCAAGAAAACTTTAATATGAGAGTAGAGAATCATTTAATGGAAAATTCTCTAGCTATTAGTGAATTGCATGGTATTGTGGAGAGAACCTCCAATGATGTTAAGATACTTGTTAAACATTTTCAAATGGTTCAAACTCAAATTGATCAACTTACTAAAGTGCAAAATGACTTGTTGGGAAATAATTCTAAAGAAAAACATGCTTATGAAGTAACAACTAGAGGTGGTGTTTCTACCCAGGATCCTCTATATCCTGAAGGGCATCCCAAAAGAGTTGAACAAGATTCTCAACTAATTAAAACTAGTGCTCCATCTAAGAAAAGAAAAAGAAACATAAGAATGTTGTAGAATCCTCTGAACCTGTTAATGATCCTAATAGTATTTCTATTTCTGATGCTGAAACCAAAGTGGTAATGAACATGATAAAGATAATGATAAGGATGATACTCGATAAAGAAGAAATTGAAAAAGAACCTGAAAAGCATGCTAAAAATAAAAAGTACACTAAAGAAGATTTTATTACTGAGAAACATGGTAATGAAAGAGAACCTGGGTTCAAAAGCAAATGCCTTTTCCCGCTAAGAAACTAAAATCAAAGGAGGAGGAACATTATAATAAATTTTGTGATTGGATGAAACCTTTATTTTTGCAAATCCCTTTGACCGATGCTATTAAATTGCCTCCTTATTCAAAGTATATGAAAGATATTGTTACTAACAAAAGGAAAATCCCCAATGAGGAAATTTCCACTATGCTCGCTAATTACTCCTTTAATGGTAAGATTCCAAAGAAGCTTGGAGACCCAGGTATACCGACTATTCCTTGTTCCATCAAGAATAATTATGTTATAACTGCTCTATGTGATTTGGGAGAGGGTTAGTGTGATGCCTTTTTCTCTTTATAAGAGACTTGATTTAGATAAATTGATACCAATGATATATCTTTGCAAATGGTGATTTCTTCTATTCCTGTTGGTTTATGTGAAAATGTTCTCCAAGATTGCTTTCAACTGCGCGTTGTGGCCCGAAGATGATAATATGTCCATTATTCTTGGAAGACCCTTTCTTAATACTCAGGGGCTGTTATTGATTGCAATAAAGGCTTGGTTAATTTCATGTTCCATAGTCATACCCATATAAAAGAATGTAGAAATAATACAATTTTTAATGTGAAAACTATCAAAGTGGGATCCATTGATTGTCCTATATATGAGCCTAAAGAAGAATATCAAACCCTTGTGATTGGATCCATATCAATTCAATATAAGGTAACATGATTGATTTGAGGTTTATTTCTTCTTATGTCATATAAAATTTATTTGGTAGCAAGACTTGATCAACCTTGTTAACAAGTATATTTTAATACATAAGAGAGCTAAACAACATTTCTTTCTTTCTCCCTCCATTTGTTTTACTTGCTGTAGCATCTTTTGTTTTGCAATATGCTTTAGTTGTTTAAGATTTTAGAAATCATTTTCCTTGCAGTAATCATTTAATACCCGAAATGTGCATTTTTCAAAGTTCTCTAAAAATTACAAAAATTACACCGTTGGTCCTATTTTTCGACGAGGCACTGGGAGCCGGAGGATGACTGTGGGGCACCGGGTGGGTGCCACCACGGCCTGCGGCCAAGAGGTGGGCGCGCCACCGGTGGTGTGGGCCCTCCTTGCCCCACTACATCATCTCTTCCTCCCACATCTTCTCTCTCCCGAAAAACTCGTACCAAGTTCCTCTCACTCGTGTTTCTGCTCAAGAACTCGACGATTTTCGATCTCCTTGTCTCCCAGATTTCTGTTGAAATTTGGCACATTTACTCCTTGGTATGTGACTCCTTTGATTGTCCAATTAGAATTTCATTTGGTTGAGTATATCTTGAATATTTTGCTGCTGTAGATAACATGTTTAGTGAGCTTGCATGCTTGTTCTAAGTGGAAGAAACTAGTTTTGATGCATGTTTAGTACTCTAGCAAGTTCCTATAGTAGTTCCCTCAATTATATACCTCGAAATCAAATTTTATAATGATTGTTGAAAATTTCAGAAAAAGAAGAAGAAATTCAAATTTGGAGAATTGTTCAAGAAAGGAACAACCAGCACCGTAGGCCCTCGAGGGCATCCACTCAGATAGGCGATCCTACAATGAGGATGTCATCGCGCCTAGCTTCGCGCCCGAGGAGGACAATGGGGCTCCTAATGCTTCATCCTTCCCATGTTATGATTTTCTGACAAATGCAGGGATATTGGATGACTTCTTCACCCTTGTCAATAGGGCAGGCTTAGCCACCTACGTGGAATATGAAAGGGAGCAATACTACATGCTCACCAAAATTTTCGTTGAGAGCTTCAACACGCGCAATATGAGCCGACAGTTGCATTCAAGATCTATGATATTCCTGTTACTATGGAATTGGAAGAATTTTGTCGTGCATTGGATATTGCCCCTGTAGGTACAGCAAGGAGGATTGATGACAACCCCCGAGACCTGTTGGAGCTCTACCGAGGGATCACCGAGGATGATTGCCGCACTATCCAGCGAGGGAAGATAAGAAACATTCAACTCCCCGCTATTAAATATTTTGCATATTACATTGCTACTAGCATTTTGGGTAGAGAAAATACTAGCAATATCTCTAGCTACCATCTTGCTTTCTTGAATGTTGCACTTACTGGAGAAACATCTTATCATCTTGGTTCTCTTATTGCTCGCCGCTTGTCTAGCAGGGGGCCTATTTTTGAGGAACTATTGATGCGCATTTTAACACATCTAAAGATTCCTCTTGATTCTAATGATGTGCCATTAACCCCTAGGAGACTAGATACTGCTGCTATGAAGAGCCATCATTTTGTTACTACTGACTCCATGATGTCTACGGGTGCTTCTATTCTTGTAGACAGTGTTGGGCCTCCAAGAGCAGAGGTTTGTAGAACAGCAGCAAGTTTCCCTTAAGTGGATTACCCAAGGTTTATCGAACTCAGGGAGGAAGAGGTCAAAGATATCCCTCTCAAACAACCCTGCAACCACAAAGCAAGAAGTCTCTTGTGTCCCCAACACACCAAATAGGTGCACTAGTTCGCGAAGAGATAGTGAAATACAAGTGGTATGAATGAATATGAGCAGTAGTACCGCAGAAAATAGCTTGCTTGGCATGCATTGATGGTAGTAATATTGCGGTAAACAAGCGTAGTAACGTTAAAGAAGTAAAAAGCAAGCATACAGATTGGAAACAAGGCCTAGGGATCATACTTTCACTAGTGGACACTCTCAACATTGATCGCATAATAAATACTTCTTCTCATATGTGCTACATACACTCTTGTTTGATAATGAACATCATTCGTTGCGTAGGATTACACGAACCCTCAATGCCGGAGTTAACAAGCTCCACAACATTCGATATTCATGTTTAAGTAACCTTAGAGCATAATAGATCATTGCAAAATAAACCAAGAACTAACATAGCACACACTGTCCACATTACACTATGAAGGAGGAATAGATCACATCAATACTATCATAATGATAATTAACTCCACAATCTACAAGAGATCATGATCATAGCCTACGACAAGAACCACACGTGCACACACTAGTCACCTTTACACCATGAGGAATAGACTACTTTAATAACATCACATGAGTAGCACATAACTAGTAGCGATACAAAGCTCATCATGGATCTCAATCATGTAAAGCAGCTCATGAGATCATTGTATTGAAGTACATAGAGAGAGATTAACCACATAGCTACCGGTACAGCCCCAGGCCTCGATGGAGAACTACTCCTCTGAGCAGCAGCGTTGATGAAGATGGCGGTGGAGATGGCGCGGTGTCGATGGAGAAGCCTTCCTGGCACTTCCCCGTCCGGGGTGCCGAAACAGAGACTCGTCCCCGGATCTTGGCTTCGCGATGGCGGCTCTGGAACTTTTCTCGTACCGTGGCTTCCTCCTAAGGGTTTTCGATGCAGGGCTTATAGGCGAAGAGGCGGCGCGAGGGGCCGGGGCCCACACCATAGGGTGGCGCGGGCCCCCCTGCCGCGCCGGCTTTGTGGTTTGGTGGGCTGTGCCCCTCTCTGCGGTTCTCGTGTGTTGGATGCTTCCGGGCAAAATAGGAACCTGGGAGTTGATTTCGTCCGATTCCGAGAATATTTCGTTACTAGGATTTCTGAAACCAAAAACAGCAGAAAACGAACTGGCACTTCGGCATCTTGTTAATAGGTTAGTTCCAAAATGCACGAATATGACATAAAGTGTGCATAAAACATGTAGATATCATCAATAAAGTAGCATGGAACATAAGAAATTATCGATACGTTGGAGACGTATCAGCATCCCCAAGCTTAGTTCTGCTCCCCGGCGGTAAAGCGATAACAAAGATAATTTCTGAAGTGACATGCCATCATAACCTTGATCATACTATTGTAAAGCACATGAGATGAATGCAGAGATTCGAAGCAATGATGAAGATAATGAGTAAACAAATGAATCATATAACAAAGACTTTTCATGAATAATACTTTCAAGACAAGCATCAATAAGTCTTGCATAAGAGTTAACTCATAAGCAATAAATTCTTAGTAAAGGTGTTGAAGCAACACAAAGGAAGTTTCAGCGGTTGCTTTCAACTTATAACATGTATATCTCATGGATATTGTCAACATAAAGTAGTATAACAAGTGCAATATGCAAGTATGTAGGAATCAATGCACGTTCACACAAGTGTTTGCTTCTAAGGTGGAGGGAGATAGGTAAACTGACTCAACAATAAAAGTAAAAGAATGGTCCTTCAAAGAGGAAAGCATCGATTGCTGTATTTGTGCTAGAGCTTTTATTTTGAAAACATGAAACAATTTTGTCAACGGTAGTAATAAAGCATATGAGTTATGTAAATTATATCTTACAAGTTGCAAGCCTCATGCATAGTGTACTAATAGTGCCCGCACTCGTCCTACTTAGCTTGGACTACCGGATCTTTGCATGCCATGTTTCAACCAAGTGTCACAAAGGGGTACCTCCATGCCGCCGTACAAAGGTCTAAGGAGAATGCTCGCATTTTGGATTTCTCGCTTTTGATTATTCTCAACTTAGACATCCATACCGGGACAACATGGACAACAGATAATGGACTCCTTAAATGCATAAGCATGTAGCAACAATTATTATTCTCATATGAGATTGAGGATATATGTCCAAAACTGAAACTTCAACCATGATTCATGGCTTTAGTTAGCGGCCCAATGTTCTTCTCTAACAATTTTGCATGCTCCAACCACTAAGGTAGATCCTTCAGACAAGACGGACATGCATAGCAACTCACATGATATTCAACAATAGTTGATGGCGTTCCCCAAGCATGGTTATCGCAACAAGCAACTTAATAAAAGATAAAGTGCATAAGTACATATTCAATACTACGATAGTTTTTAAGGCTATTTTGTCCCATGAGCTATATATTGCAAAGGTGAATGATGGAATTTTAAAGGTAGCTCAATTTACTTTGGAATGGCGGAGAAATACCATGTAGTAGGTAGGTATGGTGGACACAAATGGCATAGTAGTTGGCTCAAGGATTTTGGATGCATGAGAAGTATTCCCTCTCGATACAAGGTTTAGGCTAGCAAGGTTATTTGAAGCAAACTCAAGGATGAACCGGCAGCAAAACTCACATAAAAGACATATTAAACATTATAAGACTCTACACCGTCTTCCTTGTTGTTCAAAACTCAATACTAGATATTATCTAGACTTTAGAGAGACCAAATATGCAAACCAAATTTTAGCAAGCTCTATGTATTTCTTCATTGCAAAAAGTATATGATGCAAGAGCTTAAACATGAGCACAACAATTGCCAAGTATCACATTATCCAAGACATTTTACCAATTACTACATGTAGCATTTTTCAATTCCAACCATATAACAATTTAACGAAGAAGAAACTTCGCCTTATGAGTAAAGCCTAAGGACATATTTGTCCATATGCAACAGCAGCGTGTCTCTCTCCCACAAAGTGAATGCTAGGATCCATTTTATTCAAACAAAAACAAAAACAAAAACATACAGACGCTCCAAGTAAAGTACATAAGATGTGACCGAATAAAAATATAGTTTCAAGAGAAGGAACCTGATACTTTGTCGATGAAGAAGGGGATGCCTTGGGCATCCCCAAGCTTAGATGCTTGGGTCTTCTTGAAATATGCAGGGATGAACCACCGGGCATCCCCAAGCTTAGACTTTTCATTCTTCTTGATCGTAGTATATCATCCTCTCTTGACCCTGAAAACTTCCTTCACACCAAACTTCAAGCAAACTCATTAGAGGGTTACTGCATAAAAAAAAAATTCACATGTTCAGAGGTGACACAAACATTCTTTTCACTTCTGGACATTGCATAAAGCTACTGGACATTAATGGATCAAAGAAATGAATCCAACATAGCAAAAGAGGCAATGCGAAATAAAGGCAGAATCTGTCAAAAAGGAACACCGTAAAGACGAATTTAAAGCAGGACTTGCTCAAATGGAAAAACTCAAAACTAATGAAAGTTGCGTACATATCTGAGGATCACGCTCGTAAATTGGCAGATTTTTTCGAATTTTCTACAGAGAACTGTGCCCAGATTCGTGACAACAGCAATACCATATTTTCTCTCTCATAATAACTTTCGGTAGCATCATGAGCAAACTCAACAATATAACTATCACATAAAGCATTCTTATCATGAGTCTCATGCATAAAATAATTACTACTCCCAACATGAGCATAGTCATTCTTATTAATTGTAGTGGGAGCAAATTCAACAAAGTAGCTATCAAATATAGGAGGTATATTGTAATCATAATCAAATTTATCCTCCATAACAGGTGGTAACAAAAGACTACTATCATTATAATCATCATAAATGGGAGGCAAAGTATCATCAAAGTAAATTTTCTCCTCAATGCTCATCAAAACCAGCTTCCCCAAGCTTAGAATTTTCCATATCATTAACAACAATGGTGTTCAAAGCATTCATATTAATATGTTCCATGGGTTTTTTAATTTTCGCATCAAACCATCCATGTCTTAAATCAGGAAATAGAATAAAAAGGTCATTGTTGTCCATTATGCCTAACTAGTGTAAACAAGAAACCAAATGTGTTGCAGAGTCTAAAGGAAATAGCTTCGAGCACACACAATGGCGCCAGAAAAGTTACTGGAACCGAAGTATGAGTGCCTTTTACCTTTCCTCCAGAACGGCCATAAAAGTGCTTGATGTCTACGGTGCTTCTATTCTTGTAGACAGTGTTGGGCCTCCAAGAGAGAGAGGTTTGTAGAACAGCAGCAAGTTTCCTTAAGTGGATTACCCAAGGTTTATCGAACTCAGGGAGGAAGAGGTCAAAGATATCCCTCTCAAACAACCCTGCAACCACAAAGCAAGAAGTCTCTTGTGTCCCCAACACACCAAATAGGTGCACTAGTTCGGCGAAGAGATAGTGAAATACAAGTGGTATGAATGAATATGAGCAGTAGTACGGCGCAGAAAATAGCTTCTTGGCATGCGGTTGATGGTAGTAATATTGAAGTAAACAAGCAGTAAATTAAAACAAAGAAACAAGCAGTGATAGCAGTATTGGAAACAAGGCCTAGGGATCATACTTTCACTAGTGGACACTCTCAACATTGATCGCATAATAAATACTTCTTCTCATATGTGCTACATACACTCTTGTTTGATAATGAACATCGTTGCGTAGGATTACACGAACCCTCAATGCCGGAGTTAACAAGCTCCACAACATTCGATATTCATGTTTAAGTAACCTTAGAGCATAATAGATCATTGCAAAATAAACCAAGAACTAACATAGTGCACACACTGTCCACATTACACTATGAAGGAGTAATAGATCACATCAATACTATCATAATGATAATTAACTCCACAATCTACAAGAGATCATGATCATAGCCTACGACAAGAACCACACGTGCACACACTAGTCACCTTTACACCATGCAGAGGAATAGACTACTTTAATAACATCACATGAGTAGCACATAACTAGTAGCGATACAAAGCTCATCATATGGATCTCAATCATGTAAAGCAGCTCATGAGATCATTGTATTGAAGTACATAGGAGAGATTAACCACATAGCTACCGGTACAGCCCGAGCCTCGATGGAGAACTACTCCCTCTCATGGGAGCAGCAGCGTTGATGAAGATGGCGGTGGAGATGGCAGCGGTATCGATGGAGAAGCCTTCCGGGCTCGTCCGGCGGGCGCCGGAACAGAGACTCCTGTCCCCCAGATCTTGGCTTCGCGATGGCGGCGGCTCGGAACTTTTCGTACCGTGGCTTCCCTAAGGGTTTTCGATGCAGGGGCTTTATATAGCGAAGAGGCGGCGCAGGAGGGTCGAGGTGCCCACACCATAGGGTGGCGCGGCCCCCCGGCCGCGCCGCCTGTGGTTTGGTGGGCCTGTGCCCCTCTCTGGGTTCTCGTGTGTTCTGGATGCTTCCGGGCAAAATAGGAACCTGGGAGTTGATTTCGTCCGATTCCGAGAATATTTCGTTACTAGGATTTCTGAAACCAAAAACAGCAGAAAACAGGAACTGGCACTTCGGCATCTTGTTAATAGGTTAGTTCCAGAAAATGCACGAATATGACATAAAGTGTGCATAAAACATGTAGATATCATCAATAAAGTAGCATGGAACATAAGAAATTATCGATACGTTGGAGACGTATCACTCCACTATAGATAATATGGTCTATAGAATGTTGTTTGCTGATGGGAATGAGAAGGAAATCCCTCTTCCCCAGCCAGGTTTGTTCAATATTGACAGGCAATCATGGTCGCTCACTAAGGAGGAGGTGGAGGAACATATGAAGATACAAGAATTCCACCAGCAACATGACTCGAGAACGCCGAGCCCTCCTACGACTGCACCGTCACATACCCCGATGTTTCCTCCAGCACATACCTGGAACCGGGTCGTTCTTCGTCGTATTACGGAGACACCACTTCATGGGGACCGTGGGAATGAACTCCACTTAGGCCAAAAGCCTAAGCTTGGGGAGGTATACCGGCATCACTCATTCTTTGCATATTATGGTTGCTGGATACTTGTACATACTTGCTTCTCTTAGAGTGGTTTTCTAATGAGAGGAGATGATATTTGGGAAGTGCTGTCCAAAAACAGATTCTGGGCTGTTAGCAAAAATTCGTGCGCACAGCCAGAACGTTATTTTGAGCTGCCAATTTTTGAGATGTTCCCAGGTTGTTATCTAACTTTCATTAGTTGAACACTTTTTGGTCTGAGCAATGGAAGATTTTGTTAATTTGATTTCTGTACTGCTGTCAGGATTTGGCAGATTTCTGTCATCCTGCTTTTCTGTGTTTCTTTAGTTTGCATTCTTTTGTTTTTGCTTTGTTTCTTTCCAAAACACAAAAAGACCAAAAATATTTCTGTTGTTTCTCTTCACCATTTGTTTGTTTGGTTCTTTGCTTTTAGTTTATTTTATTTGCTATCGTTAGTTGAGAAAACCCAAAAAGATTTTGCTTTGTTTGCTTGTTTTCTTTCGTTCTTGTTTCAATTCGAAACACCAAAATATTTGCTGTTCTTCTTTGGTTTGTAAAGTTCATCATGAGTTCAATGGTCTTCGGTGGCTGGAGTGGTTTTCATTTCATATTATCCAAGCTATACAAGTGAAAGGCAATAATGATGATCTACGACAATCTGATTGTGGTGAGAGGCTGGTATGAACTCTATTTGTTTTCATTTTTGTACATATACTCATCCATATGAGCATGCTTAGTTGGTTCATGTGAGGTATATGTTATTTGAGAAAGTCTAGTAGTTCATGATCTCTCATGTTTAGCTCCAATTTATTAATATGAGTAGCATGTCATGGATGTTCGCTTGCATTGTTTTATTCATAAGTAAGTATGGCATTGTGGTATCCTCCTCTGAATAATTCATTTATATCGACTTGGCACATGCTCACGCATGCATATGACTGAACAAAAAGTCAATTAAGCCTCGATGATTTATATTGCTTCAGAGTTCTTGCATCTTTTATGCCTCGTTAACTTATTTTGCCGCAAGCATGATTATGATTACAGCTCACTTGATTTGTCGCTCCCGTCTTTTGCTAGCCTTCACTTGTACTGAGCGGGAACGCCGCTCGTCAAACACCTGAAAACCAAGTTGTTCCAAAGTGTCCACCATAAATACCTATGCATGGCATTTCAAACCATTCCAAGTAAATTCTCATGCGCTACCTTTAAAACTTTCAAAATGCTTCTCAAATTGTGTTAATGTTTCATAGCTCATGAGGAAGTATGTGGTGTTTAGCTTTCAACCTTGTCATTTACTTTTGACGGACTTCATATGGACTAGTGGCACATCCGCTATCCTTTCCAAAAGAGCGGCAATGGGATTCCCAGTCCAAATTAATTAACTTAAATAGACACTCCTCCATGGTTTGTGATTGTTGGACGGCACCCGAAGGATTCGGTTAGCCATGGCTTGTGTAAGCAAAGGTTGGGGGAGTGTCATCATCATAATTAAACTTAAATAAAAAGGCACTCCTTCATGGTATGTGATTGTTGGCAGGCACCCGAGGATTCGGTTAGCCATGGTTTGTGAAAGAAAGGTTGGAAGGAGTGCCACCCAAAAATGAATAAAATGGGAGCCACTCTTGGGAGTCCGGTTGATGAGGTAGTTAGTGTACCCATTATCATTCGTTGACAACAACAAACACTTCTCAAAATAATTTTACTCCTGTCTTAAAAATGAAAAGCTCTAGCATGTTAATCCCTGCTTCCCTCTGCGAAGGGTCAATCTTTTACTTTTATGTTGTGTCTCCATTCTTTCTTTGAGCACTATCTTGAGAGCACAACTGTCATTCTTAGTATAATATGCTTGTCTCAAAATATGATTGATTGTGGTATAACTTTGATGCTTTTATCTTTGACAATCACTACTTCTAGTCTTTCTATGAACTCAAGAGGTGCCTCGGCATTTATGTTTTGCCGATCAAATACGGGCAAGCGGATACCACTTTATCATATTCTCTTATGAACATTGCAATCCTGCTTATATACATGATTCATGGTGCTTATTATTAATTGTTGGTACCTCTCCATGATTGACATAGCTGTTGGATGATCTTATTTGCATGTATCTCATTATGAATTGCTTAAGTATTAGCCATAGCATGAGAATATATACATCATATGAGCAAATGTGTTCGTGAAAGTTCTTTATCGCTCAGTTGTTAACTGAATTGCTTGAGGACAAGCAATAAGCTGCTTGGGGGAGTTGATACGTCCAAACGTATCTACTTTCCAACACTTTGCTATTGTTTTGCCTCTAATTTGTGTATTTTGATACAACTAACACGGACTAACGCTGTTTTCAGCGCTCTGTCTGTTTTTGTAGAAACCAACTTTCGGGAAAATCCTCGGAATTTATGCGAAGGCCTATTTTACCAGAATGCGACGGAGCTGGGAAGGCAAGAGGTGGAGGCCAGGCCCCACACATGAGCGGCGCGGCCTAGGGAGGCCCGCGCGGCCCTAGGTGCCCCCGGGCCTCCGACGCCCCCTTCGGACTACTTATCGGGTTCGACCTAAAACGCACGGGAGAAGTCGAAGTCGCCAGAAACCCTCCAGAGAGCCGCCACATCGCGAAACTCGTCGCGGGAGCAGTCTCTCCGTTCCGGCACTCCCGGATGGGGAATTGAGGAGATCTTCACCGCCATCACCGCCAACGCCTCTCCATCGACCAGCCATGTTTCCCCCATCCATGTGTGAGTAATTCCCGCTGTAGGCTGGGGATGGTAGGGATTGGATGAGATTGGTCATGTAATAGTCATAAGATTGTTAGGGCATAGTGCCTAGTATCCGTAGATGTCACTTTTATGATATTGTTGCAACTTGTTATGCTTAATGCTTGTCACTAGGGCCCGAGTGCCATGATCTCAGATCTGAACATGTTATTGATTCATGAAGATATTCGTTGTTTATGATCTTACCTGCAAGTTGTATACACATGTCGCTGTCCGGAACCAATGGCCCCGAAGTGACAGAAATCGGGACAACCGGGGGGGATGGTAGTGATGTGAGGATCACATGTGTTCACGGAGTGTTAATGCTTTGCTCCGTACTCTATTAAAAGGAGTACCTTAATTTCCAGTAGTTTCCCTAGAGGCCCGCTGCCACCGGCTGGTAGGACAAAAGATGTTGTGCAAGTTTCTCATTGCGAGCACGCACGACTAAATATGGAACACATGCCTATTGATTGATTAGTACTTGGATACCGTTTTATTATTATCTGAAATGCCCTGCTTTGATTGTTACATGAGTTTCTCTCATCCATGCAACACCCATTAAATCCGTCCCCGTGCCACATATTTTAATCCTGTGTTTACTATAATCACTCTGTTGTCTTTATTTCACTGCTACTGTTATTTCACTATTTCCACTGCCATAAAACTGTTATTACTGATAAACTCTTGCGAGCAAGTCTGTTTCCAGGTGCAACTGAATTGACAACTCTGCTGTTAAGGCTTACAAGTATTCTTTGTCTCCCCTTGTGTCGAATCAATAAATTGGGTAATACTTCCCTCGAAGACTGTTGCGATCCCCTATACTTGTGGGTCATCACGTGCTCGCAATGAGAAACTTGCACAACATCTTTTGTCCTACCAGCCGGTGGCAGCCGGGCCTCCAGGGAAACTACTGGAAATTAAGGTACTCCTTTTAATAGAGTACCGGAGCAAAGCATTAACACTCCGTGAACACATGTGATCCTCACATCACTACCATCCCCCGGTTGTCCCGATTTCTGTCCTGGGCCATTGGTTCCGGACAGTGACATGTGTATACAACTTGCAGTAAGATCATAAACAATGAATATCTTCATGAATCAATAACATGTTCAGATCTGAGATCATGGCACTGGGCCTAGTGACAAGCATTAAGCATAACAAGTTGCAACAATATCATAAAAGTGACATCTACTGATACTAGGCACTATGCCCTAACAATCTTATGACTATTACATGACCAATCTCATCCAATCCCTACCATCCCCTTCAGCCTATAGCGGGGAATTACTCACACATGGATGGGGGAAACATGGCTGGTCGATGGAGAGGCGTTGGCGGTGATGGCGGTGAAGATCTCTCCAATTCCCCGTCCGTAGTGCCGAACGAGACTTCCCCGGACGGAGTTTCACGATGTGGCGGCTCTCGGAGGGTTTCCGCGACTTCACTCCTCTCTCGTGCGTTTTTAGATCGAGGCCGATAAGTAGTCCAGGAGGGCGTGGAGGCCGACCAGGGCCACACCATAGGCCGCGCGGCCACCTAGCGCGCCGCCATGGTGTGGGCCCTCGGGCCTCCACCTTACTTGTCCTCCCCGGCTGAAATTCTGGGAAAATAGGCCTTCGCATAAATTCCGAGATTTTCCCGAAGTTGGATTTCTGCACAAAACGACACCCGAGCAATTGGCTGACGTTAGTCCGTGTTAGTTGTATCCAAAATACACAAATTAGAGGCAAAACAACAGCAAAAGTGTTCGGGAAAGTAGATACGTTTGGACGTATCAACTCCCCCAAGCTTAGCTTATTGCTTGTCCTCAAGCAATTCAGTTAACAACTGAGCGATAAAAGAACTTTCACGAACACATTTGCTCATATGATGTATATATTCTCATGCTATGGCTAATACTTAAGCAGTTCATAATGAGATACATGCAAATAAGATCATCCAACAGCTATATCAATCATGGAGAGGTACCAACAATTAATAATAAGCATCATGAATCATGTATGTAAGCAGATTGCAATGTTCATAAGAGAATATGATAAAGTGGTATCTCGCTTGCCCGTATTTGATTGGCAAAACATAAATGCCGAGGCACCTCTGGAGTTCATAGAAAGACTAGAAGTAGTGAATATAAAAGCATCAAAGTTATACCACAATCAATCATATTTTGAGACAAGCATATTATACTAAGAATGACAGTTGTGCTCTCAAGATAGTGCTCAAAGAAAGAATGGAGACACAACATAAAAGTAAAAGATTGACCCTTCGCAGAGGGAAGCAGGGATTAACATGCGCTAGAGCTTTTCATTTGTAAAGCAGGAGTAAAATTATTTTGAGAAGTGTTTGTTGTTGTCAACGAATGGTAATGGGTACACTAACTACCTCATCAACCGGACTCACAAGAGCGGCTCCCATTTTATTTGCATGTTTATGTGGCACTCCTTCCAACCTTTCTTACACAAACCATGGCTAACCGAATCCTCGGGTGCCTGCCAACAATCACATACCATGAAGGAGTGCCTTTTATTTAAGTTTTATTATGATGATGACACTCCCCAACCTTTGATTACACAAGCCATGGCTAACCGAATCCTGTGCCGTCCAACAATCACAAACCCTGGAGGAGTGTCTATTTAAGGTAATTAATTTGGGACTGGGCAGCTCTTTTTTGCAAAATTATTGGATAAGCGGATGTGCCACTAGTCCATATGAGAGTCCGTCATAAATAGGTTGAAAGCTAAACACCACATACTTCCTCATGAGCTATGAAACATTAACACAAATTGAGAAGCATTTTGAAAGTTTTAAAGGTAGCATGAGAATTTACTTGAATGGTTTGAAATGCCATGCATAGGTATTTATGGTGGACACTTTGGAACAACTTGGTTTTCAGGTGTTTGGAAGCACGAGCGGCGATCCCGCTCGTACAAGTGAAGGCTAGCAAAGACTAGGGAGCGACAAATCAAAAGAGCAGCTGTCATAATCATGCTTGCAAAATAAATTAACGGAGGCATAAAAATACAAGAACTCTGAAGCAATATAAATCATCGAGGCTTAATTGACTTTTTGTTCAGTCATATGCATGCGTGAGCATGTGCCAAGTCGATATAAATGAATTATTCAGAGGAGGATACCACAATGCCATACTTACTTATGAATAAAACAATGCAAGCGAACATCCATGACATGCTACTCATATTAATAAATTGGAGCTAAACATGAGAGATCATGAACTACTAGACTTTCTCAAATAACATATACCTCACATGAACCAACTAAGCATGCTCACATGGATGAGTATATGTACAAAATGAAAACAAATAGAGTTCATACCAGCCTCTCACCACAATCAGATAGATCGTCATTATTGCCTTTCACTTGTGTAGCTTGGATAATATGAAATGAAAACCACGCTCCAGCCACCGAAGACCATTGAACTCATGATGAACTTTACAAACCAAAGAAGAACAGCAAATATTTTGGTGTTTTAGAATTAGAAACAAGAACAAAAGAAACAAGAAAACAAAGCAAAATCTTTTTGGGTTTTCTCATAGCAAACCAACGATAGCAAATAAAGTAAACTAAGAGCAAGGAACCAAATAAACAAATTATGAAGAGAAACAACAGAAATATTTTGGTCTTTTGTGTTTTAGGAAAGAAACAAGCGAAAACAAAAGAATGCAAACTAAGAAACATGAAAAGCAGGATGACAGAAATCTGCCAAATCCTGACAGCAGTACAGAAATCGAAATTAACAAAAATCTTCCATTGCTCAGACCAAAAGTGTTCAACTAATGAAAGTTAGATAACAACCTGGGGCACATGCTCAAAATATGGCAACTCAAAATAACGTTCTGGCTGTGCGTACGAATTTTTTTGGTAACAGCCAGAATCTGTTTTTGGACAGCACTTCCCCAAATATCATCTCCCTCTCATTAGAAAACCACTCTAAGAAACTAAACAAGTATGTACAAGTATCCAGCAACCATAATATGCAAAGAATGAGTGATTCCGGTATACTCTCCCCAAGCTTAGGCTTTTGGCCTAAGTGGGTTCATTCCCATCGAGGGTCGAGTTCCACGCCGGTGGATCATACATGGAGTGGTAATAGGGCCCCTGTGCAGAATGTCGTGGAGGTTCCACATGACCATGATGTTGATATGAGGAGCTCGCTGCATCGGATGAAGAGCGGGTGCTCCTCGGCCTCCTCCACACCTTCCCTTGCACGATGGCTTTCCCTTTCTATGTATGCGTTTAGCTCATTTTCTGTGATCGACCACCCTTTCCTGGCATCAAGGTTAAACAAGCAGGTGCAGGCAATCGTACTAGTTTTTCAATTTTTTAGTTATGCTCCAATTTTTCTTATACAAAGTTATCCTATAATGCAGGTTGTTCAAATTAGATGCATCTGAAATAAACTCATGTTTAATCATGGAAACAACATCAAGCTTTTCTATAGAAAGCGAATATCTAAATGGTGAGGTCCCACACCATGCATAGCTAATAAGCGAGAGGCGATAAGACCTCCACAAATTCCTCCTTTCTCACGGTTAGTAGCAAGTCTACAAGCTATTAAAGCACCCAAATTATAAGTCCTATCCTGTTGCAAAGCGGCAGCTAAGAAAGCCAAATCTTGGACAGATAATTTACCTCCATTCTTTCTAGCAAGAACGCACTTTGTAACGAAATAAGCAAAGTAGCGGATAGCTGGTTGTTGAATGCTACTAATCTTACCACCATCATTGGAGAAGCTCCTCCCATTACAAATCATTGTATAAAGATTCGAGAGCTCCCGCGGCGTTCCTGATCTTCTCGCAGGATCCCCACCGCGGCACTCTAATTGATGTACAAAAATCACTGAAAGGCAAGTTGATAGTTTTGTTATAAATCTTGTACCGGACCATGGGGTTAGTTTGAGACCGATGAAATTCGAAATCCTGCACAACCGACACCGTTAGTTTAGCATATTGGTGAGGTTCACCAACAACAAAACCTTCCAACCCTGCATTGGAAATCAGTGTTTGAACATCTTGCAGGATTCCTGCATTCCGCATAAAATCCGTGCATGGGTAATAAGAGGTTACTCTTCACGATGAACTCTCATGACTCTGTACCTCCAACTCTTGTTGGTTAAGTTGGTGCATACTCCCCTCCATTTTCTGAAATTTTCAACAACCATTATAAAATTTGATTTCAAGGTATATAGTTGAAGGGAACTACTATAGGAACTTGCTAGAGTACTAAACATGCATCAAAACTAATTTCTTCCACTTAGAACAAGCATGCAAGCTCACTAAACATGTTATCTACATCAAAAAATATTCAAGATATACTCAACCAAACAAAATTCTAATTGGACAATCAAAGGAGTCACATACCAAGGAGTAAATGTGCCAAATTTCAGAATCTGGGCTGAGCAAGGAGATCGAAAAATCGCGAGTTCTGGCAAGAAACGCGAGTGAGAGGAACTTGGTGCGAGTTTTTCGGAGAGAGAAGATGTCGGGAGGAAGAGATGAAGTAGTGGGGCAGGAGGGCCCACACCACAGGTGGCGCGCCCACCTGGCCGCGCCGCCTGTGGTGTGGCACCTCTGGTGCCCCACAGTCATCCTCTGTACTCCAGTGCCTCGTCGAAAAATAGGACCAACGGTGTAATTTTTGTAATTTTTAGAGAACTTGAAAATTGCACATTTCTGGTGTTAAATTAATTATTACTGCGCAGAAAATGATTTCCAAAATCTTAAACAACTAAAGCATATTGCAAAACAAAAGGTGCTATAAAATAAAGGGAGAAAGAAAGAAAGAAATGTTGTTTAGCTCTCTGCATTAAAATATACTTGTTAACAAGGTTGATCAAGTCTTGCTACCAAATAAATTTTATATGACATAAGAAGAAATAAACCTCAAATCAATCATGTTACCTTATATTGAATTGATATGGATCCAATCACAAGAGTTTGATATTCTTCTTTAGGCTCATATATAGGACAATCAATGGATCCCACTTTGATAGTTTTCACATTAAAAATTGTATTAACTCCACATACTTTATCAATCCTCTTGGGAAAATAGACAGTGTGTTCCTTATCATCAACATTGAAAGTAACCATGCCTTTATTGCAATCAATAACAGCCCTGCATTAAGAAAGGGTCTTCCAAGAATAATGGACATATTATCATCTTCTTGCATTTCCAACACAACAAAATCGGTTAATATCAAGCAATGTTGAGTAACTTGCACAGGAACATTTTCACATAAACCAACAGGAATAGCAGTAGATTTATCAGCCATTTGCAAAGATATATCAGTTGGTATCAACTTATCTAAATCAAGTCTCTTATAAAGGGAAAAAGGCATTACACTAACACCTGCTCCCAAATCACATAGAGCAGTTCTAACATAATTATTCTTGATGGAACAAGGAATAGTCAGTATACCTGGGTCTCCAAGCTTCTTTGGAATCTTACCATTGAAGGAGTAATTAGCGAGCATAGTGGAAATTTCCTCATTGGGAATTTTCCTTTTGTTAGAGACAATATCTTTCATATACTTTGAATAAGGAGGCAATTTAATAGCATCAGTCAAAGGGATTTGCAAAAATAAAGGTTTCATCCAATCACAAAATTTATTATAATGTTCCTCCTCCTTTGATTTTAGTTTCTTAGCAGGAAAAGGCATTTGCTTTTGAACCCAAGGTTCTCTTTCATTACCATGTTTCTCAACAATAAAATCTTCTTTAGTGTACTTTTTATTTTTAGCATGCTTTTCAGGTTCTTTTTCAATTTCTTCTTTATCGGGAGTATCATCCTTATCATTATATTTATCATGTTCATTACCACTTTCGGTTTCAGCATCAAATAGAAATACTATTAGGATCATTAACAGGTTCAGAGGATTCTACAATATTCTTATGTTTCTTTTTCTTTTCTTAGATGGAGCACTAGTTTTAGTCAGTTGAGAATCTTGTTCAACTCTTTTGGGATGCCCTTCAGGATATAGAGGATCCTGGGTAGAAACACCACCTCTAGTTGTTACTTCATAAGCATGTTTTTCTTTAGAATTATTTCCCAACAAGTCATTTTGCACTTTAGTAAGTTGATCAATTTGAGTTTGAACCATTTGAAAATGTTTAACAAGTATCTTAACATCATTGGAGGTTCTCTCCACAATATCATGCAATTCACTAATAGCTCGAGAATTTTCCATTAAATGATTCTCTACTCTCATATTAAAGTTTTCTTGCTTAACAATATAATTATCAAACTCATCTAAGCATTGAGCAGGAGGTTTTGAATACGGAATATCTTCCCTAGTAAAGCGTTGAAGTGTACCTCAATCATGGATGAAGGGGGAGTTATCTCACATAAATCTTCTATAGGAGGTAAATTCTTCACATCTTCAGGTTTAATACCCTTCTCTTTAAGAGACTTCTTGGCTTCCCTCATATCTTCATCATTTAATTTAATCACCCCCCTTCTTCAATATCGGTGTCGGTTGGTTCAGGTGTAGACCAATCATCATGATTCCGGCCTATTTTAGCCAATAATTCTCCAGCGTCTGGAGTTCTTTTCTGAAAACACAACCAGCACAACTATCCGGTATGCCCTAGACTCAATGGTTAGTCCACTATAAAATATATCAAGTAAATCATGCTTTTCCAAATCATGGTCAGGCTGAGCTCTAATAAGAGAGCAAAATCTCGCCCAAGCCTCAGGCAATTTCTCTCCATCTTCCTGGTCAAAATTATAAATTCTCGCAAAGCAGCATGTTGAGCACTAGCAGGATATTTCGGAAGAAAACATCAAGCAATTCTTTTGGACTTTTAATAGAACCAGGAGGCAAATTATTATACCAAGTTTTAGCATCATCCTTTAATGAGAAAGGAAAAAATTTAGCGACAAAATAAGTACGCATCTTAATATCATCAGAAAACAAGCCACTAAGAGTAGATAACTAGTCATGTGTTCAACAGCACTTTCTTTTTCAGTACCACAAAAGGGTGTTTTCTCAACAATAGCTATATGAGATAGATCAAGAGAAAATCATAATCTTTATCCCTAATGTTTATAGGAGATGTGGCAAATTTAGGATCAGAGATAGTTTATATCTAACAACATGTTCTGCAAGCAACTTTTAATTTTTCTTGCATCAGTAGTAGCATTGCATTTTTCTATAAAATCATCATCAAGCTCTACATAATCTTCATCAAGATCATCACTAGAATATTCAACAGACTCAGGTGAATTAACAGGTGTAGCAGATTTTCATTAGGAGTTTCAGTATTTTCAATTTGTCTAGACTTAGCAATTGTAGCATCTAGAAAAGATCCTAACGAACCATCATTATCAAGCACAGCGAAGAAGCATCATCACAATTATGAGAGGAATTTTCAGATTCAGCAGAAGTACCAGCATTTGAAGTTTGTGGTGGTGAAACAAGTTTACTTATCACGATGGTGAATCAAGAGCAGCAAGAGGTACTAAGAGTTGTACCTTTTCTTGTAGTGGATGGTAATATGGCGATCTTAGTATCGCGAGGTTTACCCATGATGGAGAATTTGCAGCGAACAATATCAATCCAAGTGAACTTCCAAATAAAGCTATGTCCCGGCAACGGCGCCAGAAAATAGTCTTGATGACCCACAAGTATAGGGGATCATAACAGTCTTCGAGGAAGTATTACCCAATTTATTGATTCGACACAAGGGGAGACAAAGAATACTTGTAAGCCTTAACAGCGGAGTTGTCAATTCAGCTGCACTGAAACAGACTTGCTCGCAGAGTTTATCAAGTAACAGCTTTTATAGCAGTAGGAATAGTAAAATAACAACAACGGTGAAATAAAGACAGCAGTAGTGATTATAGTAAACAGCAGGATTAAAATATTGTATGCACAGGGACGGATTGGCGTTGCATGGATGAGAGAAACTCATATAACAATCAAAGCAGGGGCATTTGCAGATAATAATAAAACGGTATCCAAGTACTAATCAATCAATAGGCATGTGTTCCATATTTAGTCGTACGTGCTCGCAATGAGAAACTTGCACAACATCTTTTGTCCTAACAGCCGGTGGCAGCCGGGCCTCTAGGGAAACTACTGGAAATTAAGGTACTCTTTTTAATAGAGTACCGGAGCAAAGCATTAACACTCCGTGAACACACGTGATCCTCACATCACTACCATCCCCTCCGGTTGTTTGTCACTTCGGGGCCATTGGTTCCGGACAATGGACATGTGTATACAACTTGCAGTAAGATCATAAACAACGAATATCTTCATGAATCAATAACATGTTCAGATCTGAGATCATGGCACTCGGGCCCTAGTGACAAGCATTATAACAAGTTGCAACAATATCATAAAAGTGACATCTACGGATATACTAGGCACTATGCCCTAACAATCTTATGACTATTACATGACCAATCTCATCCAATCCCTACCATCCCCTTCAGCCTACAGCGGGGAATTACTCACACATGGATGGGGGAAACATGGCTGGTCGATGGAGAGGCGTTGGCGGTGATGGCGGTGAAGATCTCCTCCAACCCCCGTCGTGGAGTGCCGAACGAGACTGCTCCCGAGACGGAGTTTCGCGATGTGGCTCTCTCGGAGGGTTTCGCGACTCGACTCCTCTCTGGCGTTTTTAGGTCGAGGCCGATAAGTAGTCCGAAGGAGGGCGTCGGAGGCCGACCGGGGGCCACACCATAGGGTCGCGCGGCCCCCTAGGCCGCGCCGCCTTATGGTGTGGGGCCCTGGCCTCCACCTTACTTGTCCTCCCGGCTCCGTCGGTATTCTGGGAAAATAGGGCTTCTCGCATAAATTCGAGGATTTTCCCGAAAGTTGGATTTCGCACAAAAACGACACTGACAACTGGAAAACAGCGTTAGTCCGTGTTAGTTGTATCCAAAATACACAAATTAGAGGCAAAACAATAGCAAAAGTGTTCGGGAAAGTAGATACGTTTTGGACGTATCAAGGAGCGCCGGCTTTAGAGCCTGTAGATGGTTGCATGCTGGCTACAAAGTCATGGTTATTGTGCTGTAGCAGGGCTATAGCAGAAAAATCCGCTGGTCTCTCTTTCTTCTCTTCTCTCTTCCACCGAAGATTTTGCTGATGTGGAATAGCTTATAGCCTGCTGAGTAGGATCTATTGTACTTTCTCTAAGACTACTCAGGGCTTTAACATTGAGGTGTATCTTATCGCGCTATTCTATGTAGTAGTATATGTTAACAGACAATACCCACGATGCATTGTATCTAAGGGGTGTAACTATATTTAATTTTAGGTATATGCATGCATGTGATTGGTCTAGCAATGCATTTTGACTAAGATACAACACCACCCTCTTTCATCATTTAATATAGTGCCACATAAGCAAAGTACCTAGGATATTGCGCTAAGACTAGTCACAATGAAAAGTATCATGCACTAGTATCATGCATATGATACTAATTTATGATACCACCTCTATAATGCATAGTATAATAATTTTATCATATTTATTTGCATGATACCACACATTTGTTACTTCCTACTATGAAGTTAATAACATAGATTAGTAACATGTGCATGTTACTACTCTATGTTACTCTTCATTATGACTAGCCTAACTATAATCACTTAGCTGAATATTGTGCGGGTAATGTTATTGCGCGGTGAATATGGGGTGGCTACCAACGGTTCATAGACACCACAAACTTAAACAAACTACGAAATCACACACTTCAAAATCATCATCATTAATTTACTACATGGCATCACGCCGATCAATGGGTGAACCATACATGTTGCTATGATAGTCGTACATTTTGGTGGTTGAAGTAAGGTACACATAGTCTCCTCATCATTGTAGGATAAAAATGGAGCAATTGATAAACCTTCATAAAAGATGACTATTAACATGTTGACAAATAAAATCCTCCAACTTCATGTTTTGTCTTATCCAAGCAGCACATGTGACAGGATGCAGAAACCACTGTGCCAAAGAAATTAATCAAGGTAAGCACATGCAGTAGATAGTTGTTTTTTTAAACGAAGGCAAAAGCTTTGCCTCATCCATTAATTAAACAGAAAGCGTCTAGCTTTTAGGAGAAAACTTCGCGAAAACTACAACAACAGGGCCAAGCCCACACTCACATCCACCCATCCACTCGCCACCGCGAGGGACACAAACCAGCCAACCTGACTACCCACATAACCTACACAAAAGCGAAGCACAAGTCCGTAGTAGATAGTTGTGACTATAGTTGTATCAGCTCTTAATAAATTTCATTATATATAGCATGAAAAGTGCACCCCAAGGACCCTTTGCACTTTTACACCACCAATAATATGCAGAAATATCTACCTCTGGTCCGGCACACAAGATAAGCATGCATCTCGAACGGTCTTATCAAGTACGGTCCAAGGGTTCTGAAGCTCTCATTCGTGATGCCATCACGTACACGCAGAAACCTAACTAGACTCCGTCCATCTTCGCTATGTAAGCCACGATGACCGGCGAGGAGATCGAGAGGCTCAGCATCGTTGTGTCGGAGGTGTCTCAGCCGCCTCCGCCGTTGCCCTAGTACGCCACCGACATAATGCCGACATGCCTCATGGAGGATGAGGCCCTCAATAGGGCGCTTGAGAACTCGGCTCCGCACCCACCCCCGCCTCCACCTCCGCCGTTCAATCTGTAGGCTACTCCACCTCCACCTCCACCATCGGCAGTACCGGCGTATGCTCCGCCACCTGCCAACTGGCCATGGGCAATCCCGAAATTTGTCGTGATCGACGACGAGGACGGGGAGTAGACTAGGATAGCAGGCGCTACATGGACCTTTTAGTTTTTTTATTTTCCTTTTTCCCTGTGTAAATTATTGTTTTTCTCAATGGAAAGTCGTAAAAAAAATTTGCGCTGGGCCACTGTGAGTGCCCTAGAAGCAAACAGACGTGCGGTCAAATTCCACCATTTTGGCTGATGCAAACGGACGCACGCGGTACAGTTTGAGCATCCGTTTTGGCCCGCTGGAGATGCCCTTGGAGAGAAGATGAGTAGCACATATGAGTCCCCATGCAATTTGTCTCTACTCTCTTGTCTTCACTTTTGTCATTCACTTTATGTCTCCATATATATACAATAGTCTATATGGTAACTCGGTGTAATTAACAAGCAAATGCACATGCAATTATATATTGTAGATAGGGGTCATAAAATAGAGTAGCTCGGTGTAATTAACAAGCAAATGCACAGTAACTCGGTCTAATTATAGGTGTGGTAACATAAAAGGCTACATTTATTAAGTTGTAGACTCATCTGGCATTGAAATGTGTGATGTGATGGTAACATAGCTAGTTACCGCTATTATCTCTTTCCTCAGTTAATAACATGTTATGTCATCAAAATGCTTAGTTGGCATTGCATGCTATTGATGTTAGTACTAGCTATGTTACTCCCCAGTATGAGTAGTTTTAGTTTGAACTAGTAGTTAAAATTAGTTAGGTTAGTTGTACTATCTCTTTAGGAAATTACTTTAGTTTGAACTAGTATCGCAGATTTAGAGCATCACTAGTAGTACCCCTAAACCCTCAAATCCTCAAAAATAACTGATTTTTTACAGTTTGCCAGAGAAAAAACGCGTAAACTAGAACCCCTAAACCCTCAAACCCTCAAAAAAAATTAGAGGTCCAACCCTCAAACACGATTTCAACCTGTAGAAGTGAGGGTTGGGGAGGCCGAATTGCACCCAACCCGCACTCCTCTTCCTCGTCGCGCGGGAGGGAAATTTCCCAACCTCCCGCCCCGCGCCGCCGGCCGCCGCGATTTCGGCCGCCGCCCGCCTCCTGTCGACTCCTGCGCCGCGAGCTCGCCGCGATCCGGCGGCCGCCGCCGAGCGCCTTCCGCACCGGCTAGCGGCGCGCGTCGCCGCCGCTCGCTTGCGCGGCCCGCCGCGCTCGTCGCCGCCTCACCGGCATGGCGACGTCCCCGCTTTCCGCTCTCGCTGCCGCCGCGCCCTTCCGCCGCCGCCTGCTCCGCGCCGCCGGCCCGCCTCGCCGCGCTGACCTCCGCCGTCCCGCTGCCGCCGCCGCGACGAGGCGCAAGTTGCCTCGACGGTGGCCGCGACGAGCAAAGCGGCGGGTGCCAGCGGTGCCCGGCCGCCTCCGCCGGCGGCGCCGCCAGAAAGAAGCCGCCCCCAACACCCGTCGTTTGGGCCCAAGGGTGCGGCCGCCAAGCCGGCCGTGAAGAATACAACCGCCCGGAAGAAGCCAATTGCCGGTTTGAGGTACAAGGAGATGTCCACTTCCAAGGGCAAATCATTCCCATTTAAGCATGCTTGGGCAATTCTTCAAACTTTTGAAAAGTGGAAGTTGAGGGATCAAGAGACCGCACCCAAGAAGGCGGCAATGCTTAGGATGGATGATAGTGATGAGGAGGAAAGGAACTTGTGCAAGCCCGAGGGAACCAAGAAGGCAAAGCTAAGGATCAAGATGGAAGGAGAGGCGTCTTAAGAGAGAAGATGGAGCAAATGATGAAGTCTAGGGAGACATTGACAATGAAGACATTGGAGACAAAGCTTCTTATCACCGAGAAGAAGAAAGAGGTGAAGCTTGCACAAGTTGAAGCACGGCGTGAACAAGCGAAGCGCAAGGCCGATATGGAGGAGAGGATGCTCAAGCTCAAGGAAGCAAATGCATGGAAAGAGATCATGGCCGAGGAGAAGGAGCACATGATGATGTGCAAAAAGGACATGGATGAAGACCAATTGGCGTGGTGGAAGGAGACCAAGGAGGACATCGCCGAGAGGAAGAGGCTACTTCGTGGTGCGTCCTCTACTCTTCGAGGTGACACTCCGATGAGTTGTGGTGGCGATGGCGGTGTGGAGGACTCCACCACCGGCGCCTATGGAGGTGCTTGAGGCGATGGCGGTGTGGAGGAGATGGCGCCGAGGTGCAACTTTTTGGTGACGGTGCCGATGAGAGGTGGAAGATGATGATTTTGTGATGTAAACTATTAAACCATGCATCAATGATTTTCATTTCCTGGTTGTTTCAATGTTGTTTATGTTTTTCTAGTGATAATTGTGATATGTCATATGACAATTAGAAGGGTTGGGGTTGGGGCAAAGACTAGAACCCTCAAACCCAACCCTTATAACGGTTCCGTTATAAGGGTTGGGTTTGAGGGTTCTAGTCTTTACCTCTGTTTTTCAACCTCTAAAACTGCCAAAAAAATGCCCATTCTTAACCTTTAAACTGGTTTGAGGGTTTGAGAGTTTAAGGGTACTGCTGGTGATACTCTTACGTGGGGCGTCCGCTTTGGTCACTCGTTGGGCTCGTCTTGCGCACTTCTCCCATTATCCAACGGGCAGCAGGAGCGACAGGTTGAATGGCAGACAACATGAGGTTACGATGAACGACATGCAATGAGACGGCAGGCTGAATGCCAGAGGTCTCGCGTCGTGTCAAACTTAGGCTTATTTGTTTAGCTAGGTTGAAGATGAATAAGAAGGGGAAGGGGCCAGCAAAGGAGGCAATATAATGGTACATTTTCTCTGAATTTTTAAATTTGGATAGAACACTAGTGTCATATTTAATGAATTTATAAATTGTGTATGGACCTCAATTTTATATAAAGTATGAATGTTTCTAAACAGTTTTGGTTGTTTACATCAATCTTTTTTTTATGATTTAGAGTTTGCCCGATGTCAAATTTTGTTTGTCCGCCACTAGTCTGATGTAAATAAACACTAGTGTTTAATCAAAACTAATCACCCATACTAGCATCTTGCATTATACATGCCCTCAACCAATCAACAACCAGAACTGCAGAATTGCTCTTCTACTAGCCATACTCAGACTAGTTTAGAGAAACACAACCGTATAGAGCTTTTCCTTAGCAGCGTTGTTTCAACGCAAAATTGGCGACGGATGTTCAGTTTTCTTCTCGCATGACCGCTAGCTATTAACTGAACCCGTAGCCACTATCCCGCCTACATATACTTCTGGTCGATTAGAAGCAATATTTACTGACAGATAGAGAGATGCTGATAGGCTCAAGGATGGTGATAACTTATTATCAAGAATTATACCCTATATAAAGTTCAATCAATCTACCACACCCTAGATTAATTTGGCTACTGTTCATGAGCCATTTATCCATCTGTTCCTCCAATTAGCTAGCGACATGTACCCCTTCTCTTCTATTTATTACCTGGTTCAGTCCATGAATGTTTTCCATATTTTTTTTTTTGGATGGGTGGATTACCGGCAACCGATTGCAATGCCTGTTGATTTTCTCTTGCGGTCAAAGCGGTGGTGGATCCCGTCTTCAGCAATCAATTTGTTAGGATCTTCTTTTCCTTGCAGTCCACGTGTCCCCAGTCCCCACCGCTCAACAGGACAACAGCCACCGCTTACAGAGTCTCTCGATTTTTCTCTGCCCATCCACCTGCCCACCAGCGTCCAGCCTCGCAACTTTCTGCCCTTTTTTCCGTCTCCCAGGCACGGCGGCGAGGTAGACTGGGACTTGGGAGAGTCGGCGGCACGGGAGCTTCAGAGTACTCACATATGGGAAGATGTGCGGAGGAAGGGGGCGAGGTCTGGCGGATAGGTGGTCGTTGGGCAGGCAGCGCGGTGAGTTGCTCGGCGTCGCTTCGGCAGAAGGGGAGGGCCTCCAGGAGGCGCGCGGAGAACCCGACCTAGGAGACAGCGGAGCGGGCCGGGTGGCGGGTGTCGGTCGAGGGCGACAAGGAGCTGGTCACTGATGATAAAAGCGTCGCGGGAAGGCATGATCTTCAGCGCGACGAGGCACTTGAGGGCCACGGCGGCGGCGCCATGGCCGGATGCCACCGCGCGCTGGCGGTTCGTGAGCGCGGACGCGAGCGCCGAGCCGGACAGACGCGTTTCGCGGCGGAAGGCGAGGAGGTGGACAGGCGTGATTCGCGGCGAAAGACGAGGAGCGCGTACAGTAGGTGCACTAGAAGAGCACACCAATGCCAGGATCCGCGGCCGGGTAGACTTGCACGTTGTTGTACAAGCAGAGCAAAGCCAGGGTCCTTCCGTTGCACCTGGCGGCCGTGGCCAAGACCATCTACAATTGGGGATTGCACTTGTGGCATAAGCTGATTGCTGGAAATAACACGAGGTGCAGGGATTCATCCTCTGAATCCACCAAGGTTCGTTTATTTCCCTGAATTGTGTTTCTTATGTTCATGATACCTTGCAAGCAAGTTCAAAATTATTTTTGGTTAACGAGATGGAGCTTCAGTGTAAGTTACTATGCAGATTTTAGTTTTCTGCCTTCTGCATGCTAAAATTGACCCTAATAAGGATGATGTATGAGGAAATCAAAAGAAGTATGTTCAAGTTCCATAATTTTCTGACTATTTTACCTACAGTATTTAAGATATACTTATCCATGAACAATTTTAGAGCCTATCCAAAGAATGATATATGTCTCAAGTATTAGTCTATCACAATTTTCCAGTCGCTTGCATATTGATCGTTCTAATTATAGGCTTTGTGCTCTGTTCCATGTCTAATTTTTATTTACTTCTATGCATCTCCACGCAGCCTTCAAGTATATTGTTTACGAGGATCAGGAAGGCAGAGGATGGTGAGGTGACTTAGACAGCAGCACAACCAGATGCTAATATTTTGCTATTGAATTATATTTGACGTATATGTCTTCGGTTACTGAGGTGGATTCTCTCAGCAGTTATTTGCTTATCTTCTCTAACTGGCACTTCTGTAGGAGAGCCATAGTTGTGTTTCTTCCAACTCATAAGAGGATACTTTTCTGAAATCTGTGAGTTGTTTGTTTCATCTTGCAACTTTTGAACAGAAACTCCAGCCTTAACTGAACTAACATATACAGAGGATTCAGAGGAGTAAGGTAATGCCTTTTGAGATGATTTCTTTGATTTGTGCTACCTCTGTTCACCAGATTCAGTAGCATAGTAGTTTTGTTAATTTTTTTGCAATATAGATGTTGACGTTCCATCTTCCGATATGTTTTCGGCTCCTTGGACTATACTAATAACGCAATAGGTCACTAGAATTACTACGAACTAGATATGGGCCGGTGAAGGACCTTCACATTGCCCGCTCCATCTAAAAGTTCATCTCTCTCTCTCCAGTAGCTTGGTGAGGAATATTACTATGGTGTCTTCCCGGGTATGAGCTCCATGTCGGCGGCATGCAGTTACATGGGTCGTCTTGCTCGCCCTTCTCGGTTCCTAGCTTTTTTACGTGGTTCGGTTACTCCTCATCTAAATTACTTTGAAAGCCTGATATTCTGATGATTTCGTTTTTTCACCAAGGAAATCATGACAAATATTTATAAGTTGCTGTTGCTAATTTTTTTAACCACTACTTAATTATCTTTCTCAAAATTTCTTTGCAATTGTTATAATCTAATTTGTTCCAGGAAAAAAGGCAAACATGGATGAATTTTGCTTTGATGTAGCCAGCATTGTTAAAGTAGTGATCCCTGTCCAAAAAGCACAAGAATTATATGAAGGCTTAGTGCATTTAGAACCTATTTTTAGGTTGTGACATGTAATACGGATTTATGTAGCAGCACACAGACTTAGCCTTAGTGTACAGGGAAGGAAGCGTCTCAATCCCCCGTTGCATGTGCTGCACTACCGGGAGGTACTTTGCTCTACCATTTTTTAGGAATGCCCTTGATGGTGATGGATTTGAGTAGCTCATTGAGACCCTTAATTTTTGCCTGGATATAATATGCAGAATTATGGTTAGTCCCCTGTTAGATGTACTTTTTTCTTCATGCATGTAGTGTGCGGACATATGGATATCTTTTAACCTTTCTTCCCATTAAACCAGATTATTTGATTACTTTATTTTTGGTGGGAAATTGCAGGTTACTATCTTCCTACTTCTATTGCTGCCAGGAATTCATAGTGTATGGCTCATGCCCCTTCTGTGCAGAGTAAAAGATTTGGACCTTCTGGCTTTATCGCCCATGCCTTGGTGAACTCAAGCCTGGAGGATTATTGTTCTACTTCTGGACATGCCTGTAGTTTTCCTAACGCCGATGTAAGTGGTCAATTTATTTTTTTATATCATGCCATACTTAATATCTTACATGTGAATCTACACACTTAGTATATGCATACTATTTTTATCTGGACGGTTCTATTGTTTTATTTGGTTTAAATCACCACATAATGGTTAAAAACATTTTCTTCTCCCACAACTGTCAGAATTCTCAAAGCTATACAACGAAGCCTCTTTCATAGCTATTTAAATTCCCAAAGATCCCACATTGAATTGGGGTTTAATTTTTTCATTTATGGATGCTTTTTTCAGGGATATTTGAGAATAATTTTTTGTGTCGATTAAACAGTCATGCATTCTGCCACTAAATTGCCATCACTAGATTACTTGACAAGTAAAAGTTATGAATGCACTGAAGTATTTATATTGGATACTGCCATTCTAAATTTACTTCTATCCCTCGGTGTTCATGTGCACAAGAGCGTTAATGTTTGAAATGGCATGTATGTTTTCAAGATATGTGGGGTAGTTTATCATGACTTAGTTGGCTGAGTGGTTCCTTCTGTTTGATGTGGCAGTGGGTTTCGCTTTATGATGCAGCTCTAGGTATGATGACCTCTTAGAATCTACTTGCCTTCGTTGTTTCAGGGTCATATTCAGTAATCTGTCTTAAAGAAAAGGCAGCTCATGTTGATGGTTACTTGGTTCGAAGGCTATGTAGAGGAGTGCAAGACTTCATTCCTGTAGTTGTATGTTTCTAGGCAGTGGAATTGCTTTCAACGAGGCACCGGATCTCAGTCCCAGCAGGAAATGCCATTGGACTGCCCCACAACACGAGTTGGACGCAATCGCTACAGGCCTACAACGACCCATTTACGATTTAGGACCCGCTCCTACCGTTTCCCAGTTAATCTACCATCAACGCACCCATTGATCATGCTACACGCACAAATGCCGTATGGGTGTAAGTATGAATCGGCATCCTGAGAAATAGTTCAGTGCTAAATATATCATCTCTCTCCGCTGCTACTTACCAACAAACTGTATGGCCTCCACCAAATGCATTGTACATACATATGCTACGGCTAAAACTACGTCGTTGTTGCCAATATTATCTGCCACATTGGATTCACATAGTGAACAGTCCAACACAACCCTTCCATCTTCCATCATGATTCAGACCGTAGGCCACGGGCGCGGCGTGCCGCCGCGCCAATGCCTGCTAGTATATAGAAAGGGAAAAGCTTGTACTCACATCACCTCCAGCAAAACATGTTTGCACACGATGTTCGGTTCTGCTTAATGGGATCAACACTTCAACAGTGGCCTTCACAATCGACTGACTAACGTGGTGGCAGACCAGCTCGTCTTCTTTTGCAGGCACCTGCTGGAAGACGCCTGCTTCTCCACGAAAGGGGCTTACAGACTTCTTCAAAATGATTCCCTGAGAGCATCTCGAGCCAGTAAAAACGTGAACTGAAAACTCGGAGTTCAGTTTATCGAACTCGTGTTTACGGATTGAAAAATCGCTGGCGCAGAACAAGCCCCGTAAAGGAAAACTGTAAAATAGAATATTCCCTAAATATGCTATCAAGGCCCACCCGTCAGCTATTTTTCTTTTTTCCCTATTTTTCCTTCTTCCCCGTGCTCCTCCCGAGCTGTCCTGGCTGGCCCCCGTCGCCCCTGCCCTGCGCTGCCCCGCGCCGCCGCTCGCCCGCCTGGCTCCGCGCCACCCCACCCCGCGCCGCCGTGCCCTTCCGGCGCCACCCATGCCATGGCCGCTCGAGCCCCGCCAAGGCAGTCCGCCGTCGCGCGAATAGCCACCGATTCCGGCGACCAACAGCCAATTCCAGCGAGGATGTGCTTCTCTCCGTAGCCTATAGTTCATCTCCGGCGAAAACTGTGGTGACCCGGGATACCACTGCATGGTGTAGTATGCAAGTCTGACATAACACCAATGAAACACCGTTCCACTGGTATTACATCGCTCATACGCGGGTCCAAGGCATGACTATAGAATTACATACAGACTCTGTTACAGAAGATCAGCACAGCCTCTTACTTTACAATGAGGTAAATCTGCAAATAAGCTCCAGAAGAACGACTCGTAGTCTAATCCTATCACGAACTCTATTTGTAGAGTATTTAACTAGCTATAGAGGCTGAGAATAGATTCTAGCTAAATAGGAGCTAGGTTTAGGAAGCTAGTTCCTTTCTATTGCTAATCTAGGTTTTCTCCTTGTTGAATGTGGTATCTGACTCTCCTGGCATGGTCATGTTCCTTCAAGTAGTTGTTGACTCCTCAGCCTTCGAGTTGCACCGTAGATCCTCCTTCGATGCCTCCATATCTAAGCAGGGGATTTAAGAGTGGGATGAGTACGAGCGTACTCAACAAGTTCATTATAGGAAAGAGGTGTTTAATGCACTAGCTACAGCCATAGACCAGAAAGTCATAGGCAATGCAAGTTTTTGTAAACGTTTCTTCAAAAGGTTGCTTTTATTCTGAAGAGCTATGTCCGTCAGCCACCGGTTGACTAGAACTTCATGGAGTTCCTTTCCAGCGCGTTCGCAGTTCCATATCCCGGAACAGGAGTGGTCGGTCACGTTACACTCTGCAGAGGTGTGTTGCTTTACCCATAAGAGATCTTAACCTTGGTGCCAACCGAGCTCGTCCACACTTCCTTTGGTGTGAGGCCCGGTATAAGGTCCTAGTCAATCATGTTCCTCCGCTACCTCGAACACCCACCCTTTGTTGCATACCCGACCCTGGGTCCTCGTCGGTCCCATTATTCCCACTCACGGGTGGACCCCGACCACGACAACAGTTCTGGCTCTTACCATAAACTCCTTCGCGGTAGCGCAACCCATCATAGACCGCAATACCGTGGGGACTTAGGACTCCCAGCCTCACCATCTTGCTCCGTCGGGCGACAAGTGTACTACGGACTATGCCGTGGGGACTTAGGACTCCCAGCCTCACCAGCTTGCCCCCTTGGATCACAAGTGTACTACGGTAAAGCGCATCCGTTGATGAACGAGAGGTGGAAACACTTTTGACTACTCCGTCCCACTCCAGATCTTATGGTGAACACGGTTTATACGGCACAACAATCACGGACGACATTTGTTGTTTAATCCTAGATGGATATAAACCCTTGCAATGGAACCTCCACCATATCAACACAATCCATGGTTCCATTGCCCACCACATAGTCATATTCATAGTTATGAAAATAGTGGTTTTGTTTTTTATGCAATAGTGATAAACATAGTACTTTGCAAGTAATTTGGTAAAAATACTCAAATGACATGAGCAAGCGATGAACTTGCCTTTCTTGACTGTAAGATTATGCAGGCAAAGTCTTCGATACACAATAACTTCAAATTCTGAAATAGCATCATCGTCCGGTAAGGACGATGTTTAAAAGATTGGCAAGAATGCAGTAATGCATAAGTATGAGATACAATCGTTCTAAACGTGACCTAACACCGATGATTTAGGATTAGTGAGTTGTAGTGATTTGTTTAGGGTGTGTTGCACGTTTAGAGTGATTCCACAAACAAGGTTCTTATTAGGGTTTTGTTGTCTTAGAAGCATAAACAAGTGGTATAATGCATAATAATAATCATACACACTCAAGGAATAGTAGTTGTACAATAAGTCAAGAGCAGTTGTCAATTTTAATACTATATGGCATGGTTAATGATTACTTGTTATATTCTTCAAAAGAATAACTTTTGAAGAACATGTTCTTTAATAAAGGACAAGTATGACAATTGGGTTTGTGGGTTGCTATAGTTTATTCTGGTTCCAAGTAGTTTCTGGGTAAGTATAAGATGGATCGCAACATAGTTGGATTCATCAGCAACTAGGCTTGATGAGCAACTTAAGCAATTAATTATTCATGGTTGCTATCATGGTTGGTATACCTTGCTGGTGATAGCTGGTTATTGGCTATAGGTCCTATTAGGCAGGATTGATGATGATTCCTCATTTTCTTCAAAAGAATAACTTTTGAAGAACATACTTCTTAAGGAATAAGAAGTAGATCAATTAGGTTGAGGTTGTTTAGGTTGGCTATCTTAATTCCCTAAGTAAAGAATGGTTGGTTCCTAAATAGGATGGTTCATAAGTATCCAATACTAGTAGGGTTTAGTGGAACATGGGCATGTAGTGCAAAATAATAGGTATGGTTGCTATTAGGGTTCATCACAATATTGTGATGCTAAATAGGAATGAATAAGGATGATGGCTTTGGTAATAGGATCTAGAGTTTATATTTGGTTAACCCTACTTAATTATCTAGGTCTGATGAAGATGAACACATGGGATGCTAATTAACAGTGATAGGGTTCCCATATCTTATGTGGATTTGAACAAGCATTTAATTGCTGAATATGAATCTATGGTTTCTAGTAAAGTAACATGATCACATGTTACTTGGGTTTTAGGTTTGGGAACAATATAGGATTCATTTGAAGTAATGAAGCTAGGTTCCTAATAGAGTGAGGGTTTTTGGGTTTCACATACAATTATGAGGTTGTGTTCTTTATTCAATATGGAATTAGGGTTGCATAATTACTATTTAGTTCACAAGTGAATAACTTCACTAATAAAGTTGAAGTTATTAATAACTTTGAAATAATAATAACATTTGATTTGATATTTTATTATTTTTGAACAATTAATAATTAAGATAATTATTAATCAGGGTTTAATTACTTTTAATAAAGATTTAATAAGTTCCAAATAAAGAAAATTTGTTTTAATGTTTTCAATATTTGCTTTACTGGTTTTTATTTATTTTATACCTTTTTCCTAATTATTGAATTTTAATTTAATTTAGAATTAGGAATAAAGGCTTAATTATTAATGGTTAAACAATTAAATTTGTATTAAAAATAAAAATTTCATATTATATTTTTATTGGATAGATCTTATTTTTAGGATCATTTTGATATCTTATTTTAATTTTTCTGAGTTAATATGAATTTTATAAATTCATGTAAAGTTTCTGGAATAATAGGTTTTAAATTTAAACAGCAAATAACTATATGTACCCGGCTAGTCTACCCGCAGAGTCTGACTGGTGGGGCTACCTCCACGTCACCTGCCACGCAGCATTGGCGTGGCCAGGTTCATGGTGACCGGCGGTCAGGGAGCGATGGTCGCCGGCGTTAGGCGCCCCCGCGGATGCGCGCGTGTGTTGGCTCGACGCAGGGCGATGCGCTGAGCCATAGGGTGGCGGCGCCGCCCCGATACGGCCACCGGAGCTTGGCCGGCGGCGTGGTTCTGCGGCGGCGAGCACGGGTGAACGACGCGGCGTCTCTACGGTGCATGATTGAACAAGGCGAGCACACCAGGGAATCGAGGAGCTCACCAGGAGCATGATGCGCGTGACGGCGTGGTCGGAGATGGCGTGGTTCGCCGGATTTGGCCACCACCGGCGTCGGGGAAGACGACCAGGAGTGGTCGCTGGCGGGAGCTTCGGCTCGATTCCTCGCGCACCGTGACCATGTCGAGGACGATGGTTCCGACGGTGGTCGCGGCTTGGCCTGGGGAGGTCTCTACCGGCGGCGATGGTCGGAGGCCGAGTCGAGCTAGGGTTTCGGTATGAATGGGAAAATCGATCAGAGGAGGAAGAAGGTCGGGTTAGGGTTCGCCCAGGGCTTTATACGGCTCAGGGGCGAGCCTCGTCACGCCGTCGTTGAAGGAGGGGTCGACAGCGAGATGGAGAAGGAGAACACGGCGTCGCAGTGGCCTCCAGTGCACGGAGGGGATGAGGACGAGCTCGTCCTCGAGATATTGTGATGAAGGGGTATTGGGCTACGAAGTGGTGCTGGGCCATGGGCTGCTGCTGGGCTCGGTGACCTGTGGTGCTGGGCTGCTCGGCCAGGTAAGTATTTCCCTCAATTTTTTCTCTGTTTTTATTTTTCCTAGTGTATATTTTCTATTTTAACTCATATTTGAATTCAATTCTATTTGCAGATATTTGTAATTATGCTAATCCATTCAAGATTTAGTATACTGACTATTGTTTGACTATCTTATATTAGATTATTTGCATATTGGTGAACTTATTCAAAATAACCTTTAAACATAAACTTATATTTTTATTTTAATTCACTTTCTATTATGCAATCAATTCTGTTTAGAATTATGAGAGTGGGTACTTTCATCTCAAAGTATTTCAGGGATTGTTATTATGTCTTGGTTTCCATTTGAGGAATTAATCACTTGCATATTATTTTATGTGAGCAACATTTTATTAGGGCTTTATGGTTTCTATTACAACCCTCCTTGTAAAGTTAATATTATTATTATCTTTGAAAGTACCTAAGGTAGGTGTTGTCTCCCTCAAGGTTGATCTTGGTCACAAGGATAAGTGGTTGATAACCACACATGGGTTTAGTTATAGGACTTAGCATTAGGTGTCTCTTTTGTTTTATAATTGAAGCATAGGATTTGATTAATGAACCATTAGGGTCAAATGCTAATTACCTAAGGACACCTGGGTTGAATCTCAATTATGGCCTGGCTTTATACTATGATTACCATAGTGATGTATAAACTAGGGTTGAGATATAATTCTGGTTTATGGAATTGGAATGACCTCATATTGCATTTGTTAGGGCTGAATCTCCCCTAACCATGGTAATATGGTTACTTGCTTCATATTTTATGTGCTTCCCAAATTACTAAGGATTTGAGAATTGGTTTTATCTTCTACCAATTAACTTCTATTATTATCCTCAATTTATTATTAAAGTAACTACATTGGTTATAGTTCTTTTTTTATAGTTAACTTTGGTCATCTGGATGGATGGTTTCTCACCATATAAAGTATAGATTTTTACTCTAAAGGTTTTCTTGTGGTTCTTAAGTGGAGAATAAGTGGAATGTAAATGTGGTAGGATTCTACTTATGATCACCAAGTGATTCACAAGTTAAGGTTGAGATATAAGCCTAGGGTTGCTTACTGGTTACCTCCTATGATTTCATGTGGTGAATAACATCTACTAATCCTATTAGGATTTAACTTATCCTCACATACCTCAAGATCATGATCAAGGATTAGGCATGATCAACTTGTTCTTAGTATCTTTACCTCAAGTTCTTAGGGTTTATGATCATCACTCAATTTATAATGATCAATGTTGGCTTTCTAAGGTATATCTGATGAATTTGGTTTCTCACTCCCAATAACAAGTGTTGACTTGAATAGCTAGGGTATAGTACTTCTCTTATAATTCCTTAGGTGGATATGGTCATGGTTATCTTATTAGATTTATATCCCAGGAGAATGCCTGAGATATAATTACTTATGATTCTTCTCAAGGAATGATGATTTAATCATCAGGGTATATGGATAGTTCTCTCCCTTCATTTCAAGTGTTGCCTCATCTATCTTGAGTATATATAACACCAAATCTTGAGCTCTCCCATTTAGGAATAGTGATTCTAGGTTTTATAGTGTGCTCACAATATCTCAATAGGTATCAAGTCTAAAACTCCACTTGGCTATCTTGGTTGAATTAATCTCATCCTTTCCTTATCAATCCATGGATATAATCTTATTCCATGAGATATTAGGTTGTCTCACCACTCCAAGATGAAATGGTTAATCTCCTAATACTTTAGTTCAATGGTTGTCCCTTATTCTTAAATAGGTAAAGCTATGATTTGTATGATTGGTCTCTCTCATTTGGAAAGGTCTTTAATACTAACCCATGGTTAGGCTCCATAGAGAATGATGTGATCATCAATATCTATGTTTAATATAATTGGGTTCTCTCTCTAGGGATGGTCTGGAATACATGGATGTATATCCAAGGTTTTAGCTGAAGGTTTTCCATTGCTTCTCTAGTAATTATTATAGAACTCTCACCTCTCTAGGTTTGATGTATAATAATATGGAATATAGAAGAGTATATTTCTAGAGTTGATCTCCTTGTTATGTTTCCAAGAATAAAGTAGAATGAATACCATGAAGTTCATGGTAGGATCATGGATTATTTTAAGACATGGAGAAGATAAGTGAAGAATGGTTTTTCCATTTATTGTTACTTGATTTGCAATTGATTAGATGTTCTTAAGTTATGGCAATGATTACCATATTATGATCTGTTATAAGATCAAGCAGTGGATCATTGATGAATAAGTTATTGTGTTGGTTGTAACACCATTTGATCTAACCCTTGAGATCAAATTATCTCTACCCAAAACAAGGTTTTAGCAAAGTCACATTGAAGTTTATAGCGCTTGACTTGACGAGCTACTTCAATTCCACCAAGGTCAAGTGAAACTTCAGTTACTGTGACTGTTTTACTTTAAAGCGCGAAAATTCCTCGGATTTTCTATGCATGAATGCAATGCACACATCTGTTTCCTCTATTTTTGTAACCATAAATACTGGGATATTACAAAAACTAGTCGAAATTTGGAGGAATTTGGTGAATTTGATAGTGGCCTGGCGTGCGGAAGGACAACAATGAAGAGGAACTGCCATGAACTTTCAGCGCGCGTAACGTTCGGTTTTGCTTTCAGTTCGGCATTTCGTCCCCTACAAATAGGGGCCGAGTTGGGTTTTTCAGTTCGGACTGAACTTTTTTTTTCGGTTTTGCCTCATTTTCAGGTTCTGATCTGCGCCATTTTTTGAACCGAACCCGTACATTGGCGGTTATTTTTCGGTTTTGGCCAGGCTCTGTTAGAGATGCTCTGATGCCGATGGAGCTCCCGACCGAACAAGATCAAGGACTTCGTATGGCTCGCTCACCTCAACAAGCTTAACACACGAGCTAATTTGAGCATAAGCACATACTTACACGGCTGAATGCCCAGGTGCCTGGCACTTGACGAAGACATGTCACGAACGACCACTGCTTAGAATGCCCAGCAGCAAACACAATTTGGTGGAAGGTACGAAGTGCTCCGTATGCCACACCTTTCAGCAGACTATGGACTACAACACTGCCAGCTTATCACCCCCGCCCGTCCACTCAGTTGCCCTGATCATCCTCTGAAGGATTGGGGATGCGAGAAACAGTCATGAAAAGCCCCCCTCGCCCGGCAGCCTAAAAGAACCAGATGGGCAATTTTACCACTCCTGACGCATTTCTTCAATTTTTTGAGATAGAAGTTCGGTTACAAAGTTCATATGACACATCCATCAGAATGTCGACACACAGAAACGACTCTTTTCCAGGGAATATGACAAGTCTGTTCTAAATTTTTTTACCCACAATAGCTACTCATAAACGGGGTGAAACATCATCAGGGAAATATGGTAAAATAGCTTTAGACTAGCAGTACAGCATTGATACAACCATCATTTTCTGGATCGTTTGTAACCTGAGCATATTTACCTGCATCATGACGAGTACTAATTAAGAGAAGCGTTCGTAAATTCGAGCAGGGCAGAGCAAGTTTTATGTCAGATATCTTACCCCAAACAACTTTTCCAGCAGGAGTCACAAGACCAAGTTCGCTCACATTGACCTGAAAGAGGAAGACCACTATCAGAAACGGAATAAAGAGGGCAATGTGCATGAAAATAATGCTTCAACGAGCAAAATACATCACATACCTCAATGATAGTTCCTCTTGTCATAACACCAAGAGAAGTATACATTGAACCATTGGGGTTTTTCTTTACCGAGATTAAGTCAAGGCTGAAGGTGCATTTTAATTCAGGATGGGTCACATGAGCTTTGGTGAAACGCAAGCCACTAGGCCGTATGAACCGCTCATACTTTGGTGGTTTCCTCGTAAATCCAGGGCCCACAAATGTGGCTTTAGTGACCATTCGCTTCCATTGCTTGGCTGCATTTGGAAATAAATCAACAGATATATATTACTTAGCTGGCTATGGCCATAACAATCACATAAATATTAATTCCTTATTTTTCAGCCATATACATTACAGTTCAAAATGAACCAGGCCCAAATTGAACTGATACAAAGAATTCTCATCCATATACATTGCAGTTCGAAATGAACCAGGCCGAGATTGAACTGTGCACATTTAGTGAACCCATATTAGACACAGCAAATGCATTCAAATATGCACGTGCATAGAGAGAACGACCACAAATGAATCATGGGTAGATTGAACATCACAGACCACTAATATTCCATTTGAGACTTTATTTGCAGGCACGGAGAAAACTCAGTCAATAACCCATTACTTACTTTTGTGTATGCCAGACCTAACGACTTTGAACATCTCTTCTTCTGCCACAGGTCTGACCTGAAGATATGCAAGATCAAGATTATCCAATAAATACTGCAGAATGCTTGGGCAAAACTAACTTGTTTCACTAACATCCATATAACAAATTTCATATAAGGTTATCTTGGAAAACTTAAGTTATCAGAATTTTCTTAAACTCTTCCAGTAACATCAATCAGAGTGAAAAATTTCACATAAGGATGGGATAGCTTGATATGTCTTTTTACAAGTTTGTGGTATCGTGGAAATTTACCTTTGACAAAGGAACATCCCACTTGCCAACCTTTTCCTTCCTCTTTTGCTTTATTGTGTTACTAAGTACCTACATGTCAAAAACAGCAGCCAGCCAGTCATTTCGCAATGATCAATGCATAGAAGAATCCCCTTTAAAGAATCATACCGTAAATAAGACACGGCAAGGATGAAACAATTACTTTCGCACGTATTGTGTGGTCGCGGTCGAGCAAATATGGGGGGATAGCGCCTTCCTGGACATCATCGTCAACCTTATTTCTAGTTGCTGACTCATCATGCATCTTCAGGCTGCAGAGAATTAGTTGTGGCTAAGGGCATCAGTGGGAAGCCAGCATTATGGAATACAATGTTCCTTAAGGGCATGGCGTGAAGCCAGCATTTCAAAGTTTTACTTTTCATGCATATTATACCTCCCTACGGGGTTTAGGGTACAGGCTACAGGCAACACAGATTCAGAAAGAAGGAAACAGAGCAAGCACTCACGTCTTCTTCATCTGCGCCTTCTCAGCATACCGCTTCTTGGCGAACCTCTTGCCTTTGGCGCCGAGCAACTTCACTCACGTCAACATAAAAAAAGCGTGCAATCTTCATCAGTCACACAATCCGACCATCAAATTACCACAAGATTAATGACATCAGGCCACACCCACCTTCCGGGCCTGCTTCGAGCGCTCGTGCACCTCACGCGCCTCGCGCTTGCGCTTCCTGTCGGCGTAGTCCAGCCGCCGTCCATGGCGCTTCTGGTGCAGCTCTATGTAATCTCCCTGCGGCTGAAGCACGAAAAGTTCAGCCTAATTAAGTCGTGAAATTTGGAGGAAAGACACAGGGGATTCGGCGATCGGTGGTGGAGTGCCGTGGGAATTGGGAGCGATGGTCTGAGAGGGGAGGGAGAGACTTACCATGGCGGCGAAACCCTAGGTGGTAGCAGTGATCGGACTTCGGAGCAGCAGGGGAGGGAAGGAAGGAGAAACAGAGGAAGCGCAACTAGGGTTCTTCTGGCGGCATTGATACGTAGGTTCTGGCAGTTTGATCGGCACGTGACAGTCATTCGGCCTTATGGGTTGCGGCCCAACAAGGGTTGGTGGGCCGAGCTGGTAAATGACGAGGCTCTTCATTTTCCACGGGAGGACCTGATTGCAATTTCATAACTGTTCGAGTGTGAAAGGAGCAATTCGCCGTCTTCTCGCCTTCTCCACTCGCACCGAGCTCAAACCCCTAGCCCCAACCTAGGGTTTCCGTCCCCCTCCGGAATGCTCCCTTGCTGACCCTCCACCTCCCATGGCGCTGACGTCCTTATCCCCGCAATGAGCACGGACGCAGGCCACCTCTTCCACTTCCGCAAGCGCCACCGCCTGGCTGACGACGACCACTTCCCCCGCCCCAAGCACCGCCGCCTGGCTGGCGACCACTTCCACCGCCGCCTCCACGAACCCAGACCCCTCTTCCAGGCCGTACCCTGCTGCCTCTTACGGCGCCCGCCCATCCCACCGGAGGCGGGGGTTTCCGCGTTCGACATGGGGAACTTCCTCTCCAATGCCTGTCCGGGCTGCATGCCCAGAGACGGCGGCCTGGGGCTGTACCGGGACTGGGCCGATGCGTCAAAGGACGCGCGGGATCTCACGGTGGCCACCAGGGACGGTGTGGGGTTAGGGCGCCGCGTGCTGAGCCGAAGGATCTCGGACCCGAGGAAGGCCGCCTTGCAGGCGGCGGTGCCTCCGTGGGAGAAGAGGGAACCGTACTACAAGGATGCTCTCAAGAAAGCAAGATTGCCTGATAAGAGGTTGGGAGAGATCGAGGTGGAAGTGAGGCTTAAATTAGAGGAACTCGATGAGCTGCGGAAGCCCAAGGAGGTATATTATGTTAAGCGCTTTTGTCGGTTGATGTTATTGTGCTGGGTGACTAGGACTATAGGAAGTTTATTTTTGGTTATAAATTTTTCTGCTATGTTCATTTAGTGAGGGTCATAGATGGGTGAGAGGTTTAGAAGAAACATTTTAGCTTCTCCTCCGTTTCATATTAATAGACTCTACTTTGTCTAGATTCGTATGAATCTAGTTAAGTTTTTGGACTAGAAGCATGTGTATCTAAACAAAGTCGAGTCTTTTAATATGAACCGGAGGGAGTATGTTGTTTCAGAATTGTCTCAAGTTGCAAGAGTGGACAATTTGATGAATAGAGCAACTACTAGTGTAATCTCAAACCTAAATACATGTTTTAAATTATCATCAAAATAAATGGGGAAGAATGTATAAGAATTTATTGTCCTAGTGTTAAACCTGGTTAGCAGGTTCAAAAGTTCAGAAAGGAAGAGGTGCCGTTCAATGTAGCAGTATAACCAGAGAGTTTTTTTCTCCTTTTCTCTTTAGTCCATCTCTGATTAACCTGATATGTTGCAGCTCTGTACAAACTCTTGTGTTTCTTTTCACCATTGGTTTATGTGTATTGATCTGTCTCCAGGATCTGTCTCCATTCTTTATACCTCTAACTGATGAAGATGAAAAGAATGTTTATGATTGTTTGTATGGTAGTGGTTCAAGGTACTTTTCATCATCTTGTTTGCATCTTGTTCGAAGCTTCCTATATACCTTGTGAAGTATTAACACAGCTGAACATCGCTCCTTTCCCCCTTACAGTAACCAAGTCCTGGTGCTACATGAATCGTCTAACATTGAGATTAGCAAAGAAAAAATCCGGTGCTTGCGGCCTCATGGCTGGTTAAATGATGAGGTGAATATTCATCTTAAATGTACTATAAAACCTCCACTTATTACTAGCATGTAAGATGTACACTGATAGATGTTGACGATATTTATATGCGTAATGGGTAAAATGATTTCTTTTGTCTGCAGGTCATTAATTTGTTCCTTGAATTGTTAAAGGAGAGGGGAACAAGAGAACCCAAAAGGTCTTTGAAATGCCATTTCTTCAACACATTTTTTTATAAGAAGGTTAGAACATATGCATCTCATGCTTTCTCCCATTGCATCTGCAAAATGTCATATTAAATATCTGCATATATTTTCTCTGTTTAGCAATGTGTGATTTTGCATGTCTTCTAATCGTATGTTTGCTGAGGATTTATTGCAATATGCTTGATGAGCGATTTAAATACTGTGGTTGACATTCGAATAGTATTTTACTTTGGTTCTGCTAGTAATTTGTTAGGGACATTTATATGTTCCCAAGTGCTTATGCTTGTCGTATTAGAAATTATCCAATCTCTTTGAAGATATCCCTTTGGTAAAAAATTCATATAATTTGAAATGGTTGTTGGTGATTTTTTTTTCACACCTCCCATCTCCTATATTTTTATCCTGATATTTTTTTATAGAAAATGTACTCCCTCGTCCCACAATACAAAACGTCTTGTATTGTGGGACGGAGGTAGTAGCAAACTAATTAATAGAAACACTCTTTAGTTTTTTCATCTAACTATTTGTTACTTAAAAAAATATCTTAACAAAACTAGGCACAATAATGTCACAAAGATGCTGGCTTGCCACTTTTGCCAGGTTCAGTAGAACGCAGACGAACGCGTTGAGGCAACAGATATTGAGAAGGCCGAGTTGTTAAAGATGTTTAGCATGAAACTGTTATGTTTTCGCGTAGCAAAGACAAGCATGTAGCTAGTGATAGCATTCCAAAAGTGTTGTATTATCCTTTGGTTCTGCTATTAATTTATATATCCCCAACTGCTTATGAATGTTGCTTTAGAATATATCCAGTCTTCAAAGTGTCCCTTCGGCCACAAACATTTATGATCATTGATTTGTGAAATTACTATTTTAAAGCCTAATATATTACTCCCTCCGTCTATAAATAGATGTCTTAACTTTGTTAAAATTTAAATGTATCTAGACCCATTTTAGTATCTAGATACATTCAAATTTGTCCTAAGTTGAGACATCCTTTTATAAACGGAGGTTAGTATAACTTCCATGTACCCATTTTAGTTAAATCTGCAATAGTGAAAATTAGGATGTTTGAATACATGTGTTCCACAATTGTCCTCCTGGATTAATATAAATTATTACTTGGGGCATCTGTTTGAAATATATTAGGATCTTTAATGGCATATCTACATATCATCTTTATTGAGCCATCTGTAGTATGTATTTATGTTAGTAGTCAAAGTCGGGAATGTTTCACTTCATGCATGCCATGGCAACATACATAAGTGAACGGAGGGCCAAATGCATTTCTTAATGGAGGGTAGTTCTCTGTTTAGTTTCTTCTTTCTTGGGTTGTGTTTTTTTTTCTTGATTTCAGACATTTGTTTGGAAATTAGACTGTATGTCATGCATTTCAATCTTTTTTCTTTTGGATAAAACTGGACACCATCTTATTCTGCCTCATCAATTTTCTGAATCTTCTTCTCAGCTTGCTTGTGGAAAAAATGGATATGACTACAAATCTGTTAAAAGATGGACTACCCACAGGAAGTTGGGTTATGAGCTCATTGAGTGTGATAAAGTAAAGTGGTTGTTGCATTCTTTAATTTTTACTGTAGTTACCACCATTGCTCTTTGACATGCTTATTTCTCGTGTTCAACTTATGTTTAGAATTTACTTTGCAGATCTTTGTACCTGTACATCAACATGTACATTGGTGTTTAGCAATTATAAATATGAAGGCAAAGACTTTACAGTATCTTGATTCTCTTGGTGGCAATGATCCTCGTGTACCAGAAATGCTGGTAAGCTTATCTGATCTAGCGAGGAAAAAAATCCAGTTGGAGATGCACAGCACATTCTCTACACTTTACATGTTCTTCTTTACTTGACGTCCTAGAATTGTTTTCAAACTATTGGAACTTTTCCTCTCAAAGAGAACTTTCTAAAAATGCGACAACCTAGATTTATGTTTATTAGACTGGTTATAAATATTGAATCATCAAATTTATTGTTACAAAGAAACTATAATTCTATTAGTATATCTTAAGGGGAAGTCATAAAAAAATAGTGATCAAAATAGCATGGCGCAGACTTTGAAAAGTCAAAAATATAAAGTAAAAAAGAATTCAGGGAGCATCATTTTCGGAGGAAAAGGGCTAGTAGCCAGCACCTTTTAATCAAATGAAGCTGCAGCTACAATTTTTAGCGCTTATTTTGTGCTAACTACACAAAGTATTAGGCTTTGTGAGGTCTTAACTTTTCGGTGCGTCTTTACCAGTTCTTATACATATGTTAAACTGGGAGAAACTATATGGTTGTGAACTTCTGCACATCTGGTATGCACTGGGAGAATTCACATGATATTGATTCTATCTATCTGTCAAAAGTACTAGATATTATATGGTGTGTGGTAGGCTTGTCTAATTTATACTTATGGATTGAGTTTAATGTAATGCTGCTTCTTGTGTATGCCATATACAGGCCAGATATATTGTGGAGGAAGTGAAGGACAAGAGTAATAAAGAGATTGACATAAATTCGTGGACTAAAGAAGTAGTTGATTATGTCCCGTTACAACAGAATGGGTATGTCTTGTTTACACTAACAATTATTTCATGCATAAATTCATACTATTATGTCAAACATTCGCTTTCACTTCCTACAACCATAATTTGCTGAGTATAATCGTTTAGTACACATTCCTCAATTGTATATGTGCTTTTCTTGAAATCCATGTTTAGCTGGGTGGCAGTGCACACAAAGAGTATGATTTGTAACTTAAGAACTGATAGACATATTTCTAACAATGGACACATATAATTTTGATGAGCAACAAGCATCTTTAATTGTTTCAGGTATGATTGTGGTATGTTTATGCTCAAGTACATGGATTTCCTCAGCAGAGGAGCCAGCTTATCTTTCGGCCAGGTGAGTAAATTAGATTATCTGAATGTTAGCAGAATGGACGCTCTATTGCCCACCACATTTTTTGCCTTCTGGATTTGGGCCTATGTTGATCCAGTTGTATAGAGATGCTCCGGCATGAAATGGCGCAAGCTACGGTTTGGTGATTATACGGTATTAATGCTTATGCACATGAGTTTTCTCAACTGCAGGAACACATGGAATACTTCCGGAAGAGAACAGTGAAGGAAATCATAAAACTAAGAGCTGACTAAGTTTCCTATTTGGAAAAAGTTCTGATGAAGTTTTGCTCTAGAAGAACTGGGCCTTCACTCGTTGCTGTCAAAGATAGAAGTTGTCCGTTCACCATGAGAAAGTGAATACTTTTTTTGGTTTGCAAACTCAAACTAGTGTGACAGAAGGACGCAAATGCCAACGGAGTTCTGTAAAGCTCTCATGTATGAATTTGATTGGCATGTGAAAAAAAGAGGGAAAAGAAAATTGTGAATTGGGTTGAGCAAAAACGTAACTTAGAGATGCACCGCCGGAGATTCCCCTTATGTTAGCTCGATTAATTAGTTCCAAAGTTAGAAATGGTATTTTGTGATAGCTCGCCGATTGGTGATAAATTGTAAATTCTGCGTCCATAGACTTTCTATGCTGATTCAGTGTAGTGGCATTTGTATATTTGATGGTCTTATGCTGATTCAGTGTAGTGGCATTTGTACATTTGATGGTCTTATGCTGATTCAGTGTAGTGGCATTTGTATATTTGATGGTCGTACTCATCCACCGAGGTGGGATTGGACAGCTTCATGTAGAGTTTTGATGCTTGTGCTCGCAGCATTGTGTCATACTTGAGGCCCGTGTTTGGTTATCTCAGATTTGAAGTAGTACAATGAGGCCTAGTTCGATTCAGACAGAATCCAAGTGGATTGGAAGGTTTTGAGGGAGATTTCATTCTCTATAAATCTATGTCCCTTTAGTTTTGCATTTCTGACACATACTAGCCTATTTAGTGAAATGTATGTCGAAATGGTTTTACCGCAGTTTAGCATTTGGCTTATTTATGGTTTTACCTCAATTTAACAAATTTCCACTCCACGGGGTAAAATAGCTGATTTGATGTTATTTAATTAATTAATTACTTGAACAGCATCGCACATGCTGTGCAATCATACGCATATCAAAGGTTTTTCCGTTTAAAGAACCAAGACATCTGTGTAAAGTTTACCTCAAAAAAAAAGACATCTGTGTAAAGAAGCGGTTTCCTCTGGTCTTGCCGGTGTTGAGAGAAGTGGAGAACGGTGATCTATGTGGAGTTTTTATTAAAAGTAGGGTTTTTAATATACTAGGTTAGGGTTTTGGTAGTTTTTTTTTTGGTTTTCACCTTAATTGAGATGGTATCGTCTATAATAAATATTCTTTGGCCATTTATTCAACGATAAAATATCATTCGTGACGTCAATTGTGATGTTGGAAGAATACAATTATCTGGGTATGAGCTTTCATATCTTACTTTGTCAAATCGATGTTGGATCTTTTTTCATAGTAACTGCCTCCAAATATTTGTCTTGACTACTAAGTCCTTGACAATGGTGATTTTTACTCTTGAATCCTAGCAATATCGATCAAATTGTTCGGTTGTTTTTTCCTGACATACTGGTGTTAATACTTTTGCCGATGTTGATTGACTATTTTAATAGCTACATTTATGCATGTACTCCCTCCGGTCTCTTTTAATTGACTCAAATTTAGTACAAAGTTATACTAAATTCGAGTCAATTAAAAAAGAACGGAGGGAGTAGCTTTTATATTACGGTTCAAACTAAAATGAGGGAAGAAAATTCATTGGTATTTTCAGCCTTTCGTGTATGTGGTTTGGTATATATCTGTTTTTTGCTTTAGAGAAGTACAAGATTGTACCGCAAGGGAAAAAAAATGAAGATCTGGATGATTTAGTTTTTTTAGACTTTATTTTATAATCTTGAAGTCAACTCATGTATCAATGCCATGTACTATTTGTATTATAAATATTTACAGTATTGTTTATAAAAAAACTTCGGTTCCAAAAATGAACTTTTGAGAATGCCAGCTACAGTAGGCAGGCAAGCAATCGAGAGACGGCCGCGCACGAGGAAAATGCGCCCAATTCCCCACTCCAAGAGGAGCCATCAGCCACGGGCTGAATAGATAAACCAACGGCTCGTGTGGCCGCCTCCCCCATCCCGACGGCCCCGCCGCTTCATCATCAGTCCTCTCCTCTCCCTCGAGCCAAATGCAACGTGCCAGCAACGGTGCCAGTACGGTGGTGGTGCCCCGCCCCGTTTGTCGCCGTGCGGGCCGGTGATGGTGGATCGCACCGTGTGGCACTCGCACCACCGCCGCGGATATTTCCTGCCGCCTACTTCTACTCTACTTGAGGCTGCTCTGCTCTCTCTGCATTCCCAGCCACTTCGCTTGCTCTGCCTGGCGGTTGCCATCAACGCCCTAGCTGAAAGGTACGCCGATTTCCTCCCGTGTGGTCTTCGGACCAAAACGAGACCATGCGCCATTGTCGTAGAGGTAGCGGGATGAAGGTTTTCTCCATTCCATGGGAAGCAGGGGATTTTCTTTTCTGTCAAAGGACCGTGATCTGTTCATAGGGAGGGACTCAACCCGGCAGTTTGTTTCTGAATCTCCCTTGCTCTTTGATGAAACCCTACCTGGGGTGTGTTCCAATCTCTTGCGGCCGACATGCCCTCGGCCTCAGTTTCTGATAGTGCTCGGAAAATGTGTGTATGGAGTTCATTCCGCGGGAACTTGTTGTATCATTGAGGTGTTATACAAGGCACTAATGAGTAATGACCAGTATCTATTATTAATTCAGTACTTTGGAAGGAAACCCTTTATGTTCTGGAGTAGCAGTACTATTGTTAGGGTGTTTATTTGGGAGAGGTCCATTTCACCTCAGCTTCACCCCGCCTCTGGACTCGTTTTTATTTCGCTCTTCGCGTGATCCTTCTTTGGCATTGGGCTATTTGTAGTACATTACATGCCAGGATGTATGCCATGCCTGCAATGATATGGAAAAACTCAGGTGTAGGAACATTTTCCATTTACCTAGGTTTTTTATGTATATGCATGCATATGACCAATTTCTGAAATGGAGCTAGTGTATGAAGACCTCTTCCTAAGTAAATAGTGTTGATGAGCATGAAATAATCACAAACGTTTGGTATAACTGGAATTTTGGACAACTAGATGTGTTTTCCAGTGAGATGATGATTTCAGTTTGAACCGGAGGCCTTTTTTCCAGAACACAGGGATACAGCTCCATTGAATTTATTGACAATTGCTATCGCTGAAACAATTAAAATGCAGATTAGTAATTACATGTATTATTTCTACAAACCTTGTTATATCCAACTGAAGCTTTATACCATAACAGACACACTTGAATTAATGATAATAGGCCTGTTCAGCGTATCCTAGCAGTTAGCACATTCATGTACCAACTCTTAGTGCTTTCTTATTTGAGACGACGAGATGTATATTTGTGGCATTGTAAACATTTATTACCACCATAGTAGTGTTACTTATCATTAAGAATATTGGTTTAAATGTGTATTTCCATGTTTCTCTGAAGCAGAATAACTTCATCGTTACTCTTTTTCCACCATATGACATTCTGATAGGTTGTTGTTGAGTGGCCGCACCAATGGGTTCAGTTCCTACTTACTGCTCTTACCAAACGAGCAGTGTTGGCGCACTGAAGCTACCATGTCATGTTCAATTCCAACAATGTAGTAACAATGGAGTTATGTTTCTGAATAACGAACACCCATCGGTGCGGAATAAGACACAGCTGGCCAAAAGAAGAGCCACAGTTAATGGAAGTCAGCCTAACCCTATTAGGTCTCGAGCACCTATCTTATGTTCAACTGGAATGCCCATAATTTTTGTCGCAACTGAAGTGCACCCATGGTGCAAAACTGGAGGGCTTGGTGATGTTGTAGGAGGGTTGCCCCCAGCTCTGGCTGTAAGTATTGTTCTACACATATTGTTCATTTCGAATCACACATTTTTTGACTGAGACTGCACCGCGATTGCCATTTCTCTGTTCTATTATCTTTGTTGTGATTCACAACTCATTTCTACAAAGGCAATGGGGCACCGGGTTATGACGATAGCTCCACGCTATGATCAGTACAAGGACACATGGGATACAAATGTTCTTGTTGAGGTATATTTTTTAATTGATTTTTCGTTTTTTTGCATATTATCTTTCAGCTAACTTATACACCTTATTGGCATTATAGACGCTATAAACAGTTTGTGCTTTTTAAGGTAAATGTTGGTGACAGGACAGAAAAAGTGCGCTTTTTCCACTGCTACAAAAGGGGAGTTGATCGTGTTTTTGTTGATCATCCTCTGTTTCTTGAGAAGGTTTTGTTGTACTTATAACCGCCTGCAGTTCAACAATCTATACATTTACTGTAACCTTCCAATATTCCATTTGAACCAGTATATGTAATACTTTTAGGTATGGGGCAAAACTGGATCGAAGTTGTATGGTCCTACCACTGGAACTGACTTCCGAGATAACCAGTTACGGTTCTGCCTTTTGTGCCTTGTAAGTATGCAATCTAGTTAAAACTTGATATGACTTAACATACTCACATATTTAATTTATGATCCGTTCCAATGCTGTGGCCTGTGGCATAAGCTATCTTTATCCCTTCGAATCAGAAATGTAATAACCCTTGTTTTAGCTGAATTATCATTATTTGTTCTTCACGGGGTAAACTGTGCATGTATATTGATTTAATTTACACCCACATGTTGGTAGCAATATTTTTGGCAAATGTTTGAATTTTTACGTTCCTAATGATATAGATGATACTGTGAATGTTTGATATCCGATAAATTGGGGCCTTATGTAGCATTACATGTAATGCTAGTCAAAAGATGTAAATTACTTATATTTTACAGTTTTCACTCTACCGACCATGTTGTCCTTCTCTTTATCACCTCCAGCAAGCTATTAAAAACATAAATTAGAGAATTACAATCCCTATCCCTGAATTATGTGAAGATTAACTTTTTGCAGCTTTACTTATTCTTTGATATGCTGCTAAACTAGCATGGGGTTGCTTATTGCAACCACCGCCTGCAGGGATATGACTACTTTGGCTTATTTGTGGCTTACGTTTTATATTTCTATGATGCATCCATGCTGGTGGACTTAATTTGTTGTTAAGTGACTAGTTCTCTTTCCACATAGAATATCGATTCTTCACTGTGTTATGTCATTTTTTATAACCCTGTTGGCGCAGCCTTACCCACACTGGAAAGGTGGCTCCCATAGCGCGTGGCATTTGCTCTTTTTTAAAACAAATCGTTTTACCTAACTGCTATTTTTGTAAGGCATTTATGGTGGCAAGTTTCCTGCTGCTCTAATTTGCTGCACCATTTTGGGCCTTAACTAAACTAGGTTCTAACTAATAATGCTCGATCACATAACTTTTGCGGAACTTCTCCTAATCTGATTATCGTTTTTAGGCTGCATTGGAGGCTCCAAGGGTTCTTCATCTAAACAATTCTGTGTATTTCTCAGGACCATATGGTAGGTTTCTATATTAGATCAACTATTATGATTAATAATTGTTCTCTCTAACTAACTTTCACATTCTTTCAACAGGAGAAAATGTTGTCTTTGTTGCAAATGACTGGCACACTGCAGTTTTGCCATGCTATTTGAAGAGCATCTATAAGCAAAATGGAATTTATGTGAATGCCAAGGTACACAGTTTCCTTCCCTTTCTTGGGAAGTATGTTCATTTTAGTTTTTATCCTTCGCAGATTTTCTATACTTGTTTTGATTGGTAAGTAGTTTTCCTGTAGGTTGCTTTCTGCATTCACAACATTGCCTATCAAGGAAGATTTCCCAGAGCAGATTTCGAACTTCTTAATTTACCTGAAAGTTTCATGCCTTCATTTGATTTTGTTGATGGGTATGGGCCTCATTTTCTGTTGCCTCATTACTGATTTAGTTTGTTCTACTAGTTTATTGAAATTGGATGTGTGCAGGCATGTTCGGCCAGTAGTAGGGAGAAAGATCAACTGGATGAAGGCAGGAATTACTGAGTGTGATGTGGCCCTTACAGTGAGTCCTCATTATGTCAAAGAACTGACATCTGGCCCAGATAAAGGTGTCGAGTTGGATGGTGTCCTTCGTGCAAAGCCCCTCGAGGTTGGAATTGTAAATGGAATGGATGTTTATGATTGGAATCCAGCAACAGATAGTTACGTCAGCGTCAAATATAATGCAACAACGGTAAGGTTCGCGTCCTTTACTACTTATCATATATGGATAAGTCAGTACTTAAAAAGGACCTTTTTCAGGTAGCAGAAGCAAGGGCTCTCAATAAAGAAATGCTGCAAGCTGAAGTTGGATTGCCTATTGACTCTAGCATACCCGTTATAATTTTCATTGGACGTCTTGAAGAACAAAAAGGGTCAGACATACTAATTGCAGCCATTCCAGAGTTCGTTGAAGAGAATGTTCAGATAATTGTTCTTGTATGTTTCTTTGAGAGAGAATTATAATGCACTGATCCGATATGAGAGAAGATGATTGTTGCTTATCCGAAAAAGATTGTATTCTTCAGGGTACGGGGAAGAAGAAAATGGAGGAGGAACTGATGCTGCTAGAAGTGAAGTACCCACAGAATGCTAGAGGTGTAGCAAAATTCAATGTTCCACTGGCGCACATGATGTTCGCCGGGGCAGATTTCATAATTGTTCCAAGTAGGTTCGAGCCATGTGGTCTCATTCAATTGCAAGGGATGAGATATGGAGTGGTAAGTGTTCTGACTTGATCTTTTATTGACAAGGTTCTGACTTGATAAATTACACGCTAAATTTGATTACACAAGTAGTGCCAGACTGCCAGTTGACAGTCTTTTGAGAGAGAGATGTGTCAGTTAAATTTGAGTACACGCTAAATTTGATTATACAAGTATATGTTACAGATTCCTATCTGTTCATCTACCGGAGGACTCGTTGACACAGTGAAGGAGGGTGTCACCGGATTCCACATGGGTTCGTTCAGCGCTGAGGTAAAGAACAATAGGCTTGGTCTGAGTGATTGCTTGCAGATGTCGAGATATTGATGATAGCCTTGATGTGTCCTCTTGTAGTTTGAAACAGTCGATCCAGCAGATGTCACGGCAGTTGCTTCAAATGTAACACGAGCTTTGAAGCTGTACAAAACACCCACGTTCCATGCAATGGTTCAGAACTGCATGGCGCAAGACCTATCTTGGAAGGTGAGCAGAACTGTGAATTGAGTGTTCATTTAACCGCAACATGAAATTCTTGTATCTGATGGCACTGATAACGTAAAACTATCTTCTGATCCAGGGACCGGCGAAGAAGTGGGAGGAGGCTCTTCTTGGCCTGGGAGTTCAGGGTAGTCAGCCAGGCACCGAGGGCGAGGAGATTGCGCCACTTGCAAAACAAAATGTGGCCAACCCCTGAAACCTCCAAATGTTTCTGTAGCATGCTAGCAGGATAAATAAATATATTAGCGTTCGAGAACATAAAGAGATTGAGATAAAGCTAATATTTGTTTTCCTCTAGGCCTTTCCATGTACCCTACTACTTCGTGTGTATAAAAACGTGACGTATTCCT